>CM028755.1:2727221-3927221 GCA_016801395.1 Leptodermis oblonga
AAACTATAAAATTATAAGTAAATAAATTAATGATTCATACATATAACATAATTAAATTGATTATAATGAAGAATTAATTAAAGGATGGTTAGGATTAGTAGGATTCAAAAACATTGCTAAAATTTACGTAATTGTGATAAAGGACCTTAACTATAGCAAATTACACTTTGAATCATAATGAATGCAGATATTATAGAATTGGGATTATATGGTAAAGAATTAGAATGAGTTAGAAATTATACTTAAGTCCCTATAGTTTTGAATAATACTTGATTTGCCCCCAAAAACTTCTGATACTTCTTAATTAGGCCCAAACTAATTTTTATAGTCCAAAGTCAGCCAAAACCTCTCAAAATCGTGCATAGAAGAAGGCAAGAGATTCAAACATAGAAAGAAAACCATGGTTTGAAGAAAACTTGATTCCCATTCCAAAATATTTTTCGAACCAAGCATGAATAATGAATAAATGATACTTATAGTCATTTCACACTACTATCAAACATATACTCAAGGCGTGTGACTTGTAATCCAATTCTAAGTAATGTATGGTGGTGCCATTGGGTTTTTTTACATTGTTTTTTGGGAAGAACCTGGAGACTATGTTGTTCATGAAAAATAATTTTTAATTATATCACACTTTTTTAATATTAAACTTTTCAGTCAAAATGATAGGTTGGTTACCTTCCCTTCTCCTTCTCCTTCTCCGTGTGTTTCTAAACTATATCCATTTCAATTGTATGAATACTACTTTGACTATTTCTTAGATATGTCACGACTGGTGCACGACTGGTGCACGATGCACAACAAACCGGTAATACACTTTTTGGGTAGGTGTCCAGTAATATTACTCTGTCAATGTCCGATATTCCCTCAGGCCGCGGCGTCAAAACATGACACTGTGGCTCCTCGGCCTGGGGCATGTGCCGGCCGACAAAGAGGAGTAAGTTGGAGCTTCTGAGCATGGATTCACCGCGGTGCAGGTTCACGAATTGCACCGCGGATAAGGTTTCGTTCCATGACTTGCATACGCACCTACACTTTTAAGGTCCAGTTTCAACATTATTTCTATAAACATATCATCGTCGACCATCTTCTTCCTCGATCTCGATGTCTTTTGTTACATTTACGGGTGCAAAGTGTCTATATATATATAGAAAGATCAGGTAGGATTATCAGAATCCATGCAGGAATTGTATTTGTGTTGACGTGGTAATTAATATTGTGATTTTTTTGGTTGTCTCAACCTTAAGTGCTACGAGTTTTACGTCTATGCATGCCAAACTGATCTTATTAATTTTTGTTGATTATTAATAAACCAAAGTCAAATAGGAAACTAATATATATGTTTTACTCAAATTTTGTAATTACTAATTAATTGAGGGCCTTGTTTCCTGAAACAATAATATTTGATAACATGTAAACTCTCGTGGATTAAATTTATTTGATTGAGAGATATTGATTTAAGAACCAAACCAAATATTTAACAAAATACAATATATTATATGTTTCTTTCCAGTTTAATCAACGCAATTAAAGATTGTGTTTGTGTACGTTGACTAAATAATAAATAACTAAATTGAAAATATAAAAGAATATTTAATATGGAAAAGATTAAATAATGGTAATTTTTAAATTATATGCACAAGTTCTGTTGAGAGTGTTAAGACGATACTTATTTTCAGATGTAATGGTATTTTAGAGTAAAAAGTTCCATTTGGACAAGTATTTCAAAAATATTTTATAAAACATGTTTTTGAAGTTTTTTTTTTTTTTTTTTGATAAAAAATATGCATTTGGACAAGTATTTTATAGAAATGTTTTTCAAGTTAAAAATAGTTTAAAAGATTTTTGGACTAGTATTTTATAAAATATTTTAAAATTATGTTTGGTGTAGGTAATTATATTAAAATTATGGTTACTATATATAAACTTATTTCGTCTGGGTGGGGAGAGGTTGGCTCGCAGTGGGTCGGTGTTGGAGGTGGGCCGTAGTCGTGGGCGGTTCGGGGGCGAACTGTGTCGGGGGTTGGGCCGAGGAACGGCTAGATTGAATGTTGGTAGGGATATATGATAACTGCATTTTTGGACAAATGGGAAAACAAAAAGGGACAAACAATTTTGAATCTAAAATAATTTTAAAAACTTAATAAAACATTTTTCATTTGTATTTCAAAAACTATACCTGTAGTACATTTTTTTTGAAAAATTTTGTACTCCCTTAGTTCCATTAGAAGGGTCAAATTCGGAAAATGTACAACTTTTTTATGGGTTACAAGGTACAACATATAAAATAAGTAATTTACCACTATTTTTTTCACTAATATCCTTCCTTTCCAATGGTGTATTAATTGTGAAACAATCGCAATTTTATTAGTTAGGGTATGAATAGTAAATAAATCCAAACTTGACTCTTCTAATAGAACCAAAAAAATTGTTGAAACTTAAACTCTTCTAATGAAATACAGGGAGTAGTTTTTTTTTGACCAAAAATCATTTTAAAGTTTTTTTTTTATACTTTTAAAACACTAAAAGCGTTATTGAAATACTTGTCCAAATGGGACCAAAGTGTTTAACTTTCACTAGTTATATTTTTCTATTGTATTAGAAAATTGTCTCTTTTGTTTGTGGGTTGTCCCAATCTAAGTTTGCCCTTTAATTTACTTTTATTATTTGCATATTTGTCTCTAATATTTGTCATTATTTTGCTTTCGTGGAATAATCCCTTTATAGGTGGCTTTTTTTGAAAGGGATGCTATGAATTTGGATTTGTCTTGACATTAAAAACTTTAGAGTATAATTCTATTTATATTTTTGAAAGGGATTTTAAAACAAGACATATACTTGTTATAGTTATATTTACTTTTTACAAGTATAACTTAAAAGCAACATTTATACTTTGTAAGAGGAAAAATATAATTTTGAATGTAATTAAGCCTGAATTTAAGGCACGGTATGAACTAAAATTTACGAGATATACTACAAATTTAAAAGGGGCATGTTAATTGCAGGACACTTTTTACTAAACACATGACATTTTTAAAATTTTTAAGTGGTGAAAAGACAATAATATCCTTATACATTTCTACCATCATAAATATTTTTACCTACACCCTCTTTCCTCTTCAACTTCATTTCACTCTTTAACTCACTCTCATTTTTCTACTCTAATTTTTTCAAATTTTCTGTCACTCATCTCCATTCCCTCTCCAATAAAATTAAGAAGAAAACAATTTTTAAAAAAAATCACCCCAACCAGGCAATTCTATGGGAAAAAATCGCCCGGATGGGGTGATTCTTTTTAAAAGTTATTTTCTTCTTACTTTTACTGTAGAAGGAAGTAGAAAGGAGAAGTGCAAAAAAGTAATTTCAAGTCTAAATTTTTTAAAAAGTATCCTTTATTTAGTAAAATGTGTCCTTCAATTAACAATTCTGATTTAAAATGGTATACTATGACACTAAGATTTTAAATATTTTTTTTGTGTTCCAATAATAATTTTTTATTGTAGTGTTACCATTTATTTTTTCCTTTTTATTTTTTAAAAAAGTTATTTATTTATTTATTTTTTCTTGCATCCCCAAAAAATCAAAAATCGAATTCATGACCTCGGAGTTACGATATCAGATCTCCTGTCTAACCTATTTTTGTCTTTCCAGTCTACTCACTCACAATGAATGAGTGGGCTTTCCGATCAGATCTCTTGCCCTTCCCTTACCACAACCTCAACCCTCCCTCAATTTTGAACTTGAAGAACCAAGACAAAAATAATAGTAAGACTAGGAAGACTCTGCAGGAGACTCATAACTAATAGTGTCGAATTCAAAATAAAAATTTAAATGAATGGCCCCCGACATTATCATCGAATTACCAATAGAATCATAATAGTAGTGTGGGTATTATTATAAATTTTATGATATTAAAGGATTCTATTAAAATTAAGGCAAAAAGTAAGGGTTCCAATGCAAATTGACTCCTTTTTATTTCCTTTTATTTTCAAGCTAGCCTTTTTCGGTGGATGTAAATTGTCAAGAATAAGATTTTCAGCAATGGAAACTGCAGTAAATCAGAACCTGCCGCAACATCAGTCGCAGCGTTCTTCTGATAATGTTAGCAGCAGCAGGAAGAGGCCTCTTGACCACAATGTCCGCTTGGAGGATTCCCCTTACTTCAAAATGCGCGCGATTGTTAGAGACCTTCGTCCTCATTTCATCGAGGTACAGAACCCAAGGAAATTCGGTATTGATGTAAACTTTAAGCTTCTGAAGGTTTTTTATGTTGAATTTTCTTCTGGGGATCTTTTGTTTGTGGTTATTTTGAGCAATTTGAATCTGGGCTTTACTGATTTGGTATATTTTCGATATTTGGTCATTTGGAAAGGAAGGTCTTTTGTTGTGTTTTTCTTTCATTATTTTTTATGATATTGTAGCTAACAAGAATGAAATGCTGAATTCTATCTCAGTTCATGCTAATATAAACAATCTTTTTCGGTGAAGTTTATGCGAACTTGAGCTTTTGAAGAGATTCCTCCATTTTTATTTTTAGTTTTGGTGTGTTTGGGTGGTAAATAGCTTTTCTGCATAATGAACTTTTTCAACAGTTAAAAGTGGTTATAATGACACTGGCATGAACGCAAATTTCTATTCTTTAGCTGCATATATTTCGCCAATGAATTATGCATCTAATTGTTCCTAAACCTATGCATTCCTGTGTTGAATTGTAGGTTATATTAATATTACATTTTTCGTGTTTCTCGTGTGAATTCTTCACTACCATTTGTTAGTTCTACTTAAAAAGTGACTTGTGACGGGCTCAATCCTTGTATAGAATGGACGAGATTGAGGAGCATTTAGTCCCCGCTGTGTTAGGTTTTCTGTGATTCCTACAAAAGGAATTAGTGTAATTAAGAAAGTTCATGACTCTGCAACTTCTTCCACAAATGTTTAACATCCTAAACTGCTATGTTGAACCAATAGTAGATTGTTTTCTTGGGGTGGGAGGTTGATACTTGATAGTGTGGTTGGAATGTCGAAAGTCACGAGTCATGACATTTTCATGTAAGAACCTGGGGTTCCATGAAGTTCCCAATTACTTTGAATTTAAGCTCTCATGGCTAATTCTGAAAAAAGAGTGTATAACTTTAAACTTATTCTAAGAAAAGTTGTTTTGCAATCTTGAAGGTTCTAAAGACTCCCGACTTCCAGAACTGCAAGGCAGCTGAAGAAATTCGTGAAAGTAAGCTTTATAACTGTAATTAGTCTTTCTTGCAGTTTAGTTTATACTTTATTTTTTCTTGTATGCTGTTTTGGAAGCATAAGCAACAACAATTTGCTTCTTATTTCTTGAACTTAAGAATTGTTCTGTTCTTGAAGGATTATTGCCATGTGGAGTGTCGTTTTTACCTTACTTCTTTCCCCGTGGCGAAATCCATGTTAACTGTCTTAGAGATGTCTGCAAGCTGGGTAACTCAAGCTTATGCCTGTTCAGTTTGACCATCTCCTTAGGAACTTTTATGTACTTGGTTGCTTGTGGTGTTTTACAACAGCTGTACTTTTCTTGAACCAATCTTATTTGAGCACTTTCTTCCTCGTTATGTCAGTTATTTGCTCTATAGACCACTGATTGATATCATCTGAGTATCACTTTAACAGGTCCCTTTGGGGCATAAGGATAGTTATTGTTTTCCTTGAGTTGACAGACTATTAAAGTGAAAACCGCATTCAAAGTTCGTCTTTGTGTCTGTGGAGACAGTTTGAGTAGATTTTAGTTTCCCCAAACACTTTCCTAAATACACTATTTGCAGCATGATGAACTCTTGTTTTACTTTCAAATAGGCAGGAAGTTTGTGTTTGTTTCGCTTAGGTTTTTGGTGTATTGAAATTTGGTACATGGTAGAAAGATTCATGTCAATTGCATTAACATTTCTGAAAGTCGTGCCAAAGGGCCGAAGCTGAAGAATAGAACATATTTTGCTACTCTAAATAAGAGAATACTTGTATATCTGATCATATTTTCTGATAGGAATTGCCTAATGCCTATATTTCATAATTATAGAGATGAAGATTGTGGTTGATCTATACAAAACAATGATAGCGGAACCTCCTCGTCCAGAGAGTAAGAATGCGACAGCAGGCCATCCTTCATCGGGTGAAACTGAAGACGGACAGAAGCATCAGCCACCCATGAAACCTCCCGAGAAGCCTCACGCTGACTGGCCGTCCACAAGGAATGCCGAAAACAAATCATTTTTCTCGGGCAGCAAGCAGCCTGAAGGCAGTCGATCTGAAGGGACACACGTTGTTGGTGGTTCAGCTTTCGGATGGAATTTCATTACATTTCCTGAGAATAAAGTCACCTATTATGGCCGATCGAAGGAATCCTTTCGATCTGCTAACGTGAAGAGGCCTGAAGCAGAATGATGTTCTTCCTTTTTAACACTTATGTAGGTTCTAATTGATTGAATCTTATTGAAATGTTTGGCAAAACGTCCTGAAATCTAGTGTTTTGTACTTCCTGTAGCAGTGTATTTCACTTAATGAATGATCATTTCAGAATTCAGAGCATTTTCTTACAAGTTTATTTCAATAAATTAGCCAGGAAAAGGGTCAATGAAAGACTACAAACATAGAAATAAGTGTTGAAAATGGTTCGACTTCGATAACTGAAAGACTTGTACAGAATATTTCCGCCATTGTAATAGCAGATTATACTACACCTTCATGAAATTGACTGCTAAGTCGCACATTCTTGTAATCATACAACCGAAACAGAACCGAAGGTTCAATTCTAAAATCGTCGCAAATCTTTGGGTGGCTTGAAATTTAGGGGATGTGTTTCAGGCGTCGCAGTTTCGTCCTCTTTCCACATCTTGATAGTCTTGTCAGCTTCGCAAGAAATGAGCCTCGAACCAGTGAGGTCATAGGTGAGGGCATATATGCCAGCCTCACTCTCCAATGATCCTGACACAAACAGCGCGCAAATTTAGTTTTGATGTTTCAATCAAGAAAGAGGAGAAAATTCTTTAGTGCTAGGTAAAAGAATACCAGGCTGAACGATAGTTTGAGCTTGCTGGAAATTGTGACCACTCTTCCAGTCCCAGAACCACAAACTTCCATTGTCACCTTCACCACAACAAATAAGATAATTAACATGAACAGCTTTCTGATTTCTGTTAAAAGTATTTGCGCAAGCCAAATTACGGTTCTCTAGTTCTCTTTACTTCTAAGGGATCCAAACAAACACCGTGTTGATTCCAAAAGCGAAAAATGATTATATAAATGACAAATCCACACTTTCTGTTCCTTGGTCAATGTAGTGGGGCAAGAAAGAGAGAGATCTAGAGCTTGAAAAGGGGTAACATAATGTGTAAAGCATTGCATAGGCAGAGAAATTAAAATAAATATACAGGCACCAAATTCTAACCTGCAGTAGCCAACACACCATCTTCATTGACTGCCATCGCGTTGAGGATGGTTTTCTGTTGAGAGCTGCAGAACCAAAAATTGTTAGTACTTCCTTGACATTACTAAGTACTGTAAGTTACAATATGTGAGTATCACAAGAACTATGTAAGGGCAATGTAAAATCTAGCGGTGAAAAAACTCACAGCATGTTATGCTGAAATTCTCCTCTGGGAAGACTGAATTTTTTAATGTTGTCAGCTGATGCAGATGCAAAGTACTCCCTGTAACGTGGAACATTGAGTTATCTAAAGATTCTCAGACGTGAAACCAGAAGCAATATTAAGAATCAAATTTCATTTAAACAAGAATTGCAATATCCAGGCCAAAAAAGGAAAAAGGACAAAAACTTACTCGCTTGGATGAAGCGCCATTGCACGCACAGATTTCTTGTGGTGTGTCAAAGTTACCATGGTCTTACCTAAAAATACATGATAAATTGGCATTTAGAGGAAAGGGAATGAACATTGCAGAATTATTGAACAAATTATACACAAAATACCATATCTAAGGTCCCAGAACTTTATAGTCGAGTCATGCGATCCGGTTACAACTTGCGGATCCTGAAACAGATGTTCAAAAGTGAATTAGACAACTATGAAGAAAATTTAGGACTGATGCCAAGAAAGGCAAGTTACATAGATGATAGAAATGTTAGCCTTAATAAATGTGGGATGCATTTTTATTGCTCAATATCAGCAGCATTAAACTCAATTGGTGATCATTAGGAGCCTTAATAACGAGCTCTACAAGGCAAATTCGCTAGCCCTGACTTCTAACATTCTAGGATTGCACTAGAATAGTGGGAAGAGCCTCAATAGATGAGAAAATGAAAGAAACATGCTTAAGATGGTTTATACATGTGTACGGGAGACCTTTGTATTCCCCAATATGGTGCATAGAAAATAGTGAATCAATGAACGAAACTATTTAAGAAAAAGACATGTTGACGAAATATGATCCATATAGCTAACATCATGCCGGATAAAGGCTTAGGTGCTATTATTGCAATCTTTCTACATTCACCTACAGTTCTTTATTAAGGATGTTTCGTATTTCTACAGGAAGTATCTGCATTTGACATCAGTCAATAAAATGCAATTGCTTCAAAATCTCTTGGTAGACACAAACACATGCTACCCATTGAAACAAACCATAAGGTAATGCTCTTATGCATAGTAAAACATACAGTTACAAAGGCATGAAAATGCACTCGAAAAATAAATTTACATATCCAGAACGCAAGACTTGATAACTAAAGCAACAAAAAGCAAAACGATCAGCGCAGCCAACAGTACTGTGTTCATAAGAAAACCACATGATACCCTCTATTTGAAGAACGTAAATGCACAAGAACAGATGCCTATCCAAATCAAGAGAAACATTAACATCCAGGAGAAAGCACAACATGTAAGATAAATTTCTGGTTCAGCAACAATTATCTGACAAATCCAGATTCAACCTCCTAAGTTTTGTATATATTCTTCCAAATGCATTGATCCAAAACTCAATTAAACCTTGGCATAACATTAAAAACCCTATTGTCAATCTTCTCCAAGCATTGAGGCATTAAGTTTAAGCAGATTACTTGGCATGACATCCAAAACCCTTTTCCCTAGTGGCATAGACTATTTTTCTGAAACATAAAGCCAAAACCAAACAGAAGCGCTTACCGTTGGTCGAGTAAAAACTGAGCAGACAGTATTTTCATGCCCACTAAGGGCATGAATTTGCATCTTACTTCGAATGTCCCAAACCTGGGGAAAAAAAAAGAAAAATAGTTTCATAATCATCCAGCAAAAATGGATATCTCACATACAAGGATGGACCTAGGGGAAAAAGAAAAGTTTCGATATGGGACCAGCTCCTAAAATTTAAAAATAAAAAGCGCATTGAAAAAGTTTTATGTAATAGCTACAGTAAGTGTAATTTCCAGATTTGCCCTAGAACATAATGAGAACAAGGTCAGCCCCTGGTCTACCAAGCATTCAGTAAGGACATGTGTTTAAAACAACTGCATTTCTAATTATATACCCGACAAACAGAGTCACGACCCCCAGTCAGAAGGATGTCAATAGTTGGATGAAGCGCCAGACAGTAAACACCACTCAGATGACCGTGATAAGACCGAATGACCTGGAAAAGCACAAAATAATATAAGAAAGTTGAGAGCATGTTCTGACTATTTATTTATCCAAAAAATATCACTTATTTCATATCAACCTTATTTTGTTCCAGGTCCCAGCATTTTACTTGTTTGTCATCACCAGCAGAGAACATATAAGTATGTTTGTTGCTAACAGCAAGCCCTGCAAAGAAACATAAAATATTACAAATATGCCCTGCCTCAACCTCATATCCAACCTTGCAGTTATCTGAGTAAATGTCAAAAGTAACTAAACAGATGATATTTTCTAAAAGCCACTAACAAACCTCTAACTTGTTCAATGTGCCCAGTTAATGTGAGCTTCAGCCGGCCACTTGCCAAATCCCAAATCTTATGAAACAAAACAAGAAAAAAAGGAAAAGAACTAAGTCTCAGTAGCAGGTCCAAGATCATATGACCAGGAAAAGAATGTAAACATATTTGATTTAAGATTAATGCACAGACATATATACACACGTGGCATTTTTGTTCCCCATGATTGAGTACTACAGAATCAGTAGGTAATAGGTTTAGATCAATATAATCCACTTCTAACAAGAATACCAATTGTTTAGGTAGTAAAGCTAAATTTTTCCAACCATACACATCAAAGCTTAGGATGAACTTCATCTCTTATACTTATTCAGTTTAATATTTCTAAAAGAGTCATACCATTATTGTTATTACTATTATTATCAAAACAATAAAAAAATTCAAACAAAGAATCAAATGGTAGACCTTAATTGTCCGGTCTGCTGAACCTGTACAAAACCACGTATTACTTGGATCAACTGCAACAGATCGTACCCAACCCAAGTGACCACTGATGACCTACAAAAGTTCAATGTCAGAGAAGATAAATATTATATACGTCCTTTGATACAATAAATAAAATTGAGTTGTTACTTCTTGATTCTCCTATTTCCTTGCTTTCAGTCATATTTGTTCCATTCAAAATCTTTTCCAATATGGGCATGTATAGTCTCTAACTGAAGGATGATTGGATTCTAAACACCAGATAGGAAAATATGACTTTAATAAAAGGAAGTACAGCTGCAAAGAGATAATCAGTCTTCATCTCTTCGTCATACTTGATAAGACGAAGCATAACCAAATTCTTTCAAGATTCTTCTGATTTGGAGACAATTTTACTACAGCAAAGCATCTTTCTTTGGACAACGAAATTTTATATACCACAGAAGACCTACACCACCCAGTTCTTTCTTGTCTATGATGAAAGCACACATCTCAGAAGAAGGAAAAAAAAAAAAAGGAAAAGGGATGGAAGGATGTGAGCATATTAAGACCAGCTTGGATAATGGTTCGCAAAAACTGAAGGTTACCACACAATCAGTGAAAAACACCATAGCCTTTTATAAGTTTAACCACAATAGTCTATGAAGCTCTAAGAAAGTAGTCTGAGAAAAACTAGTAGATGTTGATAAACCTCTTACTGAGGAGTTCAGGTCCAAAGTTGCATTAAGTACTTCATATGGATCTTATGTCAGGATAATAGGAACACGTGACAGGAAATTGAAAGAGACTCAGGCATAGTTTCAGATACCATTTACTCCCTTCATATAACAAAATTACAGACTGGAAATTAACAAAAGGATCAACAGAAACAAAAAGCAGCAGTCACACCCAGTGCATCAAACTACTTACCCTGTAATTCTTCCAGGGAGCACGCCAAACAGGACGAGGCCACTTGCTTGGGATCCTTTCCATAATAGCAGCAGTAGAAAGATTTCTGGAGGAAAACAATGTTAAAATGGATTGTTATGTGTCAATTTCCAAGAGTCGAAATGTATAAGAAAATAGCTTGAATTGCATCAATTACCAAAAGCCAAATATATAACGGAAAAAAAAAAACAGTTTAGCATTGAGGCTTTCAGTTATGATGAATTGTGCACGCAGCAGAAATAGAGTGCTAGAAAGTAAAATCTTATGGCCCTAGCATTCAAAGTCCTGATGTATGACCACAAAAATGGTTGAACTTTAAGGCGATGGATTCTCCCCAACCCATCTCCCCCTCTCCTCATTTTTCCTTGTTCATTAAATGTGTACGAAATCCACACTGCTGAGGGCTAAATTTGGTAAAAAAACAACAGCAAGCTATGCTTTTCTCCCACTAGATATGCTATGATGCTTGAAATTTTTTAAAGTTCTTCCATTGCAAGACTCATCAGCAAATTGCACAAACACAGCATTCAGAAAGTCAATAACTTTATGGTTAAACTGTAGAGTCCTCCCAACAAGATTCTATACAATTGGCAGACTGGCACAGATATTACGGTATATATAAATGTGTTAACAGCTTCAAATCGTCTTCAGATTTGAAATGTTCTCCTAGTACCAAATTTAGAAACAGAAAAACTGAAACTTTAATTACTCGATCATTCAAAGAAGAATGGGGAAGGTACAAAGATGCAAGGAAATATGTAAGTATGCTCTCCTTTTCTTTTCAGGTTAGCAGTAAGCTCATAACAGCAGAAAATCAGGCACTATTTTTAAAAGTATGAGCTAATGGGTAAAAAAATACATTTTGTGTCATGTACATTTCACTACAAGGATGGCAGCAATTACTAACCAGAGGGGAAGATCCAAACCTTTCAGATGGAACATGAGAAGCAACAACTGCTGTACTTTTGCCTGAGAACCCTTCAGTTCTGTTAAACCAAAAGTTAGTGAGGCAAATGACTAAGGTAGGTCCACAAAAATTAAATATTGCAGTACCAAACCACAAAAAATAATCCAAGTCCATAAGTTATAAGGAAACGTACGTGCTATTTGGTTGCAATGAAGGACCGATTACTAATTCATTTTGACCTGCTCCCTTCTGTTGGACTCTTGAACTTTCTGGACCTTCCAAAAGTTGCCAACTTTCAGCAAAGTACATCAAGGAAACCAAAACCCCACCCCCCAGGAGGCACCTTATCCACTTTTTCTCTCCAGAACCAATAACAAAATGGGATATAGGGAGGGGTATACACAATTCATGAATGCCGGAAAGATAAAATAGAGAGAAGTGAAGAAAACCAAAAAAAGTTCAGAATGAGAAAATAGTATGATTGTGGCAAAGTGCTTGGTCTCTTCTACTGACACACTTCTAGAGCATATAGGCATGCAGACAAGAAGAAATACTAATAAGATACTAAAGCTCTAAAACTGAACAATTGCTCTTCAGTCAATAAACATTTTCAAGAAACTGAACAATTGCTCTTCAGCCAATAAACATTTTCAAGAAAGTACCTTCATTGGATAAGATTACAAATTTCTACAGCATATGCTAAAGCTTTGATATAAAGTACAGACCAAAAACAATAACAGTAATAAACCCAACAGGAATGAAAAGAATTCCAACTATTCAGCCATGATATGATAATTCATCTCCAGAGTTCACCAAAATCCTGAATCTCCACTCTGGAATAAAAGAATTCAATACCTGGAAGAGCAAGGACGTCTGATGCGGATGACTGTTGAGCAATACTTTTCCGGGTAGGCACAGGCTGAGTATTGGTTCCTTTAATGCCTTGGTATTCAACATTCAGCTAAAACATCATACCATATCAACAGCCATTAGAAACCGCAAATAAGCAAGTGTAAAGAAACTACTATACGCCACCCAAAGTCACATAGCAAAGTAACAAGGATCCCAATTTCATCTTTAAAAACAAATATTAAAATTTATCGAGCTACCAACCTTGTGGCTAGCGCGAATCTTCTTGCTGAAATCAACAGAAGTGAAAAAAAAAAGAGAAGAAAAACACTCATACGTTAGAAAGTTTTTGTTATACATTAAAATTGCAACGACATTATAGAAATTAGGGTCTGGGTGGTGTTACCTTTCGGAATCGGGAGGAGGGAAGTGGCCGTGATGAGGTGAGAACACATCTAGGGCTCGTTTTACCGACTTCAAGCTCAGCTTCTTTAGTGATTGCGGTTCTACCGGAAAATCCGTCTCCATTGTGAGAGCGGGCATTGAGTTTGCTTCTCCCAAATTCCTCACACACTCGCTGTTTCCCGATCCTCAATCAAACACTGGCGGTGGCGGGAGAGCGGTCGCCGGTGGCGCGCAGCTGCGAGGTTTATGGGTTTAGAGGGAGAATTACTGACGAGAATGGACCAACGAACAAATGGGTTTGCAGGGTGTGAGTTTTGCTAAAGAAGAGAAACGCGTTACAAACTCACGCCTTCGTAATACCGAATACGATTGGTTTTGGGAAATTTTTAATAGGGTAAATTACATATATCTCCCTGGAGATTCTGAAAACTACCAACAGGTACAACCCCCCTTGTCCAAGTAATTATATAACAGTATTCCTCTCTGATTTGGTAAAATTACATTTGTCCATTTGTGAATCTAAAAATTGAATTCAAAACTCAAATCTTTTTGTAATTTTGACAAAACATTTAAGAGATTCTCATGTCACGCCGTATGACACTTCGATATATGATACTTTCAGTATTAAAATATTGTATATGCAATATTTTATACGCGATACTTATAAGGTTGTACTCATACCAGTATCCTTAAGAGAAAGTGTTGTATGTTTCTAAAAAATAAAGAGGGGCATGTCAAACCATCCGACAGGTTACACGCACATTTTTGCTAAAAGTTGAAATTTTAGATGGGCGTTGATAGTTTCATAAAACCTCATAGAGGTATTGATAGTTTCTAAAAACATTGAGGGAGGTAAATGTAATTTACCTTTTTTTTAATATATAATTCGAATTACTCAAATTATTTCTCAAAAAATGTGAAATATGACATTTTTTAATTCATTTACAAGATAAATTGTATGAATTATTTCACTGTCACTAGAAAGTACAACAACAATCAATTAAATTTTTGTCGCTACATGATCGTGTATATGGATAATATTTTATTATTCGTGTATGATAGAGATAGTAAATGTCTAATATTTTTTTTACATATTTTCCGGATAAACTATAAAATCTGATCTATGAAGACTAAAATTGTACAAAATTCATAAAAATCTCCAAAATAAGCTTTTAAAAAGTGAAAAAGAAAGCTTATAAAATTATGAAATTTTATTGAATAGAAACTCAAAAAATTACTTTGTGTGGGGTGTGAATGAAATACTTCAAATCTCAAGGGTACAACTTTGTATTAAAACGTAAAAAAGAGAGGGAAAAGGGGGACGGAAAAGCTAGTAGTATAACTATAAGTAATAGAGCTAGGGTTGAGGCCGCTCACCACCACCACCACCAGCAGAGCAACCAGATTAAGGAGCTGCCCATTATGTCGAAGAAGAACAATTTAGCAACGAGGAAAAGGCAACACGAATTTGACCTCAAAAGTTAGCATCTTTCAACTTGTTTGCTCAATTGTGGAATTTCTCAGTTTGGTAAAAATTTTAGTTTTTTTCGTGTTTCGGATTCTGATCGTTTCTTACTTTGTGGGAAATAGGAGAAAAAGAGGAGAAAGAAAAGAGGGAAAAGAAGCTGCAAGCCAAGAAAAACAAGATGAAAGTAAGTTTTGTGTTTTTTCCCTTTGGATTTTTTGAATTGAATTCGAGAGAAGGGCTGTAGGGTATGAATAAAAAAGGGAGAATTTTGACTCAAATAAATTGATATCTTGTTTGAATTTTAACAAAAAGGGGGAAAATGTATTAGTTTGTTATTTGTAAAGGAAGAAAAATGTTGTGATCAGGTGGATGGTAGCTCCAAAAAGAATGGAGGGAGTCGATTTCAAGTTGGGAAGAAAAAGTTGAAAACAAAATTGACGAAATTGGCCAAAGCTAAAGCTGATCAAGCAATGGAGTTGGATAAATGAATTTCTGGTAGTGTATTTTTCTTCAATGCTATTTCAAGATTATGTTTGCAGTTTATCAGAATTTTGGGTCCAGATTTCTGAATGAAGGATTTCCAATGTGTTAATTTGTATTGCGATTCGTGATGGTAGGAAAGATTATAACTGTTTCGGATTAACTTTTGCCTAAGTTTTGTGGATCAATGGCTGCTGATTTTTGTCACAATTTTGTAATCTCCAGTCCTGTGCCAAGTTGTAAACTTTTTGTGTACAGGGAACGTTTTCAGGCTAATGTTCATTCAAGTCTTCATACAAAACTAGTTTAGCCTTGTTAGCATAATTCTTTTATCAGTTCTTTTCTTGGTGAATTATAGAGAAAAAGAAATAAGTTTATCAGTTCTTTTCTCAGATATTTTAGCTGTATGCAATGAGATCTTGGTGGGAAAGATGAATTTCTTCAGTAATGCGTTAGGACTACCTTTTCGTGACAACGATTTAGGATTCAAGCGGGGTGGACTAAATGGAGAAGTGCTTTATCTATACTTTGTGACCGTAAAGTATATTTTTTTTTTGTAGAATGGTTATAATAACAAAAAATGAGGCTAGTAAAAATGAGAATATTGAGATGGATATGTAGGGAGTAGCCCCAATAGATTAAAAAAAAAAAAAAATAGAAACACACTTAAGATTGTTTTGACATGTACGTAGGAGACCTCTAGACGGATAGAAAACAAATAAGCAATTAATATAAAAAAATAAAAAATAAAAAATAAAAATGGGTAGAGGAAGATCTAAAAGAAAGAATTGAAAAACAATTTTAAAATATAACATGTATCATATCTAAATGTAAATGAATCAATGTGCCATGTGTCTTAGTTGTTGTTGTTGTTGTTGTTGTTGTTGTATAATTCTTTCCTGTTCCACTAGAAGAGTTTAGTGATACAACAATTTATAAGTCACGAGATATAATTCCTCTCGAAATGGAGTAAGAGTCAACACATGCCATTTTAAATCAGAGTGTCTTTCATTCATTGCAGAAGCTTCAAACCTGGCATCAGCCCTTCTTGATTGCCAATCTTCTTTATGACCCCAGCCATTATTTGCACATCTCTAAACCAAGAGCCAAAATAAGCAGCAAAATCGAAACTTCAAAAGTTAATACTATGTAACATTAGACATACCACAATTATGACCACAGCGTTTTCGATTTCATAGATAGTAGAATCGGAACTTTGGGGGACTGTTCTGATTCCATCACAATTCTGTTTTGATTGATTGGACGGTCCTGATTCCGTCACGATTCATAGCCCTTTGTGGCTTCGGTGGCAACTATATCGACGTGTTATTATGAATGTTTGGGAACTTATTATGAGATTTATGGACACTATCTAATAAGACAAAGTATAATAAAATAAAATTTTTTTTTTCTATACATTAGAACCACTATTGGTCCGATTTTTCTTTATCGAAAAATTGAAGAAGCAATACAGGGATTTTCTCTGGATTAGAGGAATGGGAAGACGAGAATTCCCAGAAATTCTCATAATGAATTGGTGTGGTATATTCATATCACTCTTGCGATTGAGACAATTTTAATTTAATAATTAATTTATAGTTATATGTAGCTTAATTCAATAATTACGTATGGATTGAACATATATATTGTTTCAAAGTGATAAACAATGTGTCTCTTCATTTTCTTTTGTGAGAATTACCAAGAGTTTTCAAATAAATTTTTTTTTTGAAATAAAAGAAATACTTAAATTAATGGGCTGAAAATATCGTCCAGCAACGATTTGACAGTAGGCCATGAGCCAAACAATACAATCTAGAATTAAAGTAAATCTGAAAATGACAGTAGACTATGAGCCAAACAATACAATCTAGAATTAAAGTAGATCTGAAAATTAGATCTCTAATCTAGAAT
The DNA here is from genome assembly GCA_016801395.1 of Leptodermis oblonga. Classification (NCBI taxonomy): domain Eukaryota; kingdom Viridiplantae; phylum Streptophyta; class Magnoliopsida; order Gentianales; family Rubiaceae; genus Leptodermis; species Leptodermis oblonga. Next base: position 2,744,526 of record CM028755.1, read on the forward strand.
CAAAGTAGATCTGAAAATCAAATCTACAAACTGCAAATCTAGCCTATAGCTAAGCAAAATTTCCAATAGCTAAGTAGATCATCAGACCGGTGGTACTGGACTGCTACTTAGTTATAATATAGCACCAAAATTGACCCATGACACAAGGGATCCATGATGAACAATTGACGAAACCAACAGAGAGACAGCTTCATCCCGCATATGTAAAGTTAAAGACTTCAAAAATAAATAAAAAACACAACTCAAAAAATGAAGCGGATAAAACTCTCTTAAACAGAGAGACAGAAAACTCTCAATGAGGAAAGACAACATAACTCTCAACAAGAAGAGACTTATTAGAGTAGAAAGATAGGGGGAGAGGAGGGAGCTCCCCCATCCTCCATTAACAGAAGATGGGGGAAAAGGAGAGAGCAGGAAGACGGGATGGATGAGAGAAGGCAGACAGAAATTAGGGCCGGCCCATAGATAATATACTTTTAAGAGTTTTCAAATAATTAATCATTTACTAATAGTATATTAATAGGGAATTCATGTGAACAATGTAAATATAAATAATATATTTTAATGATATTTAAAACATTTAGTATAGGAAAAGTCACAAAATTAAAAATAAATTTGAATTAACTAATAATTATATTTCACTCACCATTACATAAATATAAGCATGTCTTACCTAAAAAGTTATTTATTAATAATACTATATTTATTAATAACAAAAATAAACTTATGTTTCATTATAAAACGCTTAATATTTTACAAATATGCTTAACTTAAGTTGTATATAAGTTATATAAATATGGAATATGGAATTGATATATTTGACGAAGGAATATGGAAGATATTTATATTTATAAGATATTTTTGTACTTTTATCTATAATATATATGTGTGTATATACATATAACATATATAAGTGGAATACAAAGAGTTCAGTATAAATACTCTTAAAATTGAAGGTTTTAACATAGAAATTTTAAAAAATAACTTAAGAAGTCAAAAGGGCAAGGAAAAATGTTATCTTTTAAATGAGATAAAAAAATTTATGTACTTAGTAAAATATTATTAAGGGCCTATTCTTTTTGTTTCGTTTGAAAACGATTTTGGTTTCAATAGTAAATTTAATATATTTTAATCATATTTCATCATTTTCAATACAACTTTTTACTATTCAGCATCTACTTTTTACATTTTAAATATACTTTTTACTTTTTACATCTAGTTATTTTCTCGCAATTAAAAACTAAGGACCAATTATAATTACCCAATTAAATAGTTTCAGAATCGACAGAGACAGATTCAACAGAAGAAAACAACAAATACATCCCCAATATTGGTTTATTTTACACCCTTGCTGCATTGACTGAAAGTGAAATAATGATAAAGAAAGAATATTTCAGCACTAGTCCAGTATAAACATTGAAAAGTGATGTCTGGAAATTGAATAATAATACGGTAGTTGGTGTGCTACTCTACTTTAGTTGATGACGAGAATAAGTACTATAAATTATTACACTAATTGACATGATGACTTTCTTTAGTTGGAGATGCCCACAATTTGATTTACACACCAGTTGAATTTGGGAAAAAGCTTTTGTCTCCTGCAAATTTCCAACAAGGTAGGCTATCCTTTTTCCCTAGTAACCTCTTAAATTTCTTGCTGTCTGAATCTCTCTGTTTTCCCCTTCTGAGATATATTGCTTTGTGGTTTGTCAAAGTTGAATTCGGTTGTTTTACTTGTATAAGATGACAGGTATGCATGTATGTGGTCACTGTTATTTCAGTTTCTAGAATTTATGTTGTGCAGTAGGTTTGATCAAAAACGGTAGATGGTTTTGAAGAATTCTTGGAGAAAACCCTTTTTTGATCAATCTTTCTTGAATCGAGAATTCAAAATATGAGGATCAAACTATTACTTGTAGACCAGTAACTTGATCTGGTTCTTTTGGATTTACTCTAGTGTAGATATCAGGTCAGAAATGAGCTGATAAAGTTTTTTGGGGTTTTCCACAAATCATAAGACTGAGGTGAATGAAGGTTAAAACAAAACTTAGGGAAGAAACCAGCCTTTAATGGAGTGAATATTTTCTTTGCTGACTGCTCTTATAGAAAAAATTAATAATCATGACCTTTGCATTATTGGGCATTAGTAATTTCACTATTTTGCGAGGTTCAGGACCTTTTTGAAAGAATTCTCCACAGAACTGTTAGTATATGAAATATCAAAACTCAAGTCTAGGGGACCTTATCCATCTACAGAGTAGTGTTCTGTCTAAGAGAGTGTTTGAAGTCATTCTCTTAAGGATTTTTCTAATTCTTACTTGAGCAGTTTCTTGTTCTTTGTTTCATGGTATTGGTTTATGATTCAAAATTAGGCTGTAATGTTACTTTGAAGGGGAAATTTTTGAAAAGGAGTGCTGAATGTGTCCCTAATAAAGATGGATTATTAAGGGAACAAAACCCAGCATGGAAACCATTCAGACCTTGAACACTGTTTTCCATTTACCAGTGATGGAGGCAGAAAATCAGAATCAATTTTTCCGTATGGCTGTGTTTTGCTTCCAAGGTACAGAATCCCATGTCACAGCAGCCAGTTTTCGTCCCTGGATTTTTAGGGTTTAGGGTTCTGGATTTTCTTCCCTTGATTAGTAGTTTTTCAGCTTCCAAGAAAGCACAAATATAATTTATGTCTTGAGTTTGGAAGTTTTATAGCTCTTGACGGTAGTTAAAGTTGATGAAAAGTTATTTTAAAACCAAAGATGTGTTCCGAAAATGAGTTTTAAAGAGGAAAACTATGTTTCTCAGCAGTGACATAATTCCTGTGTTAACTTCATTATAATGAGGTGAATCATGTTCTGACTCAATAAATTTCTGTCATTTGAGATGATGCTGTCACTGTATTGCATATAGCATAACATTCAATAGCTGTAAAATTGTACACAGATTTTCTGATCCTATTTGATTGAATAGATGCTAACATATTCTCATGATAAATTTTAGTGCACGCTAAAAATCGCTCACATGTCTAAAGGAGAGATATCAACATCCGGTGCATTTGTCAGAATGGCGTCAACATTCCGCAATTTCATCTCTCAAGATCCAAACTCCACTTTCCCTGCAGAAGCAGGGAGGTATCACCTGTACATATCATATGGTTGCCCCTGGGCATGTAGGTGCCTGGCAGTCATAAATATCAAAGGGTTGGACAAAGTCATCAGCTTTAGTGTAAGTTTTACTGTTAATTCTTCTAATATATTCAATATTTAGCTAGAGTGTCATTGTACTGTCCTCAACCAGTCTGTGAAATCCAAATGGGGAAGGACAAAGGAAACTGATGAGCATATGGGATGGCTTTTTCCCGATTCAAGTACAGAGCAAGCCGGAGCAACTCCTGATCCTATTAATGGAGCCAAAAGCATCAGAGAACTATATGAGATTGCATCCACAAACTACTCTGGAAAATATACAGTTCCTGTATGTTTACCTATTACTGGTGATTTTTTTGCTTGGTATATTTATTTCACGTGAACATGTCAGCTCAGGCACCATCTTGTTTGTTTTTTTATCAGGTTCTTTGGGACAAAAAGCTAAAGACGATTGTGAATAATGAGAGTTCAGAGATAATACGAATGTTGAATACAGAGTTCGATGATCTAGCTGAAAATCCACATATAGACCTTTACCCATCTCATTTGCAAGGTTTAATAGATGACATGAACGAATGGATCTATAGTGATATAAATGATGGAGTGTATAAATGTGGTTTTGCAAAGAACCAAGAAGCTTACAATGAGGTATAGAACTATGCCTTATAAATATAAGATACCAACGTGTCATGTTTTAGTGTTTGTTTCTGGTGATGATATCCTCATAACAAGCATCCCTTTTCAGGCAGTGAACAAATTATTTGCAGCTCTGGACAAATGTGAGAGGATACTCAGCCAGCAGCGATATCTGCGTGGTTGGGCTCTGACTGAAGCAGATATTCGTTTGTTTGTGACACTTATAAGGTTTGACGAGGTACGATTCTTTCTTCAAATGATGCTGGTAGACTCACATAATGAAGTTGATTTGGTTGTATTCTGGCTTTTGTCTAGTTGGGACTTGAAACCATAGCGAGTCGAGGTTGTTTAGTAAGAGGGAAGGTTTCTCTAGTATAGGTCAGAAACTGAAAAAAGAAAGTTGGGATCTGTCTGAAGCCACACAGGACACAGTATACCAAAATTCATGAGATAGTTCTTTTTTCTCCATTCTTATCTTCTGCTGATATGATATGAACTTTAATCATTCAAAGCAATTCAAAACTGACATTAAGTTAAGAAATGCTTTAGCTAACTATATGTAACTGTCTGCATTTAAGGCTTATAACATTCACTTCAAATGCAACAAGAAATGCTTGCGGGAGTATCCAAATCTTTTCAATTACACCAAAGACATTTTCCAGATACCTGGGATGAGTAGTACGGTCAACATGGAGCACATCAAGATTGGTTATGGAAGCAATCCTCTCATAAATCCGTCTGGAGTCCTCCCCATTGGTCCAGATATTGACTACTCCGCCCCCCATGACAGAGCTAAATTCCCCTCATAGAAGCTGGTACATCATCTGCTGTTAGCATCCACTGCAGTAAAGGGTTATCGAAGATTTTCTATATGAGAAAACGTCTCTACGAAATAATTGTTCTGGGATTGTTGAAGAAATTGCTCGTCTTTCTGCTATTGTCATGAAACTAAGTTTGATTTGGAGGCATACTATGCACAATGAGATACTATTTTTGAAATAATGAATAAAATTTGATGTTAGATTTGCCTTGAAGCTTGTGATATTAACCGTTATCTATAAAGCCTTGTTTCGATGATCATAGTTTTGATTATCCCTTGCTGCAGACAATCACTTTCTTAAATACCTTTGGAACAAAGAAAAGCAAACAATATCATATAGCACTTATGAATGAATTCTCCACGTTCAATTTTCTACATGGCGATATCATTCTTTCAGTTCTCTCTTTTTTTTTCTACCTGCTGACATTAGTTTCGGGCTACTCTATTCATTCTATTAGAAAAGTCCACTTTGTATTACGGAAAACAACAGTATTACAAAGTCCATTCTTCTAATGGAATAGAGGAAGTATTACTTTTAGCTGTTCGTCATAAAGATGTACCACAAATGAGTCTGATTGTTTGCAATGTTAATCTGCGAGTGATTTAGTAAGACCAACTTTTTCCAGGACCTAAAGGCAGAAGTATCATATTTTACAGCTGAGTTCCACAATGACATTGAAGCACAAAAAACAGAGAGATATCCATAAAATAGTGGAATCAATAAACTTTAGTTTCTATATACCAACAGAATGCTTATTTATTTTCTGTATGTTCAAATTTTACAAGCAAATGGCGCTAGCCTTACATGCTAATATGCTATGAAGATAAGTTTTACAGCTGATGTGAGAGGCTTGTCTTCACAACCACCTCCCACTCTCCCAGAATAAAGGACAAAAATAATAAATAAAAATGTGGCATGAAAACCAAAGCAATGGCCACGTTCAGTAGGAAAACACAAGGATGTTAGATTTCATAACATTTTACGTGGATGCAACACTTTTCAAAGTCATTCTAAATGGGGGAACACTTCTTGCCCAGATGCGCAACAGGAATTGCTTGTTAAGCAGCATCTACAGGTCAGCTATTATAATGCTTCCGCAGCAATGCAAACCACCATCCACAAAAAGATAATTATGATATCAAAATTTCACTATAGTGAAATGAGCCTTCTGAGCCAATAAGCACAAAATTTGCAAAATTCTTAGAAGTGTTGGAAACAAAGAATTGATATCCAAGTCAATGGAGCACAAAGCATCACATCTCTGAAGTTAAAGATTCAATAATAATCACTTAAAGCAGAAGCAATATCATCAGATTAAGATTCTTTGTGAACATTATTGCAATAATAAAAACAAACATAAAAGGTAAGTTTCAGCTTTAAAAATAAAATATCAGTTTCAAACTCAAATAAATAATATAGACTTTTATGATCCCTTACATCCAGTAAGAACACATAGTAATAGAGCTGCAGTTTTGACTCCCAACTCTCTTGACGGGCTGATTTGAGAAAAATATCACTCTTGTAAAAGGCCAACATTCTTTTTTTTTTTCTTGAACCGGGGCCCTTAGCAGGTCCCACCTCAATCCTAAACTATTTTCCCCTCCCCTACTACTTGAACCTTGTACCTCCATCCTATTTGACAACGCCCTTACCATGCGAGCTGGGTTTCTTTTGCAAAAGGCCAACAAGGAAACAAGAAAGCATATTTGCACTAGAGACAAATGAGATTCACCGAGCAATCCTATACGTGCGCTTACCACACAAATCACCAAATTCATGGTAATAGCAGCGTTGACAAGCTTTAAGGCATTCACAACAGACAATGTCAATAATAACTTGTACACGACCTTCACCATTAATTGTAAACTACGCGTATCGGTTTGTCAAACCCACATACACAACCCTTAACCTGTTACTTCTCTACATCCAACCCCATGCTTTCTGAAGAAGGGGAAATGATCGAACATTCTGAATCATTTTTTATTCCTGAATTATTTTAGGCAAAACAGTTTATGCATAGCTTGATCACTGTTAATCACATATATTCGCAATAATAACAAACAATCTACAACAATAATTTTGTTTTTAACTATCTGAGTCCCTTCTTGAAAACCACACTCCTTCAAATTCGTTTTTTAACTTTTCTCTTGCTTAGTAGAGAACATAAAGTAGGGCCAATCTTTAAATTGCTCCATCAACCATAAACTTTTCTCCTGTGGCAATTCTTCCAATATCAGATATTCAACAATCTTCACATCTAGTAGGATCCTACAAATGGAAACCAGAATTTTCTCCCTCATGCATTTGCAAGCCCTACTACTAAGCCCTACACTGCATGCACTTTAGATCTCGAATACCCAGCAAGGGGCTCAGGAAGGATCTAAGTATTTGCTATTCTTCTTGTAATAGTATTAATGATGATGAGATGTTCCATCTCCAAGATTTTGAAAGGTTTTCCAATTCCTACAAATTTGAGCTAAACTAAAATCCACAACTCTTTCCTCCAAAGCTTTCCCATTTCTACTTTCATTACTGACGGTAAAAAATTTATACCCTAAATTCATTCTCAGACCGGTTCATTTTTGCTCTCTTAATCGCAAATTCTTATCAGACTGTATTACAAAGATGTCTATGCTATTGAAATCAATAAACAATATAAATAATAAATCAAGAGCTATTTAAGTTAAATATGGAGGAAGCTATTGTCACTTACAAAGTGAATTATGAACCACTGCCTGTCTGCGTTTGAATTAGTAGAAATTGCTTCCCAAAGAAGTGTCTCAGGGTTGGGGCTGATGAGAGGAGAGGCAGAAAGCGAGAGACGCCTGAGCTTGTTGGCACTGGCGCCGCTTAAGGGCGGTGCCGCCGCTCGAACAGAGGCTGCGGACAGCTTCCAATTCGTTAGGGCACGCGAAAGACACTAAACACTCGGCTAGGGAGCGATTCAGGTGGCGACAGGTCGCCTGCCGAGATAGCCCCTCCGGTATACGGCGGTGGCAGTCTAACAGGGCGCGACGGAGACGGTCGCACTCCGGGAAAGAAATGCTACCATCACTAGGCGGTGAGGGGGGTGACATTGTTCCCAGCTAGCTGGCGGGTCCCACCTGGTAGGTAATTTCGTTGTAACGTAGCGAGGGAGAACGAAAGGGCACTTATGCAATATCTCTATTCTCTAGAATATATTTCCGAATGTAATATTACTAGATGTGATTCATTTGCAAAGTAAATGCTTAATAATATTATTATGTGATATTTTCCTCCTTTTTCCTCACATCTTCACCTTGACTCTTGTCAACTTTTTCAATCTTTTTCTTCTTCTAAAAATTTATAAAGTTTGCAGGATTACGATGCACATTGTAAGTAGACACTTACGGCATAAGAAGCCCCATTGTTGGATGAGGTGCACTTGGAGACATACTTTGTAGTTTTGAATAGGGAAATATTGCTTTTCATTGGAGTAGAACATGCACAAACTTGTAGATTTGAAGAAGACATTGAGAAAAAAATCAAGAAAAAAAAAATACATTTTAAAATTTCTTGAAACAAAAATATGTTATAAATGAATGTATATATATTACAAAAAATTGCACCATTACATAAGGATTCTAAACAAGAAGAAAGTTATTTTTATTTATATTGGATTGGATATATATAGACTGTAAAGTGTCTATTCATCTTCTTTTGTGTGAATTACCAAGAGTTTGTATATAATTCAGCATTTACTAATGGTATATTAAGTAAAGATAGTTGATGTGAACAAATGAAATAAGCACTTACCGTGCATATTGAGCATTTACCGTGCAATTCGTGTTATAATTTTTGTGTAATATAATTATACACATATATTCAATTGGTTCAAATGCACGGGAGCAAATTATAATTATTTTTATATTATCAGGTAATAATAGTTGCACTTCTTAGAATTATACTTTTAAATTCTATGTTTGTTACGTGTTATCCCGGGAGCAAATTATAATTATTTTTCTATTATCAGGTAATAATAGCTGCACTTCTTAGAATTATACTTTTAAATTCTACTTTTAACTTCTCCTGTGAAATCCAATTCTCCTTGAAGAAAAATACTTTTGAAATCCAACTCTCTCAAAAACAAATACATGTAACTGGCTGCTAGGAATTTAAGGCTTTGTATGGTATCGGCTGTTTTGTCTTGGTTCAAACTTCAAATCCGTTTTTGAGACCAGAATGTGTTTGACAAGGACATCAGAAAACTGAAAACATGCTTTCAAACTGAATTTTTTAAAAGCTGTTTTGGACAAAAACATGTTTTGAAACTTTCTTACCATACACCATTTTAGACCAAAAACATATTCATTCTCGTACACCATATAAGCAAAACATGTTTGTAAACTTCCCATACCACACACCATTTTGGAAAACATCTTTGTAAACTTCACTTACCTGGTAAAAATATGTTATGAAAAACAAAAACATATTTCAAGAGATACTTGCAAAACATCCTTCAAAAGTGGTACCATACCCGTCCTAAAACTTTAATGAATTAGCAACAACAAGCTACAGGGTCCTTTGTATTTCCCAATATTCATGAAAATTCACAAGTTAACTCGGGCAGGTTTATTTCCAACAACTACATTGACAGCAGCAAAAGGAGAAAAGTGAAAGAGAAAACAACATTTCAAAGTAGCAAAACTAATATGCGCTGCAAAATCATGAACACTGGAAGGACGAAACACCATTAACATTCCAAACATTCTTCTTCCAGTAAAGTCATGAAAGATCAGGATGTTGAGTAAAATAAGACGTTTAGATTTCTATTCAACAAAAACCAACAAATTCAAGCATCATAAAACTACAGAACACAACTACTAATTACCCACCCCAAGAAGCATAGTATCTTACGGCCCAAAAATTTTCATAAGAATGTAGAAAAGCTACACCATTAAGGAAAAATTAAACTTGCAAAACAATTATACCTGGCGGTTTCTAAGTTTTTAAAATTTTTTTGGAACTTCTAAGTAAACTCTGTCCTGATGCGGACGCTAACGACGATCATAAGCAAAGAGCCAACTGAATGTCTGTAAGTAAGGGTGAGAGGAAGAGAGAGGAGCAAGAAAGGAAAGAGAAATAGACCGGAAAGAGAGTGGGGCGATTGAAGGGTGAAAAGTGAAAACCTTCCTACCTAAAAAAAATAACAACTGGTGGCCTAAAAAAAATTTGAATCATTCATACCCTCAAGGTTGTGTAAAGTGTCAACCGGCACCCCTCAAATTTGATTAAAATGCAGTAAGACCCCTTTTTCTAATCCTTCGTTTAGCACTATTTTGATTCAAGAATTAGCCTAATATATTTTGATTCAAGAGAATATCAAATTGGTCCTCCCTAACTGTCTGAAACTGTAAACGTACTTTTTTGCCTAATAACTTTTTTAAAAATATCTTTTGACCTGATTCTAGCCATCAGTACGTGGGACTTAAATGGATCTCATGCATTAAACTTACTAACTTAGCCTTGATAGTGGTAAGGAGAGCGTGTAAATAGCTCCCTCGTATTTTCTACTACTCTCTCTTCTTTTTTTCTCCCGACTTCACTCTTTTCTCTCTCTTCTATTCTTCTCCCTCTTTCTTCTAACAGTTTTACTTCCTTCTCCTCCCTTCTCTTCTTCTTTTTATTTCTCCTTTTTTTGCTACTTCTTCTTGTTGTTGTTATAAATCAGTGAAGGCTATATTGAATTGAATAAGAGACTGTATTATTTGTTGTGAGACACTGTATTATTTGTTAAGGAGACTGTAATTGCTAGAAAGATGTGGATATATTTTTTTAAAAATTTTAACTTTAGATTCTCGACACATTTTCTGCTATTTCTTGTTATTGTTGGGAGCATATTGTTGTTTTAAAACCATGAAGGTTGTAATGAATTGAATACGAGACTGTATTGTTTGTTTTTGAAAGACAGTATTGTTTGTTATGGGCAACCGTATTGTTTTTGTTTAATTGTCGAAAAGTTCTTGGTGTTGAATTGGTGATAGTGTGGACATTGGAGTTTGGGGAAGATAGGTCTGTAACATAGAAGTGGAGGTATGAAGTTTGGGGAAGATGAGTCTGGAACATAGAAGTGGAGTTATAAAGTTTGGGGAAGATAGGTTTGCAACATAGAAGTAGGGCTATGGAGTTTGGGATTTAGAAGTGGAGTTATGGGGAAGATGAGTCTGCAATATAAAAGTAGAGTTACGGAGTTTGGGAAGAGGGGTTTGCAACATAAAAGTGGAGTTATGGGGTTCAGGAAGATGAGTTTATAACATAGAAGTGGAGTTTATAGAATTTGGGAAAAATTGGTGTGCAACAAGTTATGGAGTTCAGGCAAGATGGGTCTGCAACTAGAAGTGGAGTTATGGAGTTTAGAGAAGATGGGTTTGTTGTTTCTTGTTGTTGGGGAAGATGAGTCTGTTGTTTCTTTTTAAATTCGTAGTGGGCGACTGTATTTTTTGTTGTAGGCGTCCATATTATTTGTTGTGGGCTACCGTGTTGTTCTAGATAGTTTAAATGTATAGTTGGAATTTCATACTGAAACGCTGACGTCGAATTCCACTCACGTGCATCGATCTCGGACCGAATCTTGCTATTTAGCAGCTCCCTAATTTGTTTGGTCCCCAACATTTCAAAACGATCTTTTTGGTCCCTTACTTTTATTTATCAATCTATTTGATCCCTTGTTCATTGATTCTGACGAAAAATGTTAATGGAACTCCGTGCCGCTCACATGACACTTGTCCGAACTTCAGCTTTAACATCCCAGAACCCAATTTTCTTTCCCGCTCGTCCATCCTTCGCAATTGAGAAATAATAGTAAAAAAAAAAGCCCTAGGACCGACAAATGCTTTGCTATTTCAGAAAGGTGGCAACATTAAGAACTTCAACGACGCCATCCAACCCAGGAAGAAGATGGCTGTGAAGATTATGTTAAAAATGAGTGTGATTCTTTCAAATAGCTCGACCGTATATGAGACGGGTGTAAGAGATTGACGAAAATGATTGAAGAATGGGTGTGATAACCCTTCCTAGGAATTAAGGAAGGTATGTATTTATTATGCTGAAAATGAGTGTGATAACCCTTCCTAGGAATTAAGGAAGGTATTCATTTGTTCCTAAAGCTTCAGTCCATATAATGATGTCAACTTCGACATTGGAAGTTGAACTGTTTTTGAGACAGTAAATTTGTATTTTATAAATAATTTTTCATACTTTCAAATGCATATCTTTTCAGAAATCTGGTGGTTGTCCTTGCTGACCATTGAAAGTGGAAGAAACTCTATGATAATCTATTAATTAGTATCTCAGGCAGGGTCAATGTGAATCAAGTATGCATTGGTTTTTCTATCTATCATATCTGCAGGTTCTTGAACTCCCAATAATGCAGCATAAAGTTCACTTCCACTTCTAACTGCATAATTGATAGCCAATGCAACAACTATAGTATGTTAGCTACAGTTTCTTTTGCAATCATTCCAAATTCCATAAAAACATTGTTTCTTGGCTACAGAAATTAAACAGAAAAGAACCAGTATGGGATTAAAGATTTATTCCAGTTTATACAGAGAACTCTTAAGATTTATGTCAGTTTAGAGATTGGTGCATTGTTGCCGACATCGATATGGTATTTTGCGCAAGAAAATGAAGCATTCTACCTGGTTTGTCCATGCTAAGCCTTCTTCATTCCATTCACATATGTTACGATGATTGAGCATTTATATGATTGTTCAGGTTACTGCAAGAGAGATCTGATCGATGCTCGTGCTCAGTGGTGCCTTATAAAGGTCTATATTTTCATTATCTTTTCACTCTTTTTCTTCTGAATATCATTCGGTTAATTAATATTAGTCATTAACTAGGAAATTTAGTTTATCCGTTTACTCTTCGGTTGATGTTTTTTAAAAAATGCTTTCCAGTCGTCTTCAGTTGATTTTTTTTAAAAAATGCTTTCCAGTCGAAAATTTTGAGATAAAAAATGTCGTGTTGGCTTTGATTGGATTCTTGCATTGTAAGTGTATTGCTAAGTTGTTGTTACAAAAATAATCAGGAGAAGTTGGCTTTGCATATAGTAATCTTTTATGAGCTTGAAACATTAACTGCAATCATTTGATAAAGAATCAAAGAGTCCATTTCTACCAATACAAAAGTAAAAACTTCCATTGCTAACTTAATACCATCCAATAAAGCCAATGGCTCTGCTTCAGCATTTGATTTGACCCAATAGAAGGTGAAGGTTCAATGTTAAAATTTCAAATTACTCCACCCCCCTAAAGAAATCAGATTATTCAATGATGAGCCATCCGTCTTACATTTGATGTTCTATTACAGGGGGTCTTCTGTATCTTTTTAAACCATAGAGAGGTCATCCATAACTTTCGTAAATCACAGGGGGGTTTTGTGTAATTAACCCATATTATAAATAAAGAGTTGAAAACAAGAACATATGTTAAATATCACATAAATACTTTAAACTTTTTCCTAAATATGAAATTGGCACACCTACTCTATTCTCTTCCTTTTCCCTCACCTCTTCACATCGGCTCTTAACTTCTTTAGTCTTCTTCTTCTTATGAAGATTAACCAAGTTGTTGAATGAATCCAATGTGTGTTGTATGTAGACGTCGATGGGGATGAGAAGCTCCATTGTCAGATGAGGCAAACCTGGAGATATACTTCGTAGCGTTGGATAGAGACATTATTTTTAATTGGAGTAGAACATATATAAACCTGCCAATTTGAAGAGATTGAAAAAATTCATTAAAAACATGCATCTTGAAATTTCTCTAAACAAAAATATGTTCGAATTAGACATGCACATAAGGACTCTAAGCAAGAAGAAACTTGTGTGTGATTTTTTTTAGCATTTTACAAGGTCATCCACCATCCTAGATCATCACAATTGACAATATATTGATTCAAAAAGTAATATGAGTACACAACACAACATTTTTCCTTTTGGTTGATTCGAGATGCAAATAGCAATTTAAAGGTTAAATTATTTCATTGGCCCTTTTAATTTTGGGTTGGTATCTTTCTTTGGCTCATTGATCAACTTTCATTCATCAGTCAATTTAAAAACAGTTAATAAATGGTTTTAAAATAAAATTTTAATAACATCTCAACTATTTTCAACTAGGATATATGAGATTCATATACATTTTGTAGGGGTAATAAATAAGAAATATAAAGGTTAAATCACTTTGTCTCAACCTTTAACTCAGTAAAAAATAATTCACGTGTTAATAAAAAATATATAGCTCATATTCTGTCGAATTTTGAGTTTAAAATTATTTTTGAATTGATGAACCAAAAAAACATAACAACTCGAGCAAATGAAGAGACCATTAAATTGATTTAACCTCATTTAAACTCCATATCAATAATATGATTAATCACAATAGTTAATAATGTATAATCAATAATGTCTGTATTGTTCCATTAACTTTACCTATATTTGTGAATTGAGTGGTGGTGTACCTGATTTGGTATAGGCCCAAACACTAGGCTCAAAGTCTTAGTCCAACTAGATATGACCATGGTTCCGGAACCGCCGGTTCCGGTTCTATGGAAAGTGGAACCAGAATCGGAACTTTGGGAGAACGGTTCCAGAACCAACGGTTCCCGGTTCTGTCATGGTTCCGATTCCCTCACAATTTCAGTTCAGTTCCAATTAAAGCAATTTTAATATAATAATTAGTTTATATTTTGTTTAATTTAATTTAATTTAATGATTACTTATATTAATAATATAATAAGGTAAATTAGACCATGAGTTTATATATTATTATAATATATGTAGTATAAAATAATTAGGTTATAAGTATGCTGTGCAATGCCCGGCATTTGCCCATTAATATTATTAGGTTATAGCGATTGTCTTATTTTAAATTTAAATAGAAAGATTTTCTAACTGTTTGTATTTTGGGACAATTAAGACATTTATTGGTAGCAATAAAATCAATAATCACAACCCAAATGACAACATTGATTGACAAAAGAAGAAAAAATTACAAATTATCGAACGAAGAGCAATTTAATTATGTCAAGCGTATTCAAAAGAATTTTTTTACAATAATTCAGTAGTAACTCTTCAAGAACAAAAACAAAATCTAAAAATCACCCATATAAAAATCGTAACAACATAATGTAACAGTTCCAACACTATCACGAAAGAGCTTGATTTAGAAGCACACATAATATGCTATTAGTTCAAATTTCATAATTTTAAATTTAAGATTACAACAAAATCAACAAAAGCTTTAAGTGGTTCACTAAGGTAAGAAACTATGAGGGAAATGAATGAGGACAATGTGCAAAATGTAGAAGCGGGGGTGGGGGAGGAGGACGTGTCCTAATTCTAGTTCCACCTTTAATTTCAGAGTACAACGTTATATTAAAATGTGTACTCAACCACAAACATCTTCTTATAGAAGAATCTTCATACACTTGTCATGCCATAAACAACAGGGAAAGCAAACGCCAGAAAGATTTGAGACATCCAAATAAATCAAACCCAAAGAGTCTCGGGTGGTTGAAACTTTTATTAAATGCTATAAAAACAACCAACATTGTAAGCCTTGCAAATAAATAAAACATTATGCTAACTGAATTTGAAAGTTTTGAACACAACCTGTAAAGATTAATAGTCTGGCAATGATTTGGACGTTGAAATGTTCTGTTTGAAAATTTAGCGGAAGTGTTTACCTCAACATTTAATTTGATGTTAGTGACCTAAGAATCACATTGAAAATAAAAATCAAAATCAAAAGAATATTATACTAAGACCAATTAATCAATGGAAGGATTACTTACGAAAGTTCGAGAGACGAAAAATATGGACATGAGGATGAACATAAGAGTCATAGATGGTTGACTCCGACAATGGGCATATGAGAAGTTCTGTTTTGAAATTTCGTTGGAGTCAAAGAATTGGAAGCATTGGATTCATATTTATATATGGAGCTTTGTGTATGATGGAATACAAAAGGGTAGTTGGAGTAGAGAAGATGATAAGATTTGAGAGCTATGAAATTATTAGAAAAAGATGATAGGACATATGAAATTAAATGTGAGGCTTATTAATTTTTTTTTGCTGAAATGGCAGCCACATGGCCTATACATATTGTTGAGTAGCAGCCACATGGCATATACATATATTAAATGTTAAACTTATTTGGCAGCCAAATGACACTCATAAGTAAACCATATGTTAATTTATATTATATAG
Organism: Leptodermis oblonga; assembly: GCA_016801395.1. Lineage (NCBI taxonomy): Eukaryota > Viridiplantae > Streptophyta > Magnoliopsida > Gentianales > Rubiaceae > Leptodermis > Leptodermis oblonga. Next base: position 2,760,359 of record CM028755.1, read on the forward strand.
GGTAGATATAATGTGACTTCTATTATGAATTTATATATTATTATAATATATTTTGTATAAATTATTACTTTTTCCGTTTCACTCAAAAAGTCTACTTTGAAATGTGTACAATTTATTATGGGTTGTGAGGTACAACACCAAAATAAATAATTTATTACCGCACATTGTAATATTAGTAAGGGTATGTAATATAAATAAATTCAAAGTGGATTCTTTAAATGGTACAAAAAAAAAATTTAAAAGTGAACTTTTTAAATGGGACGGAAAGAAATATATGTTATACAAAAATATAATAATAATAATAATAATAATAAAATAAGGCTTAATTATCTTTTGTCCCCACGTGTTATTGGGTTTGTATGACTTTTGCCCCCTTAGTTTTTAAAATGAGTCTTTTGTCCCCTTCAACTGTTGGTCAAACGAGTAAAAAAATTTAAGGACCATAATACCCTTTTATTGTATACAGTGTGGATTTTTTTAAACTTTTCTTTCTTTTATGGTCAAAAAAAAAAAACTTTTTTTCATTATTATTTTTTTTTCTTTCTCTTTCGTACAGTTTTCCTTCCGCGAAATGGTGGATCTTCCTGTCTTGTGATTAGGATGGCCTCATCAATCAACCTTTTCTCTGATCAATAATTCTCAATCATCATGTCTCGCCTTTGGAAACCAACAGGGGAGTTCATATCTCCCCATGAATTGATTGTTCTTGCGTTTGAAAAGGGAAAAAGGCAAAAAGATTTCTTGAAAGAACTCTTGGGGATCGACAAAGACATGTACAACAGTTTGGCAGTTATTGTAAAAGATGTTGCATTGGTCAAGGAATATAATGTCTTTTTAATCATCAAGAAATTATCTCGCCTAGTCTTGTTGGAATCGGCAGAAAATTTCAATACAAGGCCGCTTGCTAATTTTGAATTGAGGCTGGTTGTAGACACTTATCTTGGAGATAAGTTCGAGTTCTTTTACATGTGGCTGAACCACGAAGGGATGGGAAAGAGGAATTTCGCCACAAGTTTCTGCGCATCGAGGGTCAATATACTCGTTTTTTAAGGCCAACATGTGTCATGAAATCAACAGATCGGTGGGTTATGACTAAAGCTCTCGTAAGAAGGGCTTTTGAAGCAGAGCCGTCCACCTTCTTGAAGAACCTGCTCGGGCTAACCAAGAAAGATTCCGCCAATTGATATTAAGGGATTAATAATCTTGTGATTCATGCCAGCAATTGATATTTGAATCTTAAGGGATTATTAATCTTGTCTGGAAATGTGGTTTTTAATGTAGGTTAAGGCATGGAAGTCAAGGGATGCAGGTAGGGTGATAACAAGTCGAGGCTGAACACACTGGTGTTCGAGCCCAACTTGGCTTGAGCTCATTCCCAGTAAATTCCCATTAAATAATTTTTTCCTATTTATTTTAAAAATAATTATATTTAAAATATCCCTTATCACTAATCTAACCAGATTTGAACTCACGTGAAGCATTTTCATCCAGCCTAACTTACCACTAATCTAACATTCCTTATGGATATTATAACATAATTGAAAGTAAATATATATTGTTTTCTTTTTAAAACTTGTGGGCATTTAATACCTACTAACAACAAACTTGTTATCGAACTGTTCACGAAATTGTTTCACTACTTCATCAGGTACTAGAATCTTTAAGGACATTTCAGTTCTAACTATCTTCTTGAACTGATTGAACTAGTTTTTAATCATTGTCTTACTGATCAACATGTTCAGAGCCTTTTTTTCAACTGTCAAATCTATAACCACAGCCATCAAGATCTTAAGTCCTGGTAAATTCTTCAATCTGCTTTAACTTAAATTTCTTTGGATTCTGGCAGTTAATAATGGTAAGAGAAGCAGTATGGATCACAAAGACAAATTGGATTAGGATGCTGACATTTCACTAGTAGAGTACTGATGCCAATTGTTAAATTTGTATATGTTTCAGATGAAGAATCATCATCTTGTTACTTGTTTGTAGCTTAATAGGGTTAGGAGAAGACAGCAAATTCTATAAAATGATGCAAACCTCATTACTGATTCAAGAATTCCTCATTCTTATTCCATCCCCAACTTTTAACATTCAAGAATTCCTCATTCTTACAGTATTTTGCCATAAATTTTTTTTAAAAAAAAATGCTTGATTCATCCATCTTGTGGATCTTAATCCCCTCTGTATCTTGACATAAACATCCACTCTTTTTTTCTTCCAATGTATATGTCTTGCTTCCTTGTCAATCAATCTCATCCACAACTGAGATAGAGTGTAAGTTGCTATAACAACTCTTCCCATGGGAGATAGGGCACTTGTTTTCCATCCTGCGATCTTGCTTCTGAGGCACATTCATTGATGATTTGCCCGGAAACTGCCATATATGAGTTCGAGTATCCTAGCCATTTCCTTTAGTTCAATTATGAATAAGAATGGAGAACAAAATCTTTTGATAGAATACCATCTGGCCCTGGCGCCAGTAAGCTTCAAATTTTGTTTTCTTTTTCTTCCCAAATAGCCTACAATTATAGAAGAGGGATAAACTGGATCACTGAGCTACAACAGGAAAATGGCGAATGGATTGATGATCTGATTCTTGCAAGTCTTTACCCCAGAGACAAATTATCGGGAAAACTTTCAAGTGTCTCATTTCCTTGACCACCTAACTCCAGCCATCCCACAATGTTTCCAGGACCAATAGTACGTCTCTCCATTTTCTCCAAGTTTTTGTTAGCCAGATAATGCTCAAAGGAAAGGTTTATGGAATCAAAACTGAGATCATCTTGGAAATGGAGCTTCAGTACCCTGGTAATGGAGCAATGGAGCCCGGGTTACTCAACATCTCTGTTAACATAGCTTAGCTACACACACAAATCTAATAAATGGCCAAGGCCCTCCCCTAAGGCAGGAAGTTCGCGTGGGCATTGTAAAATGAAGCCACACTCCTTTGTTTCCCTTTACCAAAAAAAAAAAAAGATTCCTTTTCCCTCCCTCTCTAAAAATGGACTCGAGAACACAGGTGATCTTGTTTGAGGACCGAACACAGGTGATGTAAGCCAAATAGGATGGATGCATTTTCTGAAGCTGTATAAAGTCAAGAAGCTCCCCACAGCAACTCATCCAGAATAGGAGCAGTAAAATGGGCACACAACACAACTCAGAGAATCACTGTACGAACCTCTGTGTCTGTCTGCAAATTCCAATGCAATTACTCATTCAACTGCATATAGATACTGTATGTGTTCATTTATCGTTTGCTTACATCCATTGCAGTATGCAGTAGTTTGTGTTAATTCATGTGCATGTTACTACCACGACATGCCTTAGAATTAAAAGTTCATAAATCTTTTTGCTCGACATAGATCACCTTCCCAACCTTAAACGACTAGTACTAGTGTTGCGAAATTGCAAAGATTTGGAGGAAATTCCGCAGGATTTTGCATATATTACTACTACTTTGGAAATGATCCAAGTGCAATGGTGCGGAAAATCTGTGGAAGAGTCAGCTGAAAAGATAGGAAAGGAAACACAAGAGATCAAAGTCGTTATTACTTTGTTTTCTGTATACTCAATCTATTTGCTTTCTAAACCATGTAGGTAGGTTACTGAGTAACATGATATATAATAATATTGACCCTTTACAGATTTGTCTGTTCAATATTTCCTAAATTTAAACACTCACTAACTGAACCAATTATCACTCTTTGTTTTCTGCATTTGTAGCTTTCAACCCAGAATCTCTCATTTCAGGCTTGGCTTGCTGCAATTGATCCTTCACCAGAGAGTTAAAGTTTTTGTTAATTTCCCTTTTGAAATGAATGATATGAGTGGCCTTGAGTCTTCCTCAAACTCTATTTGCATTTGCCTTCTCTATGCAGTTGGCTACTTTGTTTCTTGGTTTTTCTTTGGTAAATTAATGTCCAATGTTTATGCAGTCAAAGATTAATTTTAACACCTCAAAAGTGTACAACGTTAATGTCCCAGTGATGATTCAAACCCAAGGCAACCCTTCTCAACATTGAGGCGACGCTTTTCAACTGTGAGGCACGCTTTTCAACGCTGAGGCAACGCTTTTCAACGCTGAGGCAACGCTTTTCAACAGTGATGTAAAGCTTTTCAAACCTGAGGCAACGCTTTTCAACTCTGAAGCAACGCTTTTTGATAGCGCTTTTGGACCCTGAGGCAACGCTAAGCAACGCTTTCCAACCTTAAAAGCAACGCCTTTTCAACCTTAAGACAACACTTTCAACACTTCTCAACACTTATGCAACGCTTTTTCAACCTTAAGGCAACACTTTTCAACAATTTTCAATAGTTTTCAACACTTATGCAACGCATTTCACCACTGATGCAACGCTTTTCAATGTTGATGCAACGATTTTCAACAGTGATGCAACGCTTTTCAACACTAAGGCGACCAATTGAATTGTCAGCTTCTGTGTCTCGCAATGTAAATCAACTCCACAACGGTTGGTGCTATGCTTTGTCTATCCCTGAAAACTAAGAAAGAAAACCTAACCTGGGATATAAATAATGTACATACAGTATGTATCTTGAAACCAATAGAGAAGGATTACAAATGCTGGACAATGGATCTTCTTCAAATGGCGGTGGAATCTGGCCGTACACCATTTCACAACTCATATCCTCAAAATCTGCATATTTATGTATCTATAACTAAATTACTAGTAATAAAATAAACATGCATACTTGGATTCATTGTCAATGGAAGTCCAAATTACCTTCATTCACATTCATCTCAACTCAATATTGTTACATTTTCATATATATATATATATATATAACAAATTAATGAACAATACTTGCATTTCTTGATATGAACTCCACTTCTTTGCTTCACTCCATTTATCTCTACTTCCACCACCTAATCATTTTGTTTGGACAAACTAACAAATTTCTTGAAGGATTCTGCTTTCGAGCTAGCTCGGCTGAAGCAGGATGTAGGAAGGTTATGGTCAAAACTGGGATTGGTGAGCATTCTAACTATTAGAATACTTGTTTGCACAGTTCCAGTTCAGCCAACCATAATCCACACGTGAGATGAATGGTTTTGAACTGTGCATGGATGACATAGATGTGTGGTAGCTACTTTGGTGTGATCTGTTTGTGGGTTTATTGAAAAGGGGATAAGGAAACACAGGCAGAGTTAGCACAAAGCCATTGGTAGCAAAGTGGCTTGCAAAAGGCAAAAGGAAGAAGGGGGATTGGCATAAGGGAATTGTTACAAGGAAAGAAATGGAGGAAGAGGTAACTGAAATAGGAGGAGGTAACCCAAAATCCAAAACAGAATGAGAAAGGTTATTGATAAATTGGTTAGTCATAATTAAAATGGCTTTGTGCCGGAAAGACATATAGCAGACAATGTTTTGATTGCACACAAAATTACAGAGGCTATAAGGAGGAAAAGAGAGCTGGGCAGCAGGACAGAATCACTGTCAATAATGGGGAGGGTGACCTTGGCAAAGCATGCACTGGGTACAATGGCAAACTACACCTTAGGAATTTTCCGGATCCCAATCACAAGTGCATGCCTCTCCATATGTACAGCTTATTGATGGCTCGGAATAAGAAACTGTGGGAAGGGGAAGAGCAATCCACACACCAAATTTTGCAATCGGACAAATGAGATTAAGGATGAGCCAAGAAACAGGGTGAGCGTATATGAAAGGGAAGTTACAGCCAGAGTACATCGGAATTCAGAGGACATAAATCAAGAACAAGAGGAAAGAGTGGTCAACATTGTGGTGGATGGAGCGTTCAGCGAGAATGAAGCGTTGGGTGCAACTGGGACAATAGTGGAGGATGGCGAAGGCAGAGAAGTGCTCAAAATAGGAAGAAAAGACAGAGCAAGAGCGCCTCTACGAGTGGAAGCCCATACAAAAACATTCTTGTTTCTACTAGCCTAGCACATATATGGTTGCATAATTCTAACATAACTTGTCATATTAAAAGAGTCTAGCGTTTTCGTGATCTTTTGGCATCTCTCCGGTCACGATCCTCTCTTGAGTTTGATTCAATGTCGTAACTTCTTCTACCTCTATCATTCCCATGCTTCTTGTCTTTCTCCTTCTCCGCACCATCCCTTGAACCAAATTCACGCTGCTCGCTCTGCCTATCTGAGCCAAGGTTACTGCCCTGTGCTCTGGAACCTCTTGAGTTGCTAATCGCATGCCTTTCTGAATAAGACGGTTCCGAAACACGACCAGAATGTCTTTCATTCCTTGCAGAATCAGCTTCAAACCTACCACCATCAGCCCTTCTTGATTGCCTATCTTCTTCATGACCCCAACCAGTATTGGCAGCTCTCTGAACCAAGAATCAAAATAATACAAGCATCAAAAACCAATGCAACTATATAGGATAGAGATAAACAACGACAACCAGAACTTCTTAAGTTATACATAGTGAAATCATGGCACTTGTGGTTAATGTATTAGTACAAAAACTACTCCCCCTACAAAAAGGAATATATATAGTAAGGGATGATTACGTTTTTTCATCTATGCTTATCATTAATTGTGCCATTTCATTGGAAGTATTGAAAATTTTATTACGATACCAAGTATAATCAAAGGTCATAGATTATGTATGAAACCAGAAAACAAAAATATTTATAGCTAGTTAACAGGTTAATTGGATTAAATAATCAAAAGCAGCTAATTATTCCTTGCATAAACACAAAAAAAACTGCAAAGGAAACACAACATACAAAAGGGGAGAATGCATTGTCCACATATTCAACCAAAGATAATTGAGCTCACCCGTTCATCATGAGAGAATTTGCACCCTGCTCCACGGTTGCACTCACCCTTCTGGAAAGCACGGCAAACGCCACGCTCTTCCCTCTTCCTCTGCTCAGTCTCTTCATCCTCTTCCTGTTTCTTTTTATAGTTGGTAACATGATCTACCCGGATTATTCTCCCCAAAATGGAGGCACCATTCAAATTATCTGCAAACCCCAACCATAACATTAGACAAAAAGGAAAAACCATAGTAAACCATAACCAAGAACACAAACAACAACAATCATGAAAATAAAAAATGGCTAGGACTCACCTACAGCAAGATTGGTACTTCTTTGATCTTCATATGCAACAAATGCAAAGCCTTTAGATTTTCCGGTCCCCTTATCTCTAACAAGATTAACATCCACTATCTCCCCATACCTAAATCAAATTTTAAAAAAATAAAAAACTGTTAACTACAACCAGAGAAATGTTGTTGTTAGAAGAAGCTTACTGGGCAAAGACAGCGAGGAGATCGCCTTCGGTGAGCTCATACGGAATGCCACCAACATAAACATAGGCAGAATCTTTGTATTTGGCATGCCACGATGCCTCATCAGAAATCCCTAAGGATGCTTCTTTTGCATTGATATTCTGGATGCGCTTCACCAATGTTAATGGATTCATTCCCTGGAAGATGAAAAAATCATTAGATTTCTATCAGCTGGAAATTAACCCTTTGCTTCCTAATTCCTTGAACAAATTTCCTCAATCCTCTTCCGCAATACATTAATTAATTCACAGAAACTAAGGGATTACCTGTTGAACTGAAATTAACGAGCTCTCGGAAGGGTTTGGAGAGGGTAGCTCCGGGGAGAATGATAATAATCCGAGCTAAAGATGGAGGCGGCGGAGCCACGGAGAGTGTCGGCTGTCGGAGGCGGAGGGGAACTGCTGCTGACCGAGTCGACGTTGCGCGGTGGAGTTTATTTTAATTTAGGGCAAAATTCAAAAACTCGTTTGTGAAAATTACAAACTACCCCTCTTAGTTTCTATGAAATACTTATAGGGTTGTTCTTTCCGTTTTGGCTTTAATAATAAATTTAATATATTATAATCAATTTTATTATTTTTAATTCAACTTTTCACTATTAAGCTATACCTTTTATATTTTCAATACATTTTTTATGTTATAAAATTATTTTCTAAAAACCAAAACTCAAACTTTCAATAAATAACATGCCCATAAATAGCCTTTCATTTTTTGTAATTGACTAAATGGACTTAGAAGTTATTTTATGCATTTTAAAACAAATTCAGGAGTAATAGTAGTAAAATTTACCAAATTTGAGAGACATTTGTAATTTTTCTAAACTTCAGGATTTTTTTTTTTTTTACCTTTTCCCTTTTATCTTTTATTTATATTCAACAAATTTATTACATTTAGGGTGAGACTGTCTTCAAAAAAATCATTCAACTATTGAATTATAAAATGCATACTCAATTATAGAAGTCAAATTCAATGGTTAAATAGTTTGGCCAATAACTTTTTTAATATTTATATTTAAACCAGTCAAAGATTGAATGTGACTAGAACTTATAATTTATAAAAGATCATTTTGTAACTTATCATTTTCTATTTTCTTTTGGACAAATCACAATACCTCCCAAATCTTATTGAAATTATAGAAACCTCCCCAAGTTGTCTAGCAATTACAAATACACGCTGATGGTATATGAAAATGTTTATTATTCCCTCTGTTCTGTTAAAAGTCACGAGATATAAGTGTTTATTAGTCATAATATACAACTTCACACGTGACAGTTATACTCTTTTAATAAAACGAAATGAATACGGTATATAGTTTCCGGTCATGTGGAACCATAAAACAAAAATAAAAGTTCACTGTTGATACTGAAAGAGTCAAATAAATACATATAATAACAAAAATACCATTTACGTTTGTAATGATCCATTTCACATTCTGGATATCAAAGATACACAACAGAGAAATGAAGCCAGACAGTTCCTTTGACAAGAACAAAGTAAAAAGATTACTGCCAAAAACATCTCAAATCTTTTGTTCTCTCTTCTATTTTTTTCATTTTCCCTGCTCATGTTGTTGCAACATCAGATGAACTACCTTAGCATCAATGCAATACAGATCAGACCACATAACGGTAAGTGACATAGCGCCCGGCAGTCTCACTTGGTCGAATAATTTTTACAACTTGCCCGCGCTTCAGGCCATAGTATCTAGCGATTGGATCAGTGATCTGAATCCTAGGCAACTGCAAAGGAAAACACGACGACGTAAGACCTCTATGAAATGTCAGGAGTCAGGACACAAGAAGAAAAAATATTCGAGGCATACAATTGTTTCGAGAAGGAAAAAAGTACAAAGTGTAATTACAAACTAATACTACCACCAAGAATATTTTCAAGGATTCCACAATAGCAAGTGTCAACTGAGGGAAAGAGGGCAAGTTCTCCAAGACCAAATAGAGAAATATTACTCAATTCCTTCTGCAACAGTAATATATATATATATATATATATATATATTGCAAGAGCCGAAAGCCAGGTTGGGCATCCAAAACCTAAAAGAACACCTTATTTTCAACTTAACTCTATTCAATGCAATAAATACTACAAACATGCCTCAATATGCAACCAGATTTGGTCATATATGAACTTATTTTATTTTCATCTTTCCAAAAAATTTGAGCAATGACCCAGCAAATGAAACCTTACATTTAAAGTGAATATCGAGAACCCAATAAGAAGACATTTGTGCAAGAAATTTTAACCATTCAATTGTAATATCATAATACAATAAATTAAATCATTTACTGAAAAATAACCTGTGTTTCTTTCACAGTGTATCTCTCTAGCAAAGTTTTCTTCTCCTCGGGATTAAGGAGCTGGTGCTCAGGAACTAGGACATGATTCTTAATGTTGACCAACAACTCTGCTTCCTGTAGTATAATAACTGTTAGCACTCAAACACACATGCAGAGACAACTTATGCCACAAAAACAAATAATTAGGTAGAAAAAAGAAATAGCTGAAATCAACCGGATAAACAATAAACAGCTCTGTCAAACATAATAAAGAAAGCAAAAGCAACAACTAAACTTTATCTCATCATGTGGCGCATGATATATAGATCATATTTCACTTTCGTGTCGGGTTAAAATTGAAGTTCTCATTCTCTTTTTATCTAAAAGTTCCTTTTCTTTTTTTTGGATGGTAAAAGGCCAACAACCTTCTCTGCTCCTGTATCTTTTGGGGCTTAAAATTTGCCAAATAGTTTCACTCATTGTCCATTTGTAAATATAAAACATAATCCATGGACAACTTTAAAGTAGAATCTGCCAACATATTCCCCTATCCTAATATATCAGGTAAACCACAATCAAAGAAAACAATGCTGTTAGAATGGAAACAAAAGACAAACTATATGTACTTGGTTAAACTCCCCAATGATAAAAACCAGGACAACCAAACAGATGTGAACGTTCATTTGACTTTATAGATATACAATCTAATTGCTCAAAGAAAAGATTACAATCAAGGGCAGAATTCATTCGCCGGATAAGGATGGATAGTTCCCATTTGCCCTCTCTCCAAAAATAACAATCTCAAACATAGCCAGAACTCTGGCAAACAGATACCAAGTGAATCACTCACATGAAATATTCAAAGAAAAACATAATACAAATTACAAACACATCCTATGGCCCCTAAAGAAGCAATTATTACCTGAAAGACCTCTAGGTGAAATTTTGTAGATATCTCACTAATGCATGTTCTTGCAAAGGGAGTCAAGTTCTGCTGGACAACCAAGATTGCCCGAAAAACATTCTCAGACTTCATACGATTCGTATATGTCTTCATAGTTTTGACACCAACCTTCTGCTCCTCGGGAAAGAATACATATATCTGTATCATACAATCCAAAAGCAAGCATGCATATCAAGAACAAGAACAGAATAAAGCATTATGAAAATTGTGAAAACTTGAAGTCCATTACCAAGTGAGGCAGGAATCGCATTGGGTTTAAAAGGTGTCTAAAGTAATTAGAATCCACCTCAGTTAGATAAGGTTTTATGTCAGTTTCCTCAAAATTGTTTAGGGAGAATTCTAGTTGGTTAAGGAAACTAGACTACTCTGCTAACAAACCTGGGCTGAGTTATCATTCCGCAAGGTCTTGTTGATGACTAGGTCTTCTCTCTTCATGTTCTCCCCATACTTGTTAATAAACTCCCTTCTCTCCATCTGTATCTCCTTTTCTGTCACAAAATAGCCCCTGTCTAGAAGCATTTGCATCACCGTCTTCCGGATTCTAAATAATCTTGTGATTTCTTCATCTGACAATGTCATCTTGTACCTGTCAGTTTAGAGTATTCTCAGACAAACTCAGCAAAATACAAGGAAAAAGGAACATAATAGGAACCAAAATGGTGTATGTGTGTAATTTACATCCTCAGTTGACAGTTGATAGAAGCATACCAACATGCATCAAAAAATCTTATGACTAACCATTAGTTGGTGAAAACACAATCAAGATAAAAACCTAAAGTGGAAACATGAAACGAGAATGAAAAGCGTTAACAGTCTTAACCATTGAGGACACAAAAGCACAAGAGTCGAAAATAGATAAACAAATATTTGAACCTTTAAAGGCTAAGTTTGGGGGTTTGATTAGATTTTGGGCCTCATTCCCCTCTCAGGTGGCAATCAAGTCGTGTTTTGGGTTGGGGATCACTTTTTACATGTAATTTATAAAATTGCACTATATAGTAAAAAATAAAGAACTGGAAAAAGATGAAAAAGCTATCTAATCAATGAATCAATCTCTCTATCAAAAGGTAAAACATTACATGAATTTCCCATGACACCAAATTTGCAATGCAGAAAATAATCATCACATTACTTCTACCACAAAAGTTGGAGAAGCTTGATCTACAAATCCAATTATTTCTGTAATCTGATTTCCATCCTCAGTGTAGATGAAAATAACTATTTCTCATTCAATTCATCAAACAAGTGGCCTATATAATTTTGAGGCATTACCCACTTATGAAGCAAGATGAACAGTATTTCTCAGCAGCTGAGGAAACAGAAAATATATACAAAAGGAAAATATTGTCAAAAATAATAGCATACTCATGCATTCGAGAATGACAAAAAAAGTGGTCTCCAACAAATGTCCCAAAACACCAACCATCCTGCTCGCACAAACAGGGTTAGTGAATTCTAATGAATATATGATTCCAAGTTTCAACTTCACGGGCTGATATTAAATTTAGGAGGGGGAAAAAACCCTTCAAGTACGCATCTTTTCTATAAAAAAAAAAACACCAAATTTCAACGAAAGGGCCCTCTTAAAACCATTATTAGGTACTAAATTTTCAAATAGGGTAATGTCAACTTCTGCCACAAATAACATTCTGCTAATAAACTTTAGCATCTTTTTGCCACAAAAATCAAATTTCTGAACGAAACAAAACCTCACATCACACGATTCCTTCCCTCCATAGAGAACAAGCCCGAAACTAACAAGATACTCACCACTAAACCCACCCGACAAACTTCGAGGAAAAATACAGCAAAAGGACTGCCTATCTGAGGAAACCCTTTTCGTCTTTTACCTGTGATTGGAGTCTTGAACTAATTTGACCGAGCTCTCGTTCGGAAAGTGTAGTTCCGGGGAGGGTGGCGGCGGCGGGTGGGAGAGGGCGGTGGCGGGGAGGGTGAAAGAATTGAAACTGATGAAAGTCTGCAAGCGCCTGGGTCGAGGGTTCAATTGTCAATTTATTAAAAATTTGCCGACTTTACTACTAGCATATTTAGAGCTAATTGCAAATAATCCCCTTTAAAGTTTCGTATTTTAAAAATTACCCCTAAAATTGTAGCAATATAATATTACTATTGTCAAAAAGGACTATTTATATTTAGTCCTTTATACATTTGTTGAATTGATTAATGATTTAAAAATACGTTAATGAATTGATTAATCATTAATGATTTATTTATACATTCCAGGCCCAGACGGAATCCCTGCAAGTTTTTTCCAAACAAACTGGAAAACTATGGGTGATTGGACAGTTAAAGCAGTTATGGAGATCCTCCAATCTCAGGTGAATTACCGAAAGAATGGAATCAAACAAAAACATTATTGTTTGTAGTTGTATTCCTAAAGTTGCATGGAAGATAGAGGTTTATAAAGGGAATACAAGTAATACAGGTATAAATTCCTTTCAGGCGTCGACGGCAACACAGGCGGAATGCCGAGCGTGCTTGGGAGCGGCAACAGTGGCAATGGAGGCAGGATACAGGGAGCTGTTGGTTTGGACTGATAGTCAGATTTTGGAAAATCTGTTGCAGACACAGGAACAACCATCACAGAAGCTTGCAATGATAATTGAGGAAATCAAATGTGTTAAATTAACTTTTGAATATATGCAGGTTATAAAGGTGCCGAGAGTACAAGTAGGGGAAGCTCATGAGATTGCTACTATATTTTTAAAAATGAGCTAAATTACCACTAGTTAATTAACTGTCAATTCTTTGGAAAACTTACACGACACTTTTAGTCCATAACATTTTGACTTCAGCATTTTTATCCTTAAAGTTATGTTCTCTAGGCACTTTTAGTCCATTTACCGGACATGGCCTGCTTTATAGGTAATTTGGGGTTGAAATCTAAATTATCTAAAATATTGTATTAAAATAAAAATTTTTAAAAAATGCACCATTTATTAGAGATTTTTCCCAATCGTGTGAACCATTTAGACGGAGAATTCCCTTCTCATAACACTTAATATTCACACTTCAATAGTGAATTTTTGAAAAATTTTCATTTAACTAAATATTTTAAACAATTCATATTTTGACCTTAAATTACCTATAAAATAGACTATGTCCGATAAATAGACCAAATCTGTCACTGAAATAAAATTTTAAAGGTAAAAATGCCAAAATCGAAATATTAAAGACCAAAATATCACACTCTCAAATGTTTGAAGAACCATAAATGTCATTTTTTTTGTCATTCATATAATGAGGATATAGATGTGTCATTTTAGAAATTGAACTTCCTTAACTGAATGTGAGGAGTAAAAAATATTTATACCTGCATTTTACAGACCTTTATAGATTGAGAATTAATAAATAAAATTTATAAAAAAAAAAAAACCTCTCTATTATAATGTACCAAATAAGCAAAAAGTTGATGGAATTTTTTTTTTGTAACCAGTTGATGGAATTAATTTTTCTCCAAAATTAAATGCTGTGACACACAGCAACACGGTAGTGACGATACGGTACCACGCACTGAAGCAAAACCGCGTGATATTTCCCACTAGTGACTAGTGTATTCCCAAATCACAATACCAGTGGCTTGTCATTTGTCAACGCCATAAATATCATATCAGTATTATCGTAAACAAAAGCTATTTCTTTTTTCTTTTTTTTTTTCTTCTTAAAACTTTAATTACGAGCCTGTTCTTTTTGTTCTGTTTTAAAAACGGTTTTGGTTTCAACAATAAATTTAATATATTTTAATCATATTTCATCATTTTCAATACACTTTTTATATTATAAAACTATTTTCCAAAACTTTTTTTCAAAATCGTTTTCAAAACGATGAAAAAGAGCAGGCCCTAAATTAACCCTTCAGGTATATTTTTTGAGAAAATCCTATTTTTGGACTTTCTTCTATTCCCTCTTAACATTTTTGATTCATTTTTAATGTCTCTTTGCAGTTGTGGTCGTCTTCTTCGAGTATTAGCATTTTATTCTGTGCATTATATACAAGAATATCATTTTACAATTCTTCTACGAGTATTTTCAGGAAGTAGCCCGTTATTTATTACTCAATAGGGCACTATGGCTCCAATGGATTCTCGTAACCAAGGCACTGCCTATGAATAGGGAAGTTTCAAGTGATAGCAAAGGCCACCCCTTAGTCAACCCCAGGAAAAAGCCACGTATAATACTATGCTTCCCCAGTTGCCGCTCACGTATATAGGATACTTTAAGAAGTGAATATCTACCAATGTAAGTAAAAATATATAGGGATTTGTGAATTAGTCCTTATGACTGGTTGTAGCCGGTTTTACCAGTCGCTTTGGGGGTGAGTGTGTAAATGTTAAAATTGTATTTTGACTCCTGATGACTTACAAAATTGGCTCCAGTCGGTTATAAAGACTAAAAGTGCCAACACATGAAAGAAGAGGGACCACAAGTGCAACAAGACATAAAAGAAGAACCACAAGTGTAACGAGGAAATAGAAGTGAGACCAAAAAGTGCTATTTTCCCATCATGTTTTTACTATCATCCTCAACATGTTTCAAATATCAACATTTAACTACCCCTGTTGTCTTGGATAAAAAAAATAATAATATACTCATAAAAGACCAAAATGGCCCACATATAAAAAAGGAAGATAACTGCGGAAGAGCTTTTGAGCGACATAACCAAGTAAGAATGCCGTAAATGAATTGACAGTAGAGCGGTTGTTGTGTTGATATACAACAAATAGTAACACCATACCCAACAAATTAGCACATAAAAAATGCACAAACCAGGGTATTTTAGTCATTTTAAATTTTTATTTAGTTTGATTGATAACAAGGGGGTTAAATACTAGTTTTTAAAACACAACAATGATACTCCTTACTATGCAAAATAAAAGTCATTTTAGAGTAACAATATTTAAAATAAATGACCTTTTAGCAAAAAAATATATTGTTCCCCAACTTATCCGTTTTCACCTATCTTAGAGTTCGTAATTATTACGTATCCTGTCTTAACCTATCTAACTTAGAGTTCGTGATTATTTTTTGAATACATAGTAATATTATCTAACTGAATATTAATTAAATTTATTGATATATACAAAGTATTAATTGGATAAATTCTAAAACTCCTAATAGAATTAAATGATAATAGTCAAAAAATTTTTTTGTCATTTAAAAGAATTTGTTAACATGAAAAATTATAAAAAGATATTTATTTTGGACTAGAGTAGTAAAAACATAATAACAAATTGGATTGGACTATTTAAAAATGTAATTAAGACTATAAATAAATAAAAAATAAATTTTGGTCTTCAACTTTTGTTTGTTTGTTTGTGCTTTCCAACCATTCCAATTCCAGCTCTTCCATGCCATTCCATCTCTGCGTGTGTGCAGTGTTTACTCTGTGAAGCGCAATGAGTAGTAAAGTAAGGCAAACAAATTTCTTGATGAGATGACACCAAACGTACTGTTCATCCACAGTGTTTTCTTTTCTCACACAATCTGTTCAGAAAGAAAATCACAAGATAGATAGATATAGGTAAACAACTTTTGCTAACAAAGAAAAAGCTATCTGCCCCAATTCTGCTCTTTCTCTCTCTTTACCTTTCAATGTGGCTTTCATGCAAAGATATTTCAGATAAAGACTGGTGTCATCATGTTATGTTGTTGTCTGTTTTCTTCTTTCTTCATTTTTAACAACAGTAAGTTGACACATTTCAGTTTTATTAACTCCATTGATTCTCTGTTTAGTGTTTTTTTGACTGATTCTTGATGACCCTTTTCGTTTTGGAGTTTGGATCCTCCATTTAAGGCTGAAATTCCAACGATTAGGACTTTCACATTCATAAAGTTGCTATCTTTGACTTGCTCTTTGTTTTGGGTGTTTTGGGTTTTTTGATTTGATCCCTTTCACATGCAGTGGAAATGGAGGGGGAAGAATAATAATGTTGGTTTTGTTTTGTGGGTTAGTTTGAACTTGAAGGGCTAGTTTGGGGGGTTTAAGGCTCCGTTAAATATGGGTTGGTGGGAGAGTGGAGTCAGTGGACCAGACCAGTAACTAGTTCAGTCTTTATCCATTTCCTTTTGTCTTTGAATTGAAGCCTCTCCTTGTCTATCTTGGTTTTTGGTGAGCTGTAAAATGCCCTCTCAGTTTCTCTCTTCCATTTTTTTTTTCTAAAGATGTTGAATTTTGAACTTGATTAGGTCTGTGGGTTCTCTAATTATCTTCTTTCCTTAAAGAAATCATATTTTTTGACAATCTGCTCCTCTTTTTTTCACCCCTTAAACTAAGTTCTAGTCTTTTTTTTTAAAACTTGAGCTTTCATGTTCTTTAATTTCATACAATTTGTCGACATAATGGGGCTTTTTTCCACCGTTTTTTGATGCCTCTCACCCTGGATTTTGGTGAACCATATGTGTTTGACAATGTGATTGTTACAGAGCAAATGAAGTTCAACATGGGATTCTTGAAGAAAAATCCCAGTTCTTAGATTTTGTCCAAAGCTAAGCTTTTTAGGCCATAGGATTTTTTTTCAAAGATTAGGTTCAGTTTTTTGTGGGAGCTGGTTTTTCCATGGATAGAAGAGAAGCAATGCCTTTTTCAGGGTCAACACCTTACTATATGCAGAGGGGTTCTGGCAGTGGTGGTTTACAGGGATCGCCAACAATGTATCCATTAACAGGGGGAAATGCACCCTTTTCTGTGGGATCATCGATGCCTGTTGAGCCTTCTCCAGCAGGAATGTCAGCTCGGGGAGTGAATGTCGGGGCGCCGCCGCCCTCTGCTGTGCCACAGGGGGACCCTGTTCGGAGGAAGAGAGGGAGGCCTAGGAAGTATGGACCTGATGGGAAGGTTTCATTAGGATTATCTCCGGCTTCATCAACTCCTCCTCCACCGGTTTCATCCCCAACTCATAAGCGTGGCAGAGGAAGGCCTCCAGGAAGTGGTCGGAAACAGCAACTTGCTACTATTGGTAATGGTTCCTTTGATTATACTCCTAAAAGAGTCCAGTGGTACAACTGTTTGTTTCCAAGTTTTAGGGTTCAATGTCTTGTTTTCATGTGTTGGTACCTTGGATTCCTTCATTGATTTTGCAATTCAACTGATTTTTTTTTAATAGGCGGATGGCTGTCAAGTTCAGCTGGGATTGGTTTTACCCCACATGTTATTACCATTTCTATAGGAGAAGTAAGTTCATGGCATCCCTTTTCATCAATGCCATTTGTATCTCTTTTTTGACCCATTTTTCCTTATTTACAATAGATTATGGCATTCTAATCAATTTTAGCTGTGAGATTGTCACTAAAGGGATATTTTAGTTTTAAAAAACTGAAGGAAGTTAAGATCCCTTCTAGTAAAGAAGAGGTTTTTTGGTGTGTTTATTCTGAAATGTTGCTTAATTATGCAGGACATTGCAACAAAGATAATGTCATTTTCACAGCAAGGACCAAGGGCTATATGCATCTTGTCAGCTAATGGTGCCATTTCCACTGTAACGCTTCGGCAGCCGTCGTCATCTGGTGGCACTGTGACATATGAGGTTGCACTCTTGATTCTGATTTTGTTAAATGTGTTGCTTGATTAGGAGCATGCTTGCCTTAAATGTTGGCAGAATCTACCAAATTTTTATACTACTACTTTAATGAGTTGGGGCCATATGGATAGGAATACTGTATCTCTTATGTCATTTATATAAAAGCATTGCATTATCAATCTCTATCAAATCTCTGTGCTTGACTCTGCATTAACCATGATTACTCCCCCGTCCCGTTTAAAGAGTCCACTGTAATACTGAAATAGGACAGAGTGGATTCTTTAAATAGTATTAAAAAGTGGACCCTTTAAATGGGACGGATGAAGTATATTTGTATACGTATTAGGCTACTTTGAAGCTTGATTTCTGCTTATTTTATTGAAGCAAAGTTAACTATATGTAATAACAATTCTATCTGTCACCTTTGAAGCATCACAAACCACGAACATGGTTTTTAATTGTTATGATGATCCATCACTAAACAATGACCAAGTTTTATCCCACTATGTGAGATCGGTTATTATGGATCATAACCAACAACTAAGTGATTATCCCACTATCGGTTAAATGGATTATATCTTGCTATCATACTCGGTCAAGACAAGACAAAGGAATGACTAGTGATAAGCAATGAAAATCTTCTTCTAAATTAGGGTGGGCTGAATTTGAGATATAATCAGAAGTGTCTTTTCTCTTCTTACAGTTCACTGTTCATTTAGTAAATGATATGCATGTTCTTCTGTGCCTTTTGTTTGATATTACAGACAAGTTCTCATCTTTTTTCCCCCACATTTGGTTGATAGGGAAGGTTTGAAATATTGTGCCTCTCAGGCTCATACCTGGTAACAGCAAACAGCGGTTCTCACAATCGCATCGGCGGCCTAAGTGTCTCTCTTGCGAGCCCTGATGGCCGAGTCATCGGTGGAGGAGTTGGAGGAGTTCTCATTGCAGCAAGCCCAGTTCAGGTATCCTTTTGACATACCTCATTTATTAACTCATTGCATTCTGTTCAGCTGGTAACCTGGTAGGTATAAAGAAATACTCCATCCGTCCCATTAATAGAGTCATTTTTAATACTGAAAATAGTATTAGAAACACAGATTCTGAAATGCTACGTGGGCATTGGGCACAGGTGATAGTGGGGAGCTTTCTGTGTAGCAGCAGCTCAAAGACTAAGCAGAAGGATAGCCAGAGCGTTGGTAGCGCTGTAGATTCCGACCGGTTAGGCGACAATTCTGTAACCATCACAAGCTTTCAACAAAGCCAGATTAATCTTGGAACAACAACAACCTCTTCAATGGCCACATGGCCTGGTTCACAACATATGGATCATGTAGTACAAACTTCTTCTCATGCTGACATTGATTTGATGCAAGGATGACGACCCGATTTCTGCGATCGGATCATCGGGCGCCCTGCCGGCTGGTAGATGTAGAAATGAGCAGCACCGTGTATATATTATGAAGCACATCATCATGAAAGCCAACTCTCAAAACTAATGCAATGCCTCCATTAAAATCTGGTTCTTCTTTTAGGTTGTCCTGCAATTTTTCGCAGTTTGAGGAATGATAATTCTTGTATGTATCTTCTCTTTTTAACTGTGCTGACTCGCAGAGTTACTGTCTGAATTAATGAACCCTGTTCATCATTTGAAACAGCAGTAGCCAAGTTATTGGGAGATATTATTCTTGATAATCTTTGCTTTCTGGGGATGGTTTTTTTTCTTTTTTTCTTTTCCTTATTAATATCTAGGGTGACAATTTCTTACGCAACTTGAATTTGACATGATATAAACGGACTATAGTTGATTGTTGGCGGGTTTGTGGTTTAAATGAGTCAAGAATGTTTTAAATGAGTCAAGAATGTTGATACGTGAACCTGTCAACTTGAACCCAATTCGAATAATTCATACCATAACACAAAACACGATACAAACCCAAAATGTTCGTAGAGTAAATGGGTTGACACAAAAAATGGGCAATGTTAGGGTTGAGGGGTCGACACATAAATTTGTCAACCTGAAATTGCTAACATTAAAAAATTATATGTGATTCATAATTAACTCACGTTTAAAAAGTAAAGACACTACCAAAAAAAACTGTGATGAATTATTTATTTTAATATTATATCTTACATATGTATACATATTCGACTCTTCTAGAGGCACGGAATACCTATATTTCATAGCAAAAATTGTAGAAACAGAAAAATGCAGTCTGGAAAGCAGAAGTACAGACATTTACTGTTGGTGAAAAGGACTTATCAAATGGTGAATATCTATTTGCCTTAGGCTTACACTGTTTCTTCACTTTATTACATTCAATTCAATAATGTGGTCAAACAGGTTAGTAAATGTCTCTTGGAATCCCAAGAAAAGAGAACCATGACAATATATATCATATCATCTTTCCATTTTTTTTTTCTCGGTTCTATATTGGGTACGAAGTTTATTTTGTAACTCATTTATTGTTCAATGATGAATGAAAAACTAATCAATCTTAGTTTCTTAATACAATAATAAGACCGAGGAAAAATAGACTGAGACTCAGAACTATGATAAAGAGCATATTAGAAACACATGAGTACTATACTAACCAAAGGAGTGTCCGCATGAATTGGTACTATCAATATTAAATCAAGAATCGTTTTTAACCAGAACCATCCAACCGTAATTAAATTTGAAATGGAGCCGCCTAGAACCATCCTAAGGAAGTTTCGGTTCAACCAGAACCGTAGTTACTCTTACCTTATACTCTGGTTGATTATTTAAAATTGATATGATTTTTATAATATAATAAATAGTAACATTATGTATTTTAGATGGTGAACTTTAAAACTCATAAAAAGTGGTACATTTTTAAACACGGCTCGTCTAATGAAACGAGAGATAGTAATAAATTATCTTTTAAGGGTAGCTTAAGCTTGTTTGAAGTTTAACAAGGGCCTTGGGGTTGATTTTCTTTTCTATAATTAGTTGCTAAGAAAAAAAGAGAACAATCCAAAGGTGAGGTCTTGAGGTGTCTCTAATCTGAAGAAAATGCCAGCATTTTGTAGATTAGTTTCACATTTGGAGAAGAATTCAAAGTGGTATCAGATTATCTTTCTCATTAAATGTGTATCAGTCACGTATCGTATCTTAAAGCTAGATGTGTACCATCTTAGGAAAAATGTGATTCCGGTTGCATATATCTTAGAGCTTTACCGCAGTTACCCTTCCCTTATATTACTCTGTTTGATTATTTAAAATTGAATTAATTTTAACGATATAAAAAATAGTGACACTATTTATTTTAAACGTTGTAAATTCAATGCTAATAAAAAGTGATCTATAAAATTCTAGTGAACTAACGGTCAAAACACAAGTTGTGCTGAATATGCAAGAATTTACAAGTTTTGAAATTATTCATCTTTCCACAGTTTGATGAACACTGCATTCATTCATTACAAGTATACCCAATCACTCCAAAAGTATCAAAATTCAAAAACACACCAATGACAGGGAACACAAACACTCTTTCCCACAGGATAACATTTGCCTCAAAGTGTCCATATCCCCCTACAACATACTATCAGTCCTCGCCGGTAATCTCCTGAAGAAATTCAACGGCACCGCCGGCAACCTGTGCCGGAACCTGGGATGCCTCATGACATAGAATCCAGTCATCACAGCCAGCGCCTGAAAAGGCGTCGCGTACAACACAACAGCAGCAACGAGGCAAGATGTCACGAAAATGACAGTGGCGCGCGGGTCGCGCCAACTTAGCAACGCCTGAATCCGCTCCCCCTGAGTTGCAACATCCCCGACTACAGACTGTATACGGCTCGCCACGGTTCTCAACCGATCATACCTCATTCTAACAAGATCAGAGCTTTTCGAAGTGGGGAAAGTGTCGAATTCCTCATCGAGTTCATCAGGATGTACTGCATCAGCATAGGACATTCTTGTGTTCATGTGAGGAGGGTACATTGGCCGATAGCGATAGTTCCAAACCCCGATCGCGAACATGTATAGACAACCTGTTGGCAGGATCAATTCAGGGAAGCAAATCAGCATGACGAAGAGAACATGCACCAGGGATGTGGTGATGGGGTTCTTCCACATACAGACATCCCCAAACCATTTCCAGAACGCGAAAACTCCCCCGAAAACAGACATCAACCGGAAGAAATTGGCCTTGCTGCGCCTCATGCTCCAGAGATGATGATCTGCATCAGTCATGTACTCAACTACTTCCTTCCTGAGAGGGGGTTCGGCTCGGCTGAGGCGAGCCGCCACCATATTGACAGCCTGATGGCGTAACATTTCCTGCTGCATTATTGTCAATGGTCGAACATAATGCATCTTTGGCAATGGCGGCTTACTGTACAGAACCATCAAGTTCGTGAAGTTAGTACACGAAAAGCGTATCGCCAAATGCAGCTCCCCCATTTTCTTCACCCCTGAAGGGTGAAGCACAAGCAGAGGATAAGAGTGTGTGTAGATTCGTCCTGTTTCCAGGGTGGATAGCCGAATTCGGACTTTCCCAACTCGCTTGTCTTTGTTACCATTTGAAGAACCTACGTCAGAGCTGTGGAAAACACCGACAGTAAGAACAGTTGAAGGATCAAAAACCTCCCAAGTGTACTGCTCATTGTACTTGGGATTCAAACTGTCGATGATAGTCCTCGTCCTGATCCACTTCTGACCATATTTCGCGACACAATAAGTGTCGGATACACCCCTCCCGTCTCTAGTTTTCATCGGATGCAGCCCGTCAGCGCTCAATACTCCGAGTTCTAATAAGCCTATCGGCGGCTTCCAGAGCTGTTTCGCTGTGGGGCGGAGATCACTGCTGTAGTGAGTAGATTCATCCAGGACATGGTACCCTCCATCGAGGGAAACACGAAGGTGTAGCCGGCTAGCAAACCTGGCTTTCTTAGTCTCCTCCACATCTGTGGCATTTGGTCTTTGAAGGTTGAACCACCGCGAATGAACCATTCGATCATCAATACGCTTTTCAACAGCAGTCAGTGGGATAATGACCCTTCCGAATGTATCTTCTTTGTTTGGACCCACGCGATCTTCAATTGAAAGAATCAAATGATCCTCTAAGGGCTCAGCAGCAACAAACATGAGATCCTCATTCCAGAGTGCATTTGTTGTCTGAGTTTGAACAGGCTTTGTCCTAATGACTTGAGAACCTATTTGTACCTTGACAAACACATTTGGAAAGCGATTATTTTCAGCTACAACCAAGTCCTGTGCCTCGATTACATTGACGCGGAGGTACCATAGCCTCGGAGAATGGTAGACCTTTGAGCGGATCTGCGAGAAGGGAGCTGAATTATCAACTGAGCTAACTGCATCAGAATGCCAGGCATCCGGATAAGCTTCATCAGCTTGAGTGCCGGTCCATACAGCAAGCATCAGCTCGCCCTTTTTCTTATCTCCGCTCTTGTCTTCCAGGAGATACCATTCTGGAGCTAAAGGACTATCAGGGGGAACACGCCGGGGAACCTCATGAGTATCAAAACGAACCTTCCCAACAAAGTCATCTTTCAACATATCCTTATCCTTGACTACAACTTCGATTACAGATGTCTGTACCCTTTCTTTTGAGAAGGCAAAAACTGCATTCCACTCTGGATTCTGCCATTTCTCAAAGTGTTTGGTTACTCCTCGATAATTCCCAACCCTAACCTCAACATATGGATCAAGGCCACCAGTAACATCCTTGGAAGGGAGGTCGCGTGCTTTAACAACTCGTACGAAAAGGAACTGCATGGGCTCAACAAGATCATAAGTGCTGGCTAGCTTGTCTGCTCTCGATACTCGACCACCAACAACTTGTCCCCCTCCGAGGACAGGAGAAGTTTCTTTGAGCGCGAATTCAAATGGCTGTGAAGATGAATCAGCATATGTTTGAACTAACTTCGGAGCATGAGACTCAGCTCTAATATGTCCAACCCCATAGTTGACTGGTGCCTGAGAGGCGTCCATGGCAAAACTCGACTGCTGCTGGTGCTGTTTTGCATTAGGCAGATGCTGAAACGTACGCCTAGAGCCCTTTTCCCCCCTCGAAAATGTGCCAGAAGTTAAATCAGGAACTTGATCATCCTGCTCTTGGGATTGTGTTGAATATGAAGAATCCATTTTAGGAAGTGGGTTGGAGGACCTTATATGATGATCATATGTGTAAAACACTTTGAGGCCTAGTTCACCCCTAGAACGTGAGAAAAAGCGTCCATTTTCCAGAGGGTAATGTGAAACAACAGCATCAGAATAAGGAACAAACGCTGTACCCGTGATACGAACTCTACCAAGAGAGGATTTGGATTGGCCATTCTTAGTATCACAGTAAACATGGGCTTCCAGTGTCTGGTTAAGCAGTTCATCAGAATTCGATATGTTGAAGTAAAATGTTTCATTCCAATAGGGGTTAAGTTCCTTCTCTTTGACAGTTGTACGAAACTTCTGCCCATCTAAGCTAAGCTCCACAAAGGCATTAGATGATCCCTGCCCATCCTTAGGCAACAGGTTGTGGGCACTCACAACTTCCACGCCGACCTTGACTTTGCTCATTGAGTTCTATCAAAAGAATGCTTGTACCGTTGCGGATGTGAGGAAGAATGAAGCAAACTCTGTATCTACTGTAAAGATAGGAACAGATGTTCATGGGGATGAAAATTGATGTCAAAAGAGCTAGAATAAGTAATTCAGAACGAAAAAAGAACTAATGAAAAGGAAAACATACAGAAAAATCAAGTCTTTTACAGAAAGGCAAAGCTTAAATGCAACTCCTACAAATTATACCTATAAGAAACAGACACAAAATAGCCCTCCATCCTAAAACTTTATGTTTCCAGAGTGCTGATTCGCGCATATTTTAGTTTCGTAGCAAAGAAAAGTTTGCAAAATCAACTTCAGAAAGTACCAACTTCTCCAGCCTCACAATGAAATACAGTCTAATAGAGCCAACATGTTACACTAAGGAAGTGTTCCTAAGCATGTTTTCAAAAACATCTTTTTGAAAATTTGCATTTTATATTAATATCTCATCATTCCCAATACACTTGTTTTATATTTCCAATACACTTACACATTTAAATATTATTTTGAAAACTACTCCAAAACGATATTCAGCAATTTAAACACCAAAACACATATAGGTAAGACGACATTTTGCATCTGTTTCTTCAAAAGAGAAATGAGGATATACAGATGTTCTGATGCAGAATATCTCAGAGACCACAAAGCCATACTAGGAAAAAGAGCCAATAAAAGTTTATCAAATATCACAAAACCAAAAACTTCTTTTTCTCTGATACCTTTCGGAATGAAGAATCAAGGGAATACTAATTGAAATAAAGGATTTCAAGAATCTCCATCAAAAGCAAGAAACTTTATGAGCTCTAAAGCAACTTTGACTTGTTGGGAAAGGGGAAAATGGGATTTTTCTGATCAGACAATTGAAAGGAAATCCTAAAGCAGGGCAAATTCTAATTTACAGTTTCGAAAAATCCACTCTCACAGCTGAACTTATTGGGATATTCCAAGACAAAATTACATGCTTTTATCTCCAGGCGAATAAAGAACATCCCTTTTCTAAGATACCCTTTTGAATGTTCATTGATCAAACCTTTTCCCATACCATCAAATTAAAATTCAAAAAAATAAAAATAAAAATAAACACAAAGAAACAACTACAAAAAGGAACCCTTTTGAATACTCCAAAAACCCACGAAAGCTAATAAAAGGAACAAAAGAATTACCTGCTTGAAGAACCGAAAAAAGAAAGCTCCTTTCTTGCTCTTTTTTTTTTTTTTCCTTCCGTCTCTTCGAATCCCTTCAAACGTTACGTTTAAACTCTAGAACGGCCTCGTACAAACAGAAACTGAACTTGGGTTGGGACGTTTCTTATTCCAACAGTTTTCAAGAGAGGAGAAGAATCAATGAAGGAAGAGAAACCCAAAACAAAAACACGCCTACTCTGTTCTTCTTCTGAGATGGTTCGGAGAAAAAGAGAGGGAAAGATGAAATCATAAAACAAATTGAAGCACGCGTTACAAAAACTCACAAGACAATGAATAGTCGTCGTCCAACTGTATTATTAGAACAGCACAGAGAGCTGAATAGACTGAAGAATCGCACACGAAACGAAAGGAAAAACGAAGAAGGGAGAAATGAATGATGGTGTGAAGAAGGAAGGAAGGGAGGAAAGGAAGTGAAGAAAGGTCCAAGTCCACTCCTGGTTGGTGGTGGTTCTTGTCATCCACTCAGCATTACTGACGTCAGCGTTCCATTTCTTAATGAAGCAGGAGTTTGTTTGTTTGTTTGTTGTTGTTTTTTTCTTTTAATTTATTTATTTAAAAAATTTAAAAGGAGAATGATAATTTTGTACTGTATATGTTCAAGTATTAAGATTATTAAAACGAAAAAGTAAAATATTGAAAATTTTTTTCTCTCATTTAAAAAACAAAATGAGTGATGGTGCACACATTGAAAATTTGAATACTCGTAATAGTGATAATTTAATCGTACTGTCAAATTTTTCTATCATGTGATGCTGCATTAATTATCGAGTTTTTTTTAATTAAATATATTTTAAATTTTAGAGAGTATAAATGCATTTAAGAAACAAGATTTATCATTAATATTTTTTTTAATAAAAAAGATAGCCAGGTGATTCGTGCATGGCAACCATTTATTTGCGTATATGGTAAATGAAAAGGTCTTTTAAATTTGTTTTCAAATATTAAAATGTACTAAAACTATATTAAAAAATTATGTTAAAATTATAAAAATGTGTATTGAAAACACAAAAAATTATAGAATTTTTTAATTTTTTTTTTGGAATGGGAGAGAAAATAAATACCAGTATCAAATAAAAATAAGGAATATTTGGGCTTTGGGCCTATTGTGTGGGCCAATCGGACAAAGACATTCGTCTTTGTATCATATTTTTATTAATTATAATTAGACAATAATTTGTACCGACAGTTTGACAACATGGGTATCATGTTTAACATATGATATACCGCATTTATATTTTTAAAATACGTGCATTCAACTTAACTTATGATATACTGGGTGGTGCAGCGATGGAACTAGAAACTACACTTAAATTTTTTTGAAGGGATCTAATATATGAATAATTTTTTTTTGATAGTTAAATATATTGTAATAAAAAAGTTTTAATAGTTAAGTATAAATTACTAATAAGGGTGCATAAGGAGATTGGAGGAACTGGGGACCACCCCTTAGCTCCGCCCCTAATTGGATATAGTTGTTGATGTATAGTGGCTATGAGCTTTGTTATTGTATGACATGTACTGTGTGTTGCATTTAGCCTATGTATCGTGTATTGATAAAAATATGTGTATGGATAGGAGACACATTTATATAATTAAAGGCGTGTTGTTTAAAAAAATAAACAAATTGTAGGCACGTAATTTATTACTTTAAAAAAAAAAAAACATTACAAACGTGTAGCATTTGGATATTTCAATTAGTTAATGCTCAATAATTCAGACTGTATGTTTGTTTCCAAAGTACCTACAAACGTGTAGCATTTTGTGTCACATTATTGCTTCGTGGCCGACAGCAAATGCAATTTCCGATTGGTTGCATGATGATCTCATTGATCAAACTCTAGACGTGCGCATATATCAACCCACGGCCCACAGGGCCCAAAGCACAACGTTTATGCGTGTGTTATAATTTCAAATTTGAATGTATCGCATATTGAGTTATGTATTACAATTTGTATTGAATTTTTTAATGTATTTTGTGTTGAATTTAACCTTTTATGTATTAAGGTTAACTGATATATCACGTATCAAGTTAGTTAATTAATGGGTAGTGTATTGAATTTAGTCACTTATGTATTATGTATTGATTTTAACCCCTCGTATATCACATATTAAATTTTGCTAATGGATTATGTATATTGTATAACAAGTTTAGTTACTAATGTATCGCAATTATAAGTTTAGTATTTGATATGTTGTGTATCGAGTTCAAAATATGATGCATCACGTATTAAGTTTAACTTATAATATATTGAAGTTAACAGATGCACCGTACATTAAATTTATCCTCTACTATATTAGACGTTAATTAAAACACGCCATATCATTGCACATTTACTGGTCAAACAGTTTCACAAGAGACTCCTTCCTCATTTCTATACCCAACTCCCTACCCCAAGTGTCTCCAAATTTTATAAAATAGTGCCATATGTTTGACCATGAGTAAGCTAAGCTCAAAAAAGAAAACAAAAGACAATTCAAAAGCCCAATATCATTTGGGAATGTTTTGATTTTCTATCATACATTTTGGTCTTGTTTGGTATGAAGGTTTAGTTCAAACTTTAATTTGGATTGTGATTTTAAAATATTAAAATTGTATTAAAAATGTAAAATTGTATATTAGAAATGTAAAATGTTTTACTGAAAAAAAAAATGAGAAATTATTTTAAAATACAATATAGGTTTGAACCATGATACCAAATAGGGCCTTCAAATTTTATAATATTCCTAATATACAATTCTACTATTTAATTATATATTCTTATTATGTCAACATTTTTTTTTTATGTTTAAAAATTTATGTTTTAAAATATATTTTCATAACTCATAGTATCATAGAATGCCTAAGTTTACTTTCTAATGTATTAAATCCAATACATCTACAGAAACAACAATCAAGTGGTGGAAAAAAAAAGAAAGAAAAAGAAAGTAAAGTTCAAATCAAGGTTTCAACAATAGTTTATATTTCATAATAATTTTTAATGGGGCATGTTAATTGCAGGACCCATTTTACTAAACACATGACACTTTTTAAAATTTTAAGTGATGAAAAGACAAATATTCCCTTGATAGTTTCTAACTTTATAAAAAAAAATTTACCAAACTTTTTTAACTTAGGGAAAATCGCCCAAATCGCTTGGTCTGGGCAATTTTCCCTAAAAAAATCGCCACAGGACGGCGTTTTTTTTTCAGGTTTTCCTGGTCATTCGTCGGAAAATCGTTTTTCCGGCAAACGACCACTGAATTTACCCTAAAATTATCACTACGCAGCCTGAAAACGAGTCATAAACACTAATACATCCCTAAACACAGCTGAAAAACGCGTCATAAATACTAATAAAAACGTGTCATAAACACTAATAATTCAATTTTACTGCATAAAGGTAGAAGAGAATGAAGGGGCAAAAATGTAAATTCAAGTCTAAAATTTTTAAAAAGTGTGTTACGTTTAGTAAACGGTGTTGTGCAAGTAACAATTCCATTTTTAATATCTTAATCTTTTTTTTCCCACTAGTTTTGACATGCATTACATAAAAATTGACCAAAATCATGACTTTTGTGATTTTCTATTATTGTCACAACAACATGTATGGTTAGTTTAGTTAGTTTTAAAACAGTGGCTATGGGTGTTGTTCTTGGCAGGTGATCAAGGATAAGCCTCACATTTAGTCCCATGAGATTCAGACCTTGAATTTTCCTTGGTTTCCCACCTAAAATTTCTCCCATCCCTTGAATTTCTCTATCTAAAACACCCTTCAGCCATGACCAGATCCTCAACATGGAGGATTGTTCCTGACCAGGGAACTTGTTTCTGTTTCTACCTTTTCCCCTCTGTTTTCCGCTTTGCTTTTGTTCATCCTTGTGGGAAAAAAACCTTCATGATCTCTCACATTGAAGAGTGAACAAAAATGGTAATATTCCTCTGTTCTTGATTCCATATTCCTCATATGCATCTAGTTCTGTAAAATTCTCAAAATATAGCACCTGGGTTGTCAATGTTGTTGGTTTTCAATTAATAAAGATTTGATCTTTTTCATTTTCCCCCTTATTTTCTACTTGGGTCCTTTTGGAAGATGATGATGATGTTGAGCCTTGTGATGTTGTGGAAAATGGTTATATTTAATGATTGATTGATTAGGCTGTGAATGATGATCGCAACCTCAAATTTTCATCATATGCATCTAGATTTGTAAAATTTCCAAAATGTAGCATGTGTGATAGACTCTTAGGATTTTCTACGGAATTCCAGTCATACATTCAATCATTCATTCGTTTGAGTGTTTGTGAATTGATCACTTTAGTTCTTATTCTTTCTCGTTTTAGGGGTCTTAATTCTTTAATAGAATAGGGGTTGAAGATCGAAACGTGAATTTTCTATTGAATTCTTGGAAAGATCAAGTTTTTCATGCAGGGTTCATATCAATGAGGATTGTGAATGTTGTTGGTGTTCAATTACCTACATACCTTTGGAATGAAACTGAATGAATTTTTTTCTTTTTTTTTAATTTTTTTTTAATTTTATCTTTTTCACTTTTTCCCTTATTTTTGGCTTGAGCCCTTTTGGAAGCTGATGTTGTTGCTGTGGAAAATGGTTGTTTTTGATTGATTGATTGATTAGGCAAACTCAACATCTGGTGTGACTGTGCATGATGATTGCAAGCTCAAATTCCGGGAGCTAAAGGCAAAGAGGAACTTTAGGTACATTGTGTTCAAGATTGATCTCACAACCAACCAAGTGGTTGTGGATAAGCTGGGGAAACAAGATGAAACCTATGACAATTTCGCTGAAAGCCTCCCCGCCAACGAGTGCCGATATGCTGTTTTTGATTATGATTTCACAACTGATGAGAACTGCCACAAGAGCAAGATTTACTTCATTGCTTGGTATGATGTTTTTGGATTTGTAAATCTTCTCGATTGATCACATTGTTTGATAAAATGCTCAAGAGAGTTTTTTTTTGCTTTTGTTTTTCTGTTAATTGATGAATGTAGGGCTCCTGAGACATCAGCTGTGAGATCTAAGATGCTCTACGCAAGCTCCAAAGACCGAATGAAGAGAGAATTGGATGGGATTCAAGTGGAGTTGCAGGCGACTGATCCAAGCGAGATGAGCTTGGATACCATCAAAGCAAGGGCTTATTGAATCCACAACCATGTCTGTCAGCCATATCTTCATTTTTTCTTTTCTTTGGTTGTTTCGGTTATTAGTTTTTCGATAAAAGTTTGTTGGATTTGCATTCTTTCAGCCTTTGTGTTCACCATTGAATCACTTGCTCTGCTGATTCTGGCTTGGGCTGACTTTTTGCGACGATTTCCAATTCTAGAGTTAGAGAAATGAGATTGTAATCCCATTCTGTTTGGAAATTGTTGCAGTTTGAATTAGGTCGATGTAGATAGTTTGTGTTTCGTGACATCCTTTCAATTCCCGAAATAATTTGTACACAACTTTGTTGTCAAAAAATATGTATGATGACTCTGAATCAAGCACATTCTTTGTCACTGCAGGATTCCCTGTTTATCTGAGTTGTATAAATTTTATGTTGAAAAGTATATATTGTTCCGAGTTGCGAAAACATTTTACTGCCTTTGTATATGTATCATTAGAAAAGATTTTCAGGGATTTAATTCAGCTTCTGGGGTTATAAAGTGCATAAAAAAACAAGCTAACTGGAATCTGAGAAAGGGCTTGCAGTTGCCCTGATTCACCATTCAACTCTGTCAATGTACATTTGTTGGCGCACAGAAATGGGAATGGGGGAATAAACATTCCATTTCTAGGATTAAAATTCCATGTTTGATATGTACAGGAATCTAATAATATAAACTATTATATCCTCTAAAAGATAATTTAAGATTCCCCTAATGAAGGATTCATTCATTCCCCGGTTATGAGAAGCCCTTCATTTACATTCCCGCGTGCCAAATGCACCCTAAAGTATTTGATGTATGGAGTTCTTGTTCTTAAAGAAAGCCTAATGTTGCTTCATTTTGATGAACTTTCAGAACTGAAGATCAGAGAAACTTATGTATTAATATATATTCAGATAATGTGGCTAGACAAAGAACTTTCTTGTGGAAATATCACTATCTTCCCATTGTTCAATTTGCTCTGTCAGATTCTTTTTCCTCCTAAGAAGAGCTTCGACTGTTGGCTGGTCAAATGGATGTTGCAGGCTGCAAGGGCTCGAATCTGAAGGACCGGGAACCATGGAGGAAACCTTATACCTTCTTCTTATTCCTTTCGAGAAGCACATATATGTCTCCGAGCACACTTCCACAGCGCCTTTTGGAACAGTTGGTTTGTACTTCAAGAGCTTTGCATACTGGTTCAAGACATGAAACATGTAGTCATAAACATATCTCATCTTTAGCTGTTCTTGCACGAAACCGCTCCCTGCCTTTCCGATCTCTCTCGCCTGTTGAATTATCAGCCATTGAATTAGGCCATCTGTTGCAAAAAGAGGAAAGTAATTAAACAATGGATTCATTTTCTATGCATTACCTTTTCTGTGTGTTTGTTGCCCCATTTTACTGCAAAGTTTATTGAATCACACACGCCGCGATCCTCGCGGATAGGCCAGTAGTGAACTGTGGGTATCAAACCTCTGGTGTAGAAATCATAGTAGTGTGGACTGATAACCAGAGTCATGGAATCACATGCTAGGATATACTTCTCACTAACAGACCAGGCATGCCCTTCTGCATAAATTTTGTATCTGCATAGGTAAATTCAAGAAAACCATGAAAATGAAGCACAGTTGCAACAAGTACTTTTGTTCTGGAGGATTAGAAAACTGAATTAGCACCTGTGAGTGCATTGGCTGCTTAAACTTGTAGTTTTGAAGCCTGCTCTACGCTCGCGTTTCCAGTCCTGAGATAACCGTGATATTAAAAGAGTCACGTTTTTAGTACTGTACCGCCACGATCATAAAATTACATTTGCATCAACACTATAGTAGAAAAAAGCGAAATTTACCAGATCAAAGATTTGAACTCTCGAGACATTATCTGTCGAAGAGTTGCATCGGAGAAGATCATGTCTAACTTTACTCAACATTGGATTGCCTTTCCAATAGGCAAAAGGCTCCTTGTCCATCCACTTAATTTTGTCATTGCTTTCTTTTATTTCCCTTTTCGTGATATCCCAAGGCTTTATATTGATCTCTGACCTGCAAAATCCCAAAAAACAAATACAAATTATGGTTTCCGATGAAATTTTTTGTCTGCTCTAATCCTGTTTTCCTTGTCTACCCTCTCACGATGGGAGATGGGACCCACATAGCACGTCATGGGGCCGATTCTCCCATTGTGGGAAGGTAAACAAGGAAGATATGATTGAAACAAACAAAAGATCTCGAGGGTTCATTTCATGATTTCATTCTTGAAGAAATGAAAGTTAACATTGTGTTGTTCTTTATAGGCCCAAAAGTGTTTAATTACCAACCCCAGAAGGACCAGTCAGGAAAAGCAATATCATAAGTCTGATCATCTCCACAGTAATGAAACACAGGAGGAGGAACCAATTCTCCTTCATAATCCTCTTTCTTGATGACTGGTTTGTCACCACATTCAAACATAAGATCCAAATCTGGCAATTTCCCAGGGTACAACCTCAGAAGCTGCAAAATCCCCCAAACCGTGACAAGTTCTCGCGTTTGGAAGGCGCGCTTGTACATCTCCACGTACAATTTGCCGCTAACAACTACTACTCTTATGTGCGCCACGGCTTTACCCCGGTCTAACAGCTCCCTTGAGATTCCAGCGTCCTTCCACGGCCTTAAATCCTCGTGGATCCATTGGAAGTACTCGGGACACGCCTCCTCGGCTGGTGAACTTCTAGCGCCTTGGACCAAGTCGAATTTCTCCAAACAACTCGTCAAGCATTCGGGTTTTACAACAAATGTCATGTATGTTGCAGTGCCTTCATGTACCTCAGACATGTAACCTACATTACTGGACTGAAAAATTAGCATTAGTCCCCGGAAACATGTTTGAAAAAACGTCCCTTATGTGACATAAATTAATATTTTATATTAAACTTTTTTTTTGGTTTGAATATCTTGCCCTATCAGGCATTAGATGTCTGGCTCTGCCACTGCTTCTGTCTATGAAACATGAACATAAAACGCAGAAATGAAAGAAAATATGAAGTTTTTGTGGGCAAACTTACTACGTTGATCCTTCGAGTTGCAATAACGGAGAAAATCACGATGGTAAGGAAGACAAGAACAATCGCCTTGATCCCTCTTCTCCTCTTCCGATCAACCATTCTTAATGTTTCAGAACTCATTAGAGATGAATATTATTAGATGAACTCAGTGACTTGATCAAATGCAGATCTTTCAAAACCATGATGATCATTCCCTTTACATAGTTTCATTTCTTGATGACATCTAGAACGTTTAATCAGTTTTGATGATATTTTGTTTTGTAAGATTTGTGTTAATTAACGTAGTGGGGTTTTTGCAACAAAGTCAACACTGATGCACTAATTCTTGAATACACCATTTGTCCTAGTCTTTGGGAGATGAATGGGAGAAAATTTTGTAATTGGCAATTATTTCTTAATTACTACAGATATTCCACCAAGATGGATTTGAGTAGTTTAACATTTTTAAATTCAAAATTAGGTTTAATTTAATGGATAAGAAACTATTGACACATTTACGTTTCTTTCTACTAATAAGGGATGAAATTACAGTCCCTTTAAATGAACCATATAGTCATTGGATATGACATATGCAATTGCATTAGTGATGTATTCAACGACTTAATGATTTCTTAACGGTACTGTTGGAAGATAGAGTAGTAATAGTATTAACAAAGGAAAAAGATAGTATAATATTAATAATGGAAACCTAGAATAGTCTATATATTGGGTATTTTCCAATTGTCTCACGTCATTCTTTACGTATGTGGCCAAAATTGAATTGAAATCAATGACGTTGCCAGAAAAGGGGCTAGTGTTAATTTCTTTAGTTGAAGGATTGAAATGTATACACATATATGCGGTCATGGAGGGTTGGAGGGGTCTTCAGACCCCCTTAGAACCGCCTATGATTGTAATTGTACTATATCCATCACAACGCCATTCAACCATATTTTTTTTCTTTATTAAAAGACCAAATTACATACTCTTGTAAATTGCTAATACCATACATGTTCTATCATTTAAGTTTAGAGGAGACTCTTAAAATGAAACAAAAGACAGAATACATTATTATACTACAAATTTGAAAAATAAGACCACTATTAATCCGAAAAGATCTCCTGTTACACTTTTCACGTAACAGTTTCACAAACATGGAAGTAAAAACCTAGTTAATTAGCTTCGCAATTCCTTCTTCTTGGCTTCTTCCTCCCAATACTCATTTTCCCACCTCTCAACTTCCTTGGTTAGCACAAATTTGTCGTCATTGAAGGCTTTAAGTGCCTCAATATCAAAGGGTGGAGGCAAATTGCACGGGATTCCATCACTTGGAGATTTCTCAAGGGATTCTTCCATGAATTTCCTGTAGTTTCCTTCTGTCGGACATGCCATGGATTCTGCACAGACTTCAACTGCATTTGGAGGAACCACAGGTTCAAACCTCAAAAGCTTTGCATATTCATTTAGTAAATGGAATATGTAGTCAAAAACATATTCCATCTTCAAATTCTCATGGATGAATCTGCTTCCTGTTCTTCCAATGGCCTCTGCCTGCATAATATTAATGATAAATTATCATTTTGCTTCTTTTTATACAGTGTTGTCAGAATGGAATCAAAGAGTGAGAATCGACTCAGAGAAAGGGTCAAAGAGTCAAAAGATCAACTCGGTCGGACTGAATTAAAAAACCATGATGACGTACATGATAAATAAATTCCACTATAAATGGATGAAAAATTATATTCAATTATCAGTATATTTTAAAATTAAGTGTTCAATTGCGGTTCTTCATATAAACCCCGATCCAACCTCAATTATGACCCGATTTGACCGAATCGGATTAGAGAGCGAACCGACTGCTAAGTAGGACCGAATGAAAAAACCAGACGACATCATGAATAATTTTTATTATAAATGTAACACTAATACATGAAAATATAATATTCAGTAATCAATATATTTTAAGTTGACCCGAAGAACCGTGATTGAACCGGGCTCAAATCCGGTCATGAATAATTTTCAATCACGGTTCTTCTGGTCGACCCCAATCCAACCTCAATTATGACCGGATTTGACCAAATTCGTTTTTTCAAATTTAAACTGAACCATTAACATAAGTGGGCCGAAATCCGACCAAGATTAGACATCCGTGCTTTTAATCCGATGAATAACAACACAACAAAATGTAAATTTTCATGAGTTTAATCATGTTTTTTAAAATGAGTGCAGGTCTTCTGTTCACTAACTGTGTACTAATTAACCATGCTATGGTACACGATTAGTATACAGTTTATAGAACCAGATGATCCAAACTCATTCTATAAGTCCTCCCTTCGTTGTGCAAGATTTTTTTGTTTTTGTGGAAGCGGAATAATAGTAATAAAGTTTGGCTAAAATTGATAGGTAAAAGAATTGATATATAATTACCTTTCTGGGGTGAGAATTTCCATGTTCAACAGCAAATTTCAAGGATCTGCACTTATCGTTGTCTTTCACAGGCCAATAGTGCTGCTGAGGCATCATGCCTCTGAGGAAGAAATCATGATAACGAAGAGTCATGAGCAACACCGGCGAGTCGCAGGCGAATATATATTTTTGACTCACCGACCATGCATATCCTTCTATATATATTTTGTATCTGCAATCAATAATATTTCATGCTATGAAATAAATTAGTTGTAGAAGACTAAATTTAATTTAGCAAAAGATGATACAAAAGTGAAGGACATTCAATACATAAACTCCATCTGACGAGGGCGCAGAGGTATAACTATTTGAAATACGACTCTTTTATTGGAACGAAAGAAGTTAAACTTGGACATTCTATTAATTCACTATTGACTAATTTGGCCATTATTTGGACTCCGAAACAGTGGGGGAACCAGACCCTTACTACTTGGTGGCCGGGGCAAGATATTCAAAGACTTTATAATTAATTTATATATACTAAAATACTAATTAAATTTACCTTTACTTTTGCCTTGATTTTTTCTTAATTTTAGTCAGAAAAGTTGACTATTTTTGTAATTTCTACTTAACACCATAGGTACTTTAAAAAAGTGAGATGGCGTAATTGCCCCCACCAGCCTAAAGGGTAGATCCGTCCCTGGTCCAAAACCAATAAAATGTCACTTGTAGGGGATCATACAAACAAAATTTCAAGGCTAACATAGGAAAAGCTAAGTTAAGATTTAAGAAGATGTGAGTGAACACAAAGGTATATATATGTTTGAAGTTCACCTGTAGGTACATTGATCTGAAATATTTGATTGGCTAAATCCACTTTTTGTTTCCTCATTCCAATTCTGCAAAAAAAAAAAAAAAAAAAAAAAAAAAAATCAAATTAAAGATGATATATTTTAAGTAAGATTTATTGATTGCGGTAAGAAATGATATTTTGAAACCCGATACTCTTTCCATCCCAAAAAAGAGTATTGTTAATTTAAAATTGTATATTAAAACTTGTGAAAAATTGTATTTCTGAACTCTTTTAATTGTTCTACGGATAGAAATGGAAGAATCACCTGGATAAATAAGCGAGCATTCCAATCATCTTTGTCTGTAGGGTTGCATTTCATAAGCTCACCCCTCCATGGGGCAACATCTGGATTTCCTTTCCAATAAGCGTAGGGTTCCCTATCAATCCACTCTACTTTCTTGTTGCCTTCTTTGATTTCTTCCAAAACATTCCTCCATGGCCTTATATTCGTCTCAGGCCTACCACCCCAAACAAATCGTAATTAATTCATCATCTCTATGATTAATAAAAGGTTAAATAATTTCACTTGATCCCTGAATTTATGAAGGCTATTAATTTTTAAAAAATTCATTTTCGCCGAAATTTCAAAATAGTGTCAATATACAAGCTATTTTTTGCTTAGCGCATATGAAATTCACACACATTAGCAGGGACATCAAATGAAAGGGAAAAAAAAAAAAAAGGTTGAATTGCTTTGTCCACTGCTAACTTGGTCTGAAGTAGCTCACGTGCTGGGCGGACAGTTTAGAAATGCTGTTTGAATTTGAGTTTGAAACCATTTAAAAACTATTTTTGAAGTTGAACAACAAAAATTAATGAAACTTTTTCAAATTGAGAAAGTAGAGCGAAACAACAGAGCGAGTCAAACACAAATAGAGTGTTTTAACCTTTAAGAAAACTAGCAATCAAACAGGAGGGCAATGTGAGAAATATGAATGAGTAATTAATTACCAGCCCCAAAATGTCCAATCAGGGAAGACAATATCATAATTCCACCAATTAGAACAGTAACGAAACAACGCCGGAGGCCCGGCATTGGGGCCGCGATAATCCCTGGAAGGAATCACCGGAAGATCATCGCAATCAAACATGAGTTCAACGTTGGGCAATTTCCCAGGATAAAACCTCAGAAGCTGAAGAATTCCCCATATAGTAAACGTCGCTCTGTCCGGCGCGTGATCCTTGTACTTCTCGACGTAGAGCTTCCCGTCCCGGATCACCAGCCTTAAATACGCTTTCTCTTTCGCCCTTTCAACCATGTCCCTGCTGATCCCCGTCTCCTTCCAGGCCTTCAGGTCCTCGTGAATCCACCGGAAAAATTCAGGGCAGGTCGCCGTGGTCGAGTTTGACGTCGTGTTTTCGGGGTTTTCTTTCGGTTCATACGAGGTTGGATAGTTGTTCTGACACTCCTTTTTCCGATCCCAGGTTAGGCAATCGAGAGGGTGTTCTCGATCGCCGGGGCGAGAATTCGTCACGACCGCCACCTTTTTAAAGAGGAGAATTGCCTTTTCTTTGGAAATACCTGAAAATTGAACCTGCAATTTATCTGCAATATTATATAACGCAATAAAAAAAAATAAATTTTGGTGAAATTAAGGGTTAATTAAATAGCGACTGACCAGATCAATCCAACCGAAGAAAACTAAGATCGAAAGAAGTAAAGCGAAAAGGCAGATGAGAAGCAGTGCAGTTCTGAAAATGGGATTTTTGCTCAGAGTTTGGAGTCTTTTTGTCCAGGAAGGTTTTTGATAGGCAGGCCTGAGCCAGAATATATTTATCAACTTTTCATTTTGAGAGTTCATGGTTGATGTGGGATTGATTGATGCCAAAATCTAGTGAGCAAATACTCCTTTAAGGAGAATTCTGTGTTATTTATATATGACTTTTTATTCTACGTTGAACAAAGTAACAATTAATGAATATAGGGTGTTGAAATTCCCGTAGATCAGACTGTCCGTTCATTTTTGTCCTATCTTATTATGTCATTTAAGAGCAAAGGACTTTATTTTGTCACTCACTTGTTTTCAAATTATGATCAACGAATGGTGCAATAAAATTATTTTGCTCTATCAATAACGCATGATAAAAATTGATAGAGAAATTTAAGTAGAATCGGTGACAAAATTACCAATCTATCTAAAATATTATGTCCAATATCAAGTCTAAATATGTGAAGCGATGTAATTTCACTTTAAAACTATATCGTTTCATTAATTTGGACTGAATTAGACAATATTTTAGATAGGTGACCCATGCTCGAAAAACTGCCGCTAAAAATGAAGAAGATGTGACCACTAACCAGCTAATTAACTAATTTATTGCTTTATTGTTATGAGTCTATATAGTAATGGTAGGGGGTGGGGTGGGGTTGTTGAGATCAAAGTCCATAAAAACTTCAAAATTCAATGGCAATTTATTAGAAAGTCTGCTACTTTATAAATTTTGTGTACGTCCCCGCTGCCGAAGTATAGATAGGTAGCTAGGCAGCAACCATATATTCCCTCTTGTTCAAGTTAATTCAACTAATAGATTTTAATTTCAAACATTTAGTTAATTTGGTGTACAAATTAATTAATTAATACATGCTTAATTAGTAATTGACTAGCAATTAATTTGGAAATTGTGTTAATTAATTAAGCTACTTTCTTGGAAAAATTGATTATAGGTTATATTTAAACTTATATATAGTTCACAACAAAAACGATTACTTGGAATTTTCATCCTCTTTTTAATTAGTCTGTTATATATAAAATGTACATTTTTAATCTCTTATATTTGCACCTCATTTATTTAGCAGTTGATTATAGTTTTGAGCTAAAACAATATATTGGAGACCATTTCTCTACAAAATATTCATAATTTGTGGTTTTGTGCAGATTTATGGAGAATTTAATGAGCGAAATTAAATCAAGAAATAGATGAAAAGTGCTAAAATTTTAGAAAAATGCAAACGCCGCCGCGATGATATCTAAAGAGACATATTTCTAATATTTTCGAAGCAAAATGAAGATATGTACGCGGCGAGGAAAAAAATGCTCGCGCAGTGGCGTAAAGGCAGAATTCCCCGAGCTCAAAGAAAAGCACACACTAGCGTACATATATATGCATGCTATATTAAAATTCTGAAATTATGTTGCGTTCTTGAGAACCTGTGGCAATAAACGAGCACAAACAAAATTTGTAGTTTAGGGGCTTCATTATTACTCCCTGTTATCCATTAGAAGAACCTACTTTGTAATACTATTTTTAGTAATACAGAGTGGACTCTTCTAATGGAACAGAAGGAGAATTATTTTTTTGTTAAAAAAAGAAAAAATTAAAATAAATAAATAAATATTTTTTACTCTATCCGTCCCTCTCAAAGAGTCCACTTTCAAAATTTTTTTGGTCCCATTTAAAGAGTCAACTTTGAATTTATTTACATTACATACCCTTACTCATATAATAATGTGTGGTTTACAATGAACCCTTACTTCTAAAGTAAGGATATAAGTGA
Organism: Leptodermis oblonga; assembly: GCA_016801395.1. Taxonomy (NCBI): domain Eukaryota; kingdom Viridiplantae; phylum Streptophyta; class Magnoliopsida; order Gentianales; family Rubiaceae; genus Leptodermis; species Leptodermis oblonga. The sequence continues at coordinate 2,801,146 of CM028755.1, forward strand.
AAAATATGGTGGTAAATTATTTATTTTAGGTGTTGTACACATTTCAATGTAAACTTTTTGAGTGGGATGGATGGAGTAATATAAAAGGTTTAGGGGCTCAATTATGCCCTACTATAAAAACTTCATTTTCATATTTGTTAGCTAGTAAAGCAAGTCTGGAACGTAAATTGAATTACAAGTCCAAGACTTCTAATAGTAGTAAATTACATTAGTTAAGAATTTTCTTGTCATTTAAATAAAATTCTTAATCTGTCTGAAAAACTACAAAACGTATTTTGTTTTGGATCAGAGGGAGTATATACACACGCTACTTTGATTAACGCACGAACTTAGGAAAGAACTAATGGTTTAAATTACTTTGTTAGTTAGGGACTTGTTACAAAGGGAAATCCTTTCCTGAGAATGATTCAAGTGGAAACTGATTATGCAACACTTGTGATTGATCTTTTTATATTTAATAAAAAATATTTGCTTAAGTAGGATTTGTAATTAGTAGGTTTTTTTTTTTTTTTTTTCGGGGTATTTATTAATACAAGTATATATTAATTGTTTCTGGCCAAAGGAAAAAAGAAAAGATCGATAAAATCGGCCAACGAACGCATATTTCATTATAAGAAAAAAAAAAAAGTTTAGTACAATTAATTACAAAATTTAATTTAATCAAATATGGAGTACAAACTACGTATCATAAATCCACAGAGATTAAAGTATATATATATAAATAAAAATGTAGTAAAAATTTGAAAATCGCAATTCTACTGAACAAACTATAACATCGTATTAATTAATGGATTTATTCTGAAATTTGCCATTAATATGAAAGTTTCAAAATTAAATCTTTGCTCAAACGAATGGGAGAAAGAATTTCTCACATATTCCAAAGAAATCCCTAAATTATATTACAGGGAGAACAAAATCCTCATTTCCAAGAGATTAAAATTTAAAATCCTCAAAACCTTTTTTTTTTTTGGTTGGGAAAATGAAGGACCAAAACAAATTGACCGTCAAGTTAGGAGACACTCATTCACTCATTTTTTATTATAAAAAAAAGAGTTGAAACTAAAATATTCTAATATATATATATATATATATATATATATATATATATCACTGGTTTTTGTTGAGTTGTCAAAGTCGACCAATGTAGTTTGAGATTATTAATTAAGGATGTCATGATCATATGGCCTCATTGAATAAAGAAAAATAGATAGTATTCTGTAAAATCGGTTTATCTATCTATGCCACTACAATTCATGTAAATAGTACGTTTGTTGGAACTTTCAAAGTAATTAATACAAAGGAAGACAAACAAAACTGGTATTTGTGTACAATACCAATGGTAGAGTATCAGTGATGAAAACTCGTGTATCGAACTATCAGACGTGTCAAAATACAAGGTATTTTTTTGCGTAAATAAAGAGAATTTTTGGCCTCCAACCAGTCCCTTTCATGAATTGGTTGACAGTATCAGTATCACATGTATAATGATTTGGATAATTGGTTTTATTTATTTTTTTAGTTATAGTCCCATTGACCTTAATTATAATACTCCTACATAATTAGGATACAACTGTTATCTAATCACACTTAGATATTAAATAAGGGAAAAATTATTTTATTAATCAGCAATATGCAATTAGAATATTGCACGATGAATCCATATATTCTTATTGGCATTAATTAATGTGCACTAAATTCCTATAAATACTCTCCAGGATTTTCATTTCAATCTCACAATTAATTTTATAGCAATTGATAGGACTTGTCGTGGGTCTACCAAGTACAGTAAAAGTACTGCTTAAACCTGCAATTAAGATGTTAATAAAATATAGCACAGTAGTAGACAGGGTCGATCCACAGATACGGCAATTTAATTCTAATTCCAATTTAACATGTAAATAAAACCAAACTATGACTAGTAGTCACCTTTGTGTCTCTTAAGAGACCTTAGAGTTGTCACTTAAATTTAGCAAAATAACTAATAATTAAATAAAAGACTTAAACAGAAATCAATTAATGAGAGGAAATTCCGGTATTATGTAAATCCACCTTAATCTCATGCATGCAATCATAAACCTCTTAACTTGTCTAATTACTTATGCCGTTTCAGTTATAGTATTACAGTGAGTCCCCGCAAATAATCCCAATTCTCCCATAGATTCTCGATAATCCCCCGCGAGTCCCCGCAAAGGAATTATTCTCTAACTACGTTAACTAACAGACCGCGAATCCCCGCAAACCTTATTAATTAACAAATAGAAGCATTAAGAACTAGAAGAGCCCGGAACTAATAATTCCTACTGACGATGCATTAGAAATTATTACCCAAGCCGGTAGTTGTGCCACTCACTGACTCTACCAGATTAAACTAAGTTGATCAGGCTTAATAGAATCTTAGTAATTAGACATATAAACACAGGCAATTAGAAACATAATTCATTAGACCTTAGATTAATTCCTGGGTTTCATACATGTATGGATTATGGCTTCTTACATAATACAAGAACTAATAAATTAGCTACCCATGATAAAACACGAAAAACACATAAATATAAAAGAAGACATTAAAAGAGAAAAGAGAATACTGTACTGGAATTTAAGAAGTCGCGATCTAACAACCGCCGGTTTGGCCAAACAGTAGACTGTCCGTCGGGAAAATCCAAAGTTGCGATCGAAACAGAGCAAAACAGAACAGAACAGAGAAAAACAGAGGAAAACTATACTAACGCGAAACTGTATCTTGTGCGAGAATTATTTGTAAACTAAGAAACTATTCTCTATAAAACTTATCTAGAAAACTTCTATCTAAAAGCTTGTCTCTAAAAGCTTGTATCTAAAAGCTGTATATAAAAGCTTGTCTCTAAAAAAGCTGTCCTTAAAAGTGCAGGAATAATCCCATATATATAGGGATACAAATCAGCAATTAACTTATCTCCTAATGGAATAAGGAAACCTTCTTCTACTTGGAAAGAGAATTAATTAAGCACATGGAGTCTCCTCAATTTTGGTAACTCCCAACTTCTCTCTTTAATTCCTTCTTGGATTGGTAATTGCCCAAAACTTCATTGCTTCTCCTTTAAGCTTTTCCGCATATTCCATCTTTTCTGGGTGTTGCTGCCTACCGATTTCATTACTTTGCAATCAAATTGGAAAATTGGATTAGATTAATTTCCAATTTGATTTCGACCCACTTGGATTGGAGTCCACTTGAATTTCGGGTGCAGCACACACATGGAATCGAATTGGATTATTGGGATCCAATTTAATTGAGACTCCAGTTGGATTTTGGACTTGATTCCAATTGACTTTGCTTTCTCGCAATTATGATCTGCCGGTCCTTCATGTGGCTTCCTTCATGGTTTAGCCCACAAATCATGTGGGCTTTTTAGGCCTTGACTTGTCTACTCCAATTCTTCCACTTTTTACACATTCTTTTCTTCTTAGGCTCGATCTCCAAAACTGCAAATAAACATTAAAATCTTGGGCAAAAGCCCGTGAGAACTGCCATAACAAGTGCTAAAATAATACACCTAAAAGATACAGATCAGCAATGTTCTCCAGTAATATCTTTGGCATTTTATTTTGCCGATTCTGACCCATACCCTAAATTTACTCAACGGATTCTTCCTCCTGGATCCCACGGTCCGGATTCAATTGCCGTTACTAGAATTTATGGCGAATTTTATACGAGTGTTAGTGATGGTAGAATTCTCCATTACGAACAAAATTTATTGGGAACGGATGGGAAATTTGTCAATCACTCTTACACTGCACCAACCAGGTTAAAAATTGATTGTTTCTTCAACAGTTAAATATGTTCTGCTAATAAGGGTGGATGAGAAGGTTGGAGGGATCCGGAATTGTGAATCTCGTCCTACATGGAAATGAATCTCGTCCTGAATTGTGATAAGGAATTTTACTCCATCCGTTCCCGAATAAGTGTGATGTATTTGAGAGATGATGCTTTGTTGTGAGATTTGACATCATAAGAGATAGGTGTTTGGTGTTTTTGCTTATGTCTTCGACGTTGATGGTTGATATATATATTAAATGTTGTGTGGTGTTGATAGTGGTGTGCTGTTGTGAGGTCATAAAAGATGTATGTTCTTGCTTACGCCTCTTATGATGTGTTGTTAATATAATAGGTGCGTAGGTAGAATGATTTTAGCTTGCCCTGTCTGTGATTGATTTGACATGCACAATGAGTTTTTGTAAATGTAGGTCTGTTGAAATCGAACCACATTAAAATTGTATGTTATTTGTCATTTGTGTTTTGGTTATTCCGCTGCACGTTAATCTCTTTATGCAATACGAATATTTTATATCCTACATTAATGCCAAAATGACATAATGGTTATGAATTAATTAATGATTTGCATTTTTATGCTTGTCATTAGTTTGGGAGACAAATCAGACAATATCAATAAACTCACACATGCACTACCTCATCACTGTCCAATTAATTATAATTAACGTGCTAATAAATAAATAAATTAATTTTCCACTACTTAATTTCTTTTGGTTGGATGGGAGAATATTAATATATATATATATATATATAATATATATATTCACTAGTTTTTGTTGAGTTTTCAAAGTTGACCAAAGTGTATTGGGATTATTGATTAAGGATGTCATGCTCATGAGATTATTATAAGCCTTGAAGGGTTACAAAAATATTCACAAGTAATGTCACTATTTAAGCTGATTTTATTTTTTTATTTTTTGAGTTTTTCAACATTATTTCACGATCGTGAGGTTTAGCCATTAATTAATCTTACAATAATTAATTAGGGTACATCTGTTATCTAATCACTTAGAATCTGATCAATTACATAAAAATTATTTCATTAATTAATCCGCCATACAAATACTTTTAGGGCAAATTACATTTATCTCCCTCCACTTTGGGTATAACTATAAAATCATTCCTACTATTTTGAAAAAGGCAAGGAACTCTTGGAACTTATATACCATATATATATATATATATATATATATTAAATACCTTCCAGGAACTTTTTTAGCTTTTTGTCTTTTACAATTTTTTCAGATTTTCAATTTGCTGTCCGATGAGTCCAGGGAGTTATTTTTATTTCTCTTTTATCAAAGTGGAAATTTCGTGAATTACACTTACACTGCACCAACCAGGTAAAAAGTTGTTAATAAAAATCCTCGTATCATGAGAAATGACTATGAATTTTTACATAGTTACGAGTATTGTTACTCTATGTGATGCGTTTTTCTTTTCTCGTTTGTTATATATATATGTACGCGTAGGACCAATTAATTATGTGATGGTATGAGCGACGTAGAAATGAGCCAAACATGCGGAAAGCCATCGGGGCTCGCCAGGAATGTAAACAATAGGATCTTTACATTGTGGATTCCCTATTTCGAGTAGGATCTAAAGGTGGACAAGCTACACTACTCGCGAATGGTAAAAGTGGTGTACCGTTCAACTTCCTCACTAGCGTAACCCTTTTTGTTGGTTTTATGAAACAAGCTGTTTACTTGACGGATGGAAGTCCAAATTATATACTTAATTACAAGTAAGTAATTTACAATTATAATTCTCTTTCAGACCCGTTCTATTATTTTCTCCCGAGCCTCCCCAGCTTTAGGATCGGCACTGCGTGTGTGTATGACTAACAAACTCATTAAATAATCAATGGTTTTAATTGTTTTTAGGGATTTATTAACAGGAAAACCCTTTCCCGAGAATGATTCAAGTGGAAGGTAATTAAACTTGACGGGATACTTTTGAAGGTAAACTTGACGTACCAATATTCTCAAGCCCAAGTTGATGTCGTCTATGAGAATTCTGGGAAATTATATATTGGCTGACGAGAAGCCGATTATGTTGGCATCTACACCGCCAAGTAATGATCGATCAACCAGTAAATCAGTTTGCAGGGTAATACATATACTCTCTTAGTTCCATTAGAAGAGTCTATTTTAAAAATCATTTTCTTATAATGGAACAGAGGGAGTATATATTTGACCTCTCCGACAGTCTAACACTCGTTTTTCTTATTATTTTAGAAATAGGTGATGCTTTTATTTCCAATATCAATGTTGGCTTTAAAATTACCGCGTCTATGTTATGAAGTATCAAGTATCGCGTACCTCTTATAGTTTTTGATGTATTGAGTTTAATTTAGTGTTGATGTATTGCCTATTCCTATATATATATAATATATTACCTTCGATCCGCATACCAAAATTAAAAGAAAACAAGCAGCTAATAAAAAAGGGACTGCCATGACATCCATGGAACTACAAATAATGACATCCAAAAGAATTAAATTCAATGGCTAATTATAGGCATTCCCTTTTCTGATGATAATTGATAAAACACTGTCATACATCTGTTAAAATGCCTTGATCCGACCCAATCCGATCCGATCCGAGCCATTCGGATTCACTAATCCCATCAAAATAATTAAGGTGTATTGCTAGATTAATTAACTAGATGAATATATTCTTGATTTTCTTTTCCCAGTATTCATTTTCCCACTTCTCTACTTCCCTGATTAATTGAACTTTTTCAGAGTTTATACCTTTAAGGGCTTCAGGATCATAGGGTGGGGGCAAATTACAGGGCATGGAATTACTGGGAGATTTCTCCAGGGATTCCTCCATGAAAATTCTCCTGTTTCCATTTTCAGAACATGCCAGAGCTTCAGCACAAAGCTGAGTTGCATTTGGAGGAATGGTTGGCTGAAACTTCAAGAGCTTTGCGTATTCATTCAAGGAATGGAACATGTAGTCATAAATATATTCCATCTTCATATCTTCATGCACAAATCTGCTGCCTTCTGCTCCCATTGCCTCTGCCTGCATTTAATCATTTTTATGGACAAAATCAATCAACGTGTCATAATAAGGAAAAAATCTCGATTTTAGTTCTCATTTCTTGCACTAGTAGCAAATTTAGTTGGTATTCGATATTTTAAAACTGGTTAATCTAGTTCACATTCTTTTAGTTAGCAGCGATTTCAGTAAAATGAACAGAAAATTAGAACCAACCTGCGGTCCTTACTTAGGGCCGGTCAAAAAAACCTATGGGCTCGGTCGACCTGCAGGCCCAAACCGGCCCAAGAAATTCATTTTGATGAATTTTTAGAGCCGATTTGGGTTTGGATCTTATATAGGGTACTCAAATTGAAAAAAATAATACTTTTTTTGAAAGAAAAATAACGTATCACAGAAATTAACAAAAAAGAGAAAAAGAATATTGAAGAGAGGCCCAACCCGAACTGGATCAAAACCAAGGGTCAGGTTGGGTCGGTCCATTTGTGCATCCCTGCCGTTAGTTTAATAGATTCAGTTCGCTATTTGGGTCCAATTTTCTCTCTACTAAATTAACGCTAACAAAATTTAAAAGAACATATAGACTCGACTAACCAATTTAGTTGAATATTAACTGTATTTGCTATTATATATGGCATAAAGAATGTGAACCAAAGTAATAAATTTTCCATGGAAATATATAATACTTATTCATTTTCAATGTTTAACATTATAAATGAGAAAGTAATTACCGTTTCTGTGTGATTATTGCCGTATTCAACAGCAAATTTAAGAGATTTGCACTTATCGGAGTCCCTGACGGGCCAATAGTGGCGGAGCGGCACCATCCCTCGGCTGAAGAAATCATGGAAACGAGGAGTGATCAACAACACTGGCGAATCGCACGCGAAGATGTACTTTTCACTCACTGACCATGCCCATCCTTCTATATAAATCTTGTATCTGCAATTAATCAAAAAATACATCTAAGCCAATTAGCTCAGAAGTACTGATATAATCGATTGTACACGATAGCGAGATATGATTTATTTAGCCGGTTCACCTATGAGTGCACTGGTCTCCAAGATTTGAGGTGTTGAATCCTTTTTTTTGTTCTTCTTTCCAATCCTGAAAAACAGATTAATCCAGCAATATAGAACTTATAATTTCCTTATGAAATTAAGAACTCTCTTGAGTTTTTTTTTTTTTCTTTTTTACCTGGACGTAAATACGAGAATTCCAGTCAACCTTGTCCGTAACGTTACATCTCAAAAGTTGACTTCTCCATGGAGCCACATTTGGATTTCCTTTCCAATAAGCATAGGGCGACCTGTCTCTCCAATTGCTCTTCTTGTTCCCTTCTTTAATGTCTTTCAGCACACTCCGCCATGGCCTAATGTTCGTCTCGGCCCTGCCCGAAACAGCAAATATAAAATATTTACGGCCTAATTATGTTAGATCAGATCCTCTCTGTCCATTTCTATAATAAGACGGGACAAAAATGGACAACGGATTTGAATTGTAATTTTGTAAAAGAAGTCAAGTCAAATGACTAATGAATATATATTTACCAGCCCCAAAAAGACCAATCTGGGAAGACTATGTCCAAGTTCTTCCAATCGGAGCAGTACCGGAACAAGGGCGGTGGACCAGCGGCGTTGGGCTGAAGATAAGCCTTTGAGCTAATCACCGGCCGGTCATCACAGTCGAACATCAATTCCAGGTCAGGCAATCTACCAGGGTACCACCTGGCGAGCTGTACAATCCCCCACAGAGTGATCAAAGCCCTGCCTGGAATCCTTTCCTTAAATCTCTCGGCGTACACCGCCCCGTCCAGGATCACCAGTCTTAAGTATGCGTGTTTTTTTCCTCCTTCCAGCATTTCCCTTGTAATCCCCGTCGCTTTCCAGGGCCGTAAATCCTCGTGAATCCATCGAAAATATTCGGGGCAGCAGGACCCGTTTCTCAAAGACGGGTCAGGGTCATGTCTGATCGGATATGTTCCCGGGCATGTGTTGTGGCCCCGAGTCCACGCCGCACAATTCAGGGGGAATTCCATCGGCGTTGATGACCGGAACAAATATTTCAGGGAATTCTCATAGGAAAAAATTCCGGAATATTTTCCCTGAAAGTCATTTTAAAAAGCCTATTAAACGACTGACGGGTTTAGTTACCCTAACCAAACAATACTAGCCAGAAATTAAACACACATATATACTTACAAGATTAGTCCAACCCGCCGAAATTAGGACGAAGAGGAAGAAGAAGAGTGAAAGGATCGCAGCTGCGAAAATACGAGCCTTGATGGGCGATCGGCATCTTGTTAGCAACGATGGTTTCTGGTAAGCCGGCCGGAGCCAGAAGATATTCATCGACTTTTCCTTCCCCGCATCCATGACTGAGGCTTCAGGTTGGGAAACTTCAACTTGATTCAATTGATTAGTTCGATCAGTCAAACGTAATTAATTAACATGTTTGTTTGTGGAAAGAAAAGTCCAAGATGATCACGTGAAATTGAAGAAACAAAAGGTTAAAAAGGGAAAGGGAATTAATAAAATTCGCCGTGAGTCCATGACAATTTTCATGGGTCTTCTGATCATTATTTCTCATGGTGAAAAGAAAAAAGTCTAACTAGTTAAGTGAAGCAACGTTATTTTGTTTTTAAATGACACAAAACGATATCGTTTTTTGATAAATGTAGTGCAAATGAAACGTTATTTCTCAGACAGATGATCCGTTATCCAGATTTTCTTCTTTCAGTACAAATTAGAAGCCCAAAAACCATAAATTAATCTCGTTTTTTCTGTGACACAAAACGACATCATCATCCATCACGAATCTTTCATGAAGAGAAATTAACGACAAGAAATATTGTAAAGGCAAGAAAATGGTGGACAGGCAAGGACTCTAGTTAATTTGGGATAAAAATAATCTCGTGAAAACATCGGTACTCTTTGCGTGTCAAATACATATTCAAAGGTTATAACTAATCACAGTTAAAGTTTTTTTAGTTTTATTTATTATTATTATTTTTTTAAGGAAAACAGTTAAAGTTTCTAATGTTTGAAAAAGTACAAAAGGAGATAGCCAATTATTAAATGATGTAATTGGTGATAATTGTGGTAAACCGTAACCACATACTCCCTTCGTTCTATTAGAAGAGTCAAGTTTGAATAATGTAAAATTTTTTATGAGTTGCGAGATATAACACATAAAATAAGTAATTTGTCACTAATTTTCTTATTTTTCACATGTGAATTAGTTGTGAACCAACCATAATTTTATTAGTAAAGATATGAGAAATAAATAAATTAAAACTTGACTCTTTTAATAGAACTGAAAAGAAAAAAAAAAATGAAACTTAACTTTTCTAATGTAATAGAAGGAGTATAATTCATGTGATGAACCCACAAATAAAGGCTTAATCGTGTTTGTTGGTAGGTGAAATTCATGATAGGTATAAATGAAACACGATTTGCCCAAGAAAAGAGGTACCTGTTGGAATGGAACCTGAAAGATTCTTCCTTGACCCGGTAATGCTTGAATGGTATAAGTGTGGGTGACCAAATTTATGAACCTATACCGAAGATAAAAGCAGGGTTATCCCCCCTGTTCAACTCCGACCATCAAGTTAGTAACACGATAAATCTGAAGTATAATTTACAAGTGCATAAACTAGTAAGAAATGACATACCTTGATAAGAAATGACTAACAGTTTTATGTAGACTTGCTTTGGGATTCGTCAATTGGATTGTCTTTGTAACTACTAACGAATGTTTAATTACTTTGTAACCGCCATCGGCTTTAAGTCTAGTGTAATGGCTATCAAGATTTAATATCGGTGTAGCGGACACTGGCTTAAATGCTCTCGTAACAGACACGCAATCTTTACTTCCTTTGTTTTGACTCCACCGTATTTAATTGCTAAACTTTTAATGCTTCCCCAATTCCCTTCTGGACTCCATGTTTTTAGCTATCATAATTACGACAAATTTAAACCTGCCTTGACCCATGCTTATTGGTTTCGGTGGCTTTATAACACATGATTAATTTCTCACCTTGATAATATTTCCATAATCCTTGCCCATTTATTATTGCTTAAGTCTTGCTGCGTATTTATTTCTCTCTTATCATTTTCAGATACTTTACGAGTTATTTTGTTACATTTTGTGGAACTCAGTGACATTTTGGGGCCTAGCCAACTTTATCTTTTTATTACTTAATGGGCCTCTTTCTTTCTACGATTGGGTCAACTCCAACGATTTACTCATTTTTAGACACTAGGTATAGTGAAATAATTAATGTGTGTAAAACGTTATGTACATTTAAGAACCAATTAAGTACATGCATTGGAATAGATACGTGAGAGATTTTCTTGTGTGACGATTTGACGCGTGATAAATTAGAAGATAAATTCAATGAACATTTTTTTTTTCTCAATATTTGTTACTTTAACGTAATTGTGATTCATCATCAGCTAGATTTGGTACGTGATACTTCAACTGCAAAACTCATAACGTGATACATTAGCAACTACTTCGATATATTAATGGTTAAACTCGATATGTGATACTTTTAGCCCGTTAAACTTATAATCGCAATACATCACTACTAATTAGCCCGATACATTAGAGGCAAAACTTGATACGTGACATATCCAATACTAAATATTAACATATGTGTTTTCATATTATATTTGTGATACATCAGAGATTAAAGTCAATATGCATGAGTGTTTTCATAATATGATCGTTATACTACAGAGACTAAACTCGATACGTGCACCATTAGATGTTGAGCTGTATCTGATATAAGTTTCTTTAATTCCTATTCCCATAAAAATATAACTAGAATAGTTTGTTAAAATATTAGTTTATTATTGTAATTGTCTTTTCTTTTTATTATTATTAAATATATGTAAATTTCATTTCTAACTTTTCTAATTGTTTTAATAGTTCTAGTGTCATATTCTCTAAATGCACTAAAAAACTGCAAAAATTTGTTGCCAACTTCTGTGATTCTTTTCCCATTATTGATTCCAAAGGTATTGAATTATCTTTAACTTGTACACATTTAATGGCTAAAATTGTAATAAATTTAATACAATCAACCCATTACCCATATATAATTTGTACACATTAAACTTTTCAAAAACAAAACTTTACTCATAAAATTTACCTAAATTTATGTTTGTGGAAATCGGAAAACACTACTATTTAAATTATAAATTTATTGATTAAATAATATAACTCTAACTCTATTAATAAAATTTCATTGTTCCAAGCTTATTAAGTTATAGAGATTTTACTATATCGTCTGGTGCCAAAAGTTGCACTTAAATTTTGCCAAAATCTGAGTTATTTTTTACTAGTATGTGAGCTGTTTTGGATCAGGCACATGGGTAAGCGGAGCAATTTAAATTTTTTTTATTTTCCATCTCTTGCCTTACTAATGTGTGTAAATTTTACGCGCTAGTCAAAAATAACTCAAATGTAGTTCACATGTGAGTTTCACATTAAAATGACGAAATAAATTTTGTTCAAGTTGAGCAACAAAAGAGGGACAATTAATTGTCCAAATTAAAGGGCCAATGGAGTGATTTCACGTATAAGTAACTAGCTTATCTTGTTGAAAACTAGTAAATAATTAAGATAAGAGCATTTTTTTAATTTTTTTTTTTATAGAACGACCCATGAGTTGGCTAGTGGCCGGGCATGAAGATCTTTTATTAAAGCACCCTTTAATTGTTTTTTTTATTAATGCATAATTATATTTCAAAATCCTGTTATCTATTACATCAAAAGTAAGATCGGTAGCATAATTGATAGTAGTAGAAATCGAACACCTGACATTTGAATGGCTTACTATGCGTCACAACCGTGGGGCACTAGCTTGTTATTGCACCTTTAATTGTAAATTGTAACTGCTAGCCCGGCTCTATAGATCCCAACATAAGGAAATCCGCGTGAGCCTATAATTAACTGTGAACCAAGCCCAAGTAGAGTACTATTGTACTCTTGCACCACATTGACTTGAAAAGGGGATTGTTGCCCGGTAAGATTCTTGATGAGAAGTACTTCGCCATTTGAATTAATCTTGTAGCCATAAGGATTAAAGACCCGAGGTTGTTGCTGAACGACGACGTTTAGGCTCTCTCAATTTTGAGCGGAAAACCGGGAAGATTCATCAATGGAATTTCGGCTGTTCCCGCTTTTGGACCGACGAGCCAATACTTGAGAACTTGCGGATTAACGCTGGAAGAGAAGAGCAAGAAAGTACTGTCCGCGCTAACTGCAGGCCCGACCGGGACCGAAAGACCCTGTAATAACACCCTCACTTGCTCTGTCGCGATATTATATTCGAGTAACCTTCCACTTGAATCTTCCGAAGCCCAAGGGTAGGTTTTGCCTTGTAAAACATCCCTAACAAAAACGATCATTAATGGAGTTTACTAATGCAATTGATTCAATTTGATAAAACTTAATGTTTAATTTTAATGGTCAATGTTGAATTGGTGAAATAGTTGAAAAGTTAGCTTTTAATATTTGAATCAAAATGTTTAATAAGTGAGGATAAGGTTCATTTCGTCCACCTCCATTGTGTGTAATGTTTTTCTTGTCAAGATTAATAAAAGAGTAGCCAATCCCACCAGCCATTTAATCGGCTGTTCCTTTTAAAAAAAAAAGAATAAAAATGTTTAATCGCTTAATTTTATTTAATAAGTATGTTGATCGGGAATGAGAAATATATATTTAACATGTATTATTTTGTTGTTTTTATTATTTCTTAATAAGTATATGCACAAAGTATTATTTTTACAATAAAACGCTTTATATGGTTAATGAATATATATATATATATATATGTATACATATAAAATTTATTAATGAATGTTGATTTTCTTTTTTTACTTTGACGAAAACTTTTAAATTCTCAAAATACCAATTTCCTATGCTTAAGAACAAATCAGTTATATATAGCAAAAAATAACGGAGTGAGGATCCGTACCTGAATGTATATGTTAAGCTTGCATTTTAATATCAAAAAAAAAAAAGAAAAAGAGATTGCATCTGTAAAGTAAAGAACATTCCTAAAACGATCAAAATCAGCGCCAGTCAGGAAGGTGAATGGCACGCAGCGGCGAACGCAGAACAATATTCGGGAGGGGGCGACTCTAAGGGTAATTTTTTTTTTTGTGTCATTAAATAAAATACATATCATTAAAGTATCAAAATACCCATAATAATATATGTCCAAAAAAAGTCTTATAGAACTATCATATTCTGTGATTGGTTTCCGTAGGTCTGGGTCCGTGACAATATTATTTCGGTTAAATTCCACACTAAAATGTTTTTCTTTACTTTTTTCCTGATGAGGTTTTTTAGAAACTTCTACACCGCGTTTCAAAAATTTATCTATAACCTATCAAAATTTCAAACTTACCAAATTAAAATATTAAATAAATTAATTATTAAATAAATTAAAACATATTCAAAATTAGTTAATCAAGAAAAAATCACAATGGTAATCACAATTATATATATAAAAATTCAATTATAAATTAATAAACATTAAAACATTATTAAAATTTAAAATTCCATTGCTATTACCTATAATCATTATCACATATATTACAAAATTAAACAATTAACTATAAAAATTTTATATTAAAAATATATTCAAAAATTAAAATTTACAAACAAATAATCACTTACAATCTTTTAATTAGGTAGCAACTAGCAAGAAAGGGAGCTATGGAGGTAATGGCGGGTGGCGGCGTCACAAAGCGGCGAAGATAACTTGACTGCTGTGTTTTTCTTCTTCGTTCGGTCGAGCTCGGGAGGGAAGCCAAAGAGAAGAGAGGGAGGGAATGATTGAATGGATTGGGTTCATTGATTAGGGCTGTTCTAATTTGGGAGGAGGTTTAGTTGCAATTTGCATTTTTTCCACAAGGGCAATTCAGTTTTTTTTAAAATTTGAAGCCTTTATTAAAACGACGTCGTTTTAATAGGGGTTAAAAATAAAAAATTAAGCCCCTCAGTAAAACGACGTCGTTTTACTAAGGGCGAAAAAAAAAAAAAATGCAATCGGTGATTCAGTCGTCTTCTTCCTCACGACAGAAGGGGCGCAGCTGAAACCTTAGGTTTCAGCTGCGCCGCTGGCGGGGCGGAGGCTGAAGGGCAGTATACTACTACCCTTCGCTCCCGGAGAAAGGAGAGGCGTTGGCACCCTGTCGCTCCTCCCTGTCTCCACCGCTGGCACGCCATTTGCATTGGTAGCAAGTAATTTAGCTAATCCACCCGGTGGCCCAACTCTATATAGGCCACCATAAGCATCCATGACGTAAAGACTTCCCGTTAAAGGATCAAACGTAAACCCTAAAGGCCTTCCACATATTGGACCTAAATTTATGTCCGTTACCCCGTCACATTGGTATTTGGTCCTAAGATAAAATATAAAAAAAATCAATGCACCACATAATCTAATTGATTATATCAACAGAAAACACGAAAACAAGAAGTGATTTTGACATTAATGTTTTGTTATCTTGATTGAGAAAGAAAAATTTTACATGTTCGGAGAAGTGTAAGCAAAATCTACGAAATCACAACCGTCGTATTTGAGAATTCTACCATCACTAAAGCCCACATAAGGACCTTGATAAAGTCCATCCAGGGCAACCGAATCAGGACCAAACGGACCACGAGGAAGATTCAATTGGGAATATTGAGTGTATGGATCCAAACATATCAATGCAAATAAGCGAGGAAGAAAAAATAGAATCCCAAAAATGGATAACATTCTCAATATTGTGCTATACTAGTTAGAACCAGTTAGCTTAGGTAGAAAATCATACTTAAATTCTGCAGTATTTATAGGCAAAAATCTAGTACAAGTCCACTGAACGGCTACAATGATATACTAGGGCAAATTATATTTCCCTCCCTGAACTTTAGGTATAACTACGAATCCATTTCTACTGTTTTGAAAAATACAAACAGCTCCATGGACTCACCAGACTACAACATCAAAACCGTAAAAGTTGTAAGAGGCAAAAAATTTAAAGGAATTATGAGAATGCATTTATAAAATAAACAAATCAAAACAGCATGAAGTTATTTTTTCATTTTTGACTTTTCCGTCTAGTGTAACTCTACATCGTTTCACTAATTTAGATGAATTAGTACATAATAATTTGGACATGACATAATAATTTTTCCTTGATTATGGATAAATGTTACTGTACTAATTGATTGACGTGTACGTTTTCACGATGATTTGGTGGATGGACGGAGGACCAAAGTTGAATAAGGAAGAAAGAGAAAGGATAGCTCATATTTTTGGCATCGTTATTTTGTTACTAATTCCGTGTCTAAAAAGTAGTGATAGACCTCTCAATTTATCATCATAATTTTCCCAAATTTGAAAGTGCGACACAGGGAGGCTTATCTATAAGCCCTTAAATGACTTGTAAAACAGACATGTATTAAACTTATGGTACGCAATTGCTACGCAGTAAGTGGTACATGAAATCTGAAGTCGTTGGTAGTCAATAAATACTTGTCGCTAGTTGTTCCCCATTTGGAAAAAATTAATCAAAAAAAGAAATACTAAATCGAAAAATAAATAATTTGCGCGTGATTTCAAAATTAGAGATGAAATCGAACCTCACACATATATATTCCTCACGATAATAAGGTACTAATTTCTCAATATTGCTTAATGGACAAGGCAAGTAATTGAAATACAATTTGAGAGGTGCATATATATCATCAGATTTTGTTTCTTCTTTTTTTTTTAATTAAAGGCGAGATTGGTTACCCTTGCATGCATATCATCTTGACAAGGTTATATATATAAAGATAAGTTAAGATGACTGGACATTACAATTTATTGGTACATCTGCCGCACTGAATAATTTTTTTTTAACTTTGAGTTGTCCCAGCTTAACTTGAAGCCCCTTAATTTATTTGTTACTGGAATTCATCAAAGTTAAGAATTTTCTAAAGAGGCCAACATAATTAACTATTCGTGAGCCAATATGTATTAACCTACACTACAAATTGTCAATCCAATTTGTATCGTCTTATTCTGTTAAATTTGTTTTGTCATTCGTATTTTTTGATATCATTTTCTTTTATATATGTTACGTAGTTGAGAAACCAATTTTGGGATAGACGATTCCGTTATCCCCATTTTTTTTCACCCGTACAAATTAGAATCCCAAAACCATTAATTAATCTCGTGTTTGGGCAGCCAACTAATAGTGTGACACACCATGTAACGGGCAGACGGAAGACTGCTCTGATCTAGGAGCGATCTTTGGCGACATCGGGAGCATCCTGACCCGCCTCTCTCTCGACACGATTCAATGGGTGTGCAGAACCCATAACATCAATGCCCATAGCTTAGCTACGCACGGCAAACTCCACCACCTCGACTCCCACTTTTGAGATCAACCCCCCATCGTATTTCCTAATATAAGTTGCACTTTTCCCCTAAAAAAAAAAAAATAGTGTGACACAAAACGAATCTTTCATGAGTAAGAAATTAACAGCAGAAATAAGAGTGCCACCCGACAACTAGAAATATTGTAAATGCAAGGACAATACTCAATTTGGGATAAAAATAATCTGGTGAAACACCGGTACTCATTGCGTGTTAAATGAATATATTCAAATGTTGGTATTTATCACAGTTAAAGTTTCTAATTTTTGAAAAAGTACAAAAGGAGATAGCCAATTATTAAATGATGTAATTGGTGATAATTGTGGTAAACGATAACCTGATATAATTCTATGTGATTAACCAGCTTAATCGTTATTTTTTGTTGGTATGTGAAAGAGAGAATAACTCTCTTTGTCTTCAAATTTTATCCTTATGTCAGACTTTCGTGTTCGAATTTTAAATGGTTTCCCTTTGGTTCCTAAATTTGGCCTCATGTCGCACTTTCGTTCCTAAACTTAAAACTGTTTCTCTCTTAGTACCTAAATTTGAATTTTCAATCTCCACATAGTGTGTCGCCCAAATTTCGACCAAGCCAACCCAATACTGATAACCATGTGAAAATACAATCCAAATAATATTGAAATCTTATAGAATAATTTTGGTTGTGACAAAGCTGAAAGATAAAAATTGATTGATCAAATTTTCAAGTTTGTCGGCGTTGGGTTAGTTTTGATTGAAATTGGGGCCATAGAATACATGGAAATAGACAATCCAAATTTAAGGATTAAAAAGAAATAATTTCAAATTTGGAACGAAAGTGCGATATGATGTCAAATTAAAGTACAAATAGAGTTATTTTCTCTATGTGAAATTCATGATAGGTACAGTTAAATAATGAATGTGTAAAACGTGATGTACATTTCAGAACCACATGAATAGTACTCCATGCATTGGAATGGATACAAAAGAGATTTTCTCGTAATCAGACGGTTTGAGGCTAAATTGTATATATATTTTTTCTTAATACATGTTGTAACATAATTGCGATACTACAGCAGATAAATTCGGTATGCAATACTTCAGTTGCTAAACTCATAAACATGATATATATCAGAGGTGAAACTAGATATGCGGTATACTTTCAGCAATTAAACTAATAACCCGTAATACATCAGTAGCTAATTAACTCGACATATCATAGGCTAACCTCGATATGTAATAGATCATAAGTAAAATCAATATGCATGTTTTCATAACACAACTGTGATACTGTAGATGTTAAACTCGATACGCGCACCGTGACAGCGAGACGCATATCTAATACAAGTTTATATGTATATAGCTCCATCAATTATAATAGCATAGCATCTTTAATTCTTAGTCCTACTTAGTTAATAGTCCAAGCTTTGTGTTATTTGATCCTGGGCCGTTACCCAATTCCATTTAAGGCTGTAGTACGTCTGCAGCATCAAATTTTCTGATCTCAAGCAACATGGACCATTGGTTTCTATGTGATATTACTCAAAAGCAATGTACATTACGATCTCCTTAAATTAATAAACTCTTTATTCCCGATTCGGATCCGTTCAAAAAGGTATAAATGTTAATAAAATAATAAGATAATAATTTTGAAAAAACCCCATATAAGCATATAGTCTTGTCAAAATCATAATTA
Organism: Leptodermis oblonga; assembly: GCA_016801395.1. Taxonomy (NCBI): domain Eukaryota; kingdom Viridiplantae; phylum Streptophyta; class Magnoliopsida; order Gentianales; family Rubiaceae; genus Leptodermis; species Leptodermis oblonga. The sequence goes on from CM028755.1 coordinate 2,820,066, forward strand.
ATAATCGGAAAAAGTTGCAAATTAACTTCGATAGTTTATTAAAATATTAATCTATTGTTGTTTATTGTTTTTTGAAATTTAAATCGAGGTGAATTTCATTTATAACTTTTTTAATTGTGTCTACAAGTTCATTTGTCGAATTCTCTAACTGCACTAAAAATCGTGATGAGTCATTGTCGATTCCAGTGATTCTTTTCAATTGAGTCAAAAGATATTGAATCATCTTGAACTTCTGCATCAATGGACTAGTACACTATCTAATATCTAAATTTATATTAATTTTAATACAATCAACCTATAGATACAACTAACTTGTATACATAGAATTATTATTTTAAAAGAAGAATACTCATTGAATTATCTAAATTTTGTTTATGGAAATAAAAAAAACGGCTATTTAAATTAATAAATTAATAATTTATTAATTAAATAATTTTTCTTTAAATTAATTAATAAAATTTCATTGTCCCAAAATTATTAATTTATAGAGGTTTTTCTGTATCTCACGCCAAAAGTTGCATATATAATTAAGGATTGATTACTTTTTTGCCCCTCGTGTATAAAAGATTGTTTGAATTTTGCCCAATATGTTTTTTAAATACATATTTTGCTTCTTGAATTGTCACTATGTTACAAAAGTTGACATTGTTATCTCACTTTTGCTGATGTTAGAATTATCTTTTAAGGAAATAGTGGCAATAATGTCAATTTTTCGAAAGTGAGGGAAAAGTAGGGACAATGTCAATTTTTGTAAAGTAGTGACGTATTGTGGGCAAAAGTTGTATTTTGAAAAATATAGGGGCAACAGTCAAACAACCGCGAGAGACAAAAAGTAATCAAGCCTATAATTAACGTTAAATCACTCTATTGATCCCTTAACTTGAGCTATTGTCTCACTTTGGCCCATCAGCTTGAAAAATTCTCATTTTCTTCCATCAACTTCAAAATTAGTTTCAAAATTATCTTAAACTCAAAGTTTGCTGAAATCTGAGCTAAGAAAGCAATTTAATAACTTTTCTATTATTTGCCACTATTAATGTGTGTAAATCTCACGTGTTAGTAAAAAATAACTTAGATGTTGTCGAATTTGAAAAAATTATGTCATGCATCCGTTGCACCCACAATTTTAGTGTAGCAGACCCATATGAGGAAATAATCACTAAACATGGGCCCCTATTTGCCCACACTTTTACAAAACAATTTACACTCATGCCACTACTTTTATAGAGGTTGCATGACCCAATTTCGTACCGCTGGTGCTTGAAATAATTTCTCTCGAATTTGAGTTTGAGACAATATTATAACTATTTTTCAAGTTGAATGACGAAAATAACTCTTACAAGTCAAGCGACCAGTGAGATCGAGACGATAGTCCAAATTAAAGGACCAATTATTATTATTGGAGTGATTTAACATACAAGTAACCAGCTTCTCTTGTTGAAAGCTAGTAAATAAGATAAGATAAGACCAACATCGATCATAATTTATTAGTACATTAACGTTATAACGTTGTAACCATGGTTCTTTATAACCCGGCTCTGTAGTTCCCAACATAAGTAACTTCGCGTGAGCCAATAAATAACTGCGAACCAAGAAGAGTATTGTACTCTTGCACCACATTCACTTGAAAAGGGGAATATTGAGCGGAAAGATTCTTGATGAGAAGTACTTCGCCATTTGACTGAATCTTGTAGCCATAAGGGTTAAGGATCCGAGGAGGTTGTGGCTTAACGACGACATTTACCGCCACCCAAAAGGTTCCGAACGCCGGGGCTCTCTTTATTTTGAGAGGAAATCCGGGAAGATCCCTCAACAGAACTTCGGTTGTTCCTGCTTTTGGACCGACGAGCCAATACTTGAGAACTTGCCGATTAAAGGTGGAAGAGAATAGCACGAACGTGCTGTCTGCGCTAACTGCGGGCCCGGTCGAGCCTGCAAGACCCTGTAATAACACCCTCACTTGACCTGTCGCGAAATTATATTCGAGTAACCTTCCACTTGAATCTTCTGAACCCGTAGGAATGGGTATGCCTTGTAAAACATCCCTAACAAAAGCGATCATTAATTGAGTTCGATAATGCAATTGACTAAGGGACTGTTTGATAAAACTTAATAGTTAATTCTAACGTTCAATATTGAATTGATTCAATAAATATTTCAAAAAATTTATTATTTTAAAAATATAAGAGAGATAAGTAATTTTAGAAATATAACTTATGATGAATGTTTAATTAGAACATTAAGGGATAACAAAACATTTATTACTTTATTGCTTAAATTTTTGTATAGAAAATAAACCGTGATTATAAAAAATTCATTACCTCTCAATCCATTAATTTTAATTGACAAACAGTGTTATCAAACACGCCCTTAATTAACTACATTAATTGAATTTGAATATCATGATGGATCGAAATGAAATCTCAAAATACCAATCTCCTATGCTTAAGAATAAATCAGTTATACATAGCAGATAAAGTTAAAAAACATAGTGAGGACGCGTACTTGAATGTATAGTTTAAGCTTGCATCTGTAAAGTAAACAACATTCCGAAACTGATCGACATCAATGCCAGTCAGGAAAGTGAACGGCACGCCATTTGCATTGTTAGCAAGTAACGTAGCTAATCCGCCCTGCGGCCCAACTCTGTATAGGCCACCATAAGCACCCACGATGTAAAGATTTCCTGTTGATGGGTCGAAGGAGAACCCCAAAGGCCTTCCACATATTGGGCCTAAATTTATATCGGTTACGCCATCACATAGTTGTTTGGTTCTAAGATGAGAAAATCAATGCACACCACATAATCTACTTCATTAGATCAGCGGAAAACACAAAAACAAGAAGTTATCTTGATTGAGAAGAAAATTTTCACCTGTTCGGAGAAGTGTATGCAAAATCCACGAAATCACTGCCATTGTATTTGAGAATTCGACCATCACTAACGCCCACATAAGGACCTTGATTAAATCGATCCAGGGCAACTGAATCAGGACCAAAAGGTCCAGGAGGAAGATTCAGTTGGGAATATCGAGCGTATGGATCGAGAGCAAATAAGTGAGGAAGAAAAAGCAGAATGCCAAAAATGGATAACATTCTCAATGTTGTATTGTTCTTTACTAGTTCAAAACAGCTAGATTGGGTAGAAAATGATACTAAATTGTGCAGTATTTATAGGCAAAAATCATACTAGTACAAGTTCATGGAACGGCTCTAATTAATAATAGTAGTAGTCGATCTTCAAAAGGATATTTGCTATTTTTAGCTTCTAGGGCATCCCTAGAATATAACCGGAATCGTTTACTTTATGGGATAGCCATTACATAATTAATATGAAGTTGGCTCTAGGCTAGAGTGGGAGCTAGTCAGCATGACATTGCAAAAATATTGCTCCAACTTTCAAGTTGAACTGAGATTAAATTGCAGTTTGATCTAAGTGGTGGTGCGGTGCACGATGACGATGACTTGGCAGTAACACTTTTAGAAGGGTCGGATCCGCGAAAGAAGAAGCACAAGCAATAATAGATTTTTGAGGTTTCATTTCTCTCCGTCTATGGTGATTTTTTTTTCCTGACTATGGTGACTTTATTCATGGCTATAGTGTATGAATTATGGGCTATGATGATTTTATTCATGGCTAGGGTGTGTGAAGATTCAGTCTCGAAACTTTTATCAGTAATTAGTGGCAGATCCCTGACGGTTGGTACGAGATTTGTTCAGCGCAATTGCGAGTTTTATATTTATACTATGTTTAAATATAAATTATGTACAGATTTATAGTTTTGTAAATTTGGTATACCGTTGTGGTTCAGATATGATAATTATCAATTTAAATATTTTGTAATCAGCTGTACTGAGATTTCTTGGCGAACTGTCAATCGTGGTTGGAGGATTTCCAATGCCGCAAATGAAATTTTTTTAATTTTCAGAAAAGATAAATTCAGATCAGATACCTTCCCAACCGATTATATAAATTGCTTGTAAGTTGACTAAAATCAAGTGACAAACTCTAAAATTGGCATCTCTATAGTATGGCAGCCGCCCTATTCTATAAATCGGCCATATATATATATATATATATATATATGATGAGCCCCATGCTAAAGAACCTTATTTCTGCTAAAAACGGAATGTCCCCATATCTTTCTGCCACTAGCTATAGTTCGATTTTCCCACTTCTCACTCATGGTCCCATGCCGCTTTCTGGTTCTCATAAGAAGGTGTCGCTGTCAATTATGCATCCATTTGTATTTTGTTGGGGAGGGGGGGGGGGGGGGTGGGGGGGGGGGGGGGGATGTGTTTCGGCAAGGACACCTATCGGTATATTAATAGAAAGATTAAGCAATACAAAAAGAATGAGGGAGACATAGTGAGTGTTACCTCCAATTAGGTTCAAAAGCGATGGATGATCTCCAGTGGCGAAAATACGAGTCTTGATGGATGATCTCCATCTTTTTGCCAACGATGGTTTCAGATAAGCCGGCCGAAGCCAGTAGATTTTCGCCGACTTTTCCTTCCCAGTATCCATGATTGAGGCTCTTGTAACTGTAGTCCGTTGCTTCAAGTTGGAAAACTTCAACTTGATTTGTGGAAACAAGAATTCAAGATGATGTGAAATTGAAGAATGGTTCCAAATATTTATTTTCGTGGGAACACATGTATAATGTTTACTTTTGTTCCATTTTTTTAAAAGTAAAACAGTAATATTTTTATATGATTAATAAGTATATATTCACAAGGAATGCGTATATTTTTAAATACATCGATGATATAAATAGTGAAACAGTAGAATGAATTATATGACAAATATAAAATGAAAAAATTATTGTTCACCCGTATCGATCCTCAAATATATGTCAAATTATTCACTACACCATTCAACTTACCCTTTTCACTAATTATCCATTTTTAGAACATAAACAAAATAAGTTCTAAATAAGAAAATTAGTATATAAAAAAAGTGCATTCACAGTTCTACATATATTTATCATATATAAATGGATTATTATCAATCACTCAAATTAGAAACTATCTTTTTAAAAATATAAAATTAATGGTGTATATAAGAAATTAACATTGACATGATGATAAATTAGTGGGAAAAGTAAGAGACTTAATGATGATATAATTTACATTGAAATGATTGACATAATGTGTATTTATTCATGAAATAAATACAAAATTCGCACTAAAAAAAAAAATTTCTAAACATTATTTAATGGGGGCACAAATGAAAAATTGTAAAAATTATTAAGACAAAAATGTAATTTTTGATAAGTCAGTGGGGGCCGTGCCCCCAGGGCCATAACCATTGCTTCGCCTGTGGCTTTTGATATAAAGGTAAAATGGGAAAGGGAATTAATAAAATTCGCCGTGAGATTAATATCTAAACTACCACCTTAACTCGGTTGTTGTTGAAATTAGCTACCTATGTTACCAAAAAAAAAAAAAAATTTTGCTACCTAGATTGGTCTATCCAAGATCCATTCTAAAAAACGATGTACAATTTATGTAACGCTATTAAAATAACACTGTTTTAATAAATGAAACAACTTCGTTTTATTCGAATTCATAGATAAAAAAAACCAGCTCAGGTCTCTTATCAATTGCTTGTACAATTTATTTGTACAACGTTTTTTAAACTTAACAATAAACCCCTTAATTTATTTGTTACAGGAATTCATCAAAGTTTCAGAATTTTTGTATGGATGGAGTCGCGTAGGGATATTTGTATGGGACTTTTTAATTATTTTTTTGAACATGATATAATCCGTTGAAGAAATAGACAGGAGTGGACCTCAGGCAATATTGGTATGCTTGGTTTTATTTATTTATTTTAAATTTGGACCATTTTTTTTGATTTGTGCGTATCATCCTTGCGCATGGCCATGCTATTGGTAAGCTAGGTTTTGTCCCTTTCAATAGAGCCATCTTTTTGTGAATGAAATGACGTATATGTTTGTGAGTGATTTGATCATATGGATAAGCCTTAGTTCCTTCTATATATTCTCTTTGTTTTCTATTTTTCGCGTACTATTTCTAGTATGTAACAAATCAATACAAAGTGTACTCACATATCAAATGTATCGCAGTTATGTTATGAAAATGCGCATATTGAATTTGCCTTTTGGTGTATTGTGTATTGAATTTAGTTGATATATTTCATATCGAGTTTAGCCTCTATTGTATCGCGTATTGAATTTAATTGTTGATATTTTGCATTTATGAGTTTAGTCTATGATGTATCATGTATTGAGTTTAGTTGTAGATGTATCCCGTATTAAGTTGTGTTGATGAATCGCATATCCAATTTAGCATATGATGTTTCGTGTATCGATGAAAATACATGTATTGCCTCTCTTTCTCAATATGATTGAGCTGTTTTGCATCTTTATTTTGCAGGATAGAGCTACTGACTACATCTTTGCTTCAAAGTGTTTTAAAGGAAGACCATATTTTGGATGCTGGTTTCTTAAAGTTAAGGATCCATTCTTTTTCATCCCATTTTACAAGAATCATCACTTTTTTCGTCCAAAATTTTACCCTAAAAAATAACCTTATTTTTTTACTAAATTTTAAATTCAAAATTTAAAATTTCCTTTAAATCTCCACTCACATAAATTTAAAAAACAACATAATCATTACACATTTTCTTCTCTTTCCTACACAAATCACCTAAAGAATTTCCCTCCAAAAAATAGTCCTTCCATAAAACTAAAATTTTCCCAATTAAAGCACAAAAAGAACAGAGCCTAAACCTCAAGATTTTGAGTCCTTTTTACAATGGGATAGTAAGATCCATTCATCAACTGTTTTACTGTTATTGACAAAATTGTGTAGCTACTAAGCCTTGTCCCACTAGGTGGGTTTAATTATATGGATCATATGTTGCCAGTGTGTGTGGTCGAGTTTACGTGTTTTCTAATATGATTCATATAATGAAGTTTGACAGTGTTTTTACATTGGCTGCCATCTTAACACAACTTTTTTTTTTTCTTTAAATTTTTAATGGAGGAATATTACAATTGTGTGCTAAACAATTGGGTGGCTCTATAGGAAATTTACACATTTCTTCCTACTTTTTGAGTTCAAATTTGCAAATTAGGCAAGTTAAGAACAAGTGATCTTTGCCGATCTATACAATTTTAGAGTGGCTGTGACCTTCCCATGGTTTATTTACATTTGTCCTATAGCGCGCTGTTGAGTTCAAATTTCCAAGTTAGGCAGCCATGCTTGTGAGATCAACTACACGATAGTGGGTTTAGGGTCAACCAGTCCGACCCGGGTAATTTTGACCCATCTTCTGTCCACTTTTTTCTATTTCATTCTATTAACAATAACAAAATAAATATATTTGTCACTCGATTACTTGTATTTTGTCTCTAAATGAATGGCAAAGTAAGTTTATTTACTTTTGCGGGACATAATAAGATAGTAATGAAGAACTTACTATATAGCCAAAAATTCCTCTCGGAATCGAGTCCGAATCCTCTGTCCATTTTACCATGTGTTATTCTGTTCACTAAGGACAAAAAAACGTTACTTTATCACGTATTTATAGTTAGATTAGACTGCTGATGAGTGGTAATATAAAGTAAAATAACATTACTATGTTCGCGATAGACATGACAGGACATAGTAAAATGAACAGATTATCTGAATTTCTTGGGATCGTTGGGACCATTACTATTTATGATCTGAGCAGTTTCCCAAAGGACACTTGTGGAAGGGACTTTACACAATTTATATCTCTGCTGCTTCAATTCTGCCTATAAAAATGCACAATTTCTTCTTGAATTTACTTGCATATATACACAATAAATATGTTGTCTGCTGTTTGCATTTTTCTTTCTCTTCCTTCCTTCCTTATTTGCTTTCGAAATCGATCCATACATCTTTTATAAGCAACTCCAAGTTCCATTTGGAGATTTTGGTCCTGATTCAGTTGCCTTAGATCCAAATGGTGAAGGTCCCTACGTGACTGAAATTGATGGTAGAGTTCTCAAATACAATGGTATTATCAATACTTTTGAGGATTTTTCTTACACTTCTCCAAATAGGACAAAGGAAATATGCGATGGTACGAGGGATAGAAGTTTGGGTCCGAGAGCGGGAGGCCATTCGGGTTAAGCTTTGACCCTGACAATGGAGATCTTTATATCGTGGATGCTTATAGTGGTCTATATAGGGTAGGGCCTAAAGGTGGACGAGCAACGTTACTTGCCAATAATGCAAGTGGTGTATTTTCAACTTCCCTAGTGGCATTGATTTTGATTCAAACAGGAAAGTTCTTTACTTCACAGATTCAAGCCTCAAAACTTCATATAGGTATGCTTGTACATAATTTATATTTTCAATTCATCGACATTACTTTCCCGTGGTGGTGACAATTGGGAGGGAAAAAGAGGAAATTGGGAAGGAATTTAATGGGTAGGGAAAATTAATTACCCATCTAATTTAAGAGTTGTGAGGGATTGGGAGGGAATGAGATTTAAAATTCCCAAAACCCATTGGGAACTTAATGATTGGTTGGGATCCCATTAAGTTCCATTTTAATACCTATTAATTACCCAAACAAAAATAATTTAAATTTTTTCTTACGAGTATTTTTTGTCTTATTTTTATTATTTAATTAATAGTAACATTGAATATTATTAATTACTATATACATTTAATAACTCAATTAAATTATTTTCATTTTAAATCTATTGAAAACTTTTTTTTTTGTAATTTCTCTTTTTTTAAATTAAAATTAGAGTTTAAATGACACTTATTAAAGAACTGAGGGCCTATATCTTTATAATAATTTTTAAAAATATATTTTGTAATCCCAAAAAAAAAAAAAAACATAAATATACCCTAAACCAATATAAGTAAACCCTTAATTAAAAAATTTATTATGGTAAAAATGAATATCATTAGTAAAAAAATTAATACAAAAAATAATTTTTACAATTAGCTAGTAAGATGTGTGAATGTGAGAGACTCACAAAAGTGTAGACAGAGAATCCAAAACCATCAGGATGGGAATGAGTTTCACTCCAATTTATGGTTTATGGATGACATGAATGAGAATGAAAATTTGCCACCCTACTATCATACTCATTCCTATATATGTGCCGGTTAAGCAACTTGAATATTGATATGACCAGTTTTGGACTATTATTTTAGCATCTTTGAAGGCAGTTCTCACGGGCTTTTGCCCAAGTTGTTAGTGTTTTATGGCAGGTTTGGAGAACAGCCCAAATAAGGAGGAAAGACTCTAAAACAAGGATTTTGGAGCAAGAGATGTTCGGGCAGAATGTCACACGGGTTGTGGCCCAAAAAGAAGGAGAAAACTGCCCAGTAGAGCAGCTGAAGTTCTAGAAGGATCCAAAAATTACTGCAGTGAAAGTTAAAAGCAGAAGCTCTAGAAGAATCTCCAGAAAATCAATCGGTTGTTTCCTTCATCTAAGTGATGTGCTGACTTTGTCAAAGATTGCTCTACTCCTTAAGTGATGAGATATTTTTACTAAGAGATGATTGTTTTCCTCTCTATAAATAGGGGTGGTCTCTAGGTAGAAGTCGTTGAGATTTACACTCAGTATTCATTTTAGTTTCTCATTCTTTATTCACGTAGAGTTCTTTCTTTAGTTCTGATAGAGTTAAAATTTCACGATACATTATTCTAACAGTAGTTCTATTTTATTTGAGAGTTCCTTCCGACAGGCTATCCATTGCCCAAACGGGAAGAGTCTCCAGTAGCAATTTTCAGTAAAGTATCTCTTTTTCATATTCCATTCTTGCCTTCATTTCATGGCTGCTTTAATCTTATTTCGTGAGATGTTTAATTCTATAAGTAGCTAAATTCTCTTATTCTAGTATTATGTGAGAAACCTTAACCATTGCATGTATGAAACCAAAGCATGAATTCCAGTCTAATTAACTAGTTCCATAATTGCCTGTGTTTATATGTCTAAAAACTAAGGTCGTATTAAGTTTGATCACCTTAATATAGATCTGGTAGGGCCAGTGAGTGGCACGACTACCGGCCGAGTAGTATAGGTTTAATTGGGTAGTAATCTCTTGAGCATCGTCGAGGGGGGTTACTAGTTTTGGGTTCTTCTTATTCTTAATGCTTCTAGCTTAGTTAATACGGTGATTGCGGGAACTCGCGGCCTGTTAATTAAACTAGATAGGGAAATAACCTTGACTGTGGGGACTCACGGGGGTTATCGATTCATTAAGGGAGAATTGGATTATGATTGCGGGGACTCGCGGTAATCTATAACTGAAACGACATAGGATAATTAGACAGTAAAAGGGGTTTATGATTACATGCATACGGTTAAGGTGGATTGCATAATGCTAGGATATTCTTCTTAATTGATTCTTAATCTATTTTGCATATTTGGTTTTGCTTATTTCACATTTCTACAAATTCAAGGTCTCTAGGAGACACAAAAGGTGACTGCTAGTCAAGTTTGGTTAAACTGCATGTTAATTTGGAAATTGTGTTGAAATTTGCCGTCTCTGTGGATCGACCCTGTACTCTGCTGTGCTACATTTTATTTAGCTAAATTGGTGCAGGTTTTTAATAGTATTTTTACTGTATTTGATAGTCCTACGATGGGTTTATCAAATATATATAAAAGAAATTTTAAAATGAAGTTAATATTAATTTTAATTGATTCGTCTGCATGCAGGACATGGGCGGACCAAGGGATGGGATGGTTCCGGGACCCTTCCAACCCCCTCCTCCACCATTATTAATTAGCAGAATATATTTAATTGTAAAAAATTTATTCATATATCATACCTCTCAGAAGTTTGTTTTACTGTTGCAGGGATGGCCCCAGTCCAGGTTCAAATTCGAGTGGAGGTCCTCCGCCGGGAGATCCAAGTGGAAGGCTAACAAGATATGATGCTAAAACTGGAATTGTTAAGGTGTTGCTGGAGGGACTTGATTTTCCAACTGGACCCGCAGTGAGTAGATCTGGCAAACATGTCTTCTTCTCCTCTTTTACCACCCAGAAAATTTTGAAGTATTCGGTGGACGTGCCAAACGCAGCTCAAGAATTTATCAAGTTACCTGCAGGTTCTCCCTGCCAAAGTAAAGAGAGCCCAGACGCTGAAGAAACTGATAATATTCGAACCGAACAGTATTTTTGGGTGGCAGTGAACCGGGTGGAGGTTCAGGGACAGCAACGGATTACGTATCCATTTGGTTACAAGTTCAATTCAAATGGTGAAATTCGCCTGAAGAAAGATCTCTCGGATCATTATAATAACACGCGTATTGATGTCATGCAAGAGAACAATGGCCGTGAGCTATATGTTGGCGGGGCATCGGCTGCTTATGTTGGCATCTATTCAGAATTGCTGTGACATCGATCGCAATTTCATGGTTATACTATGTGTAGGTAGGTACGTACGAGTATCTTATGTTGGCACTTAATCATGTATGCCGACCAAATTATCTTATCTTATTTTGTTCCGTGATATCAATAAAACGATGTAAGAGTATCTTATTTTAAAAGTTTATATATTGGCCAACGAAACATAAAATAAGGCCTTTCGTTAAAGTTGGGGGTTTGTAATTAAGGCCTTTTGTCATTCCTGAAATCATATGCTGTATTTGTTCTTTCACGAAAAAAGAAAAAAGAAAAAAGAAAAAAAAAGTTAATGGGAAAATCACGCACACAAAAAAGCATATTTGTATATATTTTTTCTTCCATATATAGGTAATAAGTTGAGATTCCAAGCTTTTAACAATTAACCTTGATTCAGCGGGCCGAAGAGGTGTTTCACAGCTTCTTTGGGTAGATTTTTCAAGTATTTTTCGTTTGGTGAGAAAATACTTAGGACCGACTCGTTAATGTAGGACCCAAAATAAAACAAACCCACAAAAACAAACAAGATAGGCTCTGCGATTGACGATGAAAGCGAAGCCGGACAACGAATCCAATTGAATAAGCTTCAATTGAATCAAAGCGGAAGATGTGCACCAGACAAAACAAATTCAATTGTAAAATCAATTCAAAGCAAGGCACGCAAACCAATACAATTGAATTACAATTCTAACCACTTTAATTTCGGAGCAGCGGCGGCGGAATTGAATCAAAACCGAACCGAAGCTTTTTCCTTTCGTAGCAAACAGCCGAAAGGCTTTTATTTTAATCTTTGTAATGTTCTTTGTAATTCTCTGTTTTTCTTTTTGATTATAATGGCAACCCAAGGCATATATTTATAGGCTAAACTATCCCTAAATCCTACACTGATTCAGATTGCAAATATTTCCTAAAATAATTAGGTTTCCTAAAACAAATACGAAACCAAACAGGAAACAAACGAATAGGAAACATGAACCGAATAGGAAATAGAAACTAATAGGAAACTTAGTTTAATTATTCTACATAGCCTCCCTTAAACTAAGTTCGCGCTGTTAGCCATACCGAGCATCTTCTTCAACTTTGCAAAGATCTCGAACTTCAATGCCTTGGTGAAAATGTCCGCCACTTGATCTTCAGTCTTGCAGTAATCAACAACGTTCTCCATCTCATTAACCAAATCACGAATAAAGTGATACTTGATATCAATATGCTTACTGCGACCATGAAAGACTGGATGTTTCGTCAGCTCAATTGCCGACTTGCTATCACACAATATCGTTGTCGGACCATCCTCTTTATGCTGAAGGAAACCCAGCATCCTTCTCAACCAAATTGTTTGAGTAGCACAATTAGAAGCTGCAATATACTCAGCCTCAGCAGTAGACAATGCTATCACTGGTTGTTTCTTTGAACTCCAAGAAAACACACCAGAACCAATGAAGAAAGCATATCCAGAAGTGCTTTTCCTTTCAACTGTATCACCTGCCCAATCACTGTCAGTATACCCCAGAACCTTTACAGTTTCACCTCTTGGATATAGAATACCATCTCCTTGAGTACCCTTAATGTACCTCAATATTCTCTTTGCAGCCTGCAAATGCGACTGACAGGGATTCTCCATGAATCTGCTTATCAATCCAACATTGAAATTTATATCCGGCCTTGTAGAAGTCAAGTATCTCAAACTACCAACCATACTCTTAAAGTATGTTGGATCCACAGAATTTCTAGTGCCTTTCTTCGTCAACCTCAACCTTTCTTCAGCTGAAGTCATGATCGAATTAGCACCATCCATCTTGAACTTCTTCAAAATATCACCAGCATATTTTCTTTGAGAAATAAAGATTCCACAATCAGTCTGAGAAACTTCAATCCCAAGAAAATATGACATTTGCCCCAAATCAGTCATCTCAAACTGCCTGATCATTGCCATCCTGAAGTCTGACATCATATTTTCATTGTTTCCAGTGAATATCAGATCATCCACATACAAGCAAACAATGACAATATCCCCACTTGATGAAGACTTCACGTATAAACACTACTACAGAAATGCTGCGGGTGTACAAACACCTGCCTCCAAAGGTGGCTAGAAATTAAAAAATGGTATTTGGAGGCAGGTTTAGCTTCACCCGCCTCCAAATACATCCCTCACTGGAGGCAGGTGAAGGCTTCACCCGCCTCCAGTGAGCTCTCTATTAGGAGGCGGGTGAAGGCTTCACCTGCCTCCAATAAGCTGTAGCTTATTGCAGGCGGTTCAAGCCTTCACCCGCCTCCTAATAGATAGCTCAATGGAGGCGGCTGAAGCCAAAACCCGCCTCCAAAGTTTTTTGCAAATTTTCCAATTTCATTACATGAAAAGGAGGCGGGTGCATTTTTGTAAAATTTTTAATAGTAGTTCAAAAAATTTTTTTTTTTTGGATTGTTGAAAATAATTTTAATAATTTGTCGGGATTCTAGTGAGGCAAAAAATTAGTAAGTAATAAAAATTACAATTTTTAGAAGGAAATATAGAAATATATACTTTCGATTTTAATATGAAATACATAAATATATGTAGCCTAGTGGTAAATTTAATATGCCAGAGTCAAGTGAATCTGAAGGCGTGAGTTCGATTCCTATCAAAGCCATAAAGTGCAGCACCTGCCTCCACTGCCCCTTAGGAACCACCTCCTAAGGGGGATTTTGTGGTAGTGAAAGTGTTCTCATATGGACACCTTTGAAAACCACTTTCGACAAAGAAGGTATCGATACGAGTATACCAAGCTCTCGGAGCTTGCTTCAATCCATACAAGGCTCTCTTCAATCGATAGACCTTCTTCTCTTGACCTCTTTTCACAAAGCCAGGAGGTTGATTAACATACACCTTCTCTTCAAGGACTCGATTAAGAAAAACAGACTTCACATCCATCTGAAAAATCTTCCAATCATTCTGGGCAGCCAGAGAAATTATCATTCTCACAGTATCAAGTCTAGCAACAGGAGCAAACACTTCGAAGTAGTCAATTCCAAGCTTCTGCTTGTACCCTTTCACAACAAGTCTTGCCTTGTATCTATCGACTTCTCCACAAGGCTTGTACTTTGTCTTGTAGAGCCACTTTACACCAATGGCTTCTTTCCCCTCGGAAGGTTTGTAAGCTCCCAAGAATTATTCTTCTTAATGGAATTAATTTCTTCATCCATTGCCTTCACCCAACGATCATCTCCAACAGCATCTGTAAAATTAACAGGATCACAGTCTGCAAACAGAGCAAAATTCACAACATCCTCATCAGTCAAATTATCAACTGCATCCCCAACTACATAATCATTCAAACGAGCTGGCAGTTTTGTCTCTCTTCGCGGACGTCCACTTGAGGTGGAAGCTGTAGAAGTGGAAGAATCACAAACTGGTTGTTGAACTGGCTGACACTGCTCTTCAGTTGCATTATCTCCACCAATATACACTGCTGATGATCGTTTTACAATTTCTGGTGCCTTCTTTTTCCAATCCCAAACTCCCTGTTCATCAAAAGTAACATCTCTGCTGATAATTACCTTCCTAGTATCAGGATTGAACAGTTTATACCCTTTAGTTTCACTGCTATAACCAATAAAGACACATTTTTCTGTCTTGTCATCCAACTTCTTCCGTATTGCATCCGGAACATGGGCATATGCAACACACTCAAATACTTCTTGTTGGACACCTGTTCGACAAATAAACTGCACAAGCTACAGCTTCAGCCCAGAAATCCTTAGGCATACTTTTCGCCTTCATCATCGACCTCACCATATCCATCACTGTTCTATTCTTTCTCTATGCAACACCATTCTGCTGAGGAGTGTACCTGGCTATCATCTGATGCTTAATCCCATGATTTTTCAAGAAATCATCACACACCGTATACTCAGTGCCTCTATCAGTTCTCAGAGTTTTAATGGAACGCCCACTCTGATTCTCAACATAAGCCTTGAAACTCTTGCAAATATCACATGCATCAGATTTAAACTTCAAAAAATAAACCCAGGTCTTCCTACTAAAATCATCAATAAAAGTGATAAAATATTTGTTACCACCCCGAGAAGGAACATCAACAGAACACAGATCAGAATGAATAAACTCCAATGCTGCTTTGTCCTCCAAACTTCACCTTTAGGAAAAGGCTCCCTGTGCTTCTTGCCCAAACACACGACTCACATTGTCGAGATTTAAAGTTAAGTGATGGCAATCCAAAAACAATATTATTCTTCACAATAAAATTCAAACTACCAAAATGAAAGTGGCCAAAGCTTATATGCCACAACCAACTCTCATCACAGCCAGTGGTACTAAAGTAAGCCGAATTATAATAATTAAGAGTGATTGGAAACAACCTGTTATTGTTCATGTCTACCTTTGCAATCATCCCCATCCGTTCATCACGAATTGTGCAAATACCATGCCTAAAATTAATATCATAATTCTTCTCCTGCAACTGACCAAGACTCAACAAATGCTGACTAAGATTAGGCACATAAAAGACATCACCTATTGCACTGGTCTTCTCATTTTTCAAAGTAATGGGAATACTACCTTTCCCAACAACAGACATAACATGATTATTTCCAAATCTCACTGTATTCCTGTAGGTCTCATCAAGATCAGAAAAAATTTTCTTTCTCCCACACATATGATTACTATAGCCAGAATCAATGTACCTTTTAGAACTTTTATCTTCTTCACCAGCACCACCAATAAATAAAATAGTTTCATGATTATCACCACTACTTTCAGCTATTTGAGCATGTCCTGTATTGTTATTTTTAAGACCCCAACAATCCTTTTTTATGTGACCCATCTTTCCACAATTATAACATTTAATTTTAGACCTATCACATTTTTGCCCATTATTTTGAGCATCCGAATTAACCTTTGGTTGGTAAGAAAAATTACCTCTACCATGGCCTCTTCCTCTAAAGCTTTGATCGCCACGTCATCTCCCTTGAGTATTCTGGCCCTGTTGATTGGTTTCACCACCATCGGATTCTTTAGGCTTATATACCAAAGCCTTCAATGCTTCTGACGCCGCATCAACAGATGGTCTGTCACATGACATCTCATATGTCACCAATTCTCCTTCCAAATCAGCATACGAAAAAGTGAAAGATCTTTAATGGCCTCAATAATCTCCTTCTTTGTGTGAAATTTCGAAGTCAACGTCCGAAGAACTTTAGACACCATCTGCTCTTCTGTCACTTTATCACCGTTGATGTTCATTTGACCAGCTATGGATTTTACCCTAGCCATGTATTCTTGCACCTTTTCATTAGGCTTCATCTCTGCCAACTCAAATTGTCTCCGTAACTCCTGTAGTTTAACTCTTTGAACGTTTTTGCTTCCTCGATTGGTAACTTTTAACTTGTCCCAAAGCTCCTTAGCTGTCTCTACCTCTATTAAACTTCTGCATATGTCTAATCCAACCTTCGTTCTTAAATAATAGAGTGCATGATTATTGTGAGAACGATTTTTTCCAATTCTTTACTTCCCTCAGCTGTTGATTTATCACCTTCCTTGTCTTTCTCAGGTTCTTCAAAACCTGGCTCAATTACATGCCAGATACCAACCATCTTGAAAAAATTCTTCATCAATTGACACCAGATTTCAAAATCATTTTTCCCATCAAAGACAAATACATGACACTCAGGAGGATTAAATAAAGAAGACATCTTGATTCCCAAAAAATAACACAGGCTCTGATACCAGATGTAGGACCCAAAATAAAACAAACCCACAAGAACAAACAAGATAGGCTCTGCGATTGACGATGAAAGCGAAGCCGGACAACGAATCCAATTGAATAAGCTTCAATTGAATCAAAGCGGAAGATGTGCACCAGACAAAACAAATTCAATTGTAAAATCAATTCAAAGCAAGGCACGCAAACCAATACAATTGAATTACAATTCTAACCACTTTAATTTCGGAGCAGCGGCGGCGGAATTGAATCAAAACCGAACCGAAGCTTTTTCCTTTCGTAGCAAACAGCCGAAAGGCTTTTATTTTAATCTTTGTAATGTTCTTTGTAATTCTCTGTTTTTCTTTTTGATTATAATGGCAACCCAAGGCATATATTTATAGGCTAAACTATCCCTGAATCCTACACTGATTCAGATTGCAAATATTTCCTAAAACAATTAGGTTTCCTAAAACAAATACGAAACCAAACAGGAAACAAACGAATAGGAAACATGAACCGAATAGGAAACATGAACCGAATAGGAAATAGAAACTAATAGGAAACTTAGTTTAATTATTCTACAGTTAACTTATAAGAATGCGTTTTAAAAAGGTGAAAACTCGCATGAAGCCGGTTTACGGATGCGACGATTTTTTCGGGCGCTTTGGAGGCATGCACCCCTATTTGTATAGGAACGCGCCCTACAATTGATATTTTTATTATTATTAACTTTTTGGTAGTAGTAATACTCTCTCTCAATTTAGAAGATTGTCACTCTCAAATTACACTGAAGTATCACTCATATAGTTTGAGTCATGCAAGCACTTTCAAGATTTTTTTTTTTTTTTTTTGCTTTGAAGTGTAGACCACATATTTTTAAAATGTATTTTTGTAAAAGAATTTTTAAATATAAAAATTCAATTATAAATGTAAACATGATGTAAAACATAAGAATACCGATCTAAGCAATTAAAATTGACATTTGTAAAGGAGCAAATTCACTAGCGAAAAGTGATCAAGAAGATAGAAATACAGGGAAGTGACTCCAATTGAAAACTCTAAAGCATATATGGAGAAGTGATCAGAGAATAAAATTAACCCAAAAACTTGTGTGCAATCGGAATTCGTAAGGTGCGAGATTATCATTATGTTTGTTTTCAGGCCTCACTGCTAATATAAAACAACATGTGTTAGTAGATGTCACGCCGTCTCATCTCGTCTCCACCAGTTGTCCCTGAGGCGATGCTCCAGCAGCAAGTTGCTGCATCCTTCTGCATTTCAGAGGCATCATCAATGATATTGAGTAGGTCCGGCTGTAGACTGTGTCGGAACCAGAAAATAATATCTCGAGGGGCCAATGTACTTTACTCTCTCCATTCTATTAGAAGAGTCCTAAATCACATATCCGAACTTGAACTAATCCAATCTAATATCCCCCGTAATAATCTTGTGAAAGCCTCTTAAGTGACTATATCGATCTTTACGTGAAATTAATGAAATTCCCATTTATTTATATGGAAAAGAATCTCCACTCGTATTCAGTGAGCCATAAATTCTTATCATGAAAAACAGAAAATTTCCCATAAAGAAAGATAACTAAATATATTAAAATATCCCATTAGCAAGATACTTAACCTTGCATGCATGCGGGGGGCACAGATAAAATTTCGAGTTCCGTGTACCTATTAGTACTAGCATTTTCTGTCACACTGAAAGAGTATTTTTAAGAGTTGTACTTTATAACTCAAGAATAATTGTGCTATTGAAATATTTTATTGGGACAGAGGGAGTTAAACGTTATTTTCTGTCCTAATCAATTGCGCTTCCTCCTTCTTTTGTGTTTTTCTTTTTTTCCTGCCTTTATTAAAGTCTAGGTTTTGCTCGGGTCGATGGATACTGGATGACGTTTGATGTATTGCCTTGTTTGAGAGAGACTCGGAGAAGGGAAGCCAAACTTATATCGTGTGTCCCCCGGCTAAGGTTTGGAAACTGAATGCGGATAGATCGGCTTTGGGTAACCCCGGACATATTGGCGCAGGTTTTGTCATTCGTGACTGATATGGTACAGTGGCAGCGGCAGGTTCTATGTATTTGGGATATGGAACGAATTTTTTTTGCCGAAGCACGGGCGCTTTTGCTGGGTTTAAGGGAATGCCGACGATTGGGGCTGACTGGGGTAGATATGGAGTCAGACTTGCTGACATTAGTAAATATGGTTTGTCACATTTTAAAGGTTCCATGGACTCACACACTGCGCAAAATTTGGTCTCTCATGGATGGGCAAAAAATATGTATATAACTATTGGCCCCTACAAATACAATTTTTATAGTAATATGTATATCTTAGTTATATATAATATTGGGCCCTTTCAATTATATTAGTCAAGTTTAGCCACTGTTAAAGCCTGCCTCACACTTGAAAGAAATTCAATTGCTTGTAAGTTGACTAAAATCAAGTGACACACTGTAGAATTGGCATCTGTATAGCATATATATTTTAATAATGAAAAATATGTATCTGACTATTGGCCCTACAAATAAAATTTGGTCTCTCACGGTTGGGGGTAGGTACACTTGGATTGGCATGAGGAGGAATGGGAGAGTTTGGAAAAAGCTAGACCGTGGTCTTGCGTCTGAGAACTGGATGCAGCACTTCCCGGGTAGTAATATTCAGATTTTGAATCGGACACATTCAGATCATGCTCCTTTGTTTTTGAGCTTGAAAACATGTTTGCCTTCTTGCCCAAAGCCATTTAAATTCCAAGAAATGTGGTTGCATAAGCCAGAGTTCACAGAGGTGGTGAAGGAGAATTGGAATACTCCAATTGAGGGGTATGGAATGCATGGTTTCTCACTGAAGTTGAGGAGATTAAAAGCTTGTCTGAGAGGTTGGAATAAATCGGTTTTTGGAGATGTTCACCAGAATGTAAGAGAGGCTGAAGAGTTGGTCAGCCAGCTAGAGGAGGCTTTTGATGCTTCGCCTACAGAGTCAGCTGAGGGAATTCTAGGCCAGGCCATCGTTGATTTAATTTCAAGGCAGGCGGAGAAGGAAACTTTCTGGAGACAAAAATCAAGAATTAGGTGGTTGCAAGAGGGCGACTCAAACACTAGCTTCTTCCATAAATCAGTACAGGCCAAACACTCAAAACAGGGAATTTTTAAGATTAAAAATAAGGAAGGAATTTGGTTGGAGGATCCGGAGGAAATCAGTAGGGAGGTGGAATCCTTTTTCAAAAAATTATTGTCTGCAGAGAGTGGAGATTGGGATGGTGCTGCAACTGATTGGTTTCTTCGAACTATAAATCCGATCCTCACTAACCAGGATAATACCCAGTTGCTCCGACTTGTTACTTTGGAGGAGTTGCAAGAGGTAGTTTTTGGAATGGATTCCTCTAGTGCACCTGGAAGTGATGGGTTATCTGGTTTTTTCTATAAATCTTGTTGGGATATAATTCACTCGGACTTGTTCCACGCAGTTCAGGAATTCATGCTGGGTATCCCAATTCCGTGGGCAGTTGCAAGTTTCCAGGTTACTTTGCTCCCATAGAAACCTTCTCCATCATCGTTTGCGGACTTTAGACCTATAGAAGTCTGCAATTTTCTGAACAAGGTGTGCTCGTAGCTGGTCATGGAGAGGATGAAGCCTTTCATGCCGCAGTTAATTTCAGAAGAACAGTCTGCTTTCGTTGTAGGGAGAGAATTGGCAGATAATGTGCTCCTCATGCAGGAGATGCTCAGATTTTTGGATAAAAAAGTGCAGGGGAATAGACATAATGAAGGCTTTTGATAGAGTGTCTTGGGGGGTTTCTAAATAGCCTACTTTTAAAGTTAGGCTTCCATGGATCTCTGGCCAGGATTATTTTGGGGAATTTATCTGCTAGTTGGTTTTCGATTTTGGTAAGTGGAGTCCCTTGAGGATTTTTTAAAGCTTCAAGGGGAATTAAGCAAGGAGACCCTCAGTCGCCCTTTTTATTTGTGTTAGTATCGGAGGCTTTTACAAGGGGATTACGTCACTTGTTTCAGCATAATTATCTGCAGTACTATGGGGTCCCAAGGGGAGTCTTGCCTGTCACCCATTTTAGTTATGTGGATGACACGGTAATTTTCTTGCGGGCTACAGTGAAAAATTTGAAATGCTTTATGCTCTTTCTAGCAGCTTATGAGGGAGCAACGGGGCCGAAAATAAACAGGGCTAAAAGTTCATACTATTTGGGAGATACATCCCCTGCAAGGGTGCGAGCTTGAATGGAGAAGCACAAGGGTATGCGGCTGGGTTCCCTCCCCTTCACCTATCTGGGGTGCCCAATTTTTACAAGTAGAAAGAAGAAGGTCCTGTTTCAGCCAATGCTAGATAATGTCTCTGCAAGGTTGGATGCTTGGTCTATCCGTTGGCTTACACAGGCTGGCCGTTTAGTGTTGATTAACCATGTTTTGGCTTCTATGTCACTGCATATATGGGCATTTTTGAAGCCCCCAAAGGGCACTATGGAGAGTTTAGAAAAGATTTTTGCATCCTTTTTTTGGGGTAGAACGCAGTTTGGACCGATGAGGAAGTGGTGCTCCTGGGATCACTTGTCTTTTCCCATAGAAGAGAATGGCTTGGGAGTCCGAAGGATGGGGGTTATTATAGAAAGCTTTTCTTGCAAATTATGGTGGAAGCTACAGAGAGGTGACAATTTTTGGGCTAGATTTATGTGGTTCTTGAAAAGTCATTTTCGAAATTCAAATACTTGGCAAAGGATATCGGATGTTGAGGAAATTGCTACACTGAATTCCTCCGTTATGGTTGGTCGAGGGGAGTGCAGTTTTTGGGAGTCGAATTGGTTGGGAAGAGGCATGCTAGCTGATATTTGGGAAGGGGAGGACTGGCATTTCCTAGACTTGGCTGTTTGTACCTTCACTATGAACCAACATGAGTACATGCCGATGCTTAGGGGGGGTTACTAGTGGCAATCGCGGATTTGTTGGAGGAGAGCATTCATATTTCAGATGAGCTTGACATGTTAATTTGGATGCCAAGTTCAGATGGTGAGTTCTCAGTTGGACGGCGTATGAAGTGATTCGCCCATCTCGCCAAAAATTACCCTCTTTTCATGTGATTTGGGGGCCGTGAGTTCCAGGGAAAGTATAATAAAGTACCTAATAAGAACATTACAGTCAAATGAAATATAAGAATAATAATAATAAAGTACCTAATAAGAACATTACATTCAAAAGATATTTCTAAAACAAAAATGACCAAAAACGGCAAAAATGGCATTTTGAAGCCCTAAATGATGGAACTTGGCCGAAAAGCGATTAAGGTCATGACATAGCGATGAGTGTTATTCCTTGGTCCAAACCTAGGCCCATGGAAATGCAAAAACCCATATTCTCATCATTTTCACCGGTCCAACTTCTCCATTTACACCAACGCCAAATCCGCATGCTATCACTCAGGTACTAATTTCTCAACATTGATTGATGGACGACAAGGCATGTAATAGAAACACAATTTGAAAGTTGCATATATAATCTTGACAACGTTTTATATATTGATAAATTAATTAAGAAGCCCACACACTGCATACAGACACTGAGCTCATTGCTCGAATGCCTACTAAGCCACCGGTTCTTGTTACACAAGTGCCAGTCTTCTATTCACATGAGGTCTAGAGTGATAGCAACCATATTGATGTCGAGGGGGGGTGGGTACGGCCCCTGGGAAACAGACGATGAGGTCGAACATGACGAGGTCCAGCTGCACGTTTCACGATCCAGGAGGCCGGAGTTTTTTGTTGAATATGAGCTTCGGAAGCTCCGAAACAAACCCAAAGTAGACTATCGTAGATTTAACAAACACGGATACAAAATGTGAGCCCTGAGGGCCTGTCCTTTAGTTTTTCATTTTTACTTTATTTTCTGCATTTAATAAAATGGGCACCCAATCCCATTATTATTTAAAAAAAAAAGAAAAAAAAAAGAAGCTCAAATCTCTTATTAATAATTTGTAATTAAGTTTTAAGATGGATGGACATCATAATTTAGGGTTCTCCCTGCTCAACAACCATGAAGCCCCTTAATTTATTTGTAACTGGAATTCATCACAGTTCAGAATTTTCTATAGATGCCAACATAGTTAACTATCCGTGAGCCAATATATAACTCCCCTCCCCTAAGAAGATTATCATACTCTTGAACAACATTCACTTGGGCGTTTGGAAACTGGTCCGTGAGATTCTTGATGAGAAGCACTTTGCCTTCGGAATTAAACTTGTAACCATATGGACCTATGAAACGAATCGGTTGTGTCTGAACAACATTTACCGGCACCCAGAATAATCCCGGCGTCGGGGCTCTCTTTATTTTCACGGGAGAACCTGGTACCGTTAAAAGAACTTTGGTGGTTCTTGCTTTTGGCCCGATGAGGTAATACTTGAAAATTTGCTGATCGATGAAGGAAGAATACAACACGAAAGTGCTTCCCAAACTAACTGCAGGTCCCGCAGGGTTTCGAAGCCCCTGCAATAACACTGTCACTTGCCCTGTGATTGTATTATATTCAATTAACCTTCCACTTGAATCTCCTGGAGGACGTGGCTTCCCTTGTAAAGCATCGCTATAAGAAGGAAGGTTAAAGAAAATTCATCATTGGTGAAGGCATGATTGTTGTGGATGATAATATTTCGAATTCTTGATCTGTCTAATTTGTCATGTATTATCCTTTTAAACTTTCATTGTCGCTCGATTGTTAATCCAATAACTAGGTAAAAATTTGAGTACATAACTCCATTAATCCCCAAACATCAGTTTTACATCTTAATTAGTCCGAACAAAAATTCCTGAAAAAAACTCCATCGCGGGCAATAACGTGAGAAAAACCAAAGTTTGGGAACTAATGAGAAATTTGTTCATAAGTTGAAGAAAATATCAGTTTTATATGCCAAAAATAGAATGAGGACCTACTTGAAAGTGTATACTAAGCTTGGACTTGTGATGTAAACAACTTTCCGATTTTGATCGAAATCAATGCCATTGAGGAAGCCGAATGGTACGCCGTTTGCACTGTTAGCAAGTAACGTAGCTAATCCACCTTGTGGTCCAACTCTATATAGGCCACCGTAAGCCCCCACAATGTAAAGAAATCCTGTTAAAGGGTCGAAGGAGAATCCGAAAGGCCTTCCACATGTTAGCCCCAGATTTATGTCTGTCGCACCATCGCATAGTTCTTTGGTCCTGATTAAAGGGGGGAAAAAATGCAACACATATTGTATATGCATGGTTAGATCAACACCAAACACAAAACGAAAAACACTACTTTAGATTCATCAGAAGAAAAAATCATAAAACCCTATATTTCTTCCATCCCACTAAAAGAGTTTGATTATACGGACAAATAGAGTTAAAAACTAGACTCTTGTAGTGTTACGGGTAAATAACCATAATTTTAATAAGTTTAAAGTTCCATCCACAACATTTGTATTATATATATATATATATGTGATTATGGGATAATGGTTTGCTATCTTATGCTCACCTGTTTGGTGAAGTGTAGGCAAAATCAACGAAATCAGTGCCGTTGTACTTGAGAATTCTACCATCGCTAACACCCACATAAGGACCTTGATTAAATCGATCAAGGACAACGGAATCAGGGCCAAAAGGACCAGGAGGAAGATTCAGTTGGGAATATTGAGTGTATGGATCTAAAGATTGCAATGCAAACACGTGAGGAAGAAAAAACAGAATGCCAAAAATGGACAACATTGTGCAATATCTAAAGGCTGGATGGTTGATTTAGAAGGAACTCCTCTGAAGTATTTATAGGCAGACAATCACTAGCGAGAAAGATTTTTGCTATTTTTAGCTTTCCATTTAATATTATCACTATCTTGTCCATCCCTTAAGTTGGGCTGGTGTTGTATGTCCTAACAAAATTGGGACAAACGTCTGCCCCTCACACAACTCAAGGGGCAAAATGAAATTTTCATCTTGCACCTTGATCAATCCCTGAATTGTCCATTTTAGCCCACAGATATCTGTTCCAACAAAGTCAACTATTGTTGGTGTCGTTTGTTAACTTTTATATGGTGAGAGCCATTACACACGAAGTTTTTTAAATCACAATATTATGGTGAAATTAAATTACTAAAATGGGGAGAGTTTTGTACCATTTTTTCAAAGTAGATACAACTGCGAAAAAATTGATTTGACAACAATGGGATGCAAATCTACTTAACCATACCGAGTAGTATTAATTCATACAAATTTAAACAGTAGAATGAAAAATCGTTATTCCATTTCATATATAAATAACATATCGGAACATGAATTAATCCAATCTAAAATCTTCTGTAATAATCTTGTGAAAGCCTCTAAATGACTATATTGATCCTTACGTGAAATTAATTAAATTCCCATTTATTTATAAGGAAAAAAAAAAAAAAAATCTCCTCTCGTATTCAGTGAGACATAAATTCTTATCATGAAAATCTGAAATTTTCCCATAAAGAAAGAAAGATAAAAGAAACTAAATATATAAAAATATCCCATTAGCCTTTTTTTCTTTTTTCTTTTTTCCCTCTCCCTTTATTAAAGCCTGCCTCGCACTTGAAAGAAATTTAATTGCTTGTAAGTTGACTAAAATCAAGTGACAAACTGTAGAATTGGCATCTCTATAGCAGCCCTCTATTCTATAAATCGACCATGCTAAGGAAGCCTTTTTTTGCTGAAAAACGGAAAGTCCCCATATCTCTCCGCCTCTGGTTATAGTTTAGTTTTACCACTTCTCATGGTCCCATTTGTTGAATTTTTTGGCATCGACCTCACTTGTAATTTTGCCAAGTTTCGAGAAATGAATGAAACTAGCAGACGGCGAATTGTTTGTCTCACACAAGGCAAGATGAAACTAGACGGCGAAGTGGAGGAAATTCTATCCCCTTCTTTTGCACTAGATTATTAATTTATTAGTAGAGTGACCACACGGGCAATTCCAATAACTGCCTAGCAAGTTGATGAAAATCAAGATATATGTAGGCAGAAAACCTTTAAAATTGGCATTTATAGCCGCCCTATTATGTAGATCGGTCATGCCGAATATCGACAAGTGGGGTAACAAAAGTTTACTATGAGACAAATTTCGTGGAAACTAGAAAGCCTTTCGTATGACTGTTGAATCGCGCATGATTTTCAGTCAATTAATATTCGTTGAATCTGCACTAGAATTGTCAGTAGGTAAAGTAGCAAATTTGAATTTTTATTTAATCAGAAACTATCTATTATGATCTGACCAGTGTTGGACTATTATTTTAGCATCTTTGAAGGCAGTTCTCACGGGCTTTTGCCCAAGTTTTTAGTGTTTTACGGCAGGTTTGGAGAACAGCCCAAATAAGGAGGAAAGACTCAAAAACAAGGATTTTGGAGCAAGAGATGTTCGGGAAAAATGTCACACGGGTTGTGGCCCAAAAAGAAGGAGAAATCTGAAGCCCATTGGAGCAGCTGAAGTTCTAGGATGATCCAGAAATTACAGCAGTAGAAGTAAAAGCTGAAGTTCTAGAAGGTTCCAGAAATTACTGCAGTGAAAGTTAAAAGCAGAAGCTCTAGAAGAATCTTCAGAAAATCAATCGGTTGTTTCCTTCATCTGAGTGATGTGCTGACTTTGTCAAAGATTGCTCTACTCCTTAACTGATGGGATATTTTTACTGAGAGATGATTGTTTTCCTCTCTATAAATAGGGGTGCTCTCTAGGTAGAGAAGGCATTCAGATTTGCACTCAGTATTCATTTTAGTTTCTCATTCTTTATTCACGTAGAGTTCTTTCTTTAGTTCTGATAGAGTTACAATTTCATGATACATTATTCTAGCAGTAGTTCTATTTTATTTGAGGGTTCCTTCCGGCAGGCTACCCATTGCCCAAACGGGAAGAGTTTCCAGTAGCAATTTTCAGTAAAGTATCTCTTTTTCATATTCCATCCTTGCCTTCATTTCATGGCTGCTTTAATCTTATTTCGTGAGATGTTTAATTCTATGAGTAGCTAAATTCTCTTATTCTAGTATTATGTGAGAAACCTTAACCATTGCATGTATGAAACCAAAGCATGAATTCCAGTCTAATTAACTAGTTCCATAATTGCCTGTGTTTTTATGTCTAAAATCTAAGGTCGTATTAAGTTTGATCACCTTAATATAGATCTGGTAGGGCCAGTGAGTGTCACGACTACCGGCCGAGTAGTACAGGTTTAATTGGGTAGTAATCTCTTGAGCATCGTCGAGGGGGGTTTCTGGTTTTGGGTTCTTCTTATTCTTAATGCTTCTAGCTTAGTTAATACGGTGATTGCGGGGACTCGCGGCCTGTTAATTAAACTAGATAGGGAAATAACCTTGACTGTGGGGACTCACGGGGGTTATCGATTCATTAAGGGAGAATTGGATTATGATTGCGAGGACTCGCGGTAATCTATAACTGAAACGACATAGGATAATTAGACAGTAAAAGGGGTTTATGATTACATGCATACGGTTAAGGTGGATTGCATAATGCTAGGATATTCTTCTTAATTGATTCTTAATCTATTTTGCATATTGGTTTGGCTTATTTAACATTTCTACAAATTCAAGGTCTCGAGGAGACACAAAAGGTGACTGCTAGTCAAGTTTGGTTAAACTGCATGTTAATTTGGAAATTGTGTTGAATTTGCCGTCTCTGTGGATCAACCCTGTACTCTGCTGTGCTACATTTTATTTAGCTAAATTGGTGCAGGTTTTTAACAGTATTTTTACTGCATTTGATAGTCCTACGACTGGTTTATCATATTACAAAACATGGCACCACATTTTTATAGGAAAAGATGCCCATACTCAAAAATTAAAAAATTTGGAAATTATCCAAAAATGGAAAAATGCGACGATATCATGAAATCGAACTACAAAAGGAAATAAGAATTCGGAAGGTAAAAAAACAGCACCTAAGAAGACATTCTTATCAAAAGATATTACCAAAACAAAAATGATCAAAAACGGCAAACCCAGCCCATTTGGAGCCCTAAACAAATGAATTTGGCCGAAAAGCGAGTTGGATCATGGCATAGCAATGAGTTTTGCTTGTCGGCCCTTTTCCGATTGCACTAGGCTCATGATCTTTCGCTGTCTGTGCTTCTTCTTTCACTGATCCAACACTTCCAAAACTTCTACGCCGCATCATCGTATGCCGCACAAATGAGCATAAGAAAGCTGATATATATTTCACAAGAGTGTAAGTGTGCAGTGTATTGCATTAGTTTTCCTAACTTTTAGAACATAGAATTACATCCTTTCCTATTCTCAAACGAATTATTATTATTTTTTTAGGAAGACAGAAACGATTTTTTAGTCCTCTAAAAATAGACAATTTCTCTATAAGACGTGTTTTCATACGCAAAATTATAAATGAATCTTACAACACGTGTGTTTTAAACATGATTGTGGGACACAATGAGTACATAATAAGTAGTTTATGAGATCTGAAACCGTAGGTAGTCAGTAAACACTTGTCACTAATTGTTTCCCATTTGGACGAAATAGCAAATCAAAATATTAAATTCAATAATTAATTGTGAGACAAAATCGAATCTCACACATATATATTCCTCACAATTATCATTTCTTAGTGACATAGTAAAAGCTTATTAAAGCATATTTTGTGGAAAACTGAAAGGTCTTTCCAAAAACTGTTGAATATATTGCTCACGATTGCCAGTCAAACGGGCATCCAATGTTCGTTGATCCCACACAAGGATAGCAAAAAATTAGGGAAAATATCATACTAGGATATTATTCAACATCAAAACTAATTATTACAATAGATGGCATGCCCTCTATATAGGAAAAAGGCGTCCGGACTCGAAAATAAAGCAAATTTTGAAAATTTTCAGAAAAGGGAAAAAAATTTCTGAAGCCAACACGGAAGCAAACTACTAAAAGAAATAAGAATGATGAAAAAAGCACCTAGTAAGGACATGTTGTGTTATCTCCTCAAACTCCTAATACAATTTGTATTGGGCCAGGTAATTAATCTGGGCCGTTAGAGTTTGCCTTTTCTATTATAAATATGTGAGGTTTGTAATAGTTTAGGGTATGCTAAATAGAGAGAGCATCCACCCTTCTGGGATGTAGACAGAGAGCCCCGGCCTTTCGGCTGAGTGAAAGATGGGGTGCCGTCCTGCGTTCGTAAGAGATGTTGAAGATTTCTTATGTCTCTGACGTTGCGTTATGGGTTGTGGAGTCGTCCTGAAGTCATGCTTATGCCTTCGACGATGAGATAGAAAGAAGGGGGAGTGATAATAGAATAGAGGGCGAGAGACATTGTATGTTGAGAGTACATTCTATTGTTTGATTCCTATATATGAAGTGAAGTAGTGGGTAGTTTGTGGATGTAGATCTGTTGAGATCAAACCACATTAAATCTGTTATGTTCTTTTATTTTCTGTTTTCAATTCCGTTGCAGTAATTTTTGTTGGAATATTTCTTCTAAGAAGTGGTTTAAAAATCTTGAGCGGTGTTTTTTTCCAATAGGACATTCTAGTCAAAAGATATTTCTAAAACAAGAATTACCAAAAAAAAAAGAGGCAAAATTGCCTTTTGAAGCACTAAATTATGGAATTTGGCCGAAAAGTGATTTCGGTCATGGAATAGCGATGAGTATTGTTCCTTGGTCCAATTCCCGTCCCATGAAACCCAAAAACTCATATTTTCATTTTCGCTGGTCCAACTTCTCCATTTACACCAACGCTAAATCCGCATGCTTCCCATCACTCAGGTACTAATTTCTCAATATTGATTGATGGACAACAAGGCTTGTAATAAAAATACAATTTGAAAGTACCATATATAATCTTGACAAAGTTTATATATAGATAGAAAAATTGAGCAGCTGAAATCTCTTATTAATATTTAGTAATCAATATTCAAGATGGATGGACATCATAATTTATTGGTACAACGTTGTAAGATGTAACTTAGGGTTCTCCTTGCACAACATGATGCCCCTTAATTTATTTGTAACTGGAATTCATCACAGTTCAGTATTTTCTATAGATGCCAACATAATTAACTATTCGTGAGCCAATATATAACTCCCCTCCCTTATTGTCATATTCTTGAACAACATTCACTTGGGCGTTTGGATACTGGTTTGTGAGATTCTTGATGAGAAGCACTTTGCCTTTGGAATTAAACTTGTAACCATATGGATTTACGAAACGAGTCGGTTGTGTCTGAAAAACATTTACCGGCACCCAGAATAATCCCAGCGTCGGGGCTCTCTTTATTTTCACAGGTAAACCCGGCAACGTTAAAAGAACTTCGATTGTTCTTGCTTTCGGCCCTGTGCGGTAATACTTGAAAACTTGCTGATCGATGAAGGCAGAGTACAATACCAAAATACTGTCCACACTAACTGCGGGTCCTGCGGGGCTTCGAATTCCTTGCAATAACACTCTCACTTGCCCTGTGTCTGTATCATATTCCACTAACCTTCCAGTTGCATCTCCTGGAATACCTGGTCTCCCTTGTAAAGTATCCCTATTAAGAAGGAAGGTTAAAATAAATGCATAGGCATGATTGTAGTGGATGTTAATATTCGGATTTTCTGTCCAATTTGTCATGTCTTATCTCGTTAATTGAACTTATTTTGTCGTTCACTTGTATTTTTCAGTTAAGTAGTCAGTGACTTATTTTGTTGTAATTAAAAAGAATAAGACAAGGGGAATTAAAACGATGATCAATTTGAACTACTATGTTAAGCCAATAACTATTAGTCCAAAAAAGCCAATATAACTATGTAAAAATTTGAGTAAATAACTCCACTAATTCCCAAACCTGAGAAAATTTCCCTTCGGTCCCCAAATTACTATTTTACATCATCAATCAGTTCTCAGCACAAATTTAAAAAAAAAAAAAAAAACATCACCAACAATCACGTGAGAAAAACCATCGCCACTTAATCGGCTGTTCCCTGAAAAAGAATATATATATATATATATATATGGCTAAAATTGAATGAGGGAGTACTTGAACGTATATACTAAGCTTGCATCTGTGATGTAAACAACTCTCCGGAGTCGATCGAAATCAATGCCATTAAGGAAGATGTAGGACCCAAAATAATCCAAAACCCACAAACACACACAGCAATGTTAGACGAACACTACCGAAACAATAAGATGCAATCAATTTAATCAAGACAGCAAAGCTACGCACG
Source organism: Leptodermis oblonga (assembly GCA_016801395.1). NCBI lineage: Eukaryota > Viridiplantae > Streptophyta > Magnoliopsida > Gentianales > Rubiaceae > Leptodermis > Leptodermis oblonga. The sequence goes on from CM028755.1 coordinate 2,851,352, forward strand.
TATCAAAGTACAAACAAATCAAGCCAAATTGTTTGACTGGCTGCACCGAAGTCAAACAACACAATTTGAATCAAATATGCAATTGTACCAGAATTGATGCTTCAATCGTCGGTTGAACGAAACGAAACCAAGCTGCTGCCAAAAGGCCCAAAACCAATGGATTTCAAAGCTAATCGCAATTTGACTAACTTTAGCACACGCAACTCGAGAGAGATAAGTCAAAGTAATCCAAAGTTATTTGCTGAACCGATGAAGCAAAATCAATTAACAAGAATAAACATTAAGCAAAACAAAACAATCATTCTATTGCTTAATATTGCCAAAAGGCTTTTGATTTAATCTTTGTATTTTTCTCTGTGATTACAATGGCAACCCAAGGCATATATTTATAGGCTAAACTATCCCTGAATCCTATACTGATTCAGATTGCAACTATTTTCTAAAACAATTAGGTTTCCTAAAACAAATACGAAACCAAACAGGAAACAAACGAATAGGAAACATAAACCGAATAGGAAATAGAAATTAATAGGAAACTTAGTTTAATTATTCTACATAACCTCCCTTATGTTAAGAATTGTCAAAGAAGAAGAACAAACAGGGAAAAAGAAGAACAATCGAACTTATAATTTCAATAGAACAACTAAACAATACGACTGAATAATCCCATCCCAAAATAGGGCAAACAAGAATATATATAGAACTACGAACTAGTCTACCCTAATCCAATAAGGAAACTAAACCTATTACTACCATAAATCTATTATTACCATAAACTTACTATTACCATAAACCTATTATAACTATATATCTAACACCTTAAACTAAATTCGCGCCGTTAGCCATACCGAGCATCTACTTCAACTTTGCAAATATCTCGAACTTCAATGCCTTGGTGAAAATGTCCGCCACTTGATCTCCAGTCTTGCAGTAATCAACAACGATCTCCTTCTCATTAACCAAATCACGAATGAAGTGATACTTGATATCAATATGCTTACTGCGACCATGAAAAACTGGATGCTTTGTCAGCTCAATTGCCGACTTGTTATCACACAACACCGTAGTCGGACCATCCTCTTTATGCTGAAGGAAACCCAGTATCTTTCTTAACCAAATTGTTTGAGTAGCACAATTAGAAGCTGCAATACACTCAGCCTCAACAGTAGACAATGCTATCACTGGTTGTTTCTTTGAACTCCAAGAAAACACACCAAAACCAATGAAGAAAGCATACCCAGAAGTGCTTTTCCTTTCAACTGTATCACCTGCCCAATCACTGTCAGTATACCCCAGAAGCTTTACTGGTTCACCTCTTGGATACAGAATACCATCTCCTTGAGTACCCTTTAATGTACCTTAGGATTCTCTTTGCAGCCTGCAAATGCGAGTGACAGGGATTCTCCATGAATCTGCTAATCAATGCAACACTGAAATTTATATCCGGCCTTATAGAAGTCAAGTATCTCAAACTACCAACCATACTCTTAAAGTATGTTGGATCCACAGAATTTCCAGTGCCTTTTTTTCGTCAACCTCAACCTTTCTTCAGCTGGAGTCATGATCGAATTAGCACCATCCATCTTGAACTTCTTCAAAATATCACCAGTATATTTTCTTTGAGAAATAAAGATTCAACGATCAGTCTGAGAAACTTCAATCCCAAGAAAATATGACATAAGCCCCAAATCAGTCATTTCAAACTGTCTAATCATTACCTCCTTGAAGTCTGACATCATCTTTTCATTATTTCCAGTGAATATTAGATCATTCACATACAAGCAAACAATGACAATATCCCCACTTGATGAAGACTTCACGTATAAAGTATTCTCATATGGACACCTTTGAAAACCACTTTCGACAAAGAATGTATCAATACGAGTATACCAAGCTCTCAGAGCTTGCTTCAATCCATACAAGGCTCTCTTCAATTGATAGACCTTCTTCTCTTGACCTCTTTTTACAAAGCTAGGAGGTTGATTAACATACACCTCCTCTTCAAGGACTCCATTCAGAAAAGCAGACTTCACATCCATCTGAAAAATCTTCCAATCATTCTGGGCAACCAGAGAAATTATCATTCTCATAGTATCAAGTCTAGTAACAGGAGCAAAAACTTCAAAATAATCAATTCCTGGCTTCTGCTTGTACCCTTTTACAATAAGTCTTGCCTTGTATCTATCAACGTCTCCACTAGGCTTGCACTTTGTCTTGTAGACCCATTTCACACCAATGGGTTTCTTTCCACTCAGAAGGTTTGTAAGCTCCTAAGTATTATTCTTCTCAATAAAATTAATTTCTTCATCCATTGCCTTCACCCAACGATCATCTCCAACAGCATCTGTAAAATTAACAGGATCACAATCTGCAAACAGAGCAAAATTCACAACATCCTCATCAGTCAAATTATCAACTTCATCCCCAACTACATAATCATTCAAACGAGCTGGCAGTTTTGACTCTCTCCGTGGACGTCCACTTGAGGTGGAAGTTGTAGAAGTGGAAGAATCACAAACTGGTTGTTGAACTGGCTGACACTGCTCTTCAGTTGCATTATCTCCACCAATATACACTGCTGATGATCGTTTTACAATTTCTGGTGCCTTCTTTTTCCAATCCCAAATTCCCTGTTCATCAAATGTAACATCTCTACTGATAATTACCTTCCCAGTATCATGATTGAATAGTTTATAACCTTTAGTCTCACTGCTATACCCAATAAAGACATATTTTTCTGCCTTATCATCCAACTTCTTCCGTATTGCATCCGGAACATGGGCATATACAACACACCCAAATACTTTAAGATGTGAGATATTTGATTTCTTTCCTGACCAAATCTCATATGGAGTCTTCGTACCAATACTTCTTGTTGGACACCTATTTGACAAATAAACTGCACAAGCTACAGCTTCAGCCCATAAATCCTTAGGCATACTTTTGGCCGTCATCATCAACCTCACCTTATCCATCACTGTTCTATTCTTTCTCTCTGCAACACCATTCTGCTGAGGAGTGTACCTGGCTGTCATCTGATGCTTAATCCCATGATTTTTCAAGAAATCATCACCATTCTGCTGAGGAGTGTACCTGGCTGTCATCTGATGCTTAATCCCATGATTTTTCAAGAAATCATCACACACCGTATACTCAGTGCCTCTATCAGTTCTCAGAGTTTTAATGGAATTCCTACTCTGCTTCTCAACATAAGCCTTGAAACTCTTGAAAATATCACATGCATCAGATTTAAACTTCAACAAATAAACCCAGGTCTTCCTACTAAAATCATCAATAAAAGTGATAAAATATTTGTTACCACCCCGAGAAGGAACATCAACAGAACACAGACCAGAATGAATCAACTCCAATGCTGCTTTGCCCTCCAAACTTCACCTTTAGGAAAAGGCTCCCTGTGCTTCTTGCCCAAAACACACGACTCACATTGTCGAGATTTAAAGTTAAGTGATGGCAATCCAGAAACAATATTATTCTTCACAATAAAATTCAAACTACCAAAATGAAAGTGGCCAAAGCTTATATGCCACAACCAACTCTCATCACAGCCAGTGGTACTAAAGGAAGCTGAATTATAATAATTAAGAGTGATTGGAAACAACCTGTTATTGTTCATGTCTACCTTTGCAATCATCCCCATCCGTTCATCACGAATTGTGCAAATACCATGCCTAAAATTAATATCATAATTCTTCTCATGCAACTGACCAAGACTCAACAAATTCTGACTAAGATTAGGCACATAAAAGACATCACCTATTACACTGGTCTTCTCATTTTTCAAAGTAATGGGAATACTACCTTTCCCAACAACAGACATAACATGATTATTTCCAAATCTCACTGTATTCCTGTAGGTCTCATCAAGATCAGAAAAAATTTCCTTTCTCCCACACATATGATTACTACAGCCAGAATCAATGTACCTTTTAGAGCTTTTATCTTCTTCACCAGCACCACCAATAAATAAAACAGTTTCATGATTATCACCCCTACTTTCAGCTATTTGAGCATGTCCAGTATTGTTATTTTTAAGACCCCAACAATCCTTTTTTATGTGACCCATCTTTCCACAATTATAACATTTAATTTTAGACCTATCACATTTTTGCCCATTATTTTGAGCATCCGAATTAACCATTGGTTGGTAAGAAAAATTACCTCTACCCTGGCCTCTGCCTCTGAAGCTTTGACCGCCACGTCCTCTCCCTTGAGAATTCTGGCCCTGCTGATTGGTTTCATCACCATCGGATTCTTTAGGCTTATATACCAAAGCCTTCAATGCTTCTGACGCCGCATCAACAGATGGTCTGTCACATGACATCTCATATGTCACCAATTCTCCTTCCAAATCAGCATACGAAAAAGTGGAAAGATCTTTAATGGCCTCAATAATCTCCTTCTTTGTGTGAAATTTCAAAGTCAACGTCCGAAGAACTTTAGACACCATCTGCTCTTCTGTTACTTTATCAGCGTTGATCTTCATCTGACCAACTATGGACTTTACCCTAGCCATGTATTCTTGCACCTGTTCATTAGGTTTCATCTCTGCTACCTCGAATTGTCTCCGTAACTCCTGCAGTTTCTTTTTTTGAACGTTTTCGTTTCCTCGATTGGTAACTTGTAACTTATCCCAAAACTCCTTAGTTGTCTCTACCTTCATTAAACTTCTGGATATGTCTAATCCAACCTTTGTTCTTAAATAATAGAGTGCATGATTATTGTGAGAATGATTTTTCTCCAATTCTTTACTTCCCTCAACTGTTGATTTTTCACCTTCCTTGTCTTTTTCAAGTTCTTCAAAACCTGGCTCAATTACATGCCAGATACCAACCATCTTGAAAAAATTCTCCATCAATTGACACCATATTTCAAAATTATTTTTCTCATCAAATACAAATACATGACACTCAGGAGTATTAAATAAAGAAGACATCTTGACTCCCAAAAAAATAACACAGGCTCTGATACTAGCTGTAGGACCCAAAATAATCCAAAACCCACAAACACACACAGCAATGTCAGACGAACACTACTGAAACAATAAGATGCAATCAATTTAATCAAGACAGCAAAGCTACGCACGTATCAAAGTATAAACAAATCAAGCCAAATTGTTTGACTTGCTGCACCGAAGTCAAACAACACAATTTCAATCAAATATGCAATTGTACCCGAATTGATGCTCCAATCGTCGAACGAAACGAAACCAAGCTGCTGCCAAAAGGCCCAAAACCAAATGGATTTCAAAGCTAATTGCAATTTGACTAACTTTAGCACACGCAACTCGAGAGAGATAAGTCAAAGTAATCCAAAGTTATTTGCTGAACCGATGAAGCAAAATCAATTAACAAGAATAAACATTAAGCAAAACAAAACAATCATTCTATTTCTTAATATCGCCGACAGGCTTTTGATTTTTGTATTTTTCTCTGTGATTATAATGGTAACCCAAGGCACATATTTATAGGCTAAACTATTCCTGAATCCTACACTGATTCAGATTGCAACTATTTCCTAAAACAAATACGAAACCAAACAGGAAACAAACGAATAGGAAACATAAACCGAATAGGAAATAAAAACTAATAGGAAACTTAGTTTAATTATTCTACAGAAGGTAAATGGTACGCCATTTGCACTGTTAGCAAGTAACGTAGCTTGTCCACCCGGTGGTCCTACTCTAAATAGGCCATCATAAGCATCCACAATGTAAAGAAATCCTGTTAAATGGTCAAAGCTGAACCCCAAAGGCCTTCCACATGTTGGCCCAAATTTATGTCTGTTATGCCATCGCATAGTTCTTTGGTCCTGACTAATTCGGAGAAAAAATGCAGCACATATTGTATATATGCATGGTTAGATCAACAAAATTCATATAGTACTTTCTGGATCCTACTAAAAGCGTCTAATTTTGAAACCAATGTTAAAATCTAGACTCTTGTAATGTCTTACGGGGAAGTAACAATATTTAGTAAGAAAAAGTGTAAGAATAAGAAAACACTTGTCACCTGTTTGGTGAGGTGTAGGCAAAATCGACGAAATTAGTGCGTTGTATTTGAGAATTCGACCATCGCTAACACCCACATAATTAAGGACCCTGATTAAACAGATCAAGGGCAACTGAATCAGGGCCAAAAGGACCAGGAGGGAGATTCAGTTGGGAATATTGAGTGTAACATTGTGAAATATCTACGAAAACAATTAGTTAGAAGGCTGGATGGTTGATTTGAGAAGGAAATTCTCTGAAGTATTTATAGGCTGATCCCAAATAAAATTTTTGCTATTTTGAGCTTTGCATTAAGAATTGTCGCTATCTTGCACATCCCAATTAGGTCGGGCAGGTGTCTGTCTGTCCTAACAAAATTGGGATCGGACACAAATCGCGGGATTAAAAATGAAAATTTTCATTTTGCACCCTCTGAATTGTCTATTTTACCTTATCATTTTAATTTTTGGTGAGGCAAAATATAAATTTTTTAAAATTTTATATAGTGAAAAAAAAATTTTTGAGTGCTGGGGGAGCTTGTGGCTCCGCCACTGTGGGATCATGAGTTGGGCAATTTTTCGTCTCAATAAGGAATGAGGAAAATGTCAACAACAATCAATCAATGAGTAATTAATTAATCAGCACGTTAATTATAATTAATTGATAGTGATCAACACTACTAGAAATAGGGGCATTTTACGTCCAAACCTTAGGATATATGAATTTGTTAATCTAGTAGGTACGTACATTATTTTTATTTTTGACTGAACAAAAAATGTTTTCGATTTTCATAGCTCGTCTCGCCGGCCATCAGAAACAATACATAGTTGTATTAATTTATATATAAAAGAGATCAATTACAAATGTTTTCCAAATATTGTTATATATAATAGCCGATTAAGCGGCTGAGGGCATGAAAACCCTTTCGTTGATAGGGCGGAAAAACAAAGAATCCGAGGGGGACATAGAACCGAAACCCCGGAATACAACATGGAAATTGAAAAAAGAGGTACATTTTCTGATCACATAAATCTTGCCTTGAGGCTGTACATGCCAACATAACCAGCTTCTCATGAGACAATGTATAAGGCATCTCTCTCAAAACCACTCTCTTGCACAACATCCACTTGGGCTTGAGAATATTGGTCTGTCAAATTTTTGTTCAAAAATATAATACCATTTGAATTAAAATTGTAAGCAAAAGTATTAAGAATGCGGGGTTTTTCCTGAACAATCTTATTCACTGCCATCCAAAACGATCCTCACCTCCACCCATTCGTTATTCCAAGGGGATAATAACCATCTGTGAAATTCATCAAAGGTTTCGGTCGTGCATTCGCCGGCAGGAGGAGCCAATGCTTGAAAATTTGCTTAGTTGTAAGCGGCGAGAACACCACAAACTCCAGAGGATCAGAAAGTGCAGGACCTGCTGGGAAAGGAAGACCCTCTGCCAATACTCTCACTTTCCCTGTGTTTATATTGTATTCCAATAGCCTTCCACTGTTATCATTCTCAGGCAGTGGCGGAACCACCTATGGGCTGGTGGGGGCTTGATCTCACCGGCTGCCGCTTGTAAATAATACCCGGTGACGGAACAGCCCCCACTCCGCTGCTGCAGTCTTCTTTTTTCTTTCTCCGGCATAGCGTTGCTGCAATCAGTTTGCTGTTTTTCTTTTAATTCAATGGACCCATGCCCTTGTATTGGTTAGTAAAACGTCAGCGCCGTTTGGAAGGCGCTCGCGTTTTATCATTTATGTACTCTTATAAAATATAATATTTTATTTTTTCAAAAAAATTTACAATCCTTAGTCAATCGAGATGGAGAGAGAGAGCCCTAATTTGTAGTTTCTGACTCTTCATTCCTTCAATCGGCTCAGGCTGCGCAGCTGAAGAATCAAGAATTCCAATCGCAATCGGCAATACGGTAATACCCTTCTTCTTCTTCTATCTGTTCGACTGTTCACCACTGACTGCCGCTTGCAATCGGCAATCGCGCTGCACTCTTGCTCCAATTCCATAGTGCAGACCGCCAGCGCCGCTGCAGGCCATTTACTTTTCTCTCAGGTCAGTTTTCTGATTTTTCATTCTCAGCAATTAATTGTTTTTTTGAATGGTTATTATAATTTATTTTCTTTGTTTTAGACTTTTAGTTGTAGATTTAATGTTGTAAATTGTAAGTGACCAGATTATATAAATGTAATGTATGCAGTAATGGCGTAATGCAGTATGTAGGTGCTTGTATGGTTGCGTTGAGAAATTTGAATTTTTGTATTCATGATTTGAAGCAATATTATGAATTTAAAGAATTTTAGGTATGAAATTAGAAAAATTAGGGATTTTAAAAATAGTAATTTTATTTTATATTTTACACAAGCCTCCATTGATTTAATTTTCTGGTTCCGCCACTGTTCTCAGGAAAGGGTTATCCTTGTAACAAGTCCCTAACAAATTCATTAAAACCATAGTTATGTGCGTGTACGATCAAAATTATGTAATACAATCGTTTTCTAGTCACAATCTAGGTAATTCGACCCTCATTGTCGTCCATGAAATAATCATAAATTGTACGTGTACTTACTTGTAGGTATAATTTCTGCTTGCATCTGTAAAGTAAACCCTTCCTTTGGTCGCACGCAAATAAGAAATGGTTAAGCTAGTGAGGAAGTTGAATGGTACACCACTTGCATTATTCGCAACTAGTGTAGCTTGTCCACCGTTAGGTCCTACTTCATATAGACCACCATAAGAATCCGTAACGTAATTTTCTTGCATTGAATGATTGAAATGAAAATTGTGCAGAGTATTTATAGGCAAATAATGCACGTATTCGTATATAGTTCAGTGTAGTAGAGGAATCATATCATAATAAAATAAGTAATAAACAAGGGCGGGTGTTTTTAATCTTTTAATTTTTTGCTCTTAAAAAAAAAATAGGGGCGGATTCTAGGGGATGGGGTGTTCCGCTGACCCTCCAACCCCCTCTTTCACATTTATTAGCTGTGCATATTTAACTATTACTTTTTTAATAATATATTTAACTGTCAAAATAAACTTATTCGTGTGTTGCACCCATCATTTAAAAAATATTTTTTGGTTCCGCTGTTGGTAATAAATTTCATATTTTAGCCAGAAATTGGCCTTCTAGCTTGCCCTAATTAATTACTGTAAGGTTAATTAATGGCTACACTTTCATAATTAGCTTCAGGATCGTGAAATAATGTCGAAGAAATCAATAAATAAATAAAAAGTCAGCATATAACACTGCTATGAATAAAATAAGTAATAAATTTCATATTTTCTACATATTTAATTTAGCTAGAAATCGCATTCTATCTTGCCCTAATTATTATTATTATTATTATAAGGTTAATTAATGGCTAAACTTTCCCCAGAATCGTGAAATAATGCTGAAGAAATCAATAAATATATTAAAAATAAACCAGCATAACACTTATATAGATTTTGGAAGCCCTTGTTCTTATGCCCTTCAAGCCTTATAAAATCATACGTAAGGAGTAATTATATTTTTTTGCTTTTGAATTTGATGTTTAATAATATTTTTAAAAATAAATAACATGATATATATCCCTCTATTTAAATTTTTTTTAAAAAAATAACAGTTTCCATTATTTATTTATTTATTTGTGATGTAAAATTATAGTAGCTAAGTTTTGAATGAAATTATGCTAAAAATGATGTACAAGTCCCACAATAATCAAAGAAAGAGGAATGAGGACAAATCAAGTTGAACAACATATAATTCTATGATTAATTAATAGTACATGATTTTCATTTTTATTGAGGAGTTAAAGTAATATTTTAAAACTGATTATATACATATATATATATATAATTAATTAATCAGCATGTTAATTATAATTAATTAGATGGTGATGAAGTAGTGTGTGAAATTATTGATATGGCCTGATTTGTCTCCCAAAAAACAAATGGCATGGATAATATAAATAACTCATTAATTAATAACCATTATACTATTTTGGGAATCTTGCATACAAATTTCACCTCTTCTCTAGAGTGAACTATATATTCAAAATATCATTATAGTTTTTCAAAATCTTGGTTGGGTAACTAAATCTTTTTTTTTTTTTTCTTGCAAATATCATATATTTTTTTTTAAAAATGGGTAAAAAATGTCACTCTTTTAGTTTACTCCGTTAGAGCTAACGAAATGGTCAACGTACATGTATCTCTCACATGCTCAGGAGTATTTTGACAAAACAATAAATTAAAAGTACTGCTCATCTTTTCCACTTTTCCCTCCGTCTGCCTCCCTGCTCCCTCCTTCCTTATCAGTCATCCCTAGCTACTTTGAGCTTTGCATTAAGTACTGTCGCTATCTTGCACATCCCAGTTAGGTCGGGCAGGTGTCGTCTGTCCTAACAAAATTGGGATCGGACACAAATCGCGGGATAAAAAATGAAAGTTTTCATCTTGCACTCTTTGAATTGTCCATTTTACCCCTCCCCGAATTGTATTCTGACACATATCTGTCCCAACTAAGTCAACTATTACTGGTGTCGTTTATTAATTTTTATATGGTGAGAGCCATTAAATGGGTAGAGTTTTATATATACCTATATATATATATATTCAAAAAAAAAAGTATAGAGAAGGATATGAAGAACCCGTCATCCAGACGCTATAATACATCAAAATCTATACGCGAAAAACGTGTATTGTCACACCATCAAACTGTCCCATACAATTTTTTGTCTTCAAATAAAATTGTATTGAAGGCGAGTCTAAGTATATTCTTTTATATATATATATATATATGTATGTATATATATATAATAGATTTTTGGAGAGACGGTAAAAACTCAACCATATTTGTATTTTCCAATTTATTCATGATTATTAAGTAAGAAAACCCTATTATTAGTTACAAGAGCTGTTTGTCTCGCACAAGGCAAGGTGAAACTTAATAATGTAGAGACGCGTGACGAAGTGAAGGAAATTCTATCCCCCTCTTTTCCACCACATTATTAATTAGTAGAGTGACCCAACAAGCAGTTCCAATAACATTGCAGCCAATTTAAGTTTAGTTAATTAGACTTGTGAATCGTGTTTCATACATGAACCCGATTTAGAGGAGTGCCTGTCTTATACAAAAACAGGCATACAAATTTTCAAGTTTTTTTTTTAAATTTTTTATTTTTATTCTTGTGTTCCTAAGATTTGAACCCCATAATCTTAAGGTTACAAGACCTTGCCATTAACCACCACCTCAACCCTCCCCTAAATGCAAAAGTCAATTTATCTTATATATATTAAATTAAACATGAGATTGGTTATCCATTTTATTGATTACATAAAAATAAAATGCTGCCTCGCATTTAAAAGAATTCAGATCAATCCCAACATTAATTACATACATATTGGATGTCCTAACTTGCTAGAAAGTTGATAAAATTCAAGATATAGTTGTTAGGATGGCGATGCGTATCACGGGATCGATCTTATGATCTTACCATCCAAATATATTAAATCGATCTTAATTCAACCATCAACTATAAAAACAAAAATAGAAAGGGATCGATTGACTAATTGGGCTAAACTAAAATGAACAAAAAGTTTTCTAATCTAATTAAAATTCCATAAACCAAATCGATTTGATCACAATAGCCAATTTGATCAAATTAATTATTGGGCTTGACTCTTGAATTAACCTCCACAGGCCCATTTAATTGATTAATTTGGCAAATTTGATCAAGTGATTTTGTTTTTACCAAATTGGAAGAAATTGTCATGCCCTGGGGTCAAAATTGAAAATAAATTCACAATAAGGGCTATTTTGAAAATTTTGAAGCCTTTGTCGTTTTTAATTTCTTTCACTCTCAACTCTTCACCGTATAAATGTAGATACGATGGGAAGAGGAAAGCATGTTTTTGATGATGAAGTATTCTGTATCTGAACTCTCCCATCCTCAATTAAATTTCTCTCTACATTCTTCCTTATTTCTTGTCTTTTCTTTTGTGAGCTTCTCCCATTTCTTTTGTTTTCTTCTTAAATTACCATTCTAGTTATATATATTCTGGGTTTGAGATCCTGACAGAAATATTCTCGGGCCTTGATTTTGAATTCGCCGTCGCCCAACATCAGCATTTTTGTCTGGAAATTTAAGGGCAGTTTTGCCATTTCATATTAGATAAATTTGGTATTTTGATGTACATTTGTGCGTACTGAATGTTTACTGCGTTTCAGAGGTTATTTTTTATTTATAAATATCAGGTGTTTCTTAGTTGTTAAATTTGATTAATTTTTTTCAAAAGAAAGGTGAACAATTCTATAGCTAATTAATGGTCCATGATTTTCTTTTTTGATAGAGGAAAATAAATATTTTAGAAGTGAATTGACTTTAGCACTTAACTTCGCTGTAAATCAGGTGTTTATGTAATTAATCAGCACATTTATTACAATATTTAATTTGATAGTGATGATTTAGTGTATGTTAACTTATTGATTTTGTCTGATTAGTCTCTCTAACTAATGATATGAATAATACAAAGAATTAATTAATTAATGGTGTAATGTTAATTTCAACTCTTGTTTTCATACAAATGGGTAAATTAATGAGCCCGTTGGGTCTTTTGATTTTTGGGGGTTAATTTTCTTTGAATCCTACTTAATTTAAATAATAATAAAAAGCTTCATTTAGATCCCTAATTTTACAGTTACAGGTCTAAATGGTTCCTTAATTTCTGACAAAAATAAGTAGGGTGATACCAACCCCAGTTGAGCCGAGTTTTCAAGTGTTCAAACTCTGTTTGTTTTCCAATCGAATCTTATAATTTTGTTCTTGTTTGTTTATTTAGTAAACATTTGTGTAATTCTATCATATCATTAACCGTTGTGGGTCATGCGTATCTGCTAAGTATCTCACATTGGAATATGAAAATGCTATACAGTAATTAATTATAAGTAAGTTAGGCTCAAAATCTACTTTTATGTCAAGTTAGGGTTCAATTTACTCATTACATTTTATGGTGGGATGTGTTGTGTGTTATCTCCCCGGATTAGCAAATTTCCAAACAACTGGTATCAAAGCCCAAAGTTGACATCATAGTTTGCAAGTTCGATTTAGGTGTAGGATTGGATTGTAGAATCATAAGATCCTACACAAAACGTGCATGTGTAACTACTCTTATTTGAACCATTTTAATAAAAAACTTTAGGATCGGATATAATTAGAGGTAGGATCAAATTGGTACCTTCATGCTTGCAATTAAGTTGTTATTAATGTCCGAGAGTAGATCACTTGTATAAAATATTTTCTCCAATCATATTAAGTTAATGAGACAACATAATTTTAAGGTGAAATGACATCGTTTTATTGAATATTTTGAACATATGATTCTCACTCATTAATGGACTGGTTATATCTTGATGAATTTTTGGATACTAGCTAGTAAAAAATTGTTTGATTTAATTTTGAAGAGGCTAGCTATATATAAATGAATCCATGAAGGTACATTAATGTTAAAGGAAAATTATTGGGTCAACCCTTGAAGCAATCGATATTAATTTCCAGTCCAACAAAATGTTGAATACAAATAATTAATTACAACAAAATGTAGCAAATATTAATATTCAAGTATCATCTTTTCTGAAACATGTAGCGTAGGAAATTAAAGTGGACACTTAAACATAACAAAATGTTATAGAACTTGATTTTTCCTTCTAAGCATATATATATATATATATAATATGAGAAATATTAGGATAATAAAAATTAATATTCGATAAAAACATTAAGTGACCAACTTTGGTTTTTAAAAAAAAAAAAGAAAAAAAATCACCCCTCGACCTTTGATGTGTTTTCCAAACCTCTGAAAGTATTTTGATGTTTTACCAAATCTCGAAACATTTTAAAATTTACCCATTTCTTCAAACGATCACCTGCATATTGCAAATCTAGGGCGGCCCTGTATAGATGCCAACATAAGGAGCTATTCGTGAACTAACATACAACTTATTTCCCCCCAAAAGAGTATCGTATTCTTGCACAACATTCACTTGGGCGTTAGGAAACTGGTCTGTAAAATTCTTTTTGAGTAATATTTTACCCTTGAAGTTTGAATTGAATTTGTAACCAAACGGATGAACAACGTGTGGTTCTTCCTGAACGATCTCGTTTACTGCCACCCAAAACGTGTCGATCCCCGGGGCTCGCCTGATTTTGATCGGGTAACCCGGTAACCGATCCAACAGAACTTCGGTTTTAGCCGGCCCCAACCCGACCCAATACTTGAAGATTTGCTGAGTGGTAGTGGAGGCGAACAAGACGTATGCGCCAGAAGTACTAACGGAAGGACATGATGGATTAGGAAGGCCTTCTAACAATACCTTCACTTGCCTTGTTATAGTGTTGTATTCCAATAACCTTCCACTTGAATATTGCTTGAAAAAACAAAGGCATTTTCCTTCCACAACATCTCTGAAAGAAACCATTAAATTAAATTCATTAAATTGTTAATTATTTATACATATACACGTATATTTGGCATAGACAAGAAAAATATATATATATGGGGTCTAATGCAAACAAAAAAAATAAAATTCTCATAGAAGTAAACAAATATATATACGGGTGAAGTGAGGGTTAAAGGGGGCTTCAGATCACATGTCGCGGACGCGACATGTGCCCCCTCACATTTGTGAGGGGCCCACAATGTGGACCTCACTGTGGGCCCCTCACATTAGGGGCACAAGTTGCGTCCGCGACATGTGATTTTTTTCCCGCTAAATACCCCTCCGAATCCCCCTAGAAAATGGCGCCCCTTAAACGTTTATGCCGGAAATTAACCTATAGGTATAACCTAGGCTTGCATCTGTGAAGTAAACAACTCTTCTAATCGGATCGAAATCAATGCCGACGAGGAAGTTGAATCCTACACCGCAGGCACTACTAGCAAGTAACATTTGCTTGTCCACCTTTAGGTCCGACTTTAAACAAACCACCTTTATAAGCATCTATAATGTAAAGATCTCCCGTCACAGGATCGAAGGTGAACCCTGATGGCCTTCCGCATTTTTGACCCAAAGTTATGTTTGTCACACTCACACCATCACATTCTTCCTTGGTCCTAAGAGATATACCAGGAAAACGATAAGACAAATTGAACAGATGATTCGAGGAAGAGGAAATTAAAACAGCTATCTAGCGCGGTTTTACCTGTTTGGTGAAGTATAAGCAAAATCCACGAAATTTTTACCATTGTATTTGAGAATTCTACCGTCGCCAACATCCACGTAAGGACCTTCGCCGCGTGGATCTAGGGCAACTGAATCACCAAAAACTCCAGAGGGAAGATTGAGTTGGGAATAATCTTCTTTGCATGGAGGGAAAGGGTTTGGAAAAGCAAATAAGGGAGGAAGGAAAAACAAAATCACAACAATATTGGACAACATTGTATGTGTCTTATGTTGTCCTAGTTTACAAAATAGAATTGCTTGCTAAAGCTATCTTGGCACAACGTTTTTATAGGCACAACTTTTGAAGTTTAGTATATTCCCATGATTGGGAGAATTAATTTTGTTATTTTATTTTTGTTTTCGTCAACCAATAAATTTATTTAGTTAATGTGTGACGAATAATTCACTCCATCCACAGTACTACAAATTGAATGACTCTTGGTATTGTTAATAATTATTTACTTCATTCATTTTAGATTAAATGTAATTTTGGACACTGTATAAACACTGTGTAATTTCAAAAACAATGTGTACTTATTATTACATTTGAAAACACCTAAAAGTAGATTATTCAAAATACAAATAATTGTGAGCCATTTTGGTTGAGGTAGGTTCATTTTTTTTATGGCTTATTTTAATAATATGGGTAACCAATCCCTCGTTAAATATATATATTTTTTTAAAAAGCCACCATTTTATGAGTAATCATCATATGATGGCGAAACTAGAAAAAAATTTCCTATAAAAGCTAATTTATAATTGTTTTATTTAAATGAATTTATTACCTTTTAAATTTTTATATCCACCATTATAGAAAGGATCAAATTATATGAATATACACAAATAATATATGATTGATTGACACTTGAAAAAATATTAGTATTATTCATGCTTCTGCGATGAAAGGAAGAATACATCAACTATATTCTACGGATATGTATTTTTTGAGAAAAATAACATCACTAGCTTGTTATGTAGGAGAAATAACATACTTGAAAGTAAATAAAATAATATAAAAGGCCACCATAACTCCAGAATATTATAATTATAAAATAAATTTATAGTTTAACTATTAATATTTTGTCCTTAAGTTTCAATATAATCCTTTCCATTAAAAAGTAAAATAAAATCTTTTTACTGTTGGTGAAATTTATATATTCCACCTTTGGGAAAGATATTTTATCTAATTTTTTATTAGGGTTCAAATTAATTTAAATGGTTAATAAATTACAATAGTTTAATTTATTTATCATAAATCTTATCTTTGACAACTCACTAATTCAATATATGTCTAACCCAGCTTTGCAAAATATTCTTCACGACGTTTAGAATTCATTAACAACAATATGTTTACCAATTACCTTTGGGACTCGTGCTCTGGCGGCTGTGGTGTGAGTCCCGATCCTCAATTCATTTTTTTTTTTTTTCAATCTTGACCTATTCACTGAAAACAAAATAACGTTACTTTGTCGCTCATTCATGCTTACTTTTAATTTTGTCCAAATATATGAGTGGCAAAGTAATATTCCAGAGGATCAGATGCCCTACGATGGCTTATCCTGACCTTTGGGGCTAGAATGACAATTCCTCTCTAACCTTTCGTGTGAATTTGGATGGGGGGCCCACACCAACTCCCACCTAGTTCTGCTACTGTGTGAAACAATTAGTTATCCTTTTACAAGTCAACCTTTGCACCAACTAATCACTAATCCTAGATTCAAAACATCAATAATCAAAGTTTGATTCATGAGGCACCTAATTAAGTTCATTAATTAATTGGTGAGCCAGCGCGAGCTTAGTGATATTGCCTACCGACCGAATGACACGCGTTAATTATATATACAAATGTAATTAATTAAGAGATTAAATTATGTTCTTTGTCCCTAAATTTTCTGCTAAATTATATTTCGATTAATCTATATAAAGTTTCAATAAACTATTAAAACACCGTTATAGCTAGCCAGAGATCAAAACATTTTACTTAAAAGTATCAAAACCCATCTTCAATGATAGAAGATCGATCTTGATCATAACTACTGGGGCCTTTAATTTGATAGTTTGTCAATACATTCGAGAATCAGACGTAATTTACCGAAAAATTCAGGGGCAAAAATCTAATTAACGATAACTAAGACTTCCTCCGATCCAAAATAAAAGTCGTTTTAGATCGAGTTTTTCACATAGATTAATTTGTTACTACCAGGGCTCTTGAAGTTTTAATCCAATTATTACTCGATATATATTCAAGATAACAATTAGTTAGATACGTTAAGACAAGGGTAAATTAAGAATTTTATTTTTTTATATATTGTTTACTAAAACGTTATTTATTTTGAAAATTATTACTTTTAGTCCCTCAAACGATTTTTATTCTAGGTCGGGGGATTAATAATATAATGTTCGTCCCATTCAGGAGATAATAGAAAACTGTAGTATATATTGCGAATCCCGTAACTTGTAGCTGGCCAAATATTTTAGTTACATATTTTATTGTTGTGTTATCCCGTAACTTCAGGATCATGAAATGATCAGCATTATCACTGGCTTTTTGTGTCAACGAATGGCTAACCATCATAAATAAGTGTAGTCGTCCGAACTTAACTCAATGCCAATTCCAAAACTTGCAGATAGGGCTGAGAACGAACACCATACGTTCACGAACAAGCTCGATACTAACTTGATAATAAATGAATACGAACAGAATTTTAGACTCAGCTAATAAATGAACAAGTCGTTGAAAACTCAATAACGTATATGAATGGGCTCGCTTAAAATATTAACTACATAATATAAATAAAACATATTTATATAGACAACATTAAACTATTAAAGTATCCAAATAATTGAATATGTATATATTTATACTAACATAGATATCAATGTTTGAACTTAAATTGAATTTAGATATTTAAGTAAGTTGATACAACATATTAAATTAAATAAACATTACTCGATTCAGCTCCACTCGGCTCGATATAATAAATAAACATTTCAAAACTCGGCTTGATGTCATCCTTGTTTGTAGCTGGCCAAGATTTTACTTACATATTTTGAATTATACATATTGTGGAGATCATGAACTAATGTTGAATGAATCAATTGATGATACAAATTAATCCAACTCACAAGATTTTGGGCCTGGAGAAGAGTAGTAACATACTCTCAGGTTAGATGTATATTTGGGATGTTTAGGCTATGTTTACTTCTATTTTTCTCCACAAAAGTCATCATTTTTCTTTCAAAAGTTTACATATCCAAATACTCTTATTTAATCATTACACTTTTCTTTTCTTTTTTTTTCGTTTCTTCTATATTTTTTCAGAAACGAATTCCCCCTAAAAAATTTCCCTCCTCAAAGTAAAAAAATTTCCCAATTTGTAAACAAAGCATTAGGGTAATTTGAGGCGTGGAACTTTCTTCACGGTGTGGGCGGCACTATTAAATTCCTCACAGAATCTAAAGAAATGGAGGAATTAAATTAGGAATGAGCTAGTGTCCCAGCGATTAGTGCGCAAGGCGGGCCACCCAAATGTCGGGGGTTGGATTCCTACATCTGTCAATTCTGTCTATTTATAGTGTCAGGCAAAACTGACAGGACTCTGTAGGAGGCTCCCCACTTTGAAAGTATTTCTTTAAAAAAAAAAAAAAAGGAATTAAATTAAGATCATAGAAATTAGAGAGAGAATATCTTAAAGGATAATTCTATTAATCTAAAAACTTGAGTTACAAGTAAAGTAACATGGTTATATATATAAAACTTAACCTGCACTCACTAAACACTAACAATTAAGCTAAAATGCACCACTATACTAAGATGTACAATAGAGTGTCAGACCCACATATCACATTATGGGGTCCACTACTTCATTGTGAGAAGGTGGACAAGGAAGACAAAGAATAAAGTTGACAGAAGATCTCATGAAACTTAAATTAGGTGAGCTCCGAAGTCAGTTGAGCTCAGATTAGCCTATGAACTTGAACTTGGCACGTGACTGCTGAGATTTAACTTACCCCACATCTTTCAAGGTTTCAAAATGGGTGGAAATGGTGTTTGCGCACGTAGTGCAAAAGAGAAAGTGTATGGGAGAAAAGAGGAAATGGTAATAAGGCATTTTGAAGGTTGAAAATACCGACTTTCAATACTGGTTCTAAAAAAACGACAAAGTGTTATCTAAGCCGGATATCCTGAAACTAAACTGGCATAGAAAACATGGACATTAATCTAGCTAAGGTGGTTATAAGGAAACTGTCTTAGAAAATACTTACTAAGTCGGTTTCCCTTTAACCAACCTAGAAATTTTAAGGTTTTTTAAGTGGGTTTTAGGATAAACGGCCTAAATAATCTGAATTTTTATAATTTAAAACTGTTAATTAATAACTATTCGCGTTAAAATGGCCAAAGTAGAATCCTTTTTTTTAGTGGTGAAGTATTATCTATTAAAGGCAATTTTAGAACAAAAAGTATAACATGAAGGGCCAGTTTAATTTTGACACGTACGTGATGAGAACATGGTTCATTCTCATTACGTACGAATGTTTAATTTTGGATGAATTAAATAAAATATCATTAAGAAATCAACAATATGTTAGTTTATTTCGAAGCCAACTTATATAAATTAGGGCCTCCTTAATTAATTAAGGGTGAAATTGTCATTATTTTCTTGTTCGCAAAATATTTTCAGTCTCTAAATCATATTCCCTGTGGTGGATTAAAAGAGTCAACTTTGTGAATCTTTTCTAATGGAACGGATAATTGCAAGTTGTAACTGGTTCTTGGATCATTTTTACCAGGTTCTGTAGATCCCAACATAAGGAACTTGGCGTGAGCCAATAAATAACTGCGAACCAAGAACACTATCGTACTCTTGCACCATATTCACTTGAAAAGGATAATATTGCCCTGTAAGATTCTTTATGAGAACTACTTCGCCATTTGAATTAAACTTGTAGCCGTAAGATTCAAGGATCCGAGGTCGTTGCTGAACCACGACGTTTACCGCCACCCAAAACGATCCTGCCGCTGGGGCTCTCTTTATCTTCATCGGAAAACCCGGAAGATTCAACAGAACTTCGGGTTTCCCGGTCCCGGCTTTTGGCCCGACGAGCCAATACTTCAAAACTTGGCGACCGGTGCTGGAAGAGATGAGCACAAACTTGCCGTCCGCGCTAACTGCAGGCCCGACCGGGTCCGTAAGATTATGTAATAACACCCTCACTTGCTTTGTCCTGATATTATATTTGAGTAACCTTCCACTTGAATCATTCCGAGGTTGGTGTTTCCCTTGTAAACCGTCCCTAACAAACATGATCATCAATTGAGTTCGTTGCATATAAAAAGTCTCATTTTGAATTATATCTTGTAATTCAGAAACAACTGTATGTTCTACTTTAATTGCATAATCGGATTTCGAATTGTACTATCTTAATCCGTATAAAAATAATTGATCGAGGGAATATCTTAAATAAACGAATTAGCTAGTTAATTTCTCAAGTTTAAGGGAAACATCAGTTATTACAAAAGAAATTAGAATCAAGACGTACTCCAGAGTATATGTTAAGCTTGCATCTGTGAAGTAGAGAGCATTCCTTTTTTTACTGAAATCGATGCCATTTAGGAAGGTGAACGGTACGCCCTTTGCATTAGTTGCAAGTAACGTAGCTAAGCCCCTCTTAGGTCCAACTCTATATAGGCCGCCATAAGCATCCACGACGTAAAGATTTCCCGTTGAACGATCGAGGCTGAACCCATAGGGCCTCCCACATTTTGGACCTAAATTTATATCCGTTGCGCCGTCGCATAGTATTTTGGTCCTAAGAGAAATAAAATCAGTGCATCCGCCGCATAAATTTACGTAGTTAGATCAAAAGAAAACGCAAGCAATACAAGAAGTAACTATGATAACGTTAAAAATGATTGGTTAATTATGTTTACGGAAGGAGATAATTTTCACCTGTTCGGAGAAGCGTAAGCAAAATCTACGAAACGACCAAAGCCGCTGTATTTGAGAATTCTACCGTCACTAACACCCACGTACGGACCTTGATTAAATCGATCTAGGGCAACTGATTCAGGACCAAAAGCTCCTGGAGGAAGATTCAGTTGGGAATAGTTAGTGTATGGATCGAACTGTTGGAGGGAAAATATGTGAGGAAGAAAAAACAGAATGCCAAGAATGGATAACATTGTGAAGGCTGGATGGTTAATTGAGGAGGAAATCCTGAAGTATTTATAGGCATAGGCGCATCACACTATGGGTTCTGTCGTTCGGCGCTCGAGAATAAGAATGGATAATGAGCAAGATTTTTTTTAAACTGTGGTTTTTATAAAAATTTGACCATTTAAATTATTATTATTTTTTAAAAATCATCTAAGATTTCTTTAGCAAAATATAAATTCATTTGTTGGATACTCATTCTCACGTGTCAACGGGACAGTATAGATATTGTGCGGAGCTATTGTCGCTATTTTTCCATTCTCTTAAGTCAACTCTGTCGTTTGTTAATGTTTAAGCCATCACATGGGATGTGCCCGAAGAGGCTGGTCATGAGCCATTACATATGAGGCTTTTCTTTTTTCTTTCTTTTTTTCCCCCTCCAATATAGTCCAAAATAAATTAAAAATTACTGAAACGGGGAAGTTTAATTTGTAAACTTTTTTTAATTTTTTTTATTTTTCAAAGTAATTATGAAGGAAACATTTCTTTCTTAAAAATGGGAAAGTTTCTATAAGATCATGACTCATTTTTTACTTTTTAAAATCACCAAATTATTCTCACCAAATTCGTTCGGTAGCTTTATAGAACCCATTGCTAATACACAATTTGCCTTTTCTTTTTTTCTTTTTTTTTCCCCCTTTTAGATTCCAAGTAATCATTCTCTCTATTTCACAATAAGTATTAATTCAAAATTTTTTATTTATTTTAGTTATTTATTAATTTTATTAATAATTGTGCAAACCCACACATATATATATATATATATATATTCTAAAACATGAGATGGAGTACATAACATGTAAAGCTGTGCCCTAATTAATGACTAATTATTAAAACTAAGAGTAATTAACTAATGGCTTGCCAAGGTTTTATCCCGTAAAATTAGGATCTGGAATATAGCAAATGAATATGAGCATTATAATTGACTTTAATTAAAACGTAAATAAAAAATCAGGATGCGTTAGGCACTATGGAATCATTAATTTTTAATTAGAATGAACCAAAAATATAATTAAAAATTTAGGAAAAAAAACTAATAAAATATAAATTGAACTTTTAATATTGATGCAAGTTAGATGAATGTTATGTTTTATTTTTTTACTTAGGAGATTTAGGATTTAGAATTTGCCAATATAACTAGCTTAATGAGTAAAACTACGCAGTTTTAACGATTAATACAAGGATCTGGCTAGACTGCACACTCACCATCGTGTGTGGTAAGTGAACCTTTTCGTGCACTCCTTACAAATCTATTTGGTATCTTTCGTGATTGCATTCTATTAATGAAAACGAAGTTTTTGATTAAACTTTGCCTTCGTTTTAGTTTCATCAAGTTGGATGTGCAAGTCACAAGATCGACCTTTGAACAGCCTCTCATTCTCCATCAATCCCTCTAAAAGCACAGCGGCGAGTGCGACTTGCCGGTGAGAATTGACACAAGCTTTGATTTGAGAGCATTGTGTTGAGTGGGATTTGGCGGAAGTCTTGCTAGTGAGCATTGCTTGCCACATGGTTAGCTCATCATTTTGGTAATTCAATAAAGCGACCCTTGATGGATGATATCGCTCTTCCATGGGACTTCTATGTCAGATGACAAATAAGCCATTATCCTGTTTTTTTTGTTTTCGATTTGGTTTTAACAATAAATTTAATATATTATAATTCTTTTTCATCATTTACAATACAACTTTTTAATATTCAGCTATACTTTTTTATATTTCTAATACACTTTTTACATTATAACATTATTTTTCAAAAACACGTTTTCAAAACCATCAAAAAGAACAATGGAGCTGGAGTTATATTCCCGACCATTCCAATTTAATAATGATCAGTTTAACGCCAAATAATTATGAATAAAAAGGATTTGGCATATCTTTTACCTATTTTCAAAAGAAACTGAAATATATTATTGGGCATTAATTAATCAGCAGGATACAGATATAAAAATAAAAATATTATTTTGATAAATCGAAATATGCAGCTAGCTAGCGTCAGAGTGAAGTATTATTCAGATGAAGCTTGCAGTTAATTATCATCAATTAACTAATCCAACGACATGTGCATGTAGGGATTAATTTATAATGTTATAGATGTTAATTTAATAAAGTTGACTTTTATTTCTCATGTGAACGTGTGTGTATATATATAGTGCCGGAGCCAGACCCCTAAGGGTTCTGGGTAGGGCTGTTCATGATGATCCGAAAATCGGATCGGTTCGGATCGGATCGACTAGATCAGATCAGGGTTGGGTTCCGGTTCGGATCGGATCGGATCAAATTTTTGATCCGATCCGATCCGAAACATTTATAAAAATAAAAAAAAATGAAGCTCAAACAATTTATCAGCACAGTGGGTCGAAAAGGAATTTGCATCAAGAAGAAGAAGAAAGATGCAGAGAATCCATGGAGTGACCCATATATGATCTGGACCAATTTTTTAATCCTTCTTGCCACAGTAAAGATTAAAGACGAAGATTTTGAATCCCCAAGGCAGCAAATGGAGGAAAAGGCTCACGGCCAATCAAACCCATAGTCCAAACTTTTATATTTCGTCCTCTTCTTCTCTTGCTCTGTTCTCCCTTTCTTCTCATCTAAGCACCTTCTTCTTCAATCTCACCTCATAGCATTTGAAAATTCCCAGCAATTCCGCATCGATCAAGCAACCAGTTATCACAGTTCAAGAATTCTCTTTTGATGGCGGCCATTATCAAATGAATCCTAACTTTCCCCCCGTTTTGATTCACCATGTTGTGGGCCTCGGGAGTTGTCCTGAATTTAGGACTTTGAATCCTAAGGAGCTAAGATTTGTTGTATGGAATCACTCTCCCGCTCTCCTTAAAAATGGTTGGCAGCCGCAACGAAAAGGAAGGAAAAAAAAAAAAAAAAGTGTACGGATCAGTTCGGATTGCTTTCGAATTTTAGGATCACTGATCCAAATTGACCCGATCCGACCTGATCGGGTCGGATTTTGAGTTTTGAACAGCCCTTGTTCTGGGTCAAAGTAATAAAAATTTTAATATAAATTTTCATAACAAAATATTTTACAACGATTATCTACGACGAGATACACGTATTCTAAAAATTAATGCTGTAAAATTAACTCATTATGAAGTGAGTCAAAATTTTCTTTTTAATCCAATGATCTCTCGTTCGACTTTTCACAATCTTCATAACAGAAAATGTCTTTTCCATAGTTACAACTGCCGTACGCAGAACAAATGCAAGTTTAATAAGCTTATATACCAATTAAACACATAATTTCTTGTTGAGAAAAATTTAACATTTGACATTTTAAACACATAGAAAAAAGAAAAAGGGGAGGAGGAGAAAAGAAGGAGAGAAACAAAAAAAGAAACGACGGCAAAAACGAAAAAAGACAAAGGGACTAGCGGGCCAAAAATCACTGGCAGACAAACGACAAAAGAGCAGGAGGATGTATAATTTGCACGTGAAGAACAAACGCAAGTAGCCGAGAGGCTCATTAAAAAAAGCAACCCCACTACAGAAAAAGCCCACAGAAGGCCTCTCTATTCCAAATTAGCATAAGGCCTCTCTTTTTCAAATTAGTAGAAGGCGCCTCTCTATTCCAAATTAGCAGAAAGTCTCTCTCTTCCAAATTAGAAGGGCCCTCCCCATTCAAAATCAGCCAAAGGCTCTCTCTTCTAAATCAGTAGAAGGACCCTTAAACACCTTTATAGTCTTATTATCTTTGATAAAAACATTTTTATAGATAAAATAGTTAAAAATTTGTTTAAATTATCATTATTGTGAAAACCTTTTAATTGTGATTGGTGTGTCTAAAAGCAAACAGGTAATTGGGTTCAACCCAGAAAGAATAAAAGGTCCTTAATTGATACGAGACTACAATTTATACCGGTACCCTTAATTCGCCGGTATGAGTAGGGTGCCGATACCGGAGATCAAAACCAAAAAACAAATTGCTGGTACCGAATTCAAGGAATCGTTGGTTGGTATCAATAGTATGGTATTAATGTGCAGGAGTTATAGGTACTTATGAGGGTGTCAATCAATAAAGGAGTTAATGACAACCGTTACGGATTTAATGTTAGATGGTTATTGCTGAGTTAATGCTGGGTGATTATTACCGATTTGATGGCTGATAGCAATTACACCCGCCTTAATCTCAATGTGATTAGAGATTAATTGTGTACACTTTTTCGTTGTTCTTTGTTTTGAGTTGTACCTTTGTATTTATAAAATAGACTTACCCGTTCTGTCTATTGGATTGCCTTTGTAACCGCCATCGGGGCTTTACTGACTTGGGTGTCGGAGTGATATAGGGAAGATAGCCCCACATTTGTAGGTTGTTACGGTATCCAGCGAGGTGTTTATCAGGATTGAAATATTCAACCGGTATTGAAGCCCAGCACGAAGTTGTTCATCCAACTTTAGGAAGTTCAATATTTCTTAGCGGCAGATCGTGTTTCATCAACTAGAGCTATCAAAGGCAGAATTTTGTGGGTACTACTAATACGAGGTCAAGGACCGGGAATGGTGTTAATTCATTGCAGGTTACAGAGCCCTTTTAGGCGTCTTGAGCGGATATTTAATGCTGCAATTCAAGGACAGGGATTGCTTCCCCCGGTGCAACCTATTCTAGGTCCCATAGACAAGTTGAATCCTAATAGGTACTGTGATTATCACAAGCATATTGGGCAAAATAATAACGATAGCTGGGATCTGGCTTTAGAAATTGCCTGACTTATCCAAGCTAGTAAGTTGCCCCAATATTCTCAGACTAGGGGGCTTGTTGGTGTGACTGAAAGACAATAGGTCATTGGGCCTGGCCCAATAGTAAGAGAAAGGGCCCAAGGGTGGTTAGGGGAAGGCAAAGCTCGTTAGGAAGGAGAAGAATAATGGCATCAGGTATTTAGGCTGCTAAACTTACCAGGTCAAGATTGTACTGGGACGGAGGGCGTTGTCTTTGTGACAGAAATCCCGCAAAGGCATTAATGAGGAGGGCCAAATTCGGGGCTCATTATGGCACGAGGCGAATCAGGGGAGCAATTATGGCCGAGGGCGAGATCCTGCCAGGAAAGGAACAATGGGAAAAATCTCGGGTGAGTATATAATCAAAGCATCTCGGTTAGAAGGAGGTACGCAACTTGTCCTACAAGCTTATCACTTTGTCAATTATACTATTTTACTTATCGTTTACTGACTTGAACGCTGGAGTGGAACAGGGGATAGCCCCACTTTTGTTCAATCCTATAGTTTCTGACCAATCGTTACATTTTAGCGGGCCAAGCAGGACCTTTCCGGGTTACAGAATTCCGGGTTATAGAATTCAGATATCATTCTACTTTGCCGGGACAACTTTCCTTGGGCATTTTGTGCTTCATTAGTGATCATCTTTTTTTCTTTTTAATAAAAGAACATGAAACCATTCTGTTTCAATAGAGGTACGAGAAAGGGTTGGGGGCAACGAAGTAAGTGAAGTGGTTGGATTTTGCGAGCTGTTCCGCAACTTCGAATATGGAATTCAAAGGGATCAAATAGGAATAGTAAAGGATACTCTGAATCATAGAACTATAATGAAATATAGGATCAACCAACATTTATCGAATTTGAAAAAGAGTCAGAAGAAATGGTTCGATCCTCTTATTTTAATTTCTCGAACCGAGAGATCCATGAATTGGGATCTTAATGCATATAGATACAAAGGTTCTAATGGGAGCAAAAATTTCTAGAAACATTTGGTACAGATTTTGTCTGCAAATATTGTCTTTGTAATTGGGGTATTATTTTTATTTTTCATTTATATCTTTCGTTTTTCTCTCTCTTGAATTTGGTAATATACTTGTACCTACGTTACATTGAATTTGTTATATACATATACATACGTTAGATTGAATTCAAAGTTTTTCTCTCTTGAATTTGTACTATACTTGTACATACGTTAGATTGAATTCGTAATATACTTATACATACGTTAGATCGAAGTAATATACTTTAATGGATAAAAGTATTGCACTTATATAAAATACACTACATATAAATTCTCATTTAAAAAGTTGAAATCAACATAATGTAACCATATTTGAGTTGAATCATTCCATAATATAGCTTCCTAAAACCAAGCCAGAAACCAACATAGGCAAGCCAAGAATGGCCTCCGCTCCTTCTCCCAAACTTATACTGTCCTGCTAGTCCCCATGCCGCATGGCAGCAGCGCAGGGCTCCAAACCAGCACCCCACCAGATTCATCAATCAAACAATGATTGACACAGATGTAGCAGAAAGGTCCTTTTCTGGAAAGAGATCAATGGTCAATTTGCACAAAGCAATAAACTAACACAGAAAGTTGAGGAATTGTCCTTTATTCAACTCTTCTTTTAGATTAAAAAAAAAAAAAAACCCTTCAGAAAGGGGGAAAAACCAGCAACTAAGAGCATCATTGACAGAGCTGTCGTTTACCTCTACAAACACAGTATTTATACTGCTTTTAACCTGCAATCAAAGGATTAAATAAATTGATCCACAGGGACGGATATTCTTAATTTCCTTTTATCTATTAATGCTTTAGTAACTATTTTGATGAGTCGTCACCTTTGTGTCCCTTAAGAGACCTTTAGTTTGTCACGAACACTTAAGAGAAACAGAATCAACAATTAACTTGTATAAATTCTAGAGAAAGTATTCTAGTACTATGTAATCCACCTTCATCAGATGCATGCAATCATGAATACTTATGTTGTCTAATTATCCTATACCGGTTAGTTATAGACTACCGCGAGCACCCGCTAGTCATAACCCAATTTCTCTTCAACTTCTCGGTAATCTCTGCGAGTCCCCACTAGTCAAGATTACTTCTCTAACCAACTAATTAATTAAGAAGCGAGTACCCGCTAGTCACCTAATTAATTATTTAGCAGCATTAAGATATAGAGAAACCTAACACTAACAACTCCTATCGTCGTAATTCAAGGTCGAAGGTTGTGCCACTCGAAGTGTGACAGCCCAAGCCCCAACCTCCCTGTTTGGGCGGGAGACGCAGCCGAACTGCCTGCCTGGTTTGCAACAGGACTCAATCACGATATACAGAGTAATTATTAAATAAGTAAATAACTAAAGTGAATTATCAAATTTCAAGCTCTATTATATATTACAAAGATACAAGCACTAATTCACACTACTACAATAGTACTTCAAGATTCTAAAACTAGATTATTAAGTACTACTACATTACTATCTTCCAAAACCTAATTAAAAGGTCCTTCGTTAGCTTCCCACTAATAGCGATTACTTCCCAAAATTTGTTACATGCAAAAGGTCTAGGGGGTGAGCTTCCATAAGCTCGATGAGGTCGCACTATTAAAACATTACCGAATACACAATTACCGGCACGTATCAAATATTTCCTAGGCAAGCAAAGGGGGAACACGTAAAAGATAGAAAGAGCATAATCAGCAAGCTATAACGAGGATCTATGTGATCTTTCGTTAAGCATTATTAATTATACTTTACTTGTGTTGGAATATGTTGGAATGGGCGGCGGACACAATACACGGTGTGTCGCCTCGTCAACTACGCCAAAACACTAGTGCACATACACGGGTGCACGGAATACTGTGGCATACTTTGAGATAATACCGGAACTCGACCTCTTCAGCCATTGAGTCAAACGTTCAAGTCCGACGCTGACACGCTCGATTTTCAATGAACTAAACATGCTTTGGGGACCCCAAATATGACACTCACATAACAAGTAATGGGAAGCACGCAAACAACACGTAACATGGCGCACAAACACGGGTGCACGAGACACTAACATTTCATGCTTGACACTTAAGGGTACACGATAAAGTTTAACATATATCTCACTTATACACGTAACTCAGCATTTACGAACAATCATGTAAACATAGCACATATATAAATATCTCACTTTCACATATAAAGATCATAATCATACATTTTATTTATAAAGCATGCATTTCACTAAACATATCAATTAAATCAATAAAACATGCCAACTCATTTATTTACTCAATTAAAATATTTAACCCCTTTAGTGAGAACACACACAGTATTCCGTAGATGCTAGCTTATAATTATCCCAATAATCTGCATTTAATTAAAGTCTCAAAACTTATATTTTATTCCTGAATTAATTTAGGCTAATTATTTAAAAGAAAACCTTTAGGAAAATTTAAGGTTTTATTTCTACGTAAAACAAAATAAGGTTTTAGTTTAAATTTAAAGAAAAACCATTTTTGAACCTAAGAGCGGTTTTACCCGCTATAAATATCGGTAAAAACCGATACTACTTATTTTCCAATTTTTTCCAAAATTCTATCTAAGGGTTTTAAATTAAAACGACGTTCTAATTCTAAACATGTTTTTCTTTAATAAAAACTAATCTTACAACATATATAATATTCCTAATAATCCATAACATCTATATAACTTCGAAAATCATAGATTCAAATTAAAATTCAAGAAAACTTGTAATTCTATAGTTTTAAACCTATAGGCACTAAAATTCCAAAATCTAATGTTATCGATATCATAAGCGATTTAAGCTTACCGTTGTGTTCATGGGATCGCTAAAGTCCTATCCACCGAATTAGAATCAAGATTCACGATCGAAAATCCAACTTAAATTTTTTCCCTATTTCTTCCTTTCCTTCTTCCTCCTCCCCGCTTCTTCTTCCTCCCTTTCTCCTTCTTCTTCCTTTCTCCCTTCGGTTGCTTTCCCCAGTTCCAGTTTCAATCTTCCCCTCTTTCCTCTCTATTTCCCTTCTTTCTTTCTCTCTTTTCTTCTTCTTACGGGTTTGCTGTGTTGTTGTTCTCTTTTCTTTCTTTTTATTTGTTTAAGCTAGCTATATGTACATATAGGACTGAAGACAAGCCTCCACCGCCTCTTCCTCTTTCTTTTATTTTATTTATTTTTAAATAATGTTGATCAAGATCAGCCCATAATTGCCACTCTTCCTTTCATTCCAGCTATTTCATTAATTGAGAGACAAGTGTCTTTCACTTTTATTTCTTTTGTACTTTTTGTTTTTATTTATTTTTCTTTTGTCCCCTTATCTCTTCCTCACTTCCTTGCTCTTATCTTTTCTTTCTCGGTCAATTTGTCAAAGAGATGAGTGTGAGACTTGAAGTCTCCACCGTTTCTCCCTTTCCTCCACGTATTTCTTAACATGGTGAGTCATGTTATTATTATTATTTATTTCTTCCTTATCCCTTCGTTTTGCCTCACCGCAAATTTATTTATATATATATATATATGTTTATAATATATTTATTTTAATTATAATTCTATATATTTAAATTTCTAACGTTATGTCATACCGAATTTTATACGATAACAGTCGTGTTATTTTCTCTACTATACATTTGAAATAGTTTTCTATATTTATAAATTTTAGAATCCCGAAATTACTCCTAATAGTTCAAAACTTAATTTTAAATTTAATAGCTCAACTTCATTCGATTATTGAAACTCGTAATTTTACGTGTGTTAAGTTCAGTTAAGTAGATAACTTAAGGAATAAACCTAGGGTTAAAAGTACGGGGTCTTACAGGAAGGCTCTACCAGATTAAACTAAGGTGATCAGTCTTAATAGAATCCTAGTAATTAGACTATGAACACTGATTAATTTAAGACCATAGTTAATTAGACTTAGATTAATCGAGGTTTTATACATGCATGGATTACGGTTTCAATACATAACACTAGAACGATATATTTAGCTACTCATAACTTGATAATCAAAGCAATAACTCAGAATAGAAGTCACGAGGAAAATACACAATACTTTACTGAAATAAGGTACAGTCGCAATTCTGGAGCCACCACCTGCTCTGCCACTAGTAGCCTGCGCAGTCGGGAACTTTGAACCGCCGAACAAAACTTCGCAAAGATTATCTCAAAAGCCAAATTAACTAACCACTATGCTATGGAATTCAGAGAAAACCGAAGCTTTATACTAAACTAGCGTAAAAGAAAAATCTATCTCCAAAAACGTTAAGAAAAAGGTCTATCAAGTTCCATATATGTAGGACTTATGAAACTAGTAATTTGGAATATAAACTATCTCCTAATCAAATAAGGAGATTAATCAATCAGCACTTCAGATTTGGAAGGAGATCTCTTGCTACTGGAATTCTGATTTTCTTCTTTCCTTCCTGGATTCTCCTTCCTTTTCTGCTTCCTTGTTCCACATGAAATTACTTATTTTTGTTTCCTCCTTGCTCTCTAGTTTCTTGACCCGCAAGATAGCTTTGTTGAATCCCAACTTAATGCCGAGCTGGCGTGATGTCGGCATCCACCTTCTACTCAGTCATGCTGTCATCTTTACATCTTCACGTGTGTCAATTGTGCCACCTATAGTGCATTAGTGACTTTGGACTTCAGGTCGGCCACGGCCGAGATCAACCCCCTGGTCGTCCGGCCTACGTCAGCCCCCCAGGTCATCCCGGATCTGCTTGGATGCCTTTGTGCTTCTAAAATCCATATTTTTGCACTTCTCTTTTGCAATTGGGCTGTTTTCCTAAATCTGCACAATTAATACAAACCTTGGGCAAAAAGCCCCGTGAGAACTACAAATTAATCTCTAAATTATCAGGTACAATATCGGCGGATCAATCATCCTAGCTGGAAAATAAACCATCAACTTTAAGAGCAACGCAGAGTGGATTTAAGATCCTCACCTTCGGTACGAAAAAAAAAATGAATACAAAATCAGAAGAGGCATGAAAAGACTTTATCAAACTTATTTCCTTCTCATCCCCTCCCAAATCTCCCCAGAAGGTAAATTAAAGTGCCTTGTTTGAATACCTTCCTTGCATCCTTTTCCCATCACATGAAGATGTTATAATGTTTTTACATGCCATATCCAAGCCATTACTTATGATCCAAATCATCCATCCAACTCCAAATACATCAATTAAAAAACTCATATGCATTATTCAGTATCTACTTCACTGCACTCTGGATCCGTAATTACAGGTGAACAATCTTCAGAAGCTACATCAATAGTTGCATCATGGACATGTTTATACAATGACCTCACAATAAGTTGAAGTTCAAGAAAATAACAATAATAAAAGGGAAACGTGCAATCCATGTTGTTTTTTGAAAATAAAGATTTATGCTTTGTAAAAAAGGCATTAAATTAACAATGCACCTCATAAACTGCCATTTCAGTTGCCAAACAACATGGAAGATCAAACCTAGCAATAAAAGCTGTCCATTATCCCCTTTAATTTAAGAAGCTGAGACTCCTCATCAGATTACATTTAAAAGAAATCAGGAACAAAACTTCTATCCACTTAGCCGAAAATGTAAAAGAAGCTAGACAAAGGATTACAGCTCTTACTATACCCATATGCAAGTATAAAACCAAACCCGTATGATTATACATTAACTGACATCGCCCGCCCTAAGCTATAATTTCCACAAAGTTGAACGGAAAAAGAAAATACACATGAGTTACTGGATTGTCAATGTGGATTCACACCAATGATGCATATGAACACAAACTTTCTGGAAACCTCAAATTTGTAAGACTCATAAATCACAACCACTATGACTACAAACATTAGTTTTTCTTCAAATATTTAGAGAATCGACTTATGAGTTTAAAACTCATAGCAGAAATAGCACACAAACATTGAGACCAGAATAAGGGGGGAAAAAAATACCAAGCAACATGGAGAGAAGAATTAGAACACACCACTCCAATCTTTGGCACGGGTTCTTTTGTTGCATAATTTTTTGATAGCATCATACCTGGGACACATCTAAATGAAGAACCAAGGACTTCACATCATTTACAAAAAATCCACATTCTCCATCATCTGAGACAGAAAAATAAGGCACTTTACCTCTTAAAGAAACATCAAAGATTTGAGAAGAATAATGATCCAGCTATGACGTGGGCACTTTACCTCCGGAATGTATGATCAAAGTTGAAAAAATCCATGCGGAAGAACAAGAATCACTGCACTGCAACTGTCTTTATGACAAACCAAATCATTGAAATAATAAATAGAAAATTATTAAAATTAATTTTTAAAAACTTACTAACAATTAAAAAATAAACAAGAAAAGAAGAGAGAGAAAGAGAGAGAGAGAGAGAGAGAGAAGAAAGGGTGAAATTGTCATTATTTTCTTGTGGGCGAGAAAATCATATTCCCTATGCTCTATTGATAGAGTATAATTCGTAGTTTGTAGTATTAAAAATATTATTATAATAGAATTTCTAATCGAACGGAGGGACTATATATCTAATTTTCAAGTTGAATGACGAAAATAAAACATTATTTTAAATTTAGTGAACAAAAAAGACAGACGACAGCCCAAATTAAAGACCAATGGAAAACTAGTGAGCAAGACAAGATAAGATCGATTAACAATCAGCATCGTACTTTATTGGTACATTTATAACTTTCGAGTCCTTCCCTTCAACTTCAACATATAAAATTAAAGCACCTTTAATTGCAAGTTGTAACTGGTTATTCGATCATCACCAGGTTCTGTAGATCCCAACATAAGGAACTTCGCGTGAGCCAACAAATAACTGCGAACCAAGAACACTGTCATACTCTTGCACCACATTCACTTGGAAAGGATAATATTGGCCGGTAAGATTCTTTTCGAGAAGTAGTTTGCCATTTGAAGCAAACTTGTAGCCGTAAGATTTAAGGATCTGAGGTTGTTGCTGAACCACGACGTTTACCGCCACCCAAAACGACCCGGCCACTGGGGCTCTCTTTATCTTCATCGGAAAACCCGGAAGATTCAACAGAACATCGGGTTTCCTGGTCCGGGCTTTTGGCCTGACGAGCCAATACTTTAAAACTTGCTGATTGGTGCGGGAAGAGATGAGCACAAACTTGCCATCCAGGCTAACTGCAGGCCCAACTGGGCCGGTAAGATTATGTAATAACACCCTCACTTGCTTTGTCCTGATAATATATTCCAGTAACCTTCCGCTTGAATCCTCCCGAGGTTTGATTTTCCCTTGTAAAGCGTCCCTAACAAACATATAAAAGTTTTATTTCGAATTGTATCTTGTACGTAATTCAGAAATTGGATTTGGAATTGTACTACCTTAATATGTACAAAAATAATTGATGCGAAGGAATATTTTAAATAAACGAATTAGAATCAAGACACTCCAGAGTATATGTTAAGCTTGCATCTGCGAAGTAAAGAGCATTCCTTTTTTTTTTTTTACTGAAATCGATGCCATTTAGGAAGGTGAACGGTACGCCATTTGCATTGGTTGCAAGTAACGTAGCTAATCCCCCCTTAGGTCCAACTCTATATAGGCCGTCATAAGCATCCACGACGTAAAGATTTCCTGTTGAAGGATCGAAGCTGAACCCATAGGGCCTCCCACATTTTGGACCTAAATTTATATCCGTTGCGCCGTCGCATAGCTTTTTGGTCCTAAGAGAAATAAAATCAACGCATCCGTCACATAAATTTATGTAGTTAGATAAAAGAAATACAAAAAAGAGACAATTTTTACCTGTTCCGAGAAGTGTAAGCAAAATCTACGAAATTAAAGCCATTGTATTTGAGAATTCTACCGTCACTAACACCCACGTAGGGACCTTGATTAAATCGATCAAGGGCAACTGAATCCGGACCAAAAGCTCCTGGAGGAAGACTCAGTCGGAGACCATTAGTGTTGGATCGATATGTCGGCGAGAAAATATTGTGTGAGGAAAAAGAAACAGAATGCAAAGAATGGATAACATTGTGAAGTCTGGATGGTTAATTGAGGTGGAAATTCTCAAGTATATATTTATAGGCATAGCATCAGACTATGGGTGAGCCATAGTTTGGCGCTCGAGAATAAGAAATTGAAGAATGAACAAGTATTTTTCAAAATTAAAATTTATGTCCTATAAATTATTATATCATTTAAAAAATCATCTAAAATTTCTTTAATGAAATATAAATTCACTGTTGGATACGAGATACCTCATTCACATTCTCATTTTCGCTTCTAAACCGGACATTATAGTTATTGCCCTGAGCTATTTTGAGCCGTCCATCAAGTATTGTCGTTATTTTTCACATCTCTTAAGTCAACGATCCCACTTCAATCCTTGGAAATTCACATTAGTAGGTGAAAGGTACCTTTCTCTTTTTTTTTTTTTTTTTTTTCCCCTTTAGTTCTTTCTCAATCGATCTCTTGCTTCCTAAAACAATTATTAAATCACCACTTAATTACTCTTTTGAATATTGTACACTTTTAGTTTGCTTAAAATTAATCTCTCTATGAGGCCTTGTCATTATGACAATTTATTTTATTTGATTTGGACAAAAGCAGCATATGCTGGTCCCATATTAACTCACAATTTACACACTATAATTAATCCATTTACTCGACTGGCTAATCTCTATTTTGTACTACCTATTATTATATTAATATAGATAGGAAGAGTGAGGCATTAACCGAATTCGGCTAATTTTCCACCATTTACTCGGGTAATTATGGACTACCTATTATTATATTAATATAGATATTATTATATTAATATAGATAAGAAGAGCAAAAAATTTAAACTCTTGTGGGGAGATTTTATCGGAAGATTAGTGGCAGATCCCATATCGAATTCATACTTTGGTATGAGATTTTTCCAGCGCGATGCCAATTATTTGTTCTATTAGTTACATCTATATGGACTACTATGTATTTAGATCTGTATAAGTTTAATTTAATTTATTTTTAATTGTTTGTGTCTGAATATTACTAGATCAAATTATTCACGATTGTAATTCAACCGCTCTTTCTTCAATAATAAAATATGACATTCATTATCAAAAATAAATAAATTAATAAATAAATACAACCATACCTAAAACTTTATGTAATATAATTCGATTTGCTTCTCGATCCACCGTCATTAATTATCTGGTTATAGAATGTACAAATTCAACAAGGAAGAATCAATGATGTTCCTTGCAAGTAATGAAAAGTACTTATAAGAGAGTCAGATTTAGAGAATGTACAACTTTTTATAAGTTACAATGGACAATATTTAGAATAAGTAATTTGTTACTATTTTTTTTCACTAAAATCCTTACTTTTCAAGGGTGTATTAATCATGAACCATACATGATTTTATTGGTAAGCTATGTGAAGCAGAAATATAAAAACTCAACTCTTCCAATAGAATAAAAAAATATTTTGAAACTTAACCCTTATTTCTCTCAAAAGTATTGCATGTATGTTATGCAATATTGTGTATCGTGTATAGCTATGATGGGTTGCAACGTACAACATTTGAAATAAGTAATTTTCCATCATTTTTTTTTTTTACTAACACTACCAAAAAACAGGTCTTCAACACCGGCACCTTAATTTCCCGCAAACAACACAAATCCTTAATTTAAATGTGTTACTAAAATGGGCAGAAAATTATGGCTAACTCATGATGTTGAGAAGGGAGTTTTGCTTTAACTTTCAGATGCAGCCAAATAATCTCTTTAATCTCTATGGAGATTCTACTTAATTTCCCACAAACAACACAAATCCTTAATTTAAATGTGTTACTAAAATGGGCAGAAAATTATGGCTAACTCATGATGTTGATGATATGATCGTGACAGAGTTAACGTTAGCCCTAACAAATGATAGTAAATTATGAACACCTACAGCACAACTATAAAAATAACACAATGATAAGTATAATCGATCCATAGCGAATGGTGTGAATAAAATCCCTTTTAAGACCTAACCACCTTTCTGAGTTATATGGTCATTTGAGAAAAACTACTTTGGACAATTATGCAGGACAAAAGAAATAATCAATCAAATAGAATAAAAAGCTCTTTTGGAATACCTCTCTTGATCTATTAACAATTAAATGTATTTTTTAAAATAAAATTGGGATTGGTTACATGTATTA
This sequence comes from Leptodermis oblonga, assembly GCA_016801395.1. Taxonomy (NCBI): domain Eukaryota; kingdom Viridiplantae; phylum Streptophyta; class Magnoliopsida; order Gentianales; family Rubiaceae; genus Leptodermis; species Leptodermis oblonga. Next base: position 2,888,696 of record CM028755.1, read on the forward strand.
TTAATACATAAAAAATAAAATGTGAAAGGCTTGTGCAAACATCACGGGAATCGGCGAGTAAGGTTTCTATAATCTATCCGTGCTTGTTTTTGTAATGCATAGTCATAAAAGGTCTCTAGTTGTCGGTTACTCCTTATGACATTCACAATCAGTTCATCTTCCTCATCCGTAGCTTCTTCCCAGGGACCATATTCCGGCTATATATTAATAATTAATTTAATTGAAAAGCTATGGAGTACTACTATTAAACCCAACGGGCAAGCTGAAGGGCGTTTTGCTATTTCAGGAGTAGCAATTCTAATATTTGGTTTTGAATACATTTATTTAATTGTAGGTAGAAAAATAATTTTTTTTCTGATTCCGTCACTTTTCATAATTTATACACTTTTCTTTCTCCATATTTCCATCTTCCCAATCTCTCTAATGGAAAGTGGTTTTGCTTTGTTGTCCTTGTAACTTGAAATATAAGTATAATAGAAAGTGTACGTTTCTCTCGCATTTTTATATCTATTGAAAATACTCATACTTTCTTTCTAATACATGTATCGCTTCTAATTTTTTATTATTTAATTGTATAAAATAAACAAATTATATAAATGGACGCTTGATCTAACAGATAATATAACGTGATTAGGTCTTAAGAACTTAACTCAATGTGAATTCCAAAACTCGTAGCTGGCCAAGATTTTACTTACATATTTTAGTGTTGAAGATCCCGTAGCCTCAGGATCATGATGGCCAAGATAACGTTAAATATTCAACATTAAATAGTTGCATTATAATGTATTACTTTTGGATACGTTCGATCGGGAAGATACCAAAGCCTCATCAATTGACGAATTGCGAAAAATTCCAAGGGACGTGTTTGGCAGGCGAAAATGGTAAATGTGAGTACCGTTAAATGATTCCAGAAAATAAAATTCCTACTTTAATTTCGAATATTGTAAATATAAAAATAAACTGATCATTTAAGTAATCGAATCTCATTGTAATATTCTGCAAACTTCATTTAAAGAGTGAAAATATCTCATGAAAAGGGGGGGAAAAATGAAATGACAATTTCACCCTCAATTAAGGAGCCACACAATGATGCTTTATACTCTCTACATTTCACTCAAAGAGTCTACTTTCAAAAGAAAATCTTGTCTCATTTAAAGAGTCCACTTTGAATTTATTTGCATTACATATCGTTACTAATATAACAATGTGTATTTCACAATTAATCCTTACTTCTAAAATAAGGATATAAGTGAAAAATATGATGGTAAATTACTTATTTTAGGTGTTGTATCTCACAACTTATAATAAATTGTACAGATTTTAAAGTGGACTTTTTGAGTGGGACGGAGGGAGTATAAATTCCCTTCGAAATTAAGTAGCACAAGGTGTATGCATGCATATATATTGCTGCGGTGGCTGCTACTCCTAAGTTTGTGAGAGTGGCACGTGTGCTGTGGTCTCACCACGCTCACCATCGCATGTAGATGCCAACATAAGGAGCCCCAAGTGAGCCAACGTACAACTCCGATCCCCCTCCAAAAATACCAGTATCGTACTCTTGCACACTATCAATTAATTGGCCTTGAGGAAATTGATCCGTAAGATTCTTTTTCACAAGTATTTGACCATTTAAATCGAACTTGTAAGCAAACGGATTAATAATCATGGTTGGTTCTTCCTGAACAACAACGTTAACCGGCACCCAAAAGGCCTCCATTAACGTCCGGGCTCTCTTTGTTTTGAGAGGTATTCCTGGTAACTTTTGATCCATCAAAGGTTTAGCTTCATTGTTATAATTTGGTTCGTCCAAGGAATATTTGTAGATTTGTTGAGTTGTATACGAGGAAAACAACACATGTTCGCCAGATCTACTCACTGCCGGTCCATTTGGACGAGGAAGTCTCTCTAGTAAAACCCTAACTTTTCCTGTTTCAGGGTTATATTCTAGTAGCCTTCCACTGGAATCTCCTGGAGGAGTAGGTTTTCCTTGTAAGAATTCCCTGCCCAAATTAATTCAAATGATTTCAATTTGTTAATTATATATATATACTCCATCCGGCCGGTCCAGAATAAAAAAACATTTTAGAGAGAATAACAATTTTCAAAATAAATGACGTTTAGCAAAACAACATAAATTTTTCCCCAACTTATCATTGTTTTAACTTATCTAGCAAATAGTAAGTGATTATCTTAAATACCATGATAGTATTAATTGGATTACAACTTTAGGACTTGCTCCTAATAGTATTAAATTACAATACTTAATTAAGGGTTATTTTTGTCATTTTAACAGATTCTTAATCTTTGTGAAAAACTGTAAAACGTCTTTTATTCTAAATCAGAGGGAGTGCCTGATAAGGCTAGCTAGCTAAGTAATAATTCTACTCGCCATACTAAAGAAGTCATGTTTTTTCAGTATTAATAGAAAACATAACCCTTTTGGTAGGATAGATGGGATATGTATAATAGGTTAAATCACTTCATTGGTCATTTTAGACTGTTGTCTCTATTCCGTCCATTTACTTGAAATCGTTTCATTCATGTCCCTTTAATTCAAATTTTGTTTCAAAATGGTCCAAAGCCCAAGTTTCGACAATATTTTGAACTATTTATTACTAACACGTGAGATTCGCACACATTAATAGCTAGGGGCAACAACTAAAAGAAAAAAAAACCTTAATCCGCTTTATTTAATCCTAATTAAATTTAGTTTAAAACCACTCACGTGTTAGCCAAAAATAACTCAAATATTTTCAGAATTTGAACTTAGGACTATTTTGGACCAATGTTTCAAATTAAGGGACCGAAAGAAAACAAGATCAATCCCAAGTGAAGAGACTAACAGAGTAATTTAATCTATATAACATATATTGAAAAGTACGAAATTAGTTACGTACTTGTAGGTATAATTTTGGCTTGTATCCATAATGTAAACAACTCTTCTGATTGGATCAAACTCAACGCCATTGGGAGCGTGGAATAACACACCACCTGCACTATGAGCGAGTAACGTTGCTTGTCCTCCTTCAGGTCCTACTTTATATAGACCGCTGTAAACATCTACAATGTAAAGATCTCCGGTGTCATAGTCGAAGCTGAACCCTAACGGCCTTCCACATTTTTCACCCAAATTTATGATGTCTCTCACTCCATCACATTCTTCCTTGGTCCTAATTAAAACATCACATATTAAAACGCTACATATATATATAATTAGGGTAAAGTACAACTTTACTTCTTATGGTTTGATTAAAAGCCAACTTACTCTATGATTTGAAAGCAGGCAACTTACTCTTCGTGGTTTGAAAATTGACAATTTACCCCTTTCATGGTTTCAAAAGTGACAAGTTACCCGTTATGGTTTGATAAAGAAACAACTTACCTTTCCATGGTTGGAAAAGCAATAAAAAATGGGGGGTAAGTAATCTCTTTATCAAACTATGGGGTTAGTTGTCCATTTTCAATTCATAAGGTAAGTTGTCTATTTTTAAACCATGAGGCAAATAAGTTGCCCATTTTAAAACTATGAGAAATAAGTTTTCTATTTATCAAACTACGAGAGGGTAAGTTGTCCATTTTAACACTATAAATTACAATGCTATCTGAAAACTTTTTTCTTACCTATTTGGAGAAGTGTAAGTAAAATCCACGAAGTGAGTACCGTTGTATTTGAGAATTCTACCATCGCCAACATCAGCATAAGGACCTTTGCCAGATGGATCCAAGGAAACTGAATCGGGTCCAAAATCTCTAGATGGAAGATCAAGTTGGGTATATTTGGGGTATGGATCGAAAAAAGCAAAAGAGGGAGGAAGGAAAAACAAAATGCCAACAACAATGGATAACATTGTATGCATGTTTTGTTGTCCTTAAATTATTAGTAAAAATGTTTGATTGAAAACAATTTTTGTTTGTAGTATTTATAGTTATACTTTCTTGGCTAAGTACTACTACTACTGCTCGCAAGTTGCATCGCTAGCCACAATATATTGACTTTTGAGATGGTTAGCTCCCTTGATAAGAAGTTTTTCTTTATATATATATATATTTATATTTATAATTACTTTCAAATAAATAAATATTTATACGTTAATAGAATTATAAAGATTAATGTATAATTCTAAATTATTATTCTCAAACATCACATCAACCACTTTTTTTTTTTCCGATTAACACCCGATTAAGTGACTAACTAGCTAGGAGTCTAGAAGCATATACTTATTTATTAATTTAAATTGTGACAAAAAATTGATTAAGGAAACATAATGAGACTTTTTTTTTTTTTTTTTTTTTGGATTAAGTGACTAACTAGGAGTCTAGAAGCATATACTTATTTATTAATTTAAATTGTGACAAAAAATTGATTAAGGAAACATAATGAGACTTTTTTTTTTTTTTTTTTTTTTGGAAACATAATGAGACTTATTTTGGAGTATAAAATGCAGTGATATGCGAAGATAATACTACAAATATTACATCACATTTATGTAATTTTTACTAATCTAAAATTAGGAACTAGATTCCTAAAGAGGAAAAAACTAAATCGTTGACCATACTTAATTATGTAGCTCCATATATTCGAGAATGCCTTTAAAATTTTTGGATTATATAATTCTCTAGCTCCATCATCACATTCTTATTTCTAACAACTATCGACCCTTGACTACTACTAAATCATATTCATACATACATATATATATATATATGAATATAAATATAATATATATTATCAATAATCAGCTAACAAAATGTCAACAAAAGCGGCCCAAACAAAATTGAATTAATAATTTTTTAAATCAAGTGTCGGATTGGATACTCGTTTTACAATGTTGAATTAATATTTTTTGCTTCAACAAAAAACCAGAGGACGTACGAGGTAGAAAAATAGGAGTGCTGCACCTAGGATGGTCTCTTGATTAGGGAAGAAATTAATGAAAGCTTTTGATTGCGAAGAAAGTAATTAGAATGAATTAAGTCAAAATTATTAATTTACTAGGGTGTGTAAATTTAGCTTTATTATATTTTTTTCCTTAAAAAAATAGTTATATTTAATTCTTTACTATCTATGTAGAATTCGCAGATCGTCAGCTACAAACTTGAAGAACAGAACTAAGAACAGAGAATTGCAGAAAGAAGAAAAGAGAGGAAGAAAGTTGAGAGAGAATTCTTTGATTTCTATTGAAGAGAAAATGAAAGATCTGATTACAATAATCACCTACCAAGCTATTTATACAAGTTCAAAAAAGAGCTCTACAGATGTACAATGCACCTGATCATGTGCAAAGAACTAATTCTCTAACTAACTTTCCCTCCAAAAGCAGCAACTTAACAGCTAAGGAAGTGACAGTTGTACTCCATTAACTTAAGCATGCTCTTAAGCATGATCCAAAAATATCTAATGAGATCTGACAGCTCATCAAGGTGGATCCCACTTCAATTGGATTTGATCTGCTGAAGGAGGCTTACCACAGTCGCCAGTGTTGCTCCTCAGCTTCGTGTTCTGTAGCTTCTGTGAGCTGGGCTTGGAGCCCTCTGTATGGTCATTCGGATGGTCATTCTTCACACCCCCCCACCCCCCCCCCCCCCTCCCCCTCAAGCTGAGCTGGATTAAAAGTAATAAAGCCAAGCTTGGAACTGAGAAACATAAACTGAGGAGAATGAAGACTCTTGGTAAATATGTCTGCCAGCTGAAGCTTGGATGGAATGTAAAGAGGATTGATCAATCCGGCTTTGTACTGCTTTGGTGGATGAATTCATGTTCTCGCCAACAGCTAAGGATCTATGGGATAATCTACGGCAAAGGTTTGGAGGAACAAATGGACCTTTTGATCTACCAAATTCAGAGGGATATTGCCTCTGTGAGCCAAGGAAACATGAATTTCGTTGGATATTTCTCCAAATTGAAGAGGCTCTGGGATGAGCTTGAAACTTTGAAGCCACTGCCTCCTTGCTCTTGCATTCCAGAATGTGGATGTCAACAGAATCAACGAGTTCAGGATATGGATAAGAATAATAAGCTTATGCAATTTTTGCTTGGCTTGAATCAATCAATGGATGCTGTGAAGAATTAGATTCTTATGATGGATCCGTGGCCAACTATTGGACAGGCATATTCTATGGTTCAGACAGTAGAAAGGAAAGGACAACTTGGATCCACCTATTTTGCTGTTAATGAGAATAGTGCATTGATGGTTAACTCCCAAGTGAATGGATCTGTAGCTAGACATGCTCCAACTTCTTCATCCAGTTGAAATGTTGAAAAGAAGAAGGTGAATAAATGGCCTTAAGTGTGATTTCTGTAAAGGAGAAGGTCACTCAAAGGATTCCTGCTTCAAAATTGTAGGATATCCAGATTGGTGGAAAGGTGATAAAGGAAAGGCTCCGAATGGCCATGCAGTGAATGTTTTGGAAACTCCTTTGGATTTTTCTGAAACTCAGGGGAATTCTAATTTGGAAACAGTTATTGCAAATGTCTTGCAAAGAGAATTGAGTAAGATGATGCTAGGAAGGAACAACTCTGGAGCTAGTAGCAATACAAATGCTCCTTCTTCTACTGATCTTATCAATCTCACTCATATTGGGGAGTTCGCAGGTATGTGTTCTCCTTTCATCTCTCCCTTTTCTGATTATATCAACAAAGACTCATGGATTATTGATACGGGTGCTACAAGTCATGTTTGCATTAATCCATCATTTCGCAAAAACATGAAACCAGTAGCTAGTTTCACTCCTGTGTGTCTTTCAGATGGTACAGTGAAATCAGTATCTCATTTTGGTTGGGTACACCTGTATGATCATTTGATTCTTGGAGATTGTTTACATATTCCATCTTTTAGGTTCAATCTCTTATCTGTTAGAAAGTGTGCAGCCATAGCTAAAGTCCTATTTCTATTTCATCCTGAGTTTTGCCTACTGCAGGACCAACATACTAGGAAAGTAGTTGGAGTGGGAAGAACAGTCAAAGGACTTTACATTCTTGATTAGAATTCCTTTAAGCCTGAAGTCATAAAGTCCTATGACTCATCATTAGTAGCAAATCTACATCAGTTGCAACCAAAAGAAGCACTGTCCTTTCAGGAAGCTTACCTGTGGCAGTATAGATTAGGACATTCTTCCTTTGATGTTCTGAACAAGCTTAATCTGCCAATTTCTTATGATCATTGTAAACTTCATCCCTTTACTGTTTGTCCTCTAGCTAAGCAGCATAGAATTCCTTTTCTTGTAAGCACTACTCATACTGCTAAGTGCTTTGATTTTGTACACATGGATGTTTGGGGTCCATATTCTAAACCTTCAATAAATGGCTGGTCTTACTTTCTTACTATTGTGGATGACTACAGCAGAACCACTTGGACATACTTTTTTAAGAGCAAAAGTGTAGTTCATTCTGTCATTTCTAACTTTCTCAATTTAATTAAAAATCAATTTCAAAATTCTGTTAAGGTTATTAGGACAGATAATGGCACAGAATTTACAAATTCTTCTTGTCAAACTTTGTTCTCTGAACTTGGCATCATTCATCAAAAATCTTGTCCTTACACCCCTCAGCAAAATGGTGTTGTTGAGAGAAAGCATCAACATGTTTTGCAGATAGCTAGGTCTCTTATGTTTCAATCTTTCTTGCCAAAGAAATTCTGGGCGGAATCAGTACTTACAGACACATACCTTCTGAATAGGTTACCTTCTGCCATCTTACAATGGAAATCTCCTTTTGAGATTCTTCATGGTCAATTCCTTCTCTTCAGAATCTCAGAACTTTTGGTTGTTTATGCTTTGCAACCAACAGTGTTCCTCATAAAGATAAATTTGATGCCAGATCCATCAAATCCATTATGATAGGGTATCCCCCAGGTCAAAAGGGTACAAACTCTATAGTCTTGAAGACCATAAGGTTTTTGTATAGATGTCTCATTTCATGAGTTTACATTTCCTTATGCAGAAACTGTCAGTTGTTCAAATCCTCCTTCGAAGTCAGCAACACCTATTTTTAATCCAATACCAGATTTTGATTTCAGATCTTCTCAGTCATCCATAACCGCTGATTCTCTCTTAAAAACATCTATATCCATTCCCACTGATCAATCTCCAATATCATCTAATACTTTAGATTCTTCCTCTGTGTTAGCATCTAATTCATCTACAAATGAGTCTCCTGATCCTTAGCCTGAATCTCCTCATCCTGTACACCTCATTCCTCTTAGACACAACTCTAGAGTCAGAAAGCCACCCCAATGGATGCAGGACTTTGTTCTGCCTCCCACTCACAAATCACCAACTCCCTTAATCTCTCAAGCATCTGATGTTGTGCATTCTACTCTTTCATCTGCTCACATGAATTTTTTAGCTAACATATCACATATCCCCATGAGCCTTGTTCATATAAGCAGGCAAAGGGTCATGTTGAATGGGAAAATGCTATGCAGCAAGAGTTGCAGGCTCTGGAAGCTAATGAAACTTGGGATGTCACCTCATTACCTGTTGGTAAGAAAGCCATCGGTTCTCGATGGGTTTTTAAAGTTAAAAGACTACCAGATGGTTCAATTGACAAGTTTAAAGCCAGATTAGTGGCAAAGGGGTATACTCAGATTGAAGGGGAAGATTATTATGAGGTATTCTCTCATGTTGTTAAGGTGGTGACTTTCAGGATTCTCATTGCTTTAGCAGCTTCCTATAATTGGCCCTTGCAGCAAATAGATGTGAATAATGCTTTTCTGCATGGCCATTTGGAAGAGGAGGTTTATATGTTACCTCCTCCTGGATACAGCAAAGCTTCTAAACGACAAGTTTGTAAGCTAAAGAAGCCCTTGTATGGTCTTAAACAGGCCTCTAGGCAATGGAAACATGAGCTTACTGAAAGCCTGATAGCCTATGGATTTGTGCAGAGTGAACATGATCACTGTCTCTTTATCATCAATAAATCTGACCTGCAACTATTTTTGTTAGTTTATGTGGATGATCTCTTAATTAAAGGTTCTTCAGAAGCTGCAATTGCTGAAGTTAAGAAGTTCATGCATGACAAATTCACCATCAAAAACCTCGGATCTGCAAAATACTTCCTTGGGGTAGAAATTGCAAGGTTTACTTCTGGTATTTCTCTGAATCAAAGCAAGTATGCTAATGATGTTCTGCAGGATTCTGGTCTTGCTGATGCCAAGCCAGTCATAGTTTCTATGATCCCTGGTCTTCTGTTGGAGGATGATTCATCTCCTCTATTTGGTGATCCTGAGCAGTACCGCAGGCTCATTGGTAGGCTCCTCTACCTTGGCTTCACCATACCAGACCTTGCTCATGCTACATAGCAACTGAGCCAATATGTCAATGCTCCAAAACATAATCACTGGGATGTTGCCTTACATGTTCTTCGATTTCTGAAGGGGAGCCCTGCGAAGGGTTTGTTCTATCCAACAAAGCCTATTTCCCACTTGACTGCATATTCAGATGCAGATTGGGCTGCTTACTGGTTTCTGTGTGTTTCTTGGGGATTCTTTGATTTCCTAGAAGTCTAAGAAATAGGCTACTATCTCTAAATCTTCTGCTGAAGCTGAGTATAGAAGCATGGCTTCCACAGTTTGTGAATTACAATGGATCAGTTACCTTCTGAAGGGCCTTGCAGTTCCTATCACATTTCCAATCCCCTTTTACTGTTATAAGCAGGTAGCATTGTAAATCACTGCCAATCTAGTTTTCCATGAGAGAACAAAGCATCTGGAGATTGATTGCCATATTGTTCGAAACTAGTACAAAGCAAGATTGATTAATCCTCTTTACATTCCATCCAAGCTTCAGCTGGCAGACATTTTCACCAAGAGTCTTCATTCTCCTCAGTTTTTGTTTCTCAGTTCCAAGCTTGGCTTGATTACCTTTAATCCAGCTCAGCTTGAGGGGGGTGTGCAGAATGACCATACTGAAGACTCCAAGCTGAGCTCACAGAAGCAACAGAACATGAAGCTGAGGAGCAACACTGGTAGATGTAGTAAGCCTCCTCCAGCAGATCAAATCCAATTGAAACGTGATCCACCTTGATGAGCTATCAGATCTCATTAGATATTTTTGGATCATGCTTAAGAGCATGCTTAAGTTAATGGAGTACAACTGTCATCTCCTAAGCTGTCAAGTTGCTGTTTTTTGGAGGGAAATTCAGTTAGAGATTAGATTAGCTGCACTTGATGTGCATTGTATGATATGTAGTCTTTAGCTTTAGGAACTTTTATAAATAAGCAGTAGGTGATTATTGTAATCAGTGTTTTCCCTTTTTTTCTTCTTCTTCGATTAATAGAAGTTCAGAAAATTCTCTCACTCCTCTCTTCATTTGTTCTTAGCTTGGTGTTTCTTGCTTGAATATTGCTGCAATTCTGCCAATTCTACACTTTCACCTATCTGGAGAAGTGTAAGTAAAATCCACGAATTGAGTACCATCATATTTGAGAATTCTACCGCCACCACTATCCGCGTAAGGACCTCCACCTGAGGGATCCAAGGCAACTGAATCGGGACCAACATCTTTCAATGGAAGATCGATTTGGGAATATTCTGTGCATGGATCGAAAAATGGCAGAAGAGCAAAAGAGGGAGGAAGGGAAAAAAACAAAATGGCAACAACAATGGATAACATTGTATTCATGGTTGGTTTAATCGCTACAATGGAGGCATAGGTTTTTCAGATTTCTGCAGAGTATTTATAGCTATACACAGCTCTTTTAACTTCTTTGTTAGGTACTGCTTGCAAGTTGCACTAACAACAATAATCAGACTTTTGGGATGGCTCCATCCCTTGATAATATAATAGCCATGAGAAGTTTTTCCTAATTTTTCAATTCTTTTGGTAATTGGATCTCTGATCAATAATTTAATAGCCATGAGAAGGGTTTTTTTAATTTTTTTTTAATTTTGTTTCTTTTAGAAAGTTACATTCTGGTTGCAAACACTTTTGCAATTAAATTTACATGCTAGACTCTGAAGTTTACATTCCGGTGTGCCTAAACTTTAAGTAACACTTCCATGTTATGATTTTTACGTCAAAGTAATATCACAAAAGTTGTAAAGTGATCAAAATGTAATTTGTCAAAACCTCAAGATTTGAGTTGTATTTCAATCTAAACCTTTTATTTATTTATTTATTTATTTTCCTCATTTCTTTGGATCTATCTATTAACTTTTAACGCTACATTTAAGGCTGCCTCACTCGCCGATTGCCAAAAGAATTTACAAGATGTTCATGGGCGTAAAGAGTGCAATTTACAATCGAAAAAACTTTGGCATACTTCTTACAACTAACCCACCATAAGGGCTGAAATTAAAAGTTAATCGCATGATCGATTTGATATTTGAAGTCATACTTGCAGCTGTACAAACCTTGAGGTCAACGGCTAATTTTTCAATGATTACTTGTAGCTATGGCTTACTCACAGCTGGTAAATGGACCTAATCCTTCTTTGATTTTAGAATCCCTATGATTATATTAATTAATTGTTGCCACATTTATCCGCATCCTCTGGTCCAAGAAAGATATGATTATTAGAGTTGAAGTAATTAAGGAAATTAACTATTCAACATATGGTATAATATATCTCCCGCGCCTTCTTGGCATACCAATAATGTGGTATAATCAACCAATAATATTGAATGGAGTTAACAATATATATATATATATATATATGTATATTGAATGGAGTTCTCGATGGCTACTATATGTGTACATTCAAAATATTGAAAAAGGAGAGAACCTGTCAGACCTACCCAAGGGCGGATCTAGAGAATGCATTTTAAAAATTTCTGAGGCGTCTAACCCTAAATCCTACTCCAATAACCATCCACTTAAAGCGAAAAGTTATTTTATTGATTATCACTTAATGTTCTACCCAATAATTTTTAATTATTTTTATTTTATGTTTTAAACTATCCCTTTCATTTAATTCAGATTGATTTAACTACAAAAGGTCTATTTGAGTAAATTTTTGTAATTATTTAATTTATTTTTGTTTATTAGAGTACCACATACATTATTTTATCATTGCAACAAATAAAATTTAATGTTAATTTTTTAATAAAAAGTTATTTGATAAGTTATATATTTTTCCTATTTTTGTAAAAATAATTGAATAATAGGAGTATAGTTTATATTTTTTTCATTAATCATACATGACGTTTTAATTATTAAAAAAATAATATTTTTCATATGTAGTTATAAAAAATTAATACAAGGACAGAATTGTACATTTGTAGTATTTCAACATTTTTATATATATTTGTGATTAAGCATTTTGATTCAGATGTGACAACTGAATTTTAAGCATTCACATATATACTACTTAATCAATTCGACATTATGACTTTAGCATTAAGATTTAAGCATTAATTTTTATCAAACGGGCCCTAAGTGAACTGGAAAAAAAATTACGGAACAGTTTCGATCAGATCACATCCAGTCCGAAATTTCAAATCGGTGATCCAATTCCAAGGATCGGATCGGGTCGCTACTTACATTTTGAACAGCCCTAGAACGATCCAAAATACTTGATACACTATTCGCTTACATACATAGTATAATGGTGAAATTAAAATGTCACAGCAATTTTGAGTAGATGCCAACATAAGCAGTCGATAGTGCGCCTACATATGGCTTATGGCCATCGTAAAAATTGTAGTACTCTTGCACGACATCAATACGCATGTTTTTATAACGGTCGGAGAGATCTTTCTTCAGGAGAATGTCACCATTTGAATTGAACTTATAACCAAATGGATACGGAATACTTTGTTGTTCCTGAACCACCACCTCGTTTACTGCCACCCAAAAGTACTCTTCAGGCTCTCTTCACTTTGATAGGGAAATAACCTGCAGGTAACTTGAACGATTCTTGAGCCACGTTTGGCACGCCCACCGAATACTTCAAAATTTTTCCGGCAGCAAAAGAGGAGAAGAAGACATGTTCACCCGATCTGCTCACTGCCGGTCCAGTCGGAAAATGAAGTCCCTCCAGCAACACACTCACCTCTCCTCTTTTAGTATCATATCTTATTAGCCTTCCACGCGTCAGACTTAAATTGTTGTCACTCGTAACATCGCATATTTCCTTGGTCCTAATAATGAATTAATCAATTAAGATAATTAATTACACTCTAAAAATTAACACATAATATTAATAATAAAAATAAAAAGTATGGATCGATATTCACTTGTTTGGAGAAGTGTAAGCAAAATCCGCAAAAGTATTAGTAATATCATTGTATTTGAGAATTCTACCATCAATTTCAGTCACGTAAGGACCTTCACCATATGGATCAAAGGCAACTGAATCAGGACCAAAATCTCGATATGGAACTTGGAGTCGCTTATAAAAGATGTATGGATCGAAATTGAGAGCAAATAAGGAAGGAAGGAAGAAAAGCAATGTAAACAGCAGATAACATATTTATGGAATGAATTTGTTTGATATTTATAATTAACAAAAATTTTGAGCTATTTATGTTTGATATTGATAATCTAACAACTATCGACCTTTGACTACTTGACCTTATTACCAACTAAATCATATATATATATATATATATATAAGTATACTATATATTATCAATAATCAGCTAACAAAATACAAAAAGCGGCCCCAACACCATTGAATTAATACAGTATTTTTTTTTAATTAAGCGCGGGATTGGCTACCCGTTTTACACTGTTGAACTAATATTTTTTGCTTCAACAAAAAACCAGAGGACGTACGTGGTAGAAAAATAAGAATGCTGCACCTAGGATGGTCTTTTGATTAGGGAAGAAATTAATGAAAGTTTTTGATTGTGAAGAAAGTAATTAGAAGAGATTCTGGGTGCCAAGTTACTGTAACCAATTGATCGGTACATCGATGATCAATTGAATGAATCAAGTCAAAATTATTCATTTTACTAGGATGTGTAAATTTAGCTTTGTTATATTTTTTTTTCTTTAAAAAAATAGTTATATATTTTTTTTCTATGTTATCTAGTTTAGTTATTTTAGTTTATTTGAATTAAAACAATTCCCAATTTATTTGTTGTTTTCCTTGAAAAACAAATCGATCAGTCCTTATCGGAGACGATCTTCACTCGCTGATGTACTAGTTCATATTAATTCTTCAAGTAGAGGTTTTTCTTTTTTTTTTTTTTTCTTATCTTTTTCTTTTTCTGGTGCTTTAAACGACACACCAGAAATTCATGGACTATAATTGATGATTTTAAAATTAAATGACGAAATGGACTTTAAGTTTCAAGTCCAATGAACATGAGAGTTTGTGTCCCAACATGGAAACTTGACATGAACCCACACGAATTTCGCAGCTCATGTACGACTAGAGATAGTAGGCTGTTTCTTAGACCATCTGAATGATCATACAGAAGGGCGTAAATTAAAAGTTCAAAGGGCAATTTATAATCGAAAAAAGTTTGGGATACTTTAAACGATTAACCCAAAAATTAATTTCCATATATTAAGGTCAATCACATGATGGGTTTGATATTTAAAGTCATAACTGCAGTTGTACGTACCTTGAGATCAGTTATTACTTATAGCTTACTCACATTTAATTATTGCCACACTAACAAAATTTAATGTTCTATATATCCGCATCCTCTGTTCCAAGAAAGATACGGTATAGGCAATATGTAATTTTGTTTCTAAAAACATGCAATATGACAACAACTAAACTCGATCGATAAAAATCAGTGGCTACAAGTGAACGCAATAAAGGTTATACACGATACCTTTCTTATTTTTATATATTAACCGACAATGCATTAGATGTTATAGACGGCACGCAGTACATCAATGGCTATAGGCGATATTTTTTTTATTTAAGAAATAGGAAATACATCAGTAGCGAAGCTGGCTACATGAAATGTTATAAACAATATGCAATATTTTGTAACATACACGCAATAATTAATTAACACATGAGATTTATCAATTATGTTCTTGCAACAAATTGGGAAAAAAAAGGTTAATTCTTTCTTTGTTTAACCATTAATTCTCTCATTTGTCTAAACTTATTATTATTTTATTTTATTTTTATTTATTTATTTATTTGTCTAAACTAATATTTCAAATTAAACATGTTTTTTTTCTTATTAAAGATGGGATTGGTTACCCCTATTATTGAATAAAAGAGAGAAAAATGGAAAAAGAAAAATAAAGCAAATAAGACGGCCATGAGGCTCACAATTTGTGTCCATGTTTATTAAATCGACGATAGTCTATTTTGGGCTTGTCCGCAGCTTCCGATGTTCGTATTCGATGAAAGATTCTAGCATTTTACCTCTTCACAGTTGTGTGACTCCTTCTTCTTCTTCACCTTCATCGTCTGTTTCCCAGGGGCCATATTCCTCATCATTGTCGAGACTACGATCGCTATGTGGCTCGTGTGGATAGTAGATTGGCAATGGAGGAGCACGTGACTTGGTAGGCATTCGGTCGATGAGTTCACTATCAGTCGGCACTCGCTGAATCGGGGTGAGAATCCTCTTGATCGGTTTGACACACGGGAGGGACTTGGGTCCACTTTCTATACTATGATGCCTTCGTTGAGGCGGCTCGCGGGCAACCGCAGACCACAGAGGCTCAGATGCTGCTTGCTGCGACATATGTGTCGGCACATGATGCAGATTCTGCGGGATGCTTGGTGTGGCCTGTAGGGGGGTGCTGCTGGCCCCTAAGGGTGAGGTATTTCGTCGAGCAGGTTGGTTAGGCTCTGAGGCTATTTCTTGCGTGGGGGACGTTGGGACCTTATGTCGAGCACCTTGTGTGCTAATGGTGGCATACGTGAGTGCTATTGCTGAGAGGTGTGAGGCTTGCGAGTCAGCTGTTGTGGGCTGGTTTGCTGTGGCTTGCGCAGGCTTCTCCCATGCGGCTTGACATTGTGTCGAACAGGTTGTGGGCAAGGCATCCCATGCTCACTGTTCATGCTGTGGCCATCAGTTGGGCATTGAGTCTCCTTTGCCACTGGTTCAGGGTCCGCAAAAGCCATTTCCGTGTCAGTCTCACTGGAATCGGAGTCCAGCACTACGTGTGCAACACTGACAACTGTGGCATTTCAAATTAAACATGTTTTTCAACAATGAGAAAAAATGCAAAATGTCATCCAAAATGGAAAGAAAATTTGTATGATTTATCCATTTGACCATTGATTTATGATTTCGACATTCAACATTCACATATAAGTATTAATTTTTATTAAATGGACCCTAAATGAAATAGGGAAAAAAAATGGATCAGCTTGGATCAAATCCAATCCGGTCCGAAATTTCGAATTAATGATCCAATTCGAAAGATTGGATTGGGTCAGATCGGCTCGGGTTTTACATTTTAAACAGCCCTAGATGAGCGATCCACGATACTTGATAGACTATACGCATCCATCCAGAGTATAATGATGAAACTGCAATGTCACAGCAATTTTGAGTAGATACCAACATAAGCAGTCGACAGTGCGCCAACATATAGCCTATAGCCATGGTGCAAATTGTAGTACTCTTGCATGACATCAATACGCATGTTATTATAATGGTCCGAGAGATCTTTCTTCAGGAGAATGTCACCATTTGAATTGAACTTATAACCAAATGGATACGTAATACTTTGCTGTTCCTGAGCCACCACCTTGTTTATTGCCACCCAAAAGTACTCTTCAAATTCTAATGGTAGTACCCAATTTTTCGGCGTCGCCTGGGCTCTCTTCACTTTGATCGGGAAATAGCCTGCAGGTAACTTGAATAATTCTTGAGCTACGTTTGGCACGCCCACCGAATACTTCAAAATTTTTCCGGCGGAAAAAGAGGAGAAGAACACATGTTTGCCCCATCTGCTCACTGCCGGTCCAGTCGGAAAATGAAGTCCCTCCAGCAACACACTCACCTCTCCTGTTTTAGTATCATATCTTATAAGCCTTCCACTCGAATCTCCTGCCAAATCTGGACTGCTCTGGATATTCCTGCACGCACCTCGGTTCTTTAACAAGTGTCGTAACGGCGCATAAATGTAACTGAGGATTCAACAGTCCCTCGCTCGAATTGAAATATGAGAAAATAATGCGGATCAATTGAAATTAATCATGTTTATGCCTACCCATAGGAAGTTATGAGGCTTGAATCTGTAAGGTAAACAACTTTGCTGAAAGAATCAAAATCAACGCCGCTAGGGAAGTTGAATAATACATCACTTGCATTATTGGCGAGTAGCGTTGCTTGTCCGCCTTCACGTCCCACCCTATACAGACCATGGTAAGCATCCACGATGTAAAGATCTCCGTTGCCATAATCAAAGCTTAACCCGAATGGCCTTCCACACGTCGGACCTAATCTGTTGTCACTCGTACCATCGCATATTTCCTTGGTCCTAATAAATGAATTAAATCAATTAAGATAATTAATTACATACTCTAAAAATTAACACATAATAATAAAAATAAAAAGTATGGATAGCACGATCTTCACCTGTTTGGAGAAGTGTAAGCAAAATCATCAAAAGTATTAGTAATATCATTGTATTTGAGAACTCTACCATCAATTTCAGTCACGTAAGGACCTTCACCATATGGATCTAAGGCAACCGAATCAGGACCAAAATCTCGATATGGAAATTGGAGTCTCTTATAAAATATGTATGGATCGAATTGGAAAGCAAATAAGGAAGGAAGGAAGAAAAGCAAAATGTAAACAGCAGAGAACATATTTATGGAATAAATTTGTTTGATATTTGGTAATTAACAAAAAATCTGAGCTATTTATAGCTACAAAGTACAACTTGCATCGTTTCATCCCAGCTCATTACACAGTTGACTTTACCAAATCTAATAGCCTTGCGATTCCCCTTTTCTTAAAAAAAAAAATTTAATGTTAATAGTTAATTTAATAGCCATATGGAATAGTATTAAATTGTGGAAATGTGATATTTTATTGGAAAAGTTGTCTGACTTTTGACTTTCAAGTTGTTTAAATATTGTTGTTAACATTCAATTATCGATGAGTATCCCATTAAATCGTGCGTAAATTTATAAATTGGGTAAAGATACATGCAATGGAGGTTGTCTCAATTCAATATTGGATAAATTACATTTACCTCCCTTGAGGTTTGTAGAAATTACCAAAACCCCGTTATGATTTCATGAAACTACCAACACTCCTGAACATTCAAATTTTGGCAAAAAGATGTACTCCTTCTGTCTCACTCAAAGAGTCCACTTTAAAATGTGTACAACTTGTTATGGGTTGTGAGGTACAACACCTAAAATATATAATTTACTACTATATTTTCCACTTATATCTTTACTTTATAAGTAATGGTTAATTATAAACTACCCATTGTAATATTAGTAAGGATATGTAACGTAAATAAATTCAAAGTGGACTTTTTAAATGGGACAAAAAAAGTTTTTGAAAGTGGATTCTTTGAGTGGGACGGAAGGACCGAAGGAGTATAATTTACCACCATATTTTTCACTTATATCATACTTTAGAAGTAAGGGTTAATTATGGATCACACATTGTAATATTAGTAAGGGTATGTAATATAAATAAATTCAAAGTGGACTCTTTAAAAGGGACAAAAAAAATATTTGAAAGTGAACTCTTTGAGTGGAACGGAGAGAGTATTTAACTTGCCAAATGGTTCAACATGCACCACTTTTTCTTTAAGAAATATTATATACCCAAAATTTTAAGGATCAAAGTATTAGTTGTCAAATTGTCATACAGTCTAACAGGAGACTGTTTTGCCTAATTATAAAAAAATTTTAAAAAGAATAAAAAAAACTTCAGTTCTGAGTTCAATTTTTGACTTGCAAAGAGACATATGTAATTTTACGAAGCCAGAAGGGAATAATTGTTATATTATTACTAGGTTTAGTGGGTGTTAGTAGTTTCATGAAACCAGAGAAGAGTTTTATAGTAGTTCCCACAAACTTTGAGGGAGATAAATGTAGTTTACCCTTCAATAATTACCTAATCAATCGGCATAAATCATGCGCAACTTGGTTTGATATCTTACAATCTAGTAACGTAACGGAGTAAACTCCTATTCAAGCAATGTATTGTTGTTGTGGGTTATAGGTAGGCGTTAAATATCCCACATCGGAATATAAGAATGATATAGACTAATTATTAAGTAAGTTAGGTTCAAAATATATATTCTTAAGCTCAATATACCCAAGTTCAAAAACTGTCGACATAATTAGAGTTTATAGCTTAGATGATAGTGAATGCGTCCTCAAAAAGTTGGCATTTTTGTGCAGGAGATCGGATTGTTCAATTTTTTTTTTTTTTTTAAATCAAATATGAAAAATCAAATATAATTGTTCAACTTAATCAATTAAAAAATATGGACCACATTTTTTTATTCATGTGGGACTTTGCGCATCATTTTTAGCAGAATTAATTTCATTCAAAATTAGCTCATTTAACATCGCAAACAAACAAATAAATAAAAAGTGGACACATTTTATTTTATTTTATTTTTTGAATAGAGGAATATTATTAATGGTTTATTAAAATATCATTCAACATCAAATTCAAAACAAAATTTTACTTCGAGCGTAAAAATTGAGGGGACAGATTCACATGCGCCTGCACCTTTTTTTTTTTTTATTCTAAACTCTCCATACTTTATTTATATGCGATATTTCAACGCATGTGTGATTGAATTTAATAATAAATGGACAATATATTAACAACTAAACTCGATTAATTAGAGGCAACACACGATTATTTTATTTTATTTTTTTACAATCATACAACACGTGAAAGAAGAAATTTAAAAGAATATGCAATACATCAACAACTAAATATAATATATCAGATATTATAAGTGATATACACCATACATCATAAGCTATGAGCTATGGATATTCAACTTGATCCGCGGTTCGGATTGGATAAGTTGATCCGATCCGAAATTGAGATCAAATCGGTTTTACATTTTGAACTGCTTATACTACAAGCGCTACATAATACTTGATAGACTATATGATGATGAAATTGCGATCGATTGTCACAGCCATTTTGAGTATATGCCAACATAAGCAGCCGATGCCCGCCAACATATAGCTTACCGCCATTGTACTCTTGCACATCATCAATACGTGTGTTATTATAATGGTTAGAGAAATCTTTCTTCAGGAGAATCTCACCATTTGAATTGAACTTATAACCAAATGGATAAGGAAGGTGTTGCTGTTCCTTAACCACCAGCTGGTCTAGTGCCACCCAAAAGTACTCTTCAGGTTCAAGTAGTATCAATATTTTCCCCGTCTGGGCTCTCTTTATTTTGGCGGGGAAATAACCTGCAGGGAACACGGTTAATTCTTGAGCTACATTTTGCACGTCGTCCACCGAATACTTCAAAATTTTCTGGGTGAAACAGAAGAGAAGAAGACATGTTTTCCTGATCTACTCACTGCAGGTCCGGTCGGAAAATCAAGTCCTTCCAGCAACACACTCACATTTCCAGTTTTAGTATCGTATCTTATTAGCCTTCCACTCAAATCCCCTGGGGGAGGACCTCCTTTCCAATTTGGACCGGGACTAAGGATATCCCTGTAGGCACACAGTGACGGAACCAGAAAAGAAAAAATCTCTCAAGTCTAACATATGAATAAAATTTATCTTTTTGTACAGCTGATTTAATACACACATAAAAAAAAAAATTTACATCAAAATACACACACACATATATATATATATATTCGGGGTTTCTTAGGGAATCGGAGCCTTCTGTTCTTTAATAAGTGTCATTTAAGCTTTTTTTTTTGTCCTACAAAGGATGTCATTATATATATATATATATATATATATATATAAGAAAATAATGTCGATGAACTGAAATTAATCATGAACATGCGTACCTATACGAAGTTTTGAGGCTTGAATCTGTAAGGTAAACAACTTTGTTGTGTAAATCAAAATCAACGCCACTAGGGAAGTTGAATAATACACCACTTGCATTATTGGCTAGTAACGTTGCTTGTCCACCTTCACGTCCCACCCTATACAGACCATGGTAAGCATCCACGATGTAAAGATCTCCTTTTCCATAATCAAAGCTTAACCCGAATGGCCTTCCACACGTCGGACCCAAGATTTTGTCTCTTGTATCATCGCATATTTCCTTGGTCCTACTAATAAATAGACGAATTAAGAGAATTAATTACATATATACTCCAAACACACATAATAGTAATAAGAAAAATAAAAAAGTATGGATAGAGCGATCTTCACCTGGTTGGAGAAGTGTAAGCAAAATCCTCAAAAGTATTAGTAGCGTAAGGACCTTCGCCATATGGATCTAAGGCCACTGAATCAGACCAAAATCTCTGGATGGAACTCGGAGTTGCTTATAAAAGATGTATGGATCGAATTCAAAAGCAAATAAGGAAGGGAGGAAGAATAGCAAAATGCAAACAGCCTATAACATATTTATTGTATATGTATACGTTTGTTATTGATACTTGAGAAAATTTTGAGCTATTTATATAGCTACAAAGTACAACTTGCATCGTTAATTTCATCCCAGCTCATCACACGGTTGACTTTACCAAATTTAATGGCCAAGTGAGATTCCCTTTTTCGGGTATATATGTGGATATAATTGTATATTTTCAATGTTATTGAAAAAAAATATATCTTGGATTTATTATATAAGCGGAAAGAATGAGGAAATTAAAGAGAGAAAAGCGAGAGGGAAATTAAAAATGAGAATCGATCATGGAAGAAATGTATAAAATGAATTCTTTTATTAAAAAAAATACTGTAAATATACATTGAAATATAAAATTAATGAAAAATAATAAAAGTTTCAAAGTAAAATGAAAATCACTATAAATAGTGTGTATATATATATATATGTATATAACAATATTTACAAAGTTATTCAAATGTGTAATAAGGTATATCACGCAAACGTATTGTCATAAAGGAACTAAATTAATTTTTCCATTCAAATATCCGTCATCCAAACAACACTTAGATGGGAAAATTAATACTGCCGATCGATGAATTGAAATTAATTTTATACATGTGTATCTGTAGGAATATGTTAGGCTTGCATCCGTAAGGTAAACAACTTTCCTGTTGGAATCAAAATCAAGGTCAACCAGGAAGTTAAACAATACACCCCTTAGATGGAGAGTTCACAGTTCGGACAGCTTACGAGCTGATGAGGCCAACCCGAGAGAAGTTGCCATCCTATCTATCGATTTGGGGTCCACGGGTCCCTCCAAAAATTTCAATATTTGTTTGGCGATTGCTAAACTGTTTGCTCCCACTGGATGATATATTAATGGGGCTTGGTTTTCCCCTCGCATCGAAGTGCGCATTTTGCGATCATGTGGAAAGTATTCAGCACACTTTTGCAGATTGTTGGGTAGTAAGTCACGTATGGGAGGAATTTTCACATATTCTTGAGATCCCAATTTTGCAATCGCTTATTTGGGATAAGTTGGCCTTTCTGTGGCAGTTTCAAGCTAAGTCAAATGTCCAGAGGGAGCTGGTTCACTTGCTTAGCGCGAAACAGGTGGGTTTTTGAAACCAAAAGAACAACGTCAAGGGGACTGATTAGAGAGGTCCGGGGGCTGTTTATGTCGATTTTGCAGGCAAGGCCAATGGAAGGGGACCTTCTAGTGGAGGGTGTTTGGATGAATAAGGGGTTAGTCCAGAGTTTGCGACAGCCGCGTAGAGTTGAGGCGAAACTCATTGCTTGGGCTCCGCCAATGGGCCGTTGGAAGCTAAATGTGGATGGATCAGCTCTAGGGAATCCAAGGTACATTGGCGCAGGTTTTGTGATCTGGGATGGATATGGGACTGTTGCATCAGCCGGTTCTGTATATCTGGGATATGGGACAAATTTTGAAGCTGAGGCAAAGGCTTTGTTTCTGGGTCTAAGGGACTGTAGTAGATTGAGCATTGCAAGGGTGGAAGTTGAGTCAGACTCTTTAGCTTTGGTGCAAATGGTCAAGCGCATCTTTAAGGTTCCATGGGTCAATCTCAAAATTTTGCAGCAAATATGGCACCTGATGGAGTCACAGCACAGGATTTCGCATGTCTATCGGGAAGGTAACTCAGTTGCAGATAGCTTGGCGCGACAGGCAAGCACTACCAAGTCTACTTTTATTTGTGGGGCCTTAGAGCTCCCTAGGTGGGTCAAGGGGCTAGTTGCACTTGATAGCCGTTTGGTCCCAAATCTTAGGTTAGTCAAGATTTGAATTTTTTTGGAATTTGCTTTTTGACAAAAGAGGTAAGGCCATTATGTCCCCCTCATTTATTTGTATTCGCAATATTTAAATTATTTAATAAAGGGTCACCAAGCCCCCCAGCCACCTAATCGGCTGTTCCATAAAAATAAAAAAAAGAATAAAATAAATATATATAACATTAAACTATAAAATAATTATTTGCATTATAATGCAAATATTTAAATTTTATATACATTTATATGGACATAGATATCAAACCTATGTAAATAAATGAACACTTTCAAACTTTGGCTCGACTCAGCTTAGCTCAATGTCGACATCTGAGTGGCCCTTTTATGCATCATAATTGTTGGGTCAGTGGCTCGTTCCTAATTCATTGCTGAGCCAGCATGCATGGGCATGGCTGCCTAATTAACTTGAAAATTTGAACTCAAAGTAGGGAAGCTGTAAACTGCGCTTGCGCCGCAGCCTATATAGAGGACAAATGTAATAAAGTTCACAGCCGCTCTAATATTGTATAGATCAGCCATGACAAAGTCTCTTTGATGGTTGTCGTTTTAACTACCAAAAACATTTATAAAAATCTACTCAAAATTAGTATAGCAATAATCATGATCATCTCCACAGGGATTGGTAATTTTATTCTCCCCGTTAAACAAAACATGGATTTTTTCCATAAAAAATGTCTTTTTATTCATAAATTCTAAAAATGGGGACAACTTCGCTTTCAGTACAAATTTCATTCCGAAATTTTTTTCAAGGAAAGCGAAGTTAGGAACTTCGACTTCAGTACAAATTTCTCGACTTTGGCCCCTTGGCCACTTTTCAAAGAAAGCGAAGGTTTCAACTTCGCTTTGTTTGTAAATAGGGTGAAACGAAAATTTGTACTGAAAGCGAAATTGACAACTCAAGAGGCAATAAAAGCTGAGGTTTTGAAGATGAGAATTAGAGACACTCAAGAGGCAATTCAGATTCATAAGAAAGAAGCCAAGGCCAATCAGCCTATGAATGGATGCAATCATCCATTCATCTGTTAGGATACAACACTTCAACAAAAAGATGCATCTTTAAGAAATCAAAGAGTGGCATCTCTTAGTAGCCACTGCAGGTCATCCGAGGATCAATCCGAGTAACATGAAGACTCATACGGCACTTGCTCCTTTCAACCGAGTGAACTTCTGGTACTGGAGGTCATCCGAGATGTCGTGCGACTCACACGACTTCTCGGACGTCTTGCTGATTCTGAAGTTAGCTTTCAGCCTTCTGTCCGATCCTGTACTAGAGGTAGTCCGAGATGTCATGTGACTCACACGACTTCTCGCACGTCTTGCTGATTCTTCATTTTATTGCATGAAATTTTCCCAATGGCTTTTCTATACTATAAACTACAAGAGAATCTTCAACAGTAAGATGTGAAAAAGCCAAATGGGCTATTGCCTCTTGAATTGTCAACTTCGCTTTCAGTACAAATTTTCGCTTCACCCTATTTACAAAGAAATCGAAGTTGAAACCTTCGATTTCTTTGAAAAGTGGCCAAGGGGCCAAAGTCAAGAAATTTGTACTGAAGTCGAAGTTAGGAACTTCGCTTTCCTTGAAAAAAGTTTGGGAAACTTCGCTTTCAGTACAAATTTCATTCCCAAACTTTTTTCAAGGAAAGCGAAGTTCCTAACTTCGACTTCACTAGATCGGGAATTTTTGAAAAATTGTCCCTATTTTTGGAATTTATGAATAAAAATACATTTTTTATGGAAAAAATTCAACAAAACATATAAATACACATAAGTTGAAGACATAATCTCGGTAAAATTTATGCAATTGATCATCGATTCAATGATTGTCATGCAAAAGCACAAATTAGTTACCTCTAGGAACGATGAACCCCAATTTCATCTATTCATTAGACGTGTCAATAGTATAATGAACTATCTTGTTTTGTTTTGGCAAATGGCACATTGTTTCTGCTCTTTTTGCAACTCTTATATCTTTCTGTCCTACTTCCTAAAACATGTGCTTATCATGGAAAAACACTCCAAATTAATACCCCGTGAGAGTGGACAAGAAAACACTAAAAGTAAACAACATAAAGACGCATATCACTCTTCTTCAACCGTTACACGTACGGCGTAATTTTGGTGTAATTTTCGGACTCTAGTTGCCAACGGTGGCAACTAATTGTCACTTAGGGTATATCATATGGGGTAACCAGAGTTTGCAATATCGCGATACGTATAGTAGGATTGTACGATTTTACGATCGCAAAACACCAAATCTATCCTACTTTTGATTCTATCTAATCTTATAAAAATTGCTAAAATAACTCAAATAAGAGTAGTTTATATAATTTATCAGTAATTTTATACCTGCATTTTTATGTCCGATTCTATCGATACCAATCATGCACCTAAATCGATCATTTGCCGTTATCTGTATGATAGGTAAGGTTGAATACTATACTCATCCATCTCACGTATATGCCTTTTATTTGGTATTCTTATTGTTTTCTTGTGTTCATTTTAGCTATTATAATTACTTACTTAAGAATAAAAAATAACAATATATTTTAATCGACTTATGATTAATTTTTCTTCTTCTCTTCGCATAGGTTTTTTTTTTTTTTTTCCTTTTTTCCTCCCAAGAAGAGATATGTACTTGACCCGTTTGAATTCTTTTGAATGCATGTTCTTGTGATCATTCTGACAAGTCAATACTAATTACAATTTATAGTACATCATTTGCTGATGGAAACAAATATATATGAGCAGGCCCCAACTAACTTGTATGTGCTGGTTGAGCTCGCAAGGCCCAAAAATTTTGGGACCTCAAAAAAAACATGTTCAAAGTTTTTTCTTCTTTTTTCTTTTTTTTTGTTTTCTATTCTGGAACGACATCAACTAAACTGATATAAAAAATAAAAGATAAAAAACACACCTCACAAACCTATATAACTCTCCCCCCTCAATTTTTTTTGAAGCACCAGCCGCCCCTCTCTCCCTCAATTATTTTTGCAGCCAGAAGCCACGCACCTTTCTTCTCCCTCAAGTTGAAGCAATTCACCCCAAGGTTTGTGAACTACTCTTATTTTCTCTCTTTTTTTTTTTTTTTTGATTTCAAACACAAAATTTTTTTTTATTTTTTCATTTGTAGTTTGATCTATGGATGTTCTAAATTTTTTTTCTCAACCAATATATGTTTATCTTGAAAGGTTAGTTTATATTTTTAAATTTTGATTATTTATATTTTAATAATTTAAATTGTTTGCTTAAATTTATAGATTATTAAATCAATTTTAGAAGTTTAACATGAATTGGATTTGGAGTTGAAATTTTATTATTAGTTTGGCTCTAAATTATGGGTTATGGTTTGAATTAGAGGTTAAATAGATAATAACTGAACTTAAAAAATATGAAATTTGACTTTAGACCATAAATGTTGAGTTGTACTCCCTTGTTCCAATTAGAATGGTCCACTTTCTAATACTTCCATTAGAAGGGTCCATTCAGTTTGTAATACTGAAAACAGTAATATAAAGTGGATCTTCTAATGGAACAAAGCGAGTAATTTAGATTGAAATTTTAAAAATTGAATTAAATCTTATAAATTGGAACCAGATAATGTTGATTTTTTTTATTTTATATTTAAGATTATATAAAATGGCCCAAATGTATATTACGGCCATTTTCCTTGTAGTAACGGCCCAGTGTATGAGATCAATTAGCATGCTTTATCTTTTATGTTTAGATGCACATCAACTTTGAATGAGTTAATACTTTTTGTTCGGAAAAAAAAATAATAAAAATCCATTATGTGTTTCAAATGAATATTAGATAACAGTTTAAGAAATAAGAATGATAATTGGCGAGATGCATAATCAAGATAGATGAATTAATCAAGTAAAAGAAGATAATAACATTTATGATTAAAAAGTATAAACCAAGAGTTTCAATGTGATTAATTGGGTCTTTTCCTTAATAAACTCGTGGCTATTTATTCTACTTTAATTTGGTCCCTTTTCAGTTAATAATTTTTTTTCCGTTAAACATTAATTTTTATTTCTATATATTCAAAAATAATTTTGTTTGTCGTTATTTAGAATTGTAGAATGAGTTGCATGTTTTGGGTAATCTTCTACCTCTGATTGAATTGGGTATTTCATATTCGAATATATATCCTACTTGTTTTATAATTGGAATTGAAATTAATTTCCTATTTTGATCAGTTGGAAAAAATAAAAGAGTCAAATTAATTAAATAGAGATGTCCATTTACAAAAATCTAATTCATATTGGAATTGTATTATATATACTAATTATTTTATAATTGGGAACTTGCACTCATACACCACATAAGGAACAGGCAACTTAAACACCACGTTGGTACACCACAATACAGCAGCAAGTTGGGGACACTAACACCACGTTGGGGACACCACAATACATTAGGCAATTTGAACTCCATGTTGGAGACCACACCACCGGATATACATTAAACATTAATACGCCACCACCGCGGTAGCCCCTAAAAGTTCTAGCAACAGTTTGCTTTGAAATTCACAAATCTTACGAAAGGTGGGATGTTTTGGATTTCATCTGGGCTACAGATTTGGACATTCCTGGGGATCTATGTGCACTATTACCTTCTATAGTTTGTTGGGAGCTGTGGAAAAGTTATACTATGGGTCGCTATGAGGGGGTGACTCGCAGGTCGGAGGATTCTCTATTTGCTGTAAGGAGGCTGTTATTTGAGGTATGTGGGATTCGACCCCGCCTTTCTTTGCACGGGCACAGTTTCTTATACAAGATGGAATCATTCTAAGATGGGCGTATAGGAAGAGGAAACAACCTTGCTATGTGGCATGGAAGCATCCCTCCCCGGGTGTTTTCAAGCTCAATGTGGATGGGTCGTCGAGGGGCAATCCGGGGCCAGCTGGGGCAGGGCTGGCAGTCAGGGATTCGATGGTCAGAATAGTGTGCTGGGCCAGTGTATACTTAGGGCACCAGACGAGCTACCATGCAGAGTGTTATAGAAATTTTTCCCCTCTAGGAAAAACTCCTATAAGCGCCTAACCCTTCCCCGGAAGGACTCGGCCAACACTCAAAGCAACCGAGGTTTCTCTAACTCGGCTTAAGCAACGAGCAAAGCGGAAGACTTGAAAAACAAGCATTAAGGCACAACACCGGAACACTTAGCTAAATTTGCCCAACCTTGCTATATACAATTCACCAAGAATTTATACACACAAGGCCCTAACTCACTCGGGACAGCACTCTCGCGGGGAAGACACAAGCCTAACTCCTCTCGAGCTTGAGACTTAGTCTTTGAGTGAGACTTAGAATCGCGGGTCTAGCTTGAGAGGATTTAGGCTCGTGTCTTCCCCGCGAGAGTGATGTCCCGAGTGAGCTAGGACCTTGTGTGTATAAATTCTTGGTGAATTGTATATAGCAAGGTTGGGCCAATTTGGCTAAGTGTTCCAGTGTTGTGCCTTAGTGATTGTTTTTCAAGTCTTCCGCTTTGCTCGTTTTAAGCCGAGTTAGAGAAACCTCGGTTGCTTCGAGTGTTGGCCGAGGCCTTCCGGGAAGGGTTAGGCGCTTATAGGAGTTTTTCCATAGAGGGGAAAAATTTCTATAACACAGAGGCTCTGGCACTGCTTTTTGGGCTTTCGGTTTGTATTGAGAATAGGATCCATGCGGTGCAGGTGGAGAGTGATTTGCAGGTTCTAATGGGGCACATTGAGAGGCGGTCAATGCCATGGAGATCCGCAAAGACAATGAAGGGGATCCAACGGCAGAGGAGCTTTCTGGGTAATGCAACGTTTACTCATATTTTTAGGGAAGCTAATGCGGTTGCAGATGCTTTGGCTACCATGGCAAGCGGTTTGCATCTCACACAGTTTTTCACGCACGGCTCTTTACCGCCCTACATCAAGGGCTTGGTGGCTCTGGATGCGCGTAGCTTTCCTTACATACGATAGGTTTTTGAGTAGATTGTATTAGTGTTTTTTCTTCCTATTACCATTTTGCATTTTGCCTATTGTATTCTTTAGAGGTAACGCTCATTATGTCCCTCTCTGCTTTTTACATTTCTAATAAAGGGTCTCCATTCCCCCAGCCACTTAATCAGCTGTTAAAAGAAAAAAAAAAAAAAAAAAAAAAAGGTGCGAATCGAACCTTTGGTCTTGAGGTATGGGTATCAAGTGTGTGCAAATCTTACTTGCTACGTAGTCTTCGGTTTCGTGCATAGCGGAGGGTTGGTTCGACCAAACCTTTAATTATTATGTGTTTGGATCAGCCCAACCTAAATTCATCCAGAAGAGGGAAGCATTAGTGATGAAGAAATTGAAGTTGAGATCGGAGGATGAAAGGTCTATAGACCAGATATGACATCTATTTACTCGGCAGCAGGTCAGTTTTTTTTTGGTAATTAATTCATTAATTAAGCTGCCTTCAGTTGAGGTTTGAAGATGAATCAGAGATATTATACTTTTGCTGCCTTCTTTGAGATGAGTTAAATCATTTGTATTTTTATTTTCTTCTTTTGAATAATATAGTACATTATTTGTATTTTTATTTTCTTTTTTTAATAATACATTTGCAATTTCTCATGATGATATAGCTAAAAATGCAAGTGATAAAACTGCAGCATCATTATTCTATCACTTGGTTACAGCTATACTGTAGTTGCAGAACAAATTATGTTTTTGGTTACAAAATCAGCACTTCAGTAAGTTTTTTGGCTGTTTTGAGGCTTTGCTACAGGCGGGTTTCAGACACCCATCTTCACTGTCGAACACGGTGTCGAAACATTGAGGTAGAAACTGCCAAAGGCCTGTTTTGAAACGAATAGTAGCGACTGTTCTGTGTCTTTCCTCCATTTCTTCTACTTCATTTCTAAGTTACAATTTTGGTTTATTAATTTGTGCTTGAAGGCCTGACAGTATCTCAATTTCACCCCTTCTTTTTTCTTTATTTTTATTTCTTTAGATTTTCCTTTTTATTTTGTTTTAGTAATTATTTATATTTATTTTTTTCATTTTATACTTTATACTAATACTGATTTTTTTTTTTTTTTTTACTTTTATCTGTATATTTTGTGCTCGTTTTCCTAAAGATTTGTTCAAACTAAAAAAAAAATTGAAACTAATACACTATTGTATGACTTTTTGTATGAAAATGTTTAAAATGCCATTATAATTTGTAGATGATATTTTACAGTATTATAAATAAATTAAAAAGTTGGGGCCTAATAATTTTGCCCCAAGCTTCTTAAGTTTAAGGACCAGGTTGCGTTTGTTGCACACGAAAGGAAAGAGGAACGAGAGAATGAATAAGTGAATTTGGGTTAATGAAAGGAAAGGAATTTGATCATTTAATTAAGATTATATTACTAACGATAATTTAAGATTTTTTTAATTAATGATTTGTTGATTCGCAAATGTGAAAAATACCTAATTCTCATTCTTATTTTTGCGTGCTAAATACAACCAAAGTGTAAAACATAGGCTGTCCCCATTTCTCTTCCCCTTTTAAGGAAGTAATCTTTCTTCCCAAATCATCATCTCAACTTGCGACATTTCACCTGTTCTCCTCACTTCGTTATCATGGATGGCTGTTCCTTTTTGTTCCGAAAAAGACCCCAATTATGTCAACTTCTACTTCTAACCCCAGAATGTAGTAATAAATTTACTTATCGCATATGCATCTAGATGCGATGGCGAGATATGATCTATATAACGGAACTAACGTGGTGGGAGATAGGTTTAGTAGTAACCGCTTCTTTTCTTTTTTTTTATCCTGCAGTAAAGTAATCCACCAACCGTAACTTCACTGCCTTAAAAATTTTTGACTAACAAAAGGGCAGCAACGAGGATGGCCAATCTCCTTTACCTTGCAAATTTGGGGGGAAAAAAAAAAAACACTTTTACCCTAGCTCCCAAACCCTTTCTATGCACTTATCACCGTTTCACTTATAAATCCCAAACGCTTTCATTTCTCATCGTTGCCGCAGCTGCATCCTTATTCCTGGTGCCGTATAGCTGCGTTTTGTCGCATATAGAAGAGGTAAAGTGAGTTATTTGATCAAAGTTTGAAGCTTTCATTTGTTGAAATTGGTTCAATCGGTGCACTAATATGTATTTGCCTGGTTCTGTTTCCATTGATTTCTTACTGCATCATCTGCGGTTTTTGACCCATTTTGTATGCGTAAAAATTTTTATAGTTTATTTCTTATAATTACAAAATGTTAAAAACATTTTTGAAGTACTTGTCCAAACGTAACCCTAATCTTTGAAAATTCCTAGCAGGATATAGTTATGTAATGTTGCAATCTCTGAGGATGGCCATGAAGGATTCAGAAACCATACATTCGATTTCTTTCTGGGCTACATTTTAGAAAATCTTTACAACTTGGCAAGTATGTATTTGTAGAAAAGTTAAGAAAAGCTATTATGGAACTCCTCCTTTGGCTCATTCCATTTTTCATGAAATTTCTCTTCATGCCTTTGTTAACTCTGGCCTTGAGCTAGATTGATATACCTGATATCACTTTGAAGTAACTAGATTAAATGAATAAGGGTTGATATTGAATTAACTACTCTGCGATATTTGTTGTTGACTTTTGTTCTTTTTGCTCTTTGAGCTAATTTCTGCAACGAAATAAAGGCCACAATGTGTATTGTTTCTGAAAAATCTTTCTGGTCTTTACAGGCAGAAAATTTAAGGAGTAAGAGGAGTTTCTGTCTCGGGAAATTGACAGCTATTAAGTGAGGTATTTAAAAAATAAATGCATTATTGAGCCTTTGTAATTTGTATGTAATACTCTCAACTAACTTATTGATAATGAGATTGTTTGATCCTTCTTTCCCAATGAAGCATATGTGCTTTAGCTGTTACTCGTCTTTCCTTCACCTCATTGTCCATTAATGTCCATTAATGTGACGTTCTACCCAACATCCTGGAAAATTGATGATTGTTGAGTGTGTGCCTTTTGACAACCACAATGAATTGCTGATGTTAATAGTAATTGGGCCCAATATTAACAATCTTAGTAACACATGTTGAAGAAAAAAGAAACTCATTGCTGCAATGCTGTAGGAATCTTAATTAGGGTGGCCTTTAATCATTGAATTTATGCTCTCAGAATTTTATAGGTGATTAATGTTTAGAACAGGACTGTAACTCTTTTCCTTTGGTTTCTGAAGAATGGATTATTGTTCTTGATTGCTGTTACATTTGTTTATGGGATTTTGAAAATTCTGTATTTTTGTTTTTTGTTTTTCAAGCGCAGTCTCTTTTTCCTCCCTGTTTTCGGCAAAAAATCAGCTGAGCTTTTATGGCCATTTGCAAAAATATAACCTGTACTCTTTCCTATCTGTTTATAGTTGTTTGAAAATTTAAATGTTTTAAAGGTTCTAATTATGAAGGTTAAATTGGGTAATAACTAAATGAAATCATGATTTTTATTTGACTCGATCACTTCTAGATTTTGGTGCTTGTTCAGTAAATGTGCTGCTGATATTTGTGGATGTTCTTGATTAATGTACACACTCCGAATTATTTTCTTTTTGCTGATTAATATTTGGAAAAGGACTCTGTAACCTTTTTTTCGTTTGGTTTTTGAAGTTGCTGAATAATAATGGATTATTGTTCTTGATTGATGTTGGATTTGTTTCTCGGTTTTTTAAAATGCTGTATTTTTTATGTTCTTCAACGCTGTTTCTAGTCCCTTTTCCTCCCTGTTTATGACAAGAATATCAGCTGAACTATTTCTGTTTACAATGGAAATTTCTAAATGTTTTAAAGGTTCTTATTAGGTGGAATTGCGTAATAACTGAATGCCATCATGATTTTTGTGTGGCTCACTTCTATATTTTGGTGCTTGTATTTCACATCCCTCAATATAGACATTTTCCTTCCAATTGTCACTTAAGTTCAAAAACACGGAGTTAACTAAATCTTTTGAAACCAAAGGA
The DNA here is from genome assembly GCA_016801395.1 of Leptodermis oblonga. Classification (NCBI taxonomy): domain Eukaryota; kingdom Viridiplantae; phylum Streptophyta; class Magnoliopsida; order Gentianales; family Rubiaceae; genus Leptodermis; species Leptodermis oblonga. The sequence continues at coordinate 2,921,863 of CM028755.1, forward strand.
AGTAATTGTCCGTTAGAGTACACCATATGAGCGTAACTGTCATTTGCTCTTAAACATATTTAGTAGCTTGATTGAGATGCTTAAAGGTAATATGCATTTCCTTATTCAATTCTTAGAATCCTCAAAGAAATTAAAGGATTTCATTTAGAACATATATCTTTTGCACATTTTCTTTAGAGAAGCGAACCAAGTTGCAGATGCTTTAGCAAACCATGGAATCTTTAATAGTTTCTCTCAATTCATGGAATTACCAAGTTTGGCTAGAGGATTGATCAATCTTGATAGTTGGGGGATGTCTCGCATTAGAGTCATAAAATGTCCTTAATGGCATTCTGTTGTGATCCTGACACATTCTTGGATGCATATGCTCTAACTAGTGAAGAGAGAGACATTCATGGTTGTATGGAGCTAAATAAAGGATGGTTAAAGGAGTCTTTCAGATAGAAATTAGTTGATACTTACACTAAGAAAATTGCATGAAGCTGATGTATCTATAGTTTTATCATTTGCATATGATCGCATTTTGTATCCCAAGGTAACGTTCATATTGTTCTCCTTGGTCATTTTTTCTCATTTTAAATTAATAAATGACCCCAATATCCACCAGCCACCTAATCTGCTGTTTAATAATATATATATATACATATATATATATATATATATTCAGTACTTATCACACGTGAATTTTATTTGGTATGCTTATTGTGTTTTTGTGTTTATTTTAGATATTACTACTTTTACTTAATAATCCAAAATAAAAATATATATAGAGTTTGGACTTATGATTGTTTTTTCTTCTTCGCTCCATATTTGTTTTTGTTTCCTCCCAAGAAGAGATATGTTCTTGACCAGTTTGAATTCTTTTGAATGCTTGTTCATAGTTGTTCATATTCGAATAGTACTATATATAGTACCTGTTTTTAGAATTGGAATTGAATTAATTTGCTATTTTGATCAGTTGGAAAAAGGTCAAATTAATTACATAGAGATGTCCACTTACAATAATCGAATTCCTTAATTTCTTACTTGGCACTCTTCCATTTCGTACATTATATTCTTTTGAAACCTTAGATTGTTTAATTTATTCTGTGTTCAGGTCTAACGTAAATTCATGCAGAAGAGGGAAGAATTAGAGATGGAAAAGTTGAAGTTGAGATCAGTTGATGAAAGGAAGGAGATTCACAGTGACCTGGTTGCTGATATACTAACAAGATTAGACGCTAAAACTCTGTCGAATTGTAGAAGAGTTTGCAAGACCTGGTACCGAATAATCTCAGACCCGATCTTCATCGCTGCCCGCCGGAAATTCATGCTGAGAAACTCCAACCTACTATTCGTGGACATATGGAAAACGAACTCTGGAGAAAGGGAAAAGAACTTTGGAGAATGTATTCGTACGTTTTCGATTTGCGACCATAATCTGATCGATAGGGAAGAAGGAGACTACTTACTTACCTCTATGACTTCAACAATACTTTTCCGGCGAACGACTTGCGATTTGCTATGTTATATGGGTATTGACCAGTGTGTTTACTTGTACAATCCTAGAACTGATGAAGTACATACATTGCCGGCGTGCCCTCGTTTTGAGGCAATAGCCACATATGGATATGTCGCTTCCACTCAAGAATACATTGTTGTGGCTTACACCACCGGGGCAGCGGCAGCTGGCGGTGATCTGTCCCAGAACAACTCTGTAAGTTTTATGAAATTTTCTTTGACTAGTAGTAGTAGTGTTAGCTCGTTGAGCTGGAAAGAAATTGATGTGGGATTCCCGCAGAGGGTTACGCCCTATGGGGAGATTTTGATAAATAACCATGTCTACTGGGGAATGGGCTGCTTAGAGATTACTTCATTGGACCTTGAGAAGAAGATGTTTGGAATCATCAAATGTCCTGAGGAATTTTGCTTGAACGCAAAACCCATCGGCTTGAGGAATACTAGAATGATTGATTTCGAAGGAAGGTTGTGCCTGGTAGACTTGGACTTTCTGGAGGAGAGTAAGGAACTGATAGTATGGGAATTTTCGGCCAAAACCGATTCTTGGATGAAGAAATATCATATTAAACCTGACTTCCAATTCTCTATCTATGATGTGCATCCCAAGTCAAAAGAAGGAGATTTAATGTTGTTCGGATACAGAAAAAGCGACAAAAAGGAAAAGTTCATTATGTTCAATGTGGAGACAAAAAGAGTTAAACCTATAAAATCTCCTTATTCTAGAGGCACCATTAAGGATCTACAACCTCCTATCGGCCAGATACGGCATCTACATAGACAGCAGGTCAGTTTTTTGTGGTAATTAATTAAGCTGCCTTAACTTCTTCAGTTCAGGCTGCAGATGAATCAGAGATATATACTTTTGCTGCCTTCTTTGAGATGAGATAGAGATCCATTAAATTATTTGTATTTTTATTTTCTTCTGAATAATACATTTGCAATTTCTCCGGCCAACAAAGCCAAGGGATAAAACTGCAGCATGATAGATTTTTGTATCAAACTATATCAGTTGTGTAGTTGTAGAAGATTACTTACTTTTGGTATCTTCTTACTGGCCGGGTTCGAACAAATTATGCTTAATTTGGTTACAAAATCAAGACTATAAAGTTGATTTATTGTCCAACTTTAATTATAGCAGGTATCTGTCATGACCTTTTTCCGGAAACTGTGTGTCGTTTTAGCATTGGAGTCAATTATGTGCTGAGAATGTATTCATAGGGAATATGTTTGATGAAATGTTTTTGAACGCTGATTCTCTCATTCCCTTCTCAATACATGTGGGGTATTTCCTTCTCAGTAAGCATAGTGTTAGCTCGTCAACTTCTGATCCTGTAAGTAGGACTGAGAATTGATCTTGCTCGAGTTGAGCTTGCTGTGAGTCATTGGATCAGCTGCTGTTGCCACCATATTCTGCACAGTTATAACCATTAACTCCTTACAAAGAATACTTCATTGATGAATCTCGCAATGCCAGTATCAGCGTATGAGTTTTTCCTATTGGGAAGCAACTTGTGAGATGGTCATTAACTGAAACCGAGTTGGCACCGTTCAGGTTCGGCCGATTGTGGTACGGAGACAATGTCCTTCGATCTCATGCCATCTCAAAGAATTGAATTAATCAAAAGGCATAGAAGATGAAATTCAATTAAATTTTGTCTCCCCAAATCACACACCAAATGTCTTCCCAAATCGCACCCCAAATATGTCCCAAAATCCCCATGATTGCGCCTACAGTGCCATCCCTCGTCGCCAAGGAATCTGCTGCTGCTCAACGAAATGTCACAGAGGGCCTTACAGCCGCTCATACTGCAACCGAACAAGAAAGTGATACAGAAGACAGTGATATTGAGGAGGTGTTCTCCGAGTTGCCACCGAATGCAACGTTGGGGAACTGAACCTAGTGTACTCAACAACCATCGGAACAGCCCCACAGCTCTCGGACAATAATAATGCACTGATCAATACTCTGCCTCCTTCAATCCCATCTCCAGAAACAATCCAAGCCACAATGAAATGCGTTGCTGAAGAAGTTACTAAAATAGCTACCACACCTATGTGGTCCGATCTAGTCCAATGAGCACTTGAAGTGACTCAACATAATTCTTCAAAAGCCCACAAGTCCCTCCCAGTACCTAAATTGAAGTCCCTACAGACAATTTTCACTCCCGTTAAAACACATAGGATGCCTACGGATATTCAGCTCATCAATCGCATACCGACGAAGCCACACATTCCAACTACATCATCTGTGCCGCACTCAACAGATGACCTTAGTGACAACAACTAAGAAGATGAAAGGGGGGCAACTTATGGCCCCTAGGAAACTAATGACCAAGACGACTTTGAGGATGAAGCAGAGAACTGCATTATAGGGCCGAAAAAGCACAAGCCAGAAACACTTACTTTGAGCATCGACTTCGGAAGTAGCCTAAAGTAGATTATAGAAAACTAAACAAACTAGGCCACAAAATGTAAACCATTGTGTTTGATTTCCTTTCTATTTTTATTTTTCTGCAATCAATAAAATGGGTAACCAACCCCACACTTAAAAATAATAAATTCAATTAAATTTTGTCTTGAAAGCTCTGGGTAGACCATCAAAATTTTCTCCCATCGTGCCCTAGAAACCAAGAAAAATTAATGTTTCTTTTCTGTTAAAGCTAGATTATATAATATCATCCAACAACAATAGAAATTAATTTATAAATTTGATATTTAGTCTTGAATCTTAGGATGAAATGGTGCTTAGGAGTTGAGAGTTAAAGAAAATAAATGAAAAAAAGAAAACGAGCAGGAAGAGATTGCTTGTTTGAGAGTTAGAAAATTGAGATACATGAGAAGAAGAGAGGGGGAGAAAACTAAGGAATTTCTGAAGAAAGTGGATATGAGAGTGATAAGGTGGGATTGAAGGAGAAGAAACCAAGAGACAGAGAAAGAATTATCAGTCATCACCAAATAAGGGCAAACTTTATGTTCTGTATGCTAAAAATTGCTCTGACAATGACACTAGTCGTGAATTCATACCTTTTTTCATTAAAACAAATATTAAAAAATCAATTATGTGTAAGATTTTAAAATTTTAAGGTCGTTTTTAATGAATATTAAATAACAGTTTAAGAAATAAGAATGATAATTGGTGAGATGCATAATCTAGAGAGAATTATTATTAACATGTATAAACCAAGAGTTTCAAGATGCTCTAGAAGCCCTGGCTCAGACCCCCCTAAACTCCACTAGTCCTTGCCAGTCCCCACATTGAAACCGATATAGAAAACTTTCACTCCGGTCATTGCACATCAAATGCCCACATATATTCAGCTCATCGATTGCATGCCTGCTAGGCCTCACATTCCAACCTACATTGTCTATGCCGCACACACCAAAGGACCGCAGTGGTGACAAACAAGAAGATGATGAAAAGGCAGCTTATGGCCCTTGGGAAACTGATGACAAAGCCGACTTTGACGAAGAAGAAAATTACATTATAGAGCCTAAGAAGCACGAGCCAGCAAGGACTTATTTTGAGCATCAACTTCACAAACAGCCCAAAGTAGATTATAAAAAATTCAACAAACTAGCCAACAAAGTGTAAACCATGATGGTTTTGTTTCTATTTTATCTTTCTGCTGTAATTAATAAAATGGGCAGCCAATCCCACGCTTCATTAAAAAAAAAAAAAAAACCAAGACTTTCAATTTGATTGGGTCTTTTCCTTTTTTTATTCTACTATAATTTGGTCCCTTTTTAGTTTATGCTTCTTTTTTCCTTTAAACATTATTTTTTAGTTCTTTAATTTGGTCCCTTTGTTGGTCGTTATTTACAATTGTAGAATGAGTTGCATATTTTGGTACTTGTAGTTGTGATTGAATTGGGTAATTCATATTCGAAATTCGAATAGAACTATATATACTACTTGTTTTATAATTGCAATAGAATTAATTTCCTATTTTGATCAGTTGGAAAAAGGTCAAATTAATACATCTCTATAAATATAGAGATGAGTTATATTAATTCTTTTGAAACCTTTAATTTATGATGATGAAGTTGAAGTTGAGATCGGAGGATGAAAGGAAGGAGATTCATGGGATTCACAGTGACTTCGTTGCTGATATACTAATAAGATTAGACGCTAAAACTCTGTCGAATTGTCGACGAGTTTGCAAAACCTGGTACCAAATAATCTCCGACCAAATCTTCATCACCGGCTGCCCGATGTTCATGCTCAGAAACTCCAACCTACTATTCTTGGACTGTTGGCGAAAGAACTCTAGAGAAAAGGAAAGGAAATTTATCTGTACATTTTCTTTTTGTGACTATAATTTGATCGACAAGCAAGAAGGAGATTATGTATTTTCCTCTATTATTTCAACAACAATTTTCCAGTGGACTCCTTGCGATTTGTTGTGTTTTAGAGGTTGTGACAATAGTGTTTACTTGTACAATCCTAGAATCGGTAAGGTACATACATTGCCGAGGTGCCCTTGTTTTTCTGGCATAGCCGCGTATGGGTATGTCTATTCCACCCGAGAATACGCTGTGGAGCCTGACACCGATGTGGCAACTGCCGGTGATCTGTCCCTAAACAAGTCTATAAGATTGGCAAAAATTTCTTTCAGTAAGAATAGTGTTAGCTCGTTGAGCTGGAAAAATCTCTGTGGGGTATTTCCCGCCAGTAAGGCGCTATCAGGGGATTTTGATAAATAACTATGTCTACTGGTAAGGGGTCAGAGATTGTTTCATTAGACCTTGACAAGAAAACGTATGCAATCATCAAATTTCCTTGGGAATTATGCGTGAAGGCGAAACGCAACAGCCGCACTAATGCTGAAGTGATTGATTACGAAGGAAGTTTGTGCTTAGTAGACTTGGACTTTTTGAACTTGAGGAAGGAACTAATAGTATGGGAATTTTCGGCCAAAACCAAAAGTTGGATGAAGAAATATCATGTTAAACACGACTTCCAAGTCCCTATATATGATATGCAGCTCAAGTCGAAAGAAGGTGATTTAATATTCTACGGATGTAATAAGTACTTTGTGTTCAATCCGGAGACGAAAAGAGTTAAAACATATAAAAGTTCCTTATTCTAGAGGCAAGATTAAGGATCTACAACCTCCTATGGGCAAGATACGACATCTATTAGGTGATTCAAGCACTTGCGCAAAGAATTATCTTTGGTGCAATAGAATTGTCGAAACTTGTCAACCCAGGATACAATAGCTCAACACATGTGCTGTGTTTTTCTAACAATTGCACAACTTAAGAAATATAATCAACTATGTTAACATTTTTTTCTCTCTCTTTCGCAGAGGAAGTGTAAAAGAACATAAAAAGATTTATTCACTATTCTTCCTTATGCTATACATCACGTATGTATACATACCTATATATATATATATATATAGCTAATTACATTTTTATTGAACGGAAGATTTAGAATTTGAGAACTGTTTCAAATTCATTTACATCAATATTGGAATTTGAAAAAAATACATACTCAAGGCACTGACACTAAACGAAAATTTGGAATACACAGCCTATCTAGCCTACCCAGACCAGCTACATTCCACCGGAAGTACCCGCAATGTAAGAGTGCGAAATGTGAGCGCCGTTGAATTGGCTTCCCTTTATACATGAGCAATACTGAAAGATCCCTCGTTCAGAAACTTATAAATCAAACGTCTTAATGAAATAATTACTTCAATTGTATTTTCAAAGCTTCAGTTTCCAAAAATGAAGCATTCTTACAAATGCTAAAGATTATTGCTTAAATCATTTTTGTAGCCTATCAAAATTGTGACTGAAATTTTAACACAAAAATTAAAAGCTACAGTTTGATAAACCATCCTATGTGCTTGAATTGGAGTGAAAATCCCTTTCTATGTGCTTGAATTGTAGCTTTTAAATTTTGAATTGGAGTGAAAATCCCTTTCTATGTGCTTGAATTGTAGTTTGATAAACCAAAATCTCCTTTTTCTTTTCGGGCCATATTTTGTGTTGCGGAGGTGCTTTCCCATTGCGACAGCCGTCTTCCGAGTGACCAACCATCCTACATCTCAGACAATACTTCAGTAACTTATCGAATTCAAGGGGCTGGCGAAAGCCTCAACCCCTCTTCTCCAACCACACCCGATTTGGGAGTGGCTTCAATAGATCTATTTATGTGCATACTCTAGCCACCAACGTCAGCCTTCAAAGTTCCCCCAAACATGTTCCCAATGGATAGCAAGGACCATTCATTATACAATTGAAAAGACAGTTGTGGCAAAGAGACCCATACTGGTACAATTTACGATTCTGCTTGGGGATCAAAATCCGGTGTCCACTTTGTGATGTGTAGGGAGTAGGCCCGAAATTCCAAACAGCGTGTAAGAAGCATCGACTGTAATCGTCGTCAAGCTCGAAGCGTATGAGTACCTGTTTTCTGTTGAACAAACCTATGTGATAGGAGCCGGTAAACCCAGAAGTTTCAAAATCCTATCACAGCTTCTCCATCGTCATCCTTCCCCAGGAGAATTTTCCAATTAGAGCTCGTTGGAGAGGGGCTTCAAGCAGATCCATCTCTTCATCCGTGAACACAAGGGCCAAATCCCCAACATGTTTTGAGGGGTAGGGAAATGGGTGGTGGTGGCGACGGTAGCTGGTGTTTGGTCACTGCTGCTTTAAAATTGAGGCCGGCCGGCTGCCCTCCATGGTATTGGTTAAGACTGGACTCTGGAGAGTTGATCGCATCCGACTAATTTGGAGAGAGAGAAAAAATCCCGTTCCTGTCTAGTTGAATTTAAAATTTTTTTTAATGAATGATACAAATGTGAAAAATACCCAATTCTCATTCTTACTTCTGTGTGCCAAACACACCCAATGGGTAAAACATAGACCATGCCCATTTCTCTTCCCCTTTTAGTAGTATTCCATTATTCCATTTTTTAAGAAAGTATTAATCTTTTTTCCCAAATCATCATCTCATATCATGACATTTCACCTGTTCTCCTCAATTCGTTATCATGGATTGCTGTTCCTTTTTTTTCCCAAAAAGACCCCAAATATGTCAACTTCTACTTCTACCCCCCGAAAGCAGTAATAAATTTACTTATTATCGCTTGAGCATCTGTGTAAGATGGCGAGATATGATCTATATAACGGAACTAACGTGGTGGGACATAGGTTTAGTTGTAAGCGCTTCTTTTTCTTCTTTTTTTCCTGCAGTAAAGTAATCCACCAACCTTACCTTCACTGCCTTAAAATTTTTGACTAACAAAAGGGCAGCAACGAGGATGGCCAATCTCCTTTACCTTGAAAATTTGGGGAAAAAGAAACCACTTTTACCCTAGCTCCCAAACCCTTTCTCTGCACTTATCACCGTTTCACTTATAAATCCCAAACGCTTTCATTTCTCATAGTTGCCGCAGCTGCATCCTTATTCCTGGTGCCGGATAGCTGCGTTTTGTCGCATATAGAAGAGGTAAGGTGAGTTATTTGATCAAAGTTTGAAGCTTTCATTTGTTGAAATTGGTTCAATCGGTGCACTAATCTGTATTTGCCTGGTTCTGTTTCCATTGATTTCTTTACTGCATCATCTGCTGTTTTCGACAGATTCTGTATGCGTAAAAATTTTTATAGTTTATTTCTTATAATTTCAAAATGCTAAAAACGTTTTTGAAGTAGTTGTCCAAACGTAACCCTAATTTTTGAATATTCCTAGCAAGATATAGTTGTGTAATGTTGCAATCTCTGAGGAACGCCATGAGGGATTCAGAAACCATACATGCAATTTCTTTCTGGCCTACATTTTAGAAAAGCTTTACAACTTGGCAAGTATGTATTTGTAGAAAAGTTAAGAAAAGCTATTATGGAACTCCTCCTTTGGCTCATTCCATTTTTCATGAGATTTCTCTTCATGCCTTTGTTAACTCTTGCCTTGAGCTAGATTGATATATCTGATATCACTTTGAAGTAACTAGATTGAATGAATAAGGGTTGATATTGAAGTGACTACTCTGCGATATTTGTGGTTGACTTTTGTTCTTTTGTCTCTTTGAGCTAATTTCTGCAACGAAACAAAGCCCACAATGTGTATTGTTTCTGAAAAATCTATCTGGTCTTTGCAGGCAGAAAAAGTTAAGGAGTAAGAGGAGTTTCTGTCTCTGGAAATTGACAGCTATTAAGTGAGGTACTTAAAAAATAAATTGCATTATTGAGGCTTTGTATGTAATATTCTCAACTAAATTATTGATAATGAGATTGTTTAGTCCTTCTTTTCCAATGAAGCATATGTGCTTTAGCTGTTACTAGTCTTTCCTTCGCCTCATTGTCCATTAATGTGACGTTCTACCCAACATCCTTGAGTGTGACAACCACAACGAATTGCTGATGTTAGTAGTAATTGGGCCAAATATTAACAATCTTAGTAACACATGTTGTAAAAAAGAAACTCATTGCTGCAATGCTGTAGGAATCTTAATTAGGGTGGCCTTTAATCATTGAATTTATGCTCTCAGAATTTTATAGGTGATTAATGTTTAGATCAGGACTGTAACTTTCTTTTTTCCTTTGGTTTCTGAAGAATGGATTATTGTTCACAGGTGCTGTTACATTTGTTTACGGGATTTTGAAAATTCTGTATTTTTGTTTTTTGTTTTTCAAGCGCGGTCTCTTTTTCCTCCCTGTTTACGGCAAAAAATCAGCTGAGCTTTTATGGACATTTGCAAAAATATAACCTGTACTCTTTCCTCTCAATCTGTTTATAGTTTGAAAATTTTTAAATGTTTTAAATGTTCTTATGAAGGTTAAATTGGGTAATAACTGAATGAAATCATGAATTTTTATTTGACTCGATCACTTCTAGATTTTGGTGCTTGTTCAGTAGATGTTTGATGCTGCTAAAATTTTTGGATGTTCTTGATTCATGTACACACTCAGAATTTTTTTTTTTTTTGGCTGATTAATGTTTGGAAAATGACTGTATAACCTTTTTTCCTTTGGTTTTTGAAGTTGCTGAATAATGGATTATTGTTGTAGATTGCGGTTGGATTTGTTTCTCGGTTTTTGAAGATGCTGTATTGTGTATGTTCTTCAACGCTGTCTCTTCTCCCTTTTCCTCCCTGTTTATGACAAGAATATCAGCTGAACTCTTTCCTCTCTGTTTACAATGGAAATTTCTAAATGTTTTAAATGTTCTTATTAAGGTGAAATTGCATAATAACTGAATGACATCATTATTTTTGTGCGGCTCACTTCTATATTTTGATGCTTGTATTTCACATCCCTCAATATAGACATTTTCCTTCCAATTGTCACTTAGGGCATGTTTGTTTGGAGGTTTTGCAGGCAAATTTTGCAAGATTATGGGTTTAGAAAACTGTTTTAAAACCCAAATCTTGTTTGGCACAGGTTCAAAACTTTGTTCTACAAAATCTTATTTCAAAAATAAATTATTTTTTAAACACCAAAAATTATTTTTTCCTAAACTCAAATTTTGAAGGAAAATCTTGTTTGCTTCATGCTACCTTACCAAACAAGATTTTTAAAAAACTAATTCCTAGAAGTCTTTTACTAAGCATAATTTTTAAAAATCTGTTCGGTTACTTTTTTTTAAAACATGTTTTCCAAAATCTCCTCTAAAACCTTCTAATAAATAGGCCCTTGAGTTCAAAAACACAGGGAGTTAACTAAATCTTTTAAAACCAAAGGAAGTAATTGTCCCTTAGAGTAGACCATATGAGCGTAACTGTCATTTGCCCTTATCTTTATGATAGATAAGGTTGAATACTATGAGTAGCTCTTAAACATATTTAGTACTCATCTAGCATGCATTTTATTTGATATGCTTATTGTTTTTTATGTTCATTTTAGCTATTATTACTTAATTATAAATACAAAATTAACTTTATATTTAGAGTTTCAACTTATGATTGTTTTTTCTTCTTCGCTCCATATTTGTTTTCTTTTCCCTCCCAAGAAGAGATATGTTCTTGACCCGTTTGAATTATTCTGAATGCCTGTTCTTGTGATCATTCTGACAAGAACAATACTAATTTTAGAATTGATAGTACATCATTTGTACGTTGATGGAAACAAGTATATATGAGATCAATTAATTAGCATGCTTTATCTTTTATGTTTAGATGCACATCAACTTAATTTGAATGAATTAATACTTTTTGTTCGTAAAAGAATCAATTCTGTGTAAGATTTTCAATGTGATTGGGTATTTTCCTTTATAAACTCATGTGCATTTATTCTACTTTAATTTGGTCCCTTTTTATTTAATACTTTTTTTCTGTTAAACATCAACTTTTAGTTCTATGTATTTAAAAATAATTTTGCTGGTTTGCTTTGGTTATTTACAATTGAAAAATGAGTTGCTTGTTTTGGGTAATCTTCTGATTGAATTGCGTAATTCATATTCGAAGAGGGAAGCATTAATGATGAAAAAGTTGAAGTTGAGATCGGATGATGAAAGGAAGGAGATTCACAGTGACCTGGTTATTGATATACTAACAAGATTAGATGCTAAAACTCTGTTGAATTGTAGACCGGTTTGCAAGACTTGGTACCGAATAATATCATACTCGATCTTCATTGCTGCCCGACGGAAATTCATGCAGAGAAACTCCAACCTACTATTCCTAGACATATGGGAAAAGAAATTTGGAGAAAGGGAAAAGAACATTTGAGAATATATTTGTACGTTTTCGATATGTGACCATAATCTGATCGACAGGGACAACGGAGACTACTTATTTACCTGTATGACTTCAACAAGACTTTTCCGGCGGACTACTTGCAATTTGCTGTGTTGTACGGGTACTGGCGAGCGTGTGTACTTGTACAATCCTAGAACCGACGAGGTACATACATTGCCGGCGTGCCCTCGTTTTAAGAGATTAGCCACATATGGATATGTCGCTTCCACTCAAGAATACACTGTGGTGGCTTACACCACCATGGCAGTGGGCAGCTGGCGGTGATCTGTCCCAGACAAGAAGTCTGTAAGTTTTGCGAAATTTTCTTTCACTAATAGTAGTACTGTTAGCTCGTTCAGCTGGAAAGAAATCAAAGTTGAAAATTTCCCGCAGAGGTTTAGGTCCTCTGGGGAGATTTTGATAAATAACCATGTCTACTGGGGAATGGGCTCCTTACAGATTATTTCATTGGACCTTGAGAAGAAGAGGTGTGGAATCATCAAATGTGTCCTTGGGAATTATCCTTGAGCGCAAAAGCCACCGGCTTGAAGGGTACTAAACTGATTGATTTCGAAGGAAGGTTGTGCCTTGTAGACTTAGACTTTTTGGAGGAGAGTAAGGAACTAATAGTATGGGAATTTTCAGAGAAAACCGATTCTTGGATGAAGAAATATCATATTAAACCTGACTTCCAATTCTCTATCTATGATGTGCATCCCAAGTCGAAAGAAGGAGATTTAATATTGTTTGGATACAGAAAAGACGACATAAAGGATAAGTTCATTGTGTTCAATCCGGAGATGAAAAGAGTTAAACCTATAAAATTTCCTTATTCTAGAGGCACCATTAAGGATCTACAACCTCCTATAGGCCAGATACGGCATCTATATAGACAGCAGGTCAGTTTTTTGTGGTAATTAAGCTGCCTTAGCTTCTTCAGTTCAGGTTGCAGATGAATCAGAGATATATAATTTTGCTGCCTTCTTTGAGATGAGATAGAGATTCCTTAAATTATTTGTATTTTTTTTTTTTCTTCTGAATAATGCATTTGCAAGTGATAAAAGTGCAGCATGATTATTGTATCAAACTATATCAGTTGTGTAGTTGTAGAAGATTACTTACTTTTGGTATCTTGTTACTGGATTAGAATAAATTGTGCTTAATTTGGTTGTAAAATCAGGACTATAAAGTTGATTTATTGTCCAACTTTAACTTATAGCAGGTATCTGTCAGACTATCATGCCCTTTTCCCCGAAACTGTGTGTCGTTTTAGCATTGGAGTCAATTATGTGCTAAGTATGTATTCATATAGTACTGCAGCGACGTTGTAGGAAATATGTTTGAATGATGAAATGTTTCTGAACGCTGATTCTCTCCTTCTCAAGACAACTCTCCCTATCTTCTTCCTTCTTTCTTTCTTCTGTGTCTTTCCCCTTATCTCGAAGGTGACCCTATGGTCTTGGACTTGAGTATAAGTTGCCCATCATGCATGCACTTAAAGATTATATATAATCTATAATAATCAGGCAACAGTCAATTAGACTATTAGGGAGGGTCCTCATCTCTCCAATATAAGTCCTGTGAAAAAATCTGGTGGTAAAAGAAAGTAATATATTCAGAGGCTGCAGTGTGTAGTTTTTGGTGTGTGCTAATTAATTTGTCCATGCCAAATCGTATGAGGGACAAAACCCAGATGCCGATTTCACCGAGGCAGTGGTCTCCATAATTCCACAAAATAGAGCCCTTCCAGGAACCCCTCACAAAGAATACTTCCTTGACGAATCTCGCAATGCCGGTATCAGCAAATGCGTTTTTCCTATTGGGAAGCGACTCAGTGGCGGAGCCACATGCAACTACTGCCCCCACCTCATTTTTTCGGAAATACACTTATTATATTACAGCTTCAATAAAATTTAGGAGTGTTTGAGTAATTGACCCATCAGAAATTATAAATTTGAGGCAAAGTTGTGACTGACAATATAAAATTTTAATACTTTATCATGTCATAGGAAAAATACTGTTGTCCAAAATATTTTGCCCCTCGTGATTTTAGAGGCTCGGCTCCACAACTGAAGTGACTTTTGAGAGAGTCGTTAACTGAAACTGAGTTGCCGCCGTTCGGGTAGATATGGCCGATTGTGGTACGGAGACAACACCCATACCCTTCGATCTCTGATGCCATCTCAAAGAATTGAATTAATCAAAGGCATAGAAGATGAAATTCAATTTAATTTTTTTTCTTTTAACTGTGGTTGTGATTCATTGAGTCAAAAGCAAAGTTCTGGGCAGACCATCAAAATTTTCTCCCATTGTGCCCCCCGACGTCTAGAATCCAAGAAAAAATAATGTTACTTTTCTGTTAAAGCTAGATAATATAATATCATCCAAAAACATTAGAAATAAATTTATAAATTTGATATTTAGTCTTAAATCTTAGGATGAAATCGGTACTTAAGAGTTGAGATCTAATGAAAATAAATGAAAAAAGGAAAATGGAGATACATGAGAGAAGAAGAAGAAGAGAGGGGGGGAAAAACTGTGGAACTTCTGAAGAAAGTGGCTATGAGAGTGATAAGGTGGGATTGAATTAAGGAGTAGAAACCAAGTGAAAGAGAGAGTTATCAGTCATCACCAAATAAGGGCAAACTTTTTGCTTTGTTGCTAAAACTGCTCTATTAATAACACTAGCCATGAATTAATACCATGTGTACTTTTTCTGAATAACCTATCAGGTCTTTGCAGTCAGAAAAAGTTAGGGAGAAAGAGGAGTTTCTGTCTAGGGAAATGGAAGCTATTGAAAGAGGTACTTCAAAAAGAAATGCATTATTGAGCCTTTGTATGTAATCTTCTCAGCTAAATTATTGATAATGAGATTGTTTATACCTTCTTTTCCAATGAAGCATATGTGCTTTAGCTGTTACTAGTCTTTCCTGGAAAAGTGATGATTGATGAGTGTGTGCCTTTTGCCAACCACAACGAATTGTTGATGTTAATAGTAATTGGACCCAATATTAAAAATCTTAGTAACACATGTTGAGAAAACAGAAACTCATTGCTGCAATGCTGGAGGAATCTTAGGCTGCCTTTAATCATTGAATTTCTGCTCTCAGAATTTTATAGGTGATTAATGTGTAGAGCAGGACTGTAACTTTCGTTTTCCTTTGGTTTCTGAAGAATGGATTATTGTTCTTGATTGCAGTTGGATTTGTTTATGGGATTTTGAAAATGCGGTATTTGTTTTTTGTTTTTCAAGCGCTGTATCTTTTTTCTCCTTGTTTACGGCAAAAAATCAGCTGAGCTTTTATGGCCATTTGCAAAAATATAACCTGTACTCTTTCCTCTCTGTTTATAGTTGTTTGAAAAATTTTAAATGTTTTAACTGTTCTAATTATGAAGGTTAAATTGGCTAATAACTGAATGAAATCATGATTTTTATTTAACTCGATCACTTCTAGATTTCGGTGCTTGTTCAGTAGATGTTTGATCCTGCTGAAATTTTTGGATGTTCTTCATTCATGTACACACTCAGAATTTTTTTTCGCTGATTAATGTTTGGAAAAGGACTCTCTAACCTTTTTTTCCTTTACTGAATAATAATGGATTATTGTTCTTGATTACTGTTGGATTTGTTTCTCGGTTTTCGAAAATGCTGTATTTTTTGTGTTCTTCAACGCTGTCTCTTTCCTTTTTCCTCCTGTTTATGACAAGAATGTCAGCTGAACTCTTTCCTCTCTGTTTATAATGGAAATTTCCAAATGTTTTAAAAGGTTCTTATTAAGGTTAAATTGGGTAATAACTTAATGAAGTATTGAATTTTGTGTGCCACACTTCTATATTTTGGTGCTTGTATTTAACATCGGTCAATATATATAGACATTTTCCTTCCAATTGTCACTTAAGTTCAAAAACACAGGGAGTTAACTAATTCTTTTGAAACCAACGGAAGTAATTATCCCTTAGAGTATACCATATGATCGAGCGTAATTGTCATTTGCCCTTATATTTATGATACATAAGGTTGAATACCATGAGTAGCTCTTAAACATACATAGTACTCGTCTCACATGCATTTTAATTGGTATGCTTATATTTTTGTGTTCATTTTAGCTATTATTACTTACTAAAAAATACAAAATTAACAATATATTTAGAGTTTTGACTTATGATTGTTTTTTTCTTCTTCGCTCCTTTTTTTTTTTTTTTTTTTCCCTCCCAAGAAGAGATATGTTCTCAAACCGTTTGAATTCTTTTGAATGCCTGTTCTTGTGATCATTCTGACAATAACAGTACTAATTTTAGAATTGATAATACATCATTTCTAAGTTGATGGAAACAAGTATATATGAGATCAATTAATTAGCATGTTTTATCTTTTATGTTTAGATGCATATCAACTTGATTTGAATGATTAATATTTTTTGTTCGTAAAGCATATCAATTGTGTAAGATTTTCAATGTGATTGAGTCTTTTCCTTAATAAACTCGTGTATTTATTCTACTTTAATTTGGTCCCTTTTCAGTTAATACATTTTTTTCCGTTAAACATTAATTTTACGTTCTG
The DNA here is from genome assembly GCA_016801395.1 of Leptodermis oblonga. NCBI lineage: Eukaryota > Viridiplantae > Streptophyta > Magnoliopsida > Gentianales > Rubiaceae > Leptodermis > Leptodermis oblonga. The sequence continues at coordinate 2,938,609 of CM028755.1, forward strand.
TGTACTTAAAAATAATTTTGTTGGTTTGCGTTTGGTTATTTACAATTGAAGAATGAGTTTTGATTGAATTGCGTATTCATATTCGAAGAGGGAAGCATTAATGATGAAAAAGTTGAAGTTGAGATCGGATGATGAAAGGAAGGAAATTCACAGTGATCTCGTTGCTGATATACTAACAAGATTAGAGGCTAAAACTTTGTCTAATTGTTGACCGGTTTGCAAGACCTGGTACCAAATAATCTCAGACCAGATCTTCATCGCTGCCCATCGGAAATTCATGCTCAGAAACTCCAACCTACTATTCGTGGACAGTTGGGAAAAGAACTCTGGAGAAAGGGAAAAGATCTCTGGAGAATATATTTGTACGTTTTCAATTTGCGACCATAATCTGATCGACAGGGAAGGAGACTACTTATTTACCTCTATGACTTCAACAACACTTTTCCAGCAGACTACTTGCGACTTGCTCTGTTGTACAGGTGCTGTCAAGCATGTTTACTATCCTAGAACCGATGAGGTACATACATTGCCAGAGGGCCCTCGTTTTTAGGGAATAGCCGCGTATGGATATGTCGCTTACACTCAAGAATACACTGCGGTGGCTTACACCACCGTGGCAGCGGCAGCTGGCGGTAATCTATCCCGGAACAAGTTTGTAAGTTTTGCGAAATTTTCTTTCACTAATAGTAGTAGTGTTAGCTCGTTGAGCTGGAAAGAAATCGAAGTGGAGAATTTCCCGCAGAAGTTTAGTCCCTCTGTGGAAATTTTGATAAATAACCATGTCTACTGAGGAAGGGGCTCCTTACAGATTATTTCATTGGACCTTGAGAAGGAGATGTGTGGGATCATCCATTGTCCTTGGGAATTTTGCTTGAACGCGAAACTCACCGGCAACAGGGATACTAAACTGATTGATTTCAAAAGAAGGTTGTGCCTGGTAGACTTGGACTTTCTGGAGGAGAGTAAGGAACTAATAGTATGGGAATATTCAGCGAAAACCGATTCTTGGATGAAAAAATATCATATTAAACCTGACTTCCAATTCTCTATCTATGGTGTGCATCCCAAGTCAAGAAGGAGATTTAATGTTGTTCGGATTAAGAAAAGGTGCCAGAAAGGATAACTTCATCATGTTCAATCCGGAGACAAAAAGAGTTAAACATATAAAATGTCCTTATTCTAGAGGCACCATTAAGGATCTACAACCTCCTATGGGCAAGATACGGCATCTACATAGAGAGCAGGTCAGTTTTTTGTGGTAATTAAGCTGCCTTAGCTTCTTCAGTTCAGGTTTCAGATGAATCAGAGATATTATATCCTTTTGCTACCTTCTTTGAGATGAGATAAGAGATTCGTGAAATTATTTGTATTTTTATTTTCTTCTGAATAATACATTTGCAATTTCTCCGGCCAACAAAGCCAAGTGATAAAACTGCAGCATGATAGATTATTGTATCAAACTATATCTGCTGTGTAGTTGTAGAAGATTACTTACTTTTGGTATCTTCTTATAGAACAAATTATGCTTAATTTGGTTACAAAATCAGGACTACAAAGTTGATTTATTGTCCAACTTAACTTACAGCAGGTATCTGTCATGCCCTTTTCCCCGACACTCTGTCGTTTTAGCATTGGAGTCAATTATGTGCTGAGAATGTATTCATATACTGCAGCGACGCTGTAGAGAATATGTTTAAATGCAAAATGTTTCTGAACGCTGATTCTCTCCATCTCAATACAAAAATCTCCCAATCTTCTTCCTTCTTTGTGTCTTTCTTCTTTCTTTCTTTTTTTTTTTTTTTTTTTTTCCTTCTTTGTGTCTTTCTTCTGTCTTTCCCCCATTTCTTCTATTTATTTTCTATTACAATTCTGGTTTATTAATTTGTGCTTGAAGGCGACCTCTTGATGGGCTTGTACTTGAGTATAAGTTGCCTATCATGCATGCACTTAAAGCTTATATATAATCTACAAGTAACAGTGGAATTAAAAACCAGATTTAAGCAGGCAACAGTCAATTAGACTATTAGAGAGGGTCATCATCTCTCCAGTGAGTCCTGTGAAAAAATCTGGTGGTTCAAGCAAGCAATTCGGAGGCTGCGATGTGTAGTTTCTGGTGTGTGCTAATTAATTTGTCAATGCCAAATCATACGGGGGACAAAACCCATATGCCGATTTCACTGAGGCGGCGATGCTGCTGTCTCCATTTCTTCCACCATGCCGGTATAACGACCTTTTACTGTTTTTAATTTTTTTGGTGAAACAACAAACTACAAGCCCCCAACTTTAGCAATAGGATACTTTAGGCGCTCAAATTATTTTTTGTTTTGTTTCGGCCCATATATAAGCTTTTAAAAATAAGATACTCTTACATTGTTTTATTGAACAAAATAAGATAAGGTAATTTGGTCGACATACATGACGTACGAACGTACATTGTATAATGATGAAATTGCGATAGATGTCACGGCGATTTTGAGTAGATGCCAACAAAAGCAGCCGATGCCCCGCCAACATATAGCTTACGGCCATTGTGCTCTTGCATGACATCAATACACGTGTTATTATAACGGTCCGAGAGATCTTTCTTTAGGAGAACGTCCCGATTTGAATTGAACTTATAACCAAATGGATAAGTAATCCGTTGCTGTCCCTGAACCACCACCTTGTTTACAGCCACCCAAAAGTACTCTTCGGGTCCGAATAGTATCAATTTTTTCGGCGGCGGCCTCTGGGCTCTCTTTAATTTGACAGGGAGATAATTATCGGGTAACTTGATTAATTCTTGAGCTACGTCGGGCACGTCCACCGAATACTTCAAAATTTTCTGGGTGGTAACAGAGGAGAAGAAGACATGTTTGCCTGATCTACTCACTGCGGTCCTGTCAGAAAATCAAGTCCCTCCCACAGTGGTGAATCTAGAACGAAATTTTTGAGAGGGACAACAAATGAATAAATTTTCTTTTAAGAGTAATATATATATATATATGTATATATATATATATTTCGTTTTACCATTAAAAAATACACAACTAATAAGGGTGAATGAACGGGTTGGAGGGATCCCTGGACCACCCCAACCACCCCCCCCCCCCCCCCCCCACCCCCCGGATCCGCCACTGCCCTCCAACTATCCCTTCACCTCTCCCGTTTTAGTATCATATCTTATTAGCCTTCCACTCCAATCTCCCGGCGGAGGACCGCCACTCTCATTTGAGCCTGGGCTGGGGACATCCCTGCACGTACAGTGGCGGAATGAGAAAAAAATTTTGAAGGATCCAACATATGAATATATAGGTGTTGGAGGGGTCCGAAGACTATCCCACCCCTGAAAAAAAAAAAAAAAAAAAAAAAAAAAAAAAAGTAAAGATGACAATCTAACTATTTTTCTTATTAAGTGTAAGTAAAAAATTTAATGCGAAAAAATAAAATTTACAAATTAGCTATTAAAATATGTAACAATCCGGAATGTCACACAAAAATGTCACAAAGGATCCAACACCATTCGAATTTCCGTCACCAGTGTAGGATATAAAAACAATATATATCCAAAATAATATAAAGAGATTAACGCACAGCGGAATAAAACTTCTTTGTAATAATGAACAATAAACAAACCCGCACGCACACAATCTGTGCGGCGCACCTAAGCCGAAGCTTGGTCGAGAAACAACCCGAACGCTATTCAGTTTCTCCCTAACAATCTCTGTAAATCTCTGTGATCTCTTTGTTTTTCTTTGTGATTACAATGATCACCCAATGCCTCTATTTATAGGCTAAATTATCCCTGAATCCTACCTTAAATCTGATTCAAAACTATTTCCTAAAACAACTAGGTTACCCAAAACAAACACTAAACCAAATAGGAAATAGACAAATAACAAATCCTACTACAATTATAATTACTTAATAAGTAAATACAAGTTTGGTTTAATTAATTATTTTCCAACAACCAGCCCCTTATATGGTAAAATCATGCATACCTATAGGAAGTTTTGAGGCTTGAATCTGTGAAGTAAACAACTTTCATGTGTGAATCAAAATCAATGCCACTAGGGAAGTTGAATAATACACCACTTGCATTATTGGCAAGTAACGTTGCTCGTCCACCTTTAGGCCCTACTTTATATAGGCCACTATAAGCATCCACGATATAAAGATCTCCATTGTCAAGGTCAAAGCTTAACCCGAATGGCCTCCCGCACGTCGGACCCAAACTTCTGTCTCTCGTGCCATCGCATATTTCCTTTGTCCTAATAAATTAATTAAGTAATTAAGAGAATTGAACACTATAAACACGTAAAATTAATTAAGATCAGTAAGAAAGCATATATGAGACTAATTGACTTGACCATTTTATCTAAGGAACCACCACCGCCATCGCCACCGGCCACCTACCGCGGCAGACCAATCCGAATCTTGTCAAGATAGGCTGCACGGGGGTGCGGCAGAAGAGATTGAGAGGCAGTAAAAATTAAGGAGGTGAGTAAAAACTAAAAAGTTACTCCCTCTGTTCTAATATTAGAAGAGTCCAGTTTCACAATGAACAACGTACCTATTTGGCGAAGTGTAAGCAAAATCCGCAAAGGTATTAGTAGTACCATTGTATTTGAGAATTCTGCCATCAATTTCAGTCACATAAGGACCTTCACCATATGGATCTAAGGCAACTGAATCAGGACCAAAATCTCGATATGGAACTTAGAGTTGCTTATAAAAGATTTCTGGATCGATTTCGAAAGCAAATAAGGAAGGAAGGAAGAAAATCAAAATGCAAAAAGCAGATAGCATATTTATTGTGTATATATGGAAGTAGATTCAAAAAGAAATTGTGCAGTACTTATAGGCCGAATTGAAGCTGCAGAGATACAAGTTGTGTAAGAAGTTGCAGATCATATATAGGACCGTTCTATAAAGGGCAATAGTCCCAACTAGATCCCGTGGCTGAGCAAGGCTCCTAAAGTCTGCAGAGGCAAAATTATTTGTTATAAATATTTATTCATATTATTTTAATTTTTGGTGAAGTAGAATACAAATATTTTTAAAATTCTATGTAGTACAAAACAAAAGTTTAAATTGAATTGCCCCACCAGCTGTAAACTAACTAGATCCCGAGAGGAATTTTGGTTATATACTAAGGCCTTCGTTACCATCTTGTTTAGATAAACTTACTTTGTCAGTCATTTAGTGACAAAATACACAAAATATCGAGTAACAAATAAATTTACTTTGTACATTATTAATTGTAAGTTAGAATGAAATAGAGAAAATTAGACAGAAGATCAGGCCAATGCAAGAATACTTATTACTTGGTCGGACCGATTGACCCTGAACCCACTATCATATTTAGTTTAGTCAAATTGAGTGATCTGGGGTTGAATCGAAAATAAAGGTAAAACTCTTCATTTAAATATATAAATATATATATATAATGTAATGTTTTCATGAATTGTAATATATTTATAATTAAAACTATTTATGCTATTATCCGGTTTTCTCATTTGATCCGATCGAGTTGAACTTCTGACCATTTCTTTAGCCGGTTCATGTACGCCTAACCGATAACTAAGATGTAATAAGCTAATTAGGGGATAAAACTTATAATCTAATCTCATACAATTAATTCTAATCTCATACAAAGGAAAAGGAAGCTAGTGAACGCCAATCTTCAAACTCTTACACAAATTCGCAGCTCTCGGCTCAGATTCGTGGACTAGTTAGGCTAGATAGGGACTCGGTCCCTAATCTAAGGCTAGTAAAGATGCAATAGGGATTATTTCTTATTTTTGCATCATTCTACATATTTGACTTGTACACCAGGGTAAGTTCATTATATCCCCTGACCACTTTTTCGACATTTATTTTTAGTAAAGGATCCCAAACCCCCGACACTTATTCGCCTAATCCAGAAAAAGAAAACAAAAACACACACACACAACTGTAAACTGCGCTTGCGCAGCCGCCCTATGTATAGAGGACAAAAGTAATAAACTGGGAAGTTCACTCTAGATTCTTCGCCATTAATCTTTTGGATAAGTCAGAAGTCCTAAAGGCCACTTCTGGGCATTCACAGCCGCTCTAATATTGTACTTATATTATTCCTCCATTTAGAAGGGAAAAAAAGAGTTTCATGGATAGCAACATTATCAAACTTCATTAAATGGATCATATAAGAAAACACGTAAACTCTGACCGTACACAGGCAAGATATAATCCATATAACCGATATAACCGAGTCCACATAATGATTTGTTGTTATTGTTAATATAAGTCTACTTAATCAAAATGTTGGCTTCACAAATTGATGTATAATAGCAAGCTTAGTCAATTCACAGTGAAACAGTTGAATGAATGGATCTTACTATCCCATTTGTGAAAAAGACTCAAAATCTTGAGGTTTGAGAAACCAGCTTCCAAAATATGGGCTTCCTTTGAAACACTTTGAAGCAAAGATGTAGTCAGTAGCTCTATCCTGCAAAAATACATCAAGATGCCAAGCAGCTGAGCATTTTTATTTTAGATGTTATGCACATTTTTACATACATAACAAGTACAACTTGGCCAATACTTTTAAACAAGATATATGGAAACCAACCACGCGACTTGCGAGAACTCAGTCGCGAGAACTCAACTCCCACACCACAATCGAATGGCTCAATAGGGAGGGGAAAAAATAAGACTCACCTTGAGTTCTCGATATGATAATTCACGCGCAGCATCTTGAGCCAACAAATGATGTGCTAGGGGTAAAAATAAGTTGAATAGGCGCTTCCTGGCAAAGGATTCCACAGAATCATTACTACTAGTTAGGAAATAACTGAACTGAAACAGACACAAAGAGCACTATGAATATCATGTTCATCTACTCTGGCATATCAATTCTTTGAAGAATATGCTAGACAACGTGGAAATGGTTTTAATCGTGCACAAGGTTCATCTTAAACTCAATCAGAAGAGGTATTTATAGAAATAAAGCAAACTTTACTTCAATTTCCAAATAACTTCTACTCACATACTTGCATAAAGAAGACTCTGTAGAAGGATACACCGACCCTTTTGAAGAGGTGCCCTGCTTTCTGCCAGTGGTCCCAAGAATCACTTCGTGCAAGCCAGACATATTCCAGCATATGGAGTATCTACATATTCAAATAAGCACATAAAAATTCGGATTTATGAACGGACTTGTCCCAAAAATTGGAAATTCTGATCAGGTGTACCCGCAGGTCAGAGTGTTCAAGGCGGTCTCAGCGTGCTGAAACTCTTTTGGGGGCACCAGAGCAACCCAAAACGTCAACTTCCATTTTCAGTAAAAGAAAATAATTAACACAATATATACAGCTGAAAGAAAAAATGGACAGGAGTTGCAGTAGCATACTTTATTTGCTCGAAAGGGATGTACTAACTTGTCTGACAATGGCAGGATCCTTTCATATAAAGCTTTTCGCAAGTTATCCTCCGTAACTAAGTTTTCAATGCTTAGATGGGAGTAGGAGCCAATGGTAATAGAAGAAACATAAACTGGTTCCAAGAAATAAGAAAGTAAAGCTCCTAAAACCAAAGAAAAGTCATCAAAAGCAAAACTCATACAAAAAACTTCCACAACCAATCAAATAAAATCATTGAGACGATCAAAATTTAAACAGCCTTCTAGATCAAGTACAATTCTCAAAATGGAAAACCCAAGAGGTAACAGAATTGCTACTTAACCTTCTTCAACAAAGGAAAAAAAAAGGTAACAAACTGAATTCAATCATTATCAGGGTTGATGAACTAAAGCAATTTAAGGCAACAAAGTGTACAAGTCAGAATGCAATGCTCCATTTAGCAATCTTTATGCAACAAAATGAACAGAAATCGAACAAGTCACCCTTCCTATAAAACAAAATGCAAAGTACCACAAAGTGAAGCAACAAACTAAAAGGAAGGAGAATTCTTTCTGTGAGCCAGTCAATCTAGCCAAATCGCAAGACAGATGCATGTGAAAATGAGCAGTCTAAGAAGTAGAGAGATAATACAAATATTACACAAGATAATGCTAGCGGTATACAATAGAGGTAAAAAAAATGACAGCGGATGATTGAAGAAACCAACCTTGAACTCCAACAACGTTCCAGCGAGCAATTTTATCAGAGCAGCTAACCGACAATGTTGTATCTCCACGACCAGGTTTCCTCTGAACTGTTCCAATTGATCCTGAACAATTGCCTGTGTAACATCACAAAAGGTGAGGAATAGATTGGAGAGAGAGCAGAAACTGGCACGCAGAGAAATAGGCAAAAGTCACTAACAAGATTCAATGTTCAAAAAAAAAATATCCAACACAAGTCTTAGATACGTATAAATCTTCTAGAAGAGTATGATGAAATCTCACCATTTTGAAGGCCATCCTTCAAAAGTTCACTACTGACAGAGGCCTCTCCACCTAGAAAAGACAAAGCAACCACCTATTTAGAGGTAAACAGAACTCCAACCAAAGAAATTACATAAATATGAAGTCAGCATGCAATTACCGACAAGGTAACTGTGATATGTATAAATGCAACTTCCATCCCTGCTTCATTTTGAAGATTTTCGAACCATCTCTAATCCTCTCCAAACAAAAATGCTGGTTTTCAACCTTCTCGTGCAAAAGGGAAAGACTCTCAATTTCGGAATAGAAGTACCTGGTGCCATGATGGTCAGAAATCACTAAATAGGTTCACATACAGTTCAATGAGCTCATAATTCAGCTACCAAATCATCCCAGAATCCAAAGAGATTCTCTTGGAATGACCGAAAGCCACAAAGTCATAACTCTGCCAGCACCCGATTTTAATAAAAATGTGGTTTAATAACGTAGCTAAAGTTTGTAGATAAAAATCCTGAAATTTGATGATTGATCCCTACATAGAAGTTAGAAAATGAGGTAAAAATACAAAAATAACAGAATGTTTGAAGCATTAATGCAAACATTTTTCAACTATATCATGATTCTGCAACTATATTAACAGGACCAAAAGTAAAAAAATTCAAAATTCCAGAAGCAGAAAGTTTCGCGCTTTAAGCATACAAAAAAAAGCCCAGAACAGAAAATCATCAAAGAAACTCTTTTTAAACATAAGAACACCTTAAAAGAGCTCTTCTTGCTATAATCTCAGCATGGGAATCATTGATAACGTCCCCTTTCGAACTCCTCCTCGACCGCCCTATGCATTTCGTCCCCGTTCCCAATGCCACTACTTCCAATTCTACAAGAGGAAAATAAAATCAAAAATATCTTAATCAAATATTCTAATAATTCACTGTTGGGTATTAAAAAAAAACTTGAAAGAAAAAAAAAAAAAAAAAAGCACCTTTGGAAGGAGAAGAGATTAGAAAAGCAGCCAAGACAGTGACTTCGCGGCCCTGAGGTTTCCCTTTCTTTGGAAGAGAATTGTAAGCTGATATCACTGTGTTTGATACTCTCTCACCGCATTGTTGGAACTGAGCAGAAGCTGAAGACGACGGCGCAGACGACGTCGTTAGCTGATTTGGCAACTCCGGCCCAGAGTCCATCCCGCAGTGCCAGTGGGTTGAAGAGCGAAGAAGACTCCTTCAGTTTTACGGGTTTAGTCATATTGTCAAAAACCAGGCCGTTGTGGTTTTAAGTTGAGTCAGCCCAAGCCCAAAAAGAAAATGGTGGTTCGGGCACATATTACGCCCGAACTAGTAAGGGAAGTATGGTTGACAATGTCCGACCGTATGAAAATTCGACTGCAATACTTCAACAGTTAAATTTGATATGCGTTTTTTAATACATGATATATTATAAGTTAAATTTTATACCCGATACATTAGGCTAATTGTGATACAAAGGCTTAACTCAATACATAATACATGAAACTAAACTCAATATGCAATACCTCAAAGGCAAAATTCAATTCTACAAAATCAATAAGCGATACATCAGAGGATTATAGAACTTTGAAGGAGTTTCTTGTTTGACGATTTTCCAGGAAATACTTAAGCACCTAAAAACAAAACGCATGTTTTCTTCTATATTGGCGGTATTTATTGTTTCAACGTGACCGAGATACTTAATTAGCTAAACTCAAAAAAAAAAACTCCAAAAACTAATTCAATATTTTAACACGTGATACTTACTATTTTAACATACGCGATATTTCAGAAATTAAACTGATCAATAGTACTTCAACACCTAAAAAACAGTACATTCTATAATTTGACGGCTAAATTAAATTCGCACATCCATCAAACTGTCAAATACGTTGAATACAAATTTTGTTGTGCAACTTTTAACTAACAAGATCTCTTGTCATCCAAGCTGTGAACCATATATATAAAAACAGAACAATCTATCTGTACACCAGGCATAAAGCATGTTAGGTTAGGTCTTAATTATAGAATTCAAATATGCAACAACTCACAACACCTAAAGATGCATTGATAAAGACAACCACAAAACCTTAACCTTTTTCTCCCACATTGAAACATAATAAGGAAAGGCAAATTAATACAGCATTAGGGAATATGACTCCATATATAATTAATATAATATACTCCCTTCCTCCGTTCAATTAAAAAAGTTTAGATTAATTTTTTTTTTCACTTCTCATACCTTAATATAATTATATGCGGTTCATTTAATCAACATTTAAAAAGTAAGGACGTTAATGAAAAAAATTGTGATAATATATTACTTATTTTACGTATTGAACCTTGAAATTTATAAAAAATTGTACATCTTTTAAACTTAACTCTTCTACGAATGGAGTAATATATATTGTAAGTTAATTGTGTGTATTAATTCCAACTTTAATACTATATTTTTTTGTATTAAAAACACGACTCTTTTGATAATCTGAACGGAGATAGTATCAGGGTTTTGGTCGGCATGGTCTAGATGTTTGCCATGCATGGAAACTCAATAATTGTGGTGGGACAAACTTCATGCAGTCAGCACTTATGTCTTGCCTCCCATCCCTTTCCTCATTAATCATCAATACTTATCCCATCGATCATTCATAAAAAAAAAAAAAAAAATCTCCATAAAAAAAGAAAAATAATATTTTTTATGCTTTCTCGTTATTATTTTCTCCGTCTCATTAAAATAATTTTGTTAAATTTTCAACCATAAACTGCTGCCAACTCTTACTCTTTCTCAATCTTTTCCAAATTTTAAAAAGTTCCTCCTCTCTTCCTTCGTTCTTTTCTCCGAAAACGAAAAGATGAGGAAATATTTTTACTTTTTACTTTCTTTTTATTTAGTTTTACATTTAATCTGAGTTTCTTTCTCCTATAAATGATTATTTTATGCTTATATATGGTGATTTTATCTCTAATTATAGAGTATGATCGGATCCGTACAAAATTCAATTTTTTAATTAATTTCATTGATAATTAGTGGCAGATATGCGACTGTAAATCTTACACTTCTATAATGTTTAGATGTATATTACGTATAAATTTAAAATTTGGTAAAGTAATAAACGATTGTGGTCCGAATTTGATAGTTATTGTACCAATTAAATCTCTTGTTTGATTTTGCATTCATCGTTGTTGGACCATCTCCGATGTGGTGAAAAAAAAAATCTAAATAATGACTAAAACACAAAGTAAAAATTGAAGAACGCCACAACCCTAGTTGGGGACAAAAGAATGGCATATTTATGATCATGGCAAAATATGGGATATATATGATGATTGATCGACCAACCAGACTCACACTTGGAGCATCAAACGTTATACGAAATAATTCATTCTCTAAATAATAGTCTATGCATAGTGACGTATATACAATATCATTTGTATCGCATCATAACTCATAAATTATTATCAATTAGTGTAATACTATTATAAATACAGGATAAGACATTAGCGACACAAGTGTGTGTGTGTGTATATACTTCCTTCGTTGCATTAGAAGAGACCACTGTTACCAATGTACGTACAACTTATTATTTGATATCATTTATTTCATTTATACCAGTGGCGGAGCCAAAGCCAAGTGCCCCACCAGCACTCAAATTTTTTTTTTTTTTACAGTATAAAATTTTTAAAAATTTGTATTTTGCCTCACCAAAAATTAAAATAATAGAGGTAAATATCTTTAATAAATAATTTTGTCCCACCAGACCTTCGGGGCCTAGCTCCGCTATTGAGTTATACCCTACCTATTAAGTATGAGTAAACTATAGATCATACATAACTATTTTATTAAGGATATGAGGAGTAAAAATTTGAAAATGGATTATCTAACAGAACGGAGTGTATAATATTACATATATTTGATCCTCCTTTCAATATGTGTTCTCTGTTGGTGCCAAATTTGGTTACGTGTATTAACACAAAGCCAATCATGCATTTCTGCTTAGAGAAGGGAACAGATGTAGACCACGTGGCACGTGCCCCTCATCAACCCAAGACCAATTCCTCAAACTTACAAAACAAAATCAGTAATTAATAATTAGGTGGATGTAAAATAAAAATTTTAAATATTAAAAACGTATTTGAAACATGAAAATTTAATTATAATAAATATTTTTATTATAAAATGTAAATTTCACTGAAAATAAAACCTAAATTTTTCATACAAAATTTTTTTAGTAATGTCGGATGGTATTTTATGATTTTATTGATTCTCGGTGTCTTCAGTGAACAATTACATGTTTAGTAGCATCTTAGATTTCTTCATTTCCATATAAAAAATTTGTTGTGAACAATACGTTGTTACTCATTAGTTATACAATGAACCCTTTTAATTGAAGGAGAGAGTGTCCTCGTCTTTTACCAATTATTTTTATTTTTATTAATTGGAAAAGGAAAAATCTTATAATTCCCAAATTTCAAATTCATGACTTCAAAGTTGCAAGTCCGCATCACCACTCTCTTGGCTCTTTCCAATATCTCATCAATTGTTAAAATGATTCACAAAGTTATAATTAATTTTAGGCAAGCTAATTATTTCGATTACACACTACATAATGCATCCATTTCCGAAGAGTGAGTTTCCTGTTAGACGGTTTGATCATCAGAAAGGCCATACATGAGAGGCGATATATAGATTTTCATCAATATGCAATACATCAGATGCTAGACTCAATATGCAATTCATCAACTAAACTTAATGCATCAAAAACTAAATTCAATACCCAATACCTCGTAGGCTAAAACCGATCATGATATATCAACTAAATTCAATACACAATACATCAAATGCCAAATCCAACACGCGCATTTTCATAACGTTACTGTGGTACATTCAATATACGAGTTTTCATCATATGTTAAATTCGATAACTTCGTTATCAATTTATCAGGCCGCCGAATGCAAGTTTTTATCTCATCCCCCATCCATACAATTGGAATAAATTGATTAATACTAATTCATTTGCATGATTTACTTTTTGTGTTGCTTTGTTACATACTAGAAATAGTACGTGAAAATAGAAAACAAGAGAATGTATGGAAGTAACTAAGATTAGGCTTATCCATATGATCAAATCACTCAGACACATATGCGTCATTTTATTCACAAAAAATGGCTCCATTGAAAGAGACAAAATCTAGCTTACCAAAGTGGCCTACGGTCCCCTCCTGTTCATTTCTTCAAACAGATTATATCATGTTCAATAAAAATTATTAAAATCCCATACAAATATCCCTATGCTGGATCCGTTTTATTTAACGAGCTCACTTAACTTTATAATAAGAAAAACGATATTACAAAATGGATTTTTTAAATGAGACAGAAAAAGTATATTTTATGCCATACATACAATATTCTATAGCCTATTGGGGTTATTTACATTTACATACTTTTCTTGAATTTTGAAAAAAAAATATCAATATCCCATGAAGATGATCTCTTCTAAACCTTTCAAATGAATAATCGTTTTTGATATTTGTGTTATTTTGTTAGATTGATGTAACTAATTAACCTTATTTATATATATATTCAAAAATTGGCTTATAAAGCTTGTACCATACTGCGTGAGACAAGACTCGAATGCCTGTTCTTTTTCATCGTTTTGAAAACGATTTTAAAAACAAGTTTTGAAAAATAATTTTATAATGTAAAAATGTATTGAAAATATAAAAAGTAGATGGTGAATAGTAAAAGTTGTATTGAAAATGATGGAATATAATTAAAATATAATAAATTTACTGTTAAAACCAAAATCGTTTTCAAAACAGAACAAAAAGAACAGCCCCTATAATGAATTAGTTCTAAAAGAAATAATTAAAAATCATTGAAAATATTATTAATATAAAAGTATTTTAGGCCTATTCAAATTAGGCTAAATTATTGTCACAGAAACCAACAATGAACTGTCAACTGTTTCCATTCCAGCTACTACAATACTATTTTGTATGGAATAATGGATGTCCCCCAACTAAATTAATAATTAATGATGAGTTTTTTTTGATAATGACTTATTATTATATTATTTGCCTTTTCTGAGACATATTAATAATTAAATCATGATATTTTATATTAAAAATTAAGGCAATGTTATTAATGGTCGGGGAGCCAAGTCCTCACTGTAAGGGGAAAGAAAACCGTATTTAGAATCCGAGGTCGTTCACCGACTTTTTGATATAGTTCGACCCGACATTTCGGTCGCTATAAATTCAATATATGTGTCTTTTTCTTTTTTGATATAGTCTATATTTATTATTTTAAAATAATCGTGATATATTAAATATTAAACTCGATAAATTATACGTTAAATTTATATAGTTCGTACTATATAAAATTTAAACTCGATATATGATACTTTAACAGCTAAATATATGATCACGATATATTAACAACTAATTTTAGTATACTAGAGATTAAATTCACTAAGCGATACACTTAGGCTGTATTCGATATTTTTGTCCTTAGCATTAACAAAATTTTTTAACAAGCAAAACTACAATAAAAAATTATCAAGAAAAGACCGGAACAAATTAACACTGTTCTAAATTTATTAATTTTCCGGACAGAAAATAAATAAATAAATAAATAAGTAAATACCCTCTTGTCGGCATGGAGGGAAATTCCCCTACATCTCGGTGTACCTAATCTGGGTACACACCACATTTGTATTCAATCCTAGTCGTCCAACAAAAAGTTTTATAACCACACGGTATGAACACTAACAGGCCATACTATCATTGTAACACGTTATTCAATACACTGAACTAAACCCATTGATAAATATAGTGAGCTTTCCGCAGAGCTGAAGAACAACTGTGTTCAAGTAGGTTCTTTTTCTCCTTTTTTGAGCCTTAAATTTAGATAAAGAATTAATCTTTTCTGTTTTTAGGCTGTGAAAGTTCTGATTTTTGTACCATCCCACCAGAGAGAATTATTGAAAATGGCGGAGGAATCAGCAAAACCGGTGGCGCTGGAAACTGAGCCGGTTCTGGCGTCCGGCCCACCACCCAAGGACACCTTGGAGGAGAAAGCTGTCGTCCCACTACCTCCTTCTGCTCCTCTTACCGACAGTAAGACTAGCTTCATGAACATATATATGTGTACACGTGTAGTGTATGTCTGTGAATGGGTATTTTTGATGTTTAAGTTGCTGTGTGGATTATTTGGATTCAGAAATGAAATGAGATTTTGTTGTTTCTCATGTGAGTGAGTGGATTTTTCATATTGGGAAAGTTTTTAAATTTTCTGATTCTTAAAGCGTTTGCTGGATTCTCTCAGGAAAGTAGGGGAGAATAATAATCTGATACCCAAAAAGAAAAGAAAGTTCTTTAAAATATTTTTTATTATTATTTTTTTATATTTGTTTTTCAGGTTTTATGAATTTAATTGGTTATTCTTGGTGAATTCTGAGAAGTTGTTGCTGAATTTGAACGCTAGAATAGGAATCCCTGTTGATTGTTGAAGTGCTGTCCACATATGTTGCCAGTTCATGAAAAAGTATATTAGAGTTTTTTTAACCTTTGTCTTTGTGTTAATTTATGGTTATTTAGCATAAAGGGCATCTTATTCAGAGAACAATTTAATGTTTTTCCCTGAGTGGAGGGTCCTATTTGTGTGTGGTAATGATATGTTCAATAATTGAGTGGACTGGACCTTTGGGATATAAAAAATGTCATGGGATGCAGCACTAGTGAATTGGGAAGCATATGTATTAGCTGTATGCCCTGGAGTGAGCCATCATTGAGTTTTATTGCGGAGAGGAAGTACCCGAAAGGTCGTCTTGAATATTTTGTTGGTTTTAGGAGTTCTTCTCTGAGAATTCATGTTTAAGCCCAAGAAAGGTAGTTTTATTTTGGGGACTCATAATGCTTGTTATATCGGAAGATTCTGCTTATGGTCAGTAGTGTTGATATGCATTTTCATGTTTTGGCTGGTTTCTCCTCAATGCACTAAATCATGCTCCTGTACTTGTTTTATAGTAGTCTTTTGTAGCTCCTCCAATTCCTTTAGAGCCGTTCACTCAACAATTTAATTTGTAGATGCCAATAGTATTTGCTTATATTTGGGATTTTATGGCTTTAGCCTGGAAATGTACTTCCCATTCAGTCCAATATTTTTCCACAACCTTATGCTTGAAGAAGGCTGCTTTTGGTTCAATTGAAAACATTTGAGAATGTATTGAACTTTAAGTATATTACTCCATGTCAAATCTAAATCTATTAGCAAGTTATACTTCCATTTTCAGATTCTCTCAGTCCCAAGAGTCTTCTGTTCCGTGTTTATTTCGCATTTTTCAAAGTTGATCACTTATGTCCTGTGTGTCCACCTTGATAATTGTATATAACCACTTGTGTGTCTTTTCTTTCACCAGAAGCTGCAGATCCTTTGGTGCCGAAGACTACCAAGGGGTCACTTGATAGAGGTGCGTTTCAGCAAATGAAGTTAAATTTTAGTCTTGTCACATAGAGCATTAGCTTCTTTGAGCATATTTTGGTTATTTATTTTAGTTTGTGATTTTTGAATTCTGGTGGATTTACTTATTAAAGGATGTTAGCGTGTATGTGTCTTTAAAACTTGTTCAAAGGTGGAAGTTTTAATGATATTTCTATTTGACTCTCATTTGATTACTTAATTTGCCAGTAAGTGATTTCAGTTCCATGACATGTGCTGCGTAGATTCTTTATTTTTGTCGTCATTTTCCAGATATTGCACTTGCCCGGGTTGAAACCGAGAAAAACTTGTCTTTCATCAAAGCATGGGAGGAAACTGAAAAATCTAAAGCTGAAAACAAGTAAGGTTCTAAAAGTGTCATCACTTAAGCTCACTCTATAGTAAGATTTACTTCAAGTTCTTTGTTTCGATTCTTGATTCTATGATGACTTTAGGACAGCAAAAGTAGTAGCTTCTTGTTTGGTTCTTCTGCATTCTCTTGCTTATAAATGAGAATGGGGAGGTATAATGGCCTTAATGTGGCATAAAAAATTATTGGTATGATACCAGTTTTCGCTCTCTCTGTCTACGATTGATTTCAAATTTGATGAAATTCAATGGTTTATACTAAATGTTGCTTCATAAAGAGTAAAAGTATTCTGTTTTACGCAGCCTTGGCAGGTTTTCTTCCTTTTTTTTCCTTTATTTTTTATTTTTTATTTTTTGGCTTTCTTAAATTGGATGCCTAGAATCTTGATGTACATTG
This sequence comes from Leptodermis oblonga, assembly GCA_016801395.1. Classification (NCBI taxonomy): domain Eukaryota; kingdom Viridiplantae; phylum Streptophyta; class Magnoliopsida; order Gentianales; family Rubiaceae; genus Leptodermis; species Leptodermis oblonga. Next base: position 2,956,206 of record CM028755.1, read on the forward strand.
ATTGCACAAGGCTCTTTTATATCTGTATCAAGATTGATCTTTGTGTATATGATTGAACAGGGCGCAAAAGAAGTTGGCTGAAGTTGCAGCATGGGAAAACAGCAAGAAAGCAGCTATTGAAGCTCAACTGAAGAAGATTGAGGTAAGCTAGAATCTTGTAGCATACCATTCAAGATTTTTCCTCCCTGTTCCTCTAACAAAGTGTAATTTGTTCTGTGAGTATATCCGGTGATCGGCCATGGAGTTTGTTTAGAAACACATTAACACATTACATTTTGTTTGAATTGTAGCACATGGTGTCTTTCCCTATTATGATATGAGCATATTTCCACATTTTGAATTTTATATCCATAAGATACTGCATATTCGTTACTCCAGCTACGATGTTTCAAATGCCAATTGTTCTATTATCCGCAGGAACAACTGGAGAAGAAGAAAGCAGATTACGCAGAAATACAGAAAAACAAGATAGCTGAAGTCCACAAACAGGCTGAAGAGAAAAGAGCCATGACCGATGCTAGACGTCGTGAAGAACTCCTTAAAGCCGAGGAAATGGCTGCCAAGTATCGCGCAACTAATCAAACTCCTAAGAAAGTTGGATGCTTGGGATGCTAAGCTCCCAATGTTCTAATAGAAAGGGCAAGTTTTGTTTTTTCAATGTATGTATCGGTATGTTCATTTATTTTGGCTCTCGTTGTTCATCTAGGAAGTGGTTTGTATAGGGAAAGAACTTGAAGCTTGTGAAACTGAGCATGGCTGCAATTGTGTAATTCTGTGTTTTTCTGAAATGTAATCAAAGATTTTGTGTTTCTGAGTAGAATTTCGATCAATTTTGTACATTTTGATCGTTCCCTTTCCTTAATATATATGAACTGTTTATTGTACAGCAATTGACGGTTAAAGACTGATCTATTCGGAGCAAACATTCCATTTTTGACAGCGGAAGCTTACTACGAAGAAGATTTGTGTGAAACTAGAAAAGTTTTCTATTACAATTAAAAGACTCTAGAATTTAAGACGGTTGTCTATCAGTTAGATATTAAACAATTGTTGAATCTACAAATGATTGTCGAAAATTTGGAATAAGTTAATCAATTAGATATTAAACAATTGTTGAATCTATAAATGATTGTTGAAAATTTGGAATAACTTATGAGATTGGGATATTATTCAACTCAAAATTCTCTATTACAATTTTTTTTTTTTTAAAGCAAAGTTGGAATTGGTTACCCTGTTATTAAAATATAATCAATCGGGTCGAAAGATGACTTACAATTATGCATATTTTGTGTAATCTATTTTCCTCTATCTCCTAACGTTGAAAACACCACGGAATTGAAATACTAATGGAATCAAGAATAATGAAAAAATGGCACCTAAAAATGATATTCCAGTCAAAAAAATATAGCTAAATCAAAAGTTACCAAAAATGGCAAAATTGCCCGTTCAATGCCCTAAACGAATGAATTAGGCCAAAAAACATCGTAAAGATTAGCGAAGCCATGTGTATCGCTCGTTGTTACATCCGTAATTTGTCTGAAGGACTTCTTGAATGGCCACTTAAAACACTTATTATTATTTACTGTCCCACTGTTAGTTCTGTATGGCATAAGATCATATCAATGGTGGTAAATTTTACTTCATCGGATCATACGTATCAGTGTTAGAAACAAGGGAAACTTAAATCACTGTCACATAATTTCACTTCCCGTGTTCAAGTCGTGAAAATAATTTCTTATGAAATATAAGATAAGACTTCATGTGTCAATCCCTCCGGTAAAAACATTAGGTAAGACCGCGTCATTATTTCAATCAAGTACAAAACTTGACTTGGAATCAAATTTCAACCATTTCTATGTTAGACCATCTGATTGTGCAAAGGGGATAAAAGTTTAGATAGTTGGCCGATGCAAAGCAAAGAACCTTACCACGGCTTGACATGCCGCGAACCCTCTTGAAAGAGGGGCGCGCCTCCGGGAACACAGACACAGATCAGACCTCAACCATTCAAATCAAACTCACAGATTTAATGCCAGATTAAACCACATTAGGAACTTTCTCTGATAAATACCACCCTGGACAAATATAGTAGAATAGTACGTACATATATATCTATAACCATTAAAGCCCTACATAAGCCTTAATGGCCTAATAAAATCTTCCTAGGATTTTACAGCTGGAGATTCAAAAACAACCAGCTCAAAATTTGGTTTCTGCTATGAATTGTAACTAGTAATTCCAGGTTACGTCGTTTCCTAAGAAGCTCATGTCATTAGAACCCGGGAAATCCAGCAGAAGCTGCAACGTCGATTCGGATGAATCCTCCTCCAAGTCACTGGAGCAAGCAGAGTGAACATCTTCAAGAATGAGCCTGCTCTTGCAATCCCTATCTTCAATTCGGTTGCCTGCAGCCGCGAAAGCCGAGGGCGAGGCCGAAGCCGAGCAGCACTTGGTTGAGGAAGAGGCTTGAGAGGATGGACTTTCTTCGCAACAAGAAATTTTCTCATGACTTCTCTTGAAGTTTCGAAACGCCTCTCCAACCTCAGAGTTCCACATTCTCAGAATGTAATCCGAATCAGGCTTCCCTTCTGTTGGCGCCAAGAGAAGCGATGACTCTTTCGAGAGGCGCGCCTCGGCCTCTAGCCTCGCGCTCTCCCATTGCGCCATGTGGCGTGTGGAAGGCGAGGCGGGGAGGATCTTCAGCAATCCATTGAGGCTAGAGGAAGGCTCATGAGTCTGAGGATCAATGCCAAGGCAAATTAGGCGCTTTTTGAGATGAGTGTTCCATAAGTTCTTGATCTCATTATCTGTCCTCCCAGGCAATTGAGAAGCAATAGCAGCCCACCTACAAAGTAGACCCAAAAAAATATCATTATCATCTTGTACAGTCGAGGCACGTTGATTCATTCCGTAACTTTTTGAAAATTGAATTTAGGAACTAAAAATAAAAAACATAGAAGAAAATGAACCTGTTGCCAAGAATGCCATGCAATTGAATGACAAGTTTCTCTTCATCTGGGCTAAAGGGACCGCGTTTGATATCTGGCCTGAGATAGTTTGTCCACCGCAGCCTGCAACTCTTCCCACATCGAAGAAGACCTTCAAAAAAAATAATAATAATAAAAGAGTAACTTTCAAAATCTTCTCTAACAGAATGAACAAGATTATGCTTAATGGCAAAAAAGGGTAGAGAACTATGCATCAGCTCCGAGGAACTTCAACTAGAACTAGAACCATAACAACTGCTACTATATAAGCATTTGCCCCCACTACTTGAGGTTGACTGTATGGATCATATCGCGTTATAACATTCAAGAATACATTTTCAGATCTCCATGCGAGTTGACTCTGAAAAGGGATGGATCCACATTGCTTTCTTTCAACATTTTTTAGCCCTACGATGATACTAAATTATGACAAATTAGGCCTAAAGCAACTTTTTTTAACATTTCCATTTCAACCAGAAGAGCAAAACCATAATACAAACTTTCAAAAGACAGAAGGTAGTAAAATGAACCTGCATTCTTGGGAAGAGAACGCCAGCTTCCATGGCCATTGTTCTTGATGTATTCAATGAGCTTCTCATCTTCCTCAGAAGTCCATGGCCCTTTCTTCAACCCCATCTTCTTATCACAACACGGCGCTCTTCCCATTCTCTCACTCTCTAAAATCCTTCTTCAATGAAAAAACTCAAGTCTTTTGAAAAGGGCTTCAAATAATAAAAAGATGGGAAATCTGAAAGATCAACAATACTCGAAAAGAGAGAAAGAAAAGAAAGAAAGAAAGAAAAGAAGTGAAAAGACCTTACACAACACAAAAACACAAGAACATGCTAAAACACTAGTCTAGAACAGAAGAACTCAGCGAGTTCAAAGCCGGCTATGGTTTTGCATTTAATTCAATCAAATGAATGAAAAGATATATACACTTTTCCCCCTCAGTTTATATTGAAAGAAAAGATAACACATTTGTATGAAAGCAAGAGGTCCACAGGAGGAAATTGAATGAATGTTTTTGATCCCACAATAAATGCCATTTCTCTCATCTCTCTTTGTATTATATATCTGAGAATCTTTTATTTTTCACCAGTGCTACAGTACTAGTGTAGTAAATACAGGATGATGAACAGAAATTCTGGGATTTCATTTGTTTAGCTTTTTCCATGCTTATTATTAATCATTAAAACTGCATAAATATCATCATCATTATTATTATTTAGAGAGTCAATCTAACAAAGCTAAAGCAACTTGTGGTGGGGGCAGAAGAAAGATATATACATTAAATGCTTTAGGCAGGAGAAAATACAGAAGGATTGACGTGAAAGGCATTCAATGCCAGATTGATTCAAAGTGAAAGGACACAGAAACTATATTTATGAAGGATTCTGCATTATTTATTTCCTTTGGGTTTATGCAGCACCATGATCACGTACTCATAGTAAATAGTAATCCGTGATACAAACACATGCTTGTATGTATGTCCCGAGTTCAGATCCTCTGCCCAAGTTATAGCGTATTATTCTGTCCAATGCCCAATACAACGCAGTTTTACTTCAAAAATTCCTCCCTTCAATTGCATGAAACTACTTAGCTTTGAGCTCTGGATAGAATAAGACGTTGTAACTTGGGTAGAGGATCTAAACTCGAGACGGGGGCCAGGGGTGAGGGCATTAATGGTGGTCACACTGTGGAGGGAGTACGGATTGAGTTAGGGGTAGCAGTAATGCATTAAATGAAGGAAGAAGGAGGAAGAGGGAGGACCATATTTAAAGCTTGATATCATATATTGATATCATGACAGGTCTAGCATATATTGATACAGTACGTCTTCTCCATTCAATATCTCTTGCGTAGATTGCAGAAACTTTTGCATGTGTCCTCCACTTCTCCTCTGCCTTTTTGTTTCTTCATCCGAATAGGAAGGGACACAAGGAGGGGGGTGGTACTGCTGTTGGGTGCTGACTACTGAGGGGTGGTGGGGGTGGGGAGAAGGAAGGCGATTGGGTCGGAATCTGTAACATTGTATTATAGGGAAACCGACATCAACGTTACTAGTGGATGCATAAACATAACATGTATTGCCACCCTCATAGACCATTCTTCGACACAAATTAAACCTAAATACAAACTGAATTTATACGATTATAAACGTCTTGATGATCCAAAACACGACACCAACCTAACACGTTACAATTAGATTTGTAAGCACAACTCGAATTGTCACCCTGATGGACCATTCTGTGACACAAATTGAACTTACCAAAGTTATAAATGTCTTGTTGATCCAAAACCCATCACTAACCTAACACGCTACGAGTAGATTCATAGACACAACCCGAATTGTCATCTTGATAGACCATTTTTTGACACAAATTGAACCTAAATCCAACATGAACCTACAGGTTATAAATGTCTTGATGATCTCTAACACGTTGCAAGTAGATTCGTAGACACAACCCGTATGGTCACCCTGATAGACCATTCTTCGATACAAACTGAATATAACTTGTTATAGACACATTGTTGATCCAAAACACAACCCCAACCTATCACGTTACTAGTGGATTCGTAAACACAAGACCCCAAAACACGACATGAACTTAATAAATTATAAATGTTTTGTTGATCCAAAATACGACCCCAAAACACGACAGGTATGCCATTCTTACTTCAAAATCCACTAAATACAAACTGGACTTAATAGGTATGCCATTCTTACTTCGAAAGCCTCTAAATACAAACTGACTTAATAGGTTATAAAAGTCTTGTTGATCCAAAACACCGAAACCTGACTACAAACTGAATTTAATAGGTTATAAACGTCTTTTTGATCCAAAACACCAGGTTATAAACGTCTTCTTGATCCGAAACACCAAAACACGACCCGTCTGCCATTCTTACTTCAAAAGCTACTATTGTAGTTAATGCAGTCAAAGACTCATGTCACAGTATCTGTCTCCTTTGGCCATACTATCTATATAGGTGTTTGCTAATTGTAACTTTGTAATCCTCCACCACCTGACCTATAGCCCCTAATGGTCAACCTGACAAATGGTCCCTTCCATTTTCATTTGTTTTCTTTTGTACACAAATTGACTTTTAAGACCTAGTCGACACAAATATTGTATCCAAATATAACATCGCTGATTATGCCGGAAACAAGAACCAGACAGGGAAACCCACTAATATTGTATGCCGAGCCGAACTCGAACATACACTTAACACAAGCACAAGGCAGGGAAAACCACCAATATGGTAGGCCGATCCGAACTCAAACTCGAACACGAACAAGAAGACAACACTTAACACAAACACAATAAACTAGTTATATCTCATGCAGAGTTAAGAATTCTACCACCAAAAGCACAGAATGCTGGGGCGAAGGGAACAACATTTTATGCATGGATACATGCACAAGAGACTAGAAAGTCTAGAAATACCAGTATACTGCCATCAAGAGAGCAAATACTACCCCATAAAACAGAAGAACTGAAAGCAAATCCATCAACTATCTGGTAAATATGTACGACCCTAAACTTTCTTGAAACAATTGTCTGATTTGAGGGCATACGGCTCATAGATTAAAAGCTAAGTTTTTTCTGCTTGCATGCAGCAGAATCGATCCCAATTCACAAGTCTTCAACGGGGTAAGGCGTCAATTTCCCAATAGCATATCAATCCTTTGTCGGGTGCTGAATCATCCGGCTCAGCCAACGAAACCAAAGAAATTTCTGCAGAAACGCCAATGGCAAGGAGTCAAATAATGTATATATATACATGATCAAATGCAGCAAAAAAAACAGGTGGCAAGTGTTGAAAGAGAAATTTGTCAAAAGGATGGAACAATTCCATCACAATTACCATATCAAAACTAAGTTATCCGGTGCTAATAAATCAAACTACCACAAAACCAGTTCGTGGAAACATCCATCGGTTTGAACATCAAAAAAGAACCAAGTGGCATGCATAGATCTAAGTTTACAAGAGCTGACAATGTTTTTGTTTTGGTCGTCTTTGAAACATAAAAATGTATTGGAAACGTATCAAAAATGTAAGAAGATTAATTAGAAAAATGAAAAGTTGTTGGCTTGAGATTTGTACACTGCTAAGCCAAAAAAATGAGGAAACTATTAGTTCAAATTTCCAAAAGTAAGCCACTCCCTATGAAGAAAACCACACATTAACAAGAAACAGAAAAGTATTGCATAGACAAGGAATGTGGGTGCCACCTGACCACTGCTAACATCATTCCAGAGAGAAGTGCCCACACCACAGATCATCGACAGTAAATGGCCTGATCTATATGTGGCGGAATTTGCTTGATTTCTGTCCCCAGTTCTTGCTCAATCCTATACCTGAATGACATGAGTAAGAGAAACTTATCAAAATGCTCAAGTACTGTAACTTTATTCAGGTGGGCAAAAAAAAAAACGCTTACAAATTAAAGCGGTCCTCATAAGTGATCAGATTCACAGCTAATCCAAGATGCCCAAAACGCCCAGATCTACCAACCTGTTAATTAACATAGGTAAGTTAGTAACACAAATTAGAGTCCTATCAAAGTACCAAACAAAATGTTTCCATCTTACCCGGTGTAGATATGTTTCTGCATTTTTTGGAAAATCAAAATTAATGACAACATTGACAGCCTGAATGTCAATACCTCGAGTGAACAGATCTGTAAGTAGATGACAGGAAACAAAGAGAAAATTTTCAGACAACACTACAAAGACACAAAATATGCTCCACTTACTAAAAAGAGTTAACACATGTTATCAATCATGATTAAAAAGAAAAAGGAGGGAAGGAGTTTTTTTCATCTGTAGTCAATAGCAACAATGAAAACATTCCGAACTGATGTAACACATATATATGCTGCAAAAATTCATCAAACCAGAAAAAATGGGCTCCCCAGGGGGAAAGCATGATACAGATGAAAGACTTATGACTTCTTAGAGAACTCACAAGAACAGTTCTAAATGTTAACCACTTAAGCAAATGCATATTTCAGATTATTTAGAACAAGTAACAAGATGTCCTAGATCTAGGCAACCCAAATCTCATACAAATTATTGAACTTTCAGACGATGCAATCAGCAAATAAAGTAATTGCAAGCAGGCACTCAAATTATTATGAGAATATAAATAACAATATACACAAGAACTAGCTACAATCAAGGAAGCATTTGGATGCCTTCATTTAGTTAACCAAATCCTGCAAGCAACCAATCAATCAGGTGTAACTGGTGAGAAGGCAGATGCTAGAATCATCAATAACATGAACAAAGAATATACCAGTGCAAACAAGATTCCTGCATGCACCATTACGGAAGTCATGAAATACTCTGTTGCGATGATCTTGAAGCATCTTTGCATGAATATAGAAACAAGAATATCCAAGCTCAGTAATTTTCTTAGCCAAAAGCTCCACCCGATTGACTGAATTGCAGAAGATAATTGATTGATTGATTTGAAGCTGCATACAAATAAGAAAGATGGAAACACTAATTAATCAAGAGACATAGCAAAGATTTTGCACACAATCCAGAAAAGGACAAACCTTTGAGAAAAGTGTGTTGAGGCAGTGAACTTTTTGTCTTTCTTCAACAAAAGCATAATACTGAGTTATACCCTTCAGGGTAAGCTCATCCATAAGGTTGATGACATATGGTTTATTCAAGTATCTGTCTTTAAAATCCTTGACAGTAACAGGAAATGTAGCAGAAAACATCAAAATTTGCCGGTGTGCAGGCATAAAGCGAATAAGTTGCTCAATAGATGGTTGAAACTCCGGTGATAAAAGCTTATCAGCCTGCAGCACATCAGAACCCAGTTAATATTTGGTTCTTAAAACAAACAGAAAACCGGTAGAATACAAATGAAACAAATAAAAAGATATTGATGTATTTCAAATCAAGTAAGATAACCCAAAAGTCCATACGAATCCCTTTTTCCAATTGGTCCCACCTTTGGTTTTATAAAGTAAACTTGCTTGAAAACATAAAAATAGAGAGAGATATATCCAAATAAAAAAATATAATAAAATGATAATAGTAGAACCAGACCTCATCCATAATCATCATCCCACAGTCTTTCAAAGAACAAACACCCTTCTTTGCAAGATCCAGAATTCTACCCGGAGTTCCAACAAGCAAATGAACTGGTTGATATAGACGCATGATGTCATCTTTTAAGCTGGTCCCACCAGTAGTGACCATGATTTGAATTTGTAGGTTCTTGCCAAGTTCTTTACAAACTTGTGATGTCTGAAGAGCCAATTCTCTAGTAGGGACAAGGATAACAACTGCAGGGAAAACACACCAGGTAAGCAATTAATTTAACACACGCAACATCATAATCCGCATAGATCTGGAGCAACTAAATTGAAGCCATAAGTGATATGCTGTTGCCTCCCAAGTAAACCAGATGACTATCAAAATTGATAAAACAGTGCCATACAATCTAAAAAATCTTTCTCCCTTTTGAGTTCAGTAAAAATACAATCTTTCTCAAAAGGTAAAAAATATCCTAGATGATTCATCCTAAGTAAGCATAGCAGCAAAAAGGTAATCAAATACCCCATAAATAGTTAAATGGTAGGGCAAAAACCTTGAATGACATTGTTATCTTGATCAATCTTTTCTAGGGCAGGGATGCAAAAGGCAGCAGTTTTTCCTGTTCCATTTTTAGCTCGAGCAAGAATATCACTTCCAGTTAGAGCAATTGGAATACTCTCCTCCTGAATTGGAGATGGCCTTTCAAAACCCTTCTCATATATCCCCATAAGCAACTCTCGTTTAAGAAAGTAGTCCTCAAATTCATTTCCCTTGGTGGCTGTCACATCCTGTTATATAAAAAGCAGTAGCTATCAGGGCCATATACTGGAAACATATGAATGAAGATTTCAAAACAAGTATAATTATGCTTCAACAACAATTCTCACATGAAACAATCCAAGAGCCCGATACATTTCCCTACCACAAACAACGGGGAAGTAGTTGTCATTTTATGTGAACCCCGCCTAAAATAAATGCTCAGTCCACAGTTCAACCCATGAACAACACAGAAATCTGAGCAATTCTTTCTAAAACACTACATAGCCAACAATCACACAAAATGAACTAGAGATGAATTTGTTGAAAATTACATTACATACAAACTACAAGCCAAACATATTGATTGCTTCTCACCTCCGTTCTGTACCGCGTATCTGCTGGTGGTATCTTTAGCTTTGCCTTCCAATCTTGTGAACTAAAGAAAAAAGTGGTAAAAAAAACTCATCAGACATATTGCAACCCAGCTAAAAGAGCCAGACTACCAAAAATTAATAGACACAGAGATAGAAGATGGAGAATTGGCATAACCAACAGAAAGACAACAGTGCAGAACTTGAATACATAATAATAGTAATTCAATCATGGGAAGACACACAAGCGTTTGCTTCCCTCATCATAAAAACCCACGGTTAGATACACACAACATTTGGACCTTGATATACATCAAAATCCCAATACTTAGCATGTTCATTTTTTTCTACTTTTTCCTGGTATTGCTCAGGATCTAGTTCAAGCATCAAGGTGACAAAGCAGATTGATAAAAGCCCCAAATAAAATTAATGGAAAATACACACCAACCATGGTCATGAAACTATCATCTCCATATAGTTCTCCAAAGAAATTTGAGATCACACAAAGCACTAAACTCTTTTAAGAAGCCATCCGCGGAAATTGACAAAGACAGCAATCCTCAAAAGGTCTAACAGCTGAATTAACACAGACATACTCATGACTTCCTCGCTGATGCACTTTGGCATTTATATTGACTTCAAAGAAACATATCTCCTTGCAGCTTTCTAACATATAAATCACATTCAACTATTTTCTTGTATCAATATCATGAGACAAGCCCCTATCCATCCCCAGTTATACTTACAATTGAATTCTTAATACCACCTGATGGTCAGTCACCAAAGATGCCCTCAAAAAAGTTCTCTTTTTAATTTCATACAAGATAAAATAAAATAAGTTCAAGTAACACGAAAAGAAGCTGCAACTTTTCTAAGAAAGTGTTTAACAAGCACTACACTGAAAGTTCAACTAATCAGCCAAATAAATCAAGATAATGCAAGCTCCACTTTGCACTAAAATAAAGTCTCATCCTTTGACTTGCAAATCCAATGTATCATTGCTGAGACATTTCAAAATGCTTATAGGAAGAAGCAGATGAACGGAATTAATTTACAAGCAAAAATTACTCGAGGGTACAAACAAGATTTATCATCTGTGAAACCCATTATGCAGCTCTACTCATTTCCAAACACGAAGCTGGCTACACAAAGAACGAAAGACAATAATTTCACCAAATACAAACAAAACCATCCACTGTTTGAAGTAGAAAAAAAAAATCAAGAAAATGCCAAACGGATTAAGTATAAATAGGCCAGCAAAAAATCCCTAAAAAGGGTATAAACAAAATGAAAAATAAGACTCCACCAGAAAACCTCACCTTGAGTCGACAGCTTCAGACTGAACGGTCTTCTCGACCTCATCTACGGCGGAATCGCTACCTAACTGATTTCTACGCAGCCATTGCTGTTGCTGCTGTGGAGGGGGTTGATTCTGAAACTGCATTGGACCCCTCTGTACATACTGCTGGGGATTCCGTGGCTGAAAATTAGGGTTCGCGTTGGGATGCATATTCCCACCGACTCTACCACCTACCCCGGGACCACCGATCCCCGGAGGATACCTCGCTCGCTGATTCATCACGGAAATGCGGGAACCCGAAACCCTAACAACAACTAAGCGGCAAAATTCTTGAAGCTACGAAAGAAATTGAAAAAAAGACAAACTTAACACAAACACAAATTCCTCAAGAAATACACAGATCGATTCGAGCTAAGAGATTTACGACGATTACAAGCAAAATTGTGGGCGAATAAAAGAGCCACAGCTTTGCAGTCTTAGATTGAGATGCTTCAAAAAGCTAAAAAACCGGAAGTTGAAACGATTCAAATCCAAAAGGGATTCAAGGGAACAAAAAAAGCTACAGAAAATCTAGAAATTTCGACTCATTTTTTAAGGCTGATCGCTGAGGAAGACGGAGAAATAGAGAGCTGTTTCTGAGAGAGTGTTCGTTCGGTGAAGAAAGAGGACTCTGGAGGAGGATACGACCGTTTTAGGGCGTCAGAGAAATTTTCTCTAATTTATAAACAAGGCGTCGTATTTATAACTATTTCGAACTTGACCCGTTATAATCGATAATTGCATTGGTACCCACAACTCCACATTTGTGCTTTTTTTTGAATATTAAACAATGATTAGAGTGTTTACTAAAAAAACAAAAAAACAATGATTAGAGTGTTCTCTTTATCTATACTCCATTCATCCCATTAAAAGATTAAAAAATGTACGATTTATTATGAGTGATCTGGTGCATATATTACTATATTCTAAGGTCATGTTCGTTTTGATATTGTTATGAAAACATGTTTTGACAAGAACTAAAAATATGTATAAAAGTGATTTAAAATTTTAAAAATTTAAAAAATGTATAATTAATAATAAAAAGATGCATTAAAAACTATGAAAAAATATTATTTAATATATTTCATTAGAAGAGTCAACTTTCATGCAAATGTACAATTTATTATAAGATATCAATGTACAACAGCTAAAATAATTAATTTAATATAATTTGTTCTATTAATATCCTTATTTTTTAAATATGAACTAACTATGGACTATACTAATTATATTAATAAGGGTAGGTGAAGTAACATTTTGGTCCATTCCTTCTTGCTTTAGGTACAGGTTCTAATTTCCACCATTTTTTGCTAGATTGAATTATTTTTAAAAAATAATAAATTTAAATACGAACCAACCCAACAGTTTTATTTCACGGTTTTAAAAAATGATTAATTATATTTCTAAATTATAATAGTTCATTATTTGTATATTTGTTTAAATTTAGTTTGTTATTGAAATTTTTAGCTTTATTGTTGAGAGTTATATTTTTTAGTCTAATACACCTCTTGTATATGTAAAGTTTCTCTGTTTAATGAATAATTTAAGAATAATTATTCGTTATTCTACTTTTGTTTTTTGTTTTAAACTTATTAGTACTTAATAATAGCCGAAAGATTGTAAGCCTGATAAAAATTTAAAAAAAAAATGTACATAATCACAAAACTTCATGAACTGGGACCCAAACAAGCTTTAAAATTAGCTTTAAAAAAAAAAAAAAAAGCTTTAAAATTAGCAATACTTGGCAGACATGCATTAGGATTTCTTACACATGGCAGCTTAAAGTTACGCCTTTTCTGGTGAAAAAGAAAAAAAAAACGCGAATGACGTTTTTGATCTCTCTCTCTCTCAATATTTTTTTTTTGTAAACAAAAGCTAATATTATAAATTTACTGGAAATACGCCCAGCTGCGATTGATTTCTTACAAAGAATGACGGTTCAGTCACCGTCATGTACCTAGAGCTATGTTTAGCACAGCCAACAGATCTGCATTTGAAGCTTTGGATCAAAAGTCTTCTTTTTCCTATTGAGTTCAGATCTGCCTCCCAAACATACTCTCCCTTTTCCATCAGATCCGCTAACACCACTGGCACCGGAACAGTCGACTCCACCCTTGCAGCGGAGACCATCACAAGACCAACCAACTCCACCCTTGCAGCGGAGACCATCACAAGACCAATCAAGAACCAAAAGAAACAACAGAAGAAGAAAAAAACAGAAGACAAAAAACAGAAGAAAAACAAAATGCTCTCCCAACGAGAGACTTAATCTCCCCCAACAGAAGAAAAACAAAATGCTCTCCCAATGAGAGACTTAATCTCCCCCAACAGGAGAATCTAAAAAAACAAACAGAAAAATAAAAAAGGAAAGCAAAATACAAATGCTTAAGTCCCCCCTTCTCCCGAAGGGAAGAAGGGGGGATTTTTGGTGGTTTAGAGAGAAGGAGGAGCGTGTGGCGGCTTGGGTTTTCAGAGAGAGAAAATTAGGTTTTAATTCTCTCTCTCTCTCAATATTAATTTGGCACAAATGGAAAAACTATTCAAATTATTGAGATGAAAAAAGTAATTTTCACAAAATTAGTGGGGCCCATGCCCAATGCCCTATTGAAAGTCCGCCTAATAATACAAGCTTTTAGTTTTAAGCATAATCACAAAACTTTATGAATACCCAACTAAGTTTAAAATTAACAGCACTAGGCACACATGTACTAAGACTTTGTTCTTTTGTGACTTGTGTAAGAGAAATTTTGTTGGAGGGAAGTTTTTTTTGAGAAAAATTGTGTAAGTGAGAGATAAAAAAGTGTAATGATTGTGTTATTTTTTGAATTTATGTGAGTAGGTATTTAGAGGGAATTTTAAAATTTTAATTTTGAATTGTTAAAAAAGTGAAGTTGTTTCTTTGTGTAAAATTTTAGAAAAAAAAATAATAATTCTTGAAAAATTGCCACAAGAGAATAGAGCTAAGAGTTTCTTACACATGGTCTCTAAAGCTTACAGTGTTTTTGGTGAAAAGAAAAATAAAAAAACACGAATGACATTTCTAATCCTCCCTCTGGTTCTCTAAATATTAATTGGGAACAAATGAAAAACTATTCAAATTAGTGAGATGAAAAAGTAGTTTTCACAAAACTAGTGGGGTCCATGTCCAATGCCCTACTGTAAATCCGACTATGAAAAGAAGCTTTTAGTTTTAATCATAATCACAAATCTTCATGAATACCCAACCAAGTTTTAAAGCTAGCAACACTTGGCATGCATGCATTTAGGGTTTCTTACACATGATTACTTAAACTTAAAGTTTTTTGGTGAAAATAAAATACGAATGGCGTTTCTGATATCTCTTCCCACCCCCACCACAGGCACACACTACTACAAAATCCCCCTTAGGAGGCGGGTCCTAAGGGGGATTGGAGGCGGGTGCTGCCATAGCTGCGGGCGCCTCCATTTGGGGGTGCCCGCACCCGCCTCCGTTAAGAGGAGCAATGGAGGCGGGTGCGGAATACACCCGCCTCCAAAGCTGGTATAATTGGAGGCGGGTGCAAAGTTGCACCCGCCTCCAATTATACCTCTTTCGAGGCGGGTGTATCTCTCACCCGCCTCCAACAATATATTATTGGAGGGGTCAACCCGCCTCCAATAACTGATTATTGGAGGCGGGTCATTATCCGATTTCTCCCGCCATGAATTTATATTTGGTATTTTCCCCACGAAAGCGCTTAATTGTATAGATATACCCTCAATATCAACTATATGCTATAATTTAAATAATTGCGAGAGGGGGTCCAGTTCATGTAACACCATTAATATTAAACAGCAAATATGCGCAATACTATCTACAATTTGGGGTTGCCTTCATAATGGCCAAAATATATTCCTACTACTATAATATTATACATAATAGTCTGAATCCATAAACTCTTCCAACTCATGAGACAATATATACGAGGCGAGAAACTGTCGCACACCATTCAGCTCATCTCTGGTCAATGCCGACACGTCTCTTGGGAATCGCTGCTCAGACATACAATAACCAAAACAACCACATTATTAGGTCCAACCAACACAATTGTAACTATCTTTAGAGACACCTAAGAATAAAGATGCAAATTGATAATATTCCATTCATCATACCACATTTATTGGGAGACCTGGTGTTTTATGTAAGTTAGCTACCTCCACCATGTAATACATTACATAATATCCACACTCCCAACCACTCTGTTGTTTCTTGTGCTACACGCAAATATATAATGTCAATACACTGCAGGGTTGGGGAAAAATTTTAATAACTTGTTTTACCTTCATATGAACAAAGTTGATCTTCTTATTCTTACTCTTTGGCCGGTTTGCCTTCTCTGGTTGCAAAGCATTATATTTGAACAAAGTACTGAATGGATAAATGGAGACATATCATTATTTCAAACTTGCATGTTATATAATCAATACTAGTTACCCAATACTCCTACTTAACATATCTTTCCTAAAGCACATAGCTTATAGAACTTACTTATCCATCAGTGCTTGCAGTGTCCGCAAAGGACCCCTATGAAGCGAATCAAACCAAAACACATCAGCATCCCCTGGTCTGAAGCAAAGTAACATCCAATGCCGGCTACATACATTAGGTTTATCGGTTAGTATTGGGCTTGACTGTGAAATGGACATAAAGAGTAACATATATAGAGCACAAACATACCTCTCACAATATGGCATAACGCACAAATTCTTATCCCCTGAAGTTGAAATTCTATCATATATGTATGCTGCTATATCCGTAAATGAATGTGATAACGTGGACAGCCTATCCGGGGTGAGGAAACATAAACGGTAATTCTAGCCTCAGGCCGTGAACGACTTCGTACGTAGCCCTTGAAAACTTTCATATACCGTTCAAATGGATACATCCAATGCAAGTAAACGGGACCACAAATCTTTATCTCCCTTACCAAATGAGCAACCAAGTGAACCATTATGTCAAAAAATGAGGGGGGGAAATACATCTCCAACTGACATAAGACTAGAACTATATCAGACTGCAAGTTGTCGAGTTGTGCCCGCTCGACAACCTTGGAACAAATGGCATTGAAGAAAAAACACAATCTCGTTATGCAACCCTTGACATGATTTGGGAGGATCGACCGAATGCATATAGGCAAAAATTGTTGCATTAATACATGACAGTCATGAGACTTTAATCCCACCAACTTCAAATCCTTCATTGAAACATTTCTACTGATATTGGAAGAATATCCCGAAGGGACCTTAATTCCCTTAAGGGTTGAACAGAATATGTGCTTTTCTGCTCGAGACAAGGTATAACAAGCGGGGGGCAGATATGTCCTGTCGTCTTCAACCAGGGGGGTCAAATGGGGCCGTAGTTTCATTTGTTTTAAATCAAGTCTTGCGTTGTGACCATCCTTTGTTTTACCAGGGATGTTTAAGAGTGTACCTACCAAACTTTCGCATATATTCTTTTCTATGTGCATAACATCGAGGCAGTGTCTCACCTCTAAGGTTTCCCAATACGGAAGGTCAAACAGTATGGACCTTTTCTTCCAACATTGGGTCGGCACATCAGAGTCACTGCTCTTCTTTTTCCCAAATTGCACTTGAAGGTGTTTAACCCGCGCATGCACTTGTGCTCCAGACAACGGTCTAACGGCAGTTTTATGCTCCTGGTGGCCATTGAATGCCAATTTCAAGTGGCGATAACGATGACGTGCGTCAAGGAACCTTCGATGCCCAAGGTATATTGTTTTCCTTCCATGCGTAAGCCACATACTCTCCGTATCCTCCTCGCAAATGGGGCAAGCTTTAGGCCCTTTAACAGTATATCCAGATAAATTGCCATATGCAGGGAAATCATTAATGGTACAGAAGAGCATGGCACGCAACCTAAATGACTCCTCGCGATGTGCATCATAAACAATTGCGCCTTCAGTCCAAAGTTTGTTCAAGTCTTCAACAAGGGGTGCCAAATACACATCTATGTCATTTCCTGGTTGTTTTGGGCCTGAAATCATCAACGACATCAGTATGTACTTGCGCTTCATGCACAATTGAGGAGGAAGATTGTAAATAACCAACATAACTGGCCAAGAGCTATGTTGGCTACTGAGACTCCCATACGGGTTCATCCCATCTGTGCACAAACCAAGTCTCAAATTCCTCTTCTCACAGGCAAAAGATGGGTACGTTAAATCGATGGTTTGCCACTGGGATGCATCTGCTGGATGACTGATCATGTTGTTATCAATTGGGGAGGGTCTATTTGCATACCATGTGAGGTTTTTAGCATCTTCTACATTGGCGAACAACCGTTTGAATCTCGAAATTATTGGGAGATACCATAAGACCTTCGCTGGTGCCCCCTTCGTCTGGTCGACCCTCTGGTCTTCAATGTTGATGTCATCACAATTCTCTTGTCTTTTGTATCTGGATGCCTTACAATTGGGACATGAAGATGCATTCTCATGTTCATTACGATATAGTATGCAGTCATTAGGACAAGCGTGTATTTTCTTGTACTCCATACCCAGAGGGCATAAGATCTTTTTCGCCTCGTAGGTACGACCTGGGAGTTCATTACCTTCGGGCAACATATCCTTCAATAACGTCAACAATGCCGTGAAACTGCTGTCGGTCCAACCGTGTGCGGCTTTCAAATTAAACAGTTTCAAAACACCTAACAACCGTGTATACTTCGTACACCCGTTGTAGAGGGGCACTTCACCGTCGCCTGTTAAAGACGCAATGACATCTGGTCCATCGGCGAACTTACCAACCATTTCAACCATTTCCTCCAAATCATCGAGACTATCAATCAATTCTTCATGGGTGTCATTGAGATTTAGATTCAAAGGAGTTGTTGGCGTCTTGCCATGCCACTTCCATATCTTATACGTGGGATCGAATCCCCTCTTCAGTAGATGCAATCGCATTATATCAGGGTTCTTCTGTCTGGCTATATTTCTGCAATCTCTACACGGACATAGTCCATACTTTTCTTTCTCATATGCGAGGGCAACAAACTGGTCCACAAGTGCAATATAGGAGGGCGCGGTTCGATCACCAGATATAATCGTGTCACGATCCATAGCCAATTTGAGCAGCCTGTATCGGTAACATATTATTAATCTATAGTAAAGCCTAAAGGAACGCTAACAAATGTAAAAAGTTAGTTTCAGACCGAATCATATTATTGTGCCAGTAAAGGAAAAAAAAACCCCAGAAGGGGGGGTAATATATAACGGAGTAATGGAAATAAAATGCTGAACGAATAGAATGCCACAATGCCCGTGTTTTATTTGGAGTTAGCTTAACCCGCCTCGAAAAACTTCATATAATATTATATAATTTGTCCATATAATATTATATTATATAATATATTAAACTACCATTGAAATATACACAAATAACTTCATTACCTCGAAAAAATGTAATTTGTCCATATAATATTATATAATATATATATATATAAAATAACTTTTTGTACATTTTCAAGAAGGTACATCATTAATGATGAAGATTCTTAAAATTATGAAGGCTATTAAAAATAATAAGTCAATGAACGGTGGACTAATATAACACAAATAAATATGTAACAGAAAAGTTTGGAAAATATGCTAAATACAATTGTATGGAAAATATTATTGGGAGAGAAGTATGTAACCTGCAGTATTTTAAAAGTCCACAATGAAGAATGAGGTGTTCAGCACCTAAAGCACTCGATAGGAAAAAATGTGGGAGATACCCGCAAACATATAAAGGAACAACTGATGATTACGGAAAATTTAAATATATAGATGCACGGAATAGGAGAATGAAAATCACAATGAAACTCTGACATGCTTTTATAGGAGAAGATTAATCCAAATTCATTCATAATTGGAATTGACTTACCTTAACAATGATACAAATACAATGAGTATTTTATAAAGGAAATACAATGTGTAATAGGAGAAGGAAATCCGCTTTTTGGAGGTGGGAGGGAAGGAAATCCGCGAATGGAACCTTCGCAAACTTCCTCCTCCAATTAATAGGTTTATGGAGGCGGGTGAAGCTAACACCCGCCTCCTATATGCAACCAGTTTTTTGGAGGCGGGTTGCAGCTTCACCCGCCTCCATATAGCTCTACTATATAGAGGCGGGTGAAACTGCAACCCGCCTCCTAAAAGCTGGTTGCATATAGGAGGCGGGTGTTAGCTTCACCCGCCTCCATAAACCTCTATTATATGAAGGCGGGTGAAGCTAACACCCGCCTCCTATAAGCTGTTAGCTTACAGGAGGCGGGTGTTAGCTTAACCCGCCTCCATTAGTGTTTTATTTGGAGGCGGGTAAAGGCTCCACCCGCCTCCAAATACCACCCCGCGTTTTACATTGCAACATTGGAGGTGGGTTTTTGTAAACCCGCCACCATAAGAGCGCCTCCTTTGAAGATTTCTGTGGTAGTGACACAAAATTAGTGGGGCCCATGCTCAAAGCCCTACTAAAAGTCCGCCTAAAAACACAAGCTTTTAGTTTTAAGCATAATCATAAAACTTAATGAATACCCAACCAAGTTTAAAATTAGCAACACTTGACACACATGCATTAAGAGTTTCTTACACATGGCCTCTTAAGCTCACACTGTTTTTGGTGAAAAGAAAAAAAACACGAAGGACATTTCTAATCCTCCCTCTCGATCTCTAAATATTAATTGGGCACAAATGAAAAACTATTCAAATTATTGAAATGAAAAAGTAGTTTTCACAAAATTAGTGGGGTCAATGTCCAATGCCCCACTGTAAATCCAACTATGAAAACAAACTTTTAGTTTTAATCATAATCACAAATCTTCATGAATACCCAACAAAGTTTTAAAACTAGCAACACTTGGCACGCATGCATTTAGGGTTTCTTACACATAGCTGCTGAAACTTATAATTTTTCTGGTGAAAATAAAATACGAATGACGTTTCTGATCTCTCTCCCCACCCCCACCACATTCACACAAAATTAGTGGGGCCCATGCCCAATGCCCTATTGAAAGTCCGCCTAAAAATACAAGCTTTTAGTTTTATGCATAATCATAAAACTTCATGAATACCCAACTAAGTTTAAAATTAGCAACACTTGGCACACATGCATTAAGAGTTTCTTACACATGGCCTCTTAAGCTTACAGTGTTTTTGGTGAAAAGAAAAACAAAAAAACACAAATGACATTTCTAATCCTCCCTCTCGTTCTCTAAATATTAATTGGGCACAAATGAAAAACTGTTCAAATTATTGAGATGAAAAAGTAGTTTTCACAAAATTAGTGGACCGGCACAAATGAAAAACTATTCAAATTATTGAGATGAAAAAGTAGTTTTCACAAAATTACTAGGGTCAATATCCAATGCTCCACTGTAAATTCGACTATGAAAACAAACTTTTAGTTTTAATCATAATCACAAATCTTTATGAATACACAACCAAGTTTTAAAACTAGCAACACTTGACACACATGTACATTACCATGTTGTAATATGCATTTAGGGTCTCTTACACATGACCTTTCTAACTGTGGTTTTTGTGGTGAAAAATGAATATACATGAAAAAGTTTCCCCCACACCACCTTCTGAGATCCTATTATAAAAATCCGGCTAAAATTACAAGTCTTTAGTTTAAAGTACAGTCACAAATCTTCATGAATCCCCAACTAAGTAAGTTTTAAAACTAGCAATACTTGACACATTTACATTACAATGTGGTACATACATTTTGAGTCTTGTACACCTAACCTTTTTAATTGTAGTTTTTTGTGAAAATGAATGTACATGAAAAAGTCCTCCCACACTACCCGCTAAGACCATGTTATAAATAAATCCGGGTAAAAATACAAACCCTTAATTTAAAATACAATCACAAATTTTCGTGAATTTTCAACTAAGTTTGTTTTAAAACTAGCAATACTTGACACACATATACATTACAATGGGGTAACATGCATTTAGGTCTCTTAACCTGATTTTATTTATTTTTTTAATTATAGTGTGGTGATAAATTGAATACACATGAATGTTACCCCACCCCCAAGTTTTTGTATTCTAATATTGCAGGACTAAGAGAAAAGAAAACTGACCCATATTAATAGTGGATTAGGTACAGATTCATACTAATATATATGCAATAACAATTATATCCAAACATGCATACTTTTGCCATATTATTACACAAAACAGTATGCCAAATGCTCCTTTGTCATGACTAACTCAACTTTAATTGATTTCATTATCTGCCATTATTATTAGCACCAAATGCATCTTCAACAGTTGCTTCACTGTATAATGCCAAGTCCTTTTCTAGATTCTCAGCCTTTTCTTTGAGTGGGGTGACACTCAGAGCATTTGCAATTGCCTCCTTAATTTCTGCTTCCAACTTCTTAGCTTTTTCTGATCTTGAGTTTCTTAAAACTTCCTCCCTAAATTCTTGAATTTTCTTGCTTATTTCTTCTCTTTTAACTGTGCTTGCAATTTCCTTGCTTATTTCCAGGCTTAAGTTCTTAACCTTCTCTTTTACATCAGAGCTTGAATTTGAAGTTCCATTTTTTCTTCTGGAAATGGCCACAATTTCCAAGTTAGCTGAATTCAATACTTTTTGAAGTTCTTCCCATACTTCTTGAAGCCCTTCAGCTGGACTACTTTGATCATATGAATCCTCTGCTGATGACTTTTTCCTGAAATCATCAATCTTGGCTTTGATCTCTGGTGGGATTTTCTGATTAAGCTCAAGCTTCAATCTCTCAGTTTTCTCCTTCATCTTGATGAGCCTCTGAACTGTGTTTAGAGTTTGTAACTTCTGCTTCAACCGAAGAAAGGCGCCCGGCCGAGACAAGCTTTGCTTAAACTCCTGCACTATTTTATCTGCTTTCTCCTTCAAAGTGGGGCTGAGCGGTTTATTTGGAGGGGCTCTTGCAAGTTCAAATTTGAGTGATGCAACCTTTTCATCCAACTTCAAAAGACTGAAAGCTTTGGTCAGTTCCTTGTCAACATCTTCTTCAAGATTCTTAATTGCCTCACTGGTGATGGGATCAAATGGTCCCTTTGCTTCCAAAATCTTTATCTTGAGATCTTCAAGCTGAGATTCTATCTCAGCTGTCTTTGGCGCATTTACGTCGGATGGCTTCATCCTACGCTTCCTTTCTGGTTCCACTTGGCCGTGTTCTTTGTAACCGGTTTCTCCAATTGACCGGAACTTGCTCATACAGTGGCGAATCAGCTCCTCAGTGTCCATTTTGCTCAATTCCTGCATTCATATTTAGCTACCAATGCTGAAAAGCTCAATGAAGGAAAGGCTAGCTGCTGAGCGATGACAGTATTTACTTATAGTGATACAAGTTTTCTATTTTCTTACTAGTTAAAGAGGTTATAGTGATCAGCAATGACATGGTGATTATTAACCATACTTGAAATACTTTACCTCCACAGCCTTAACAACTGCAAGTTTGACCTGTTCTGAAGCCCAAAAGGGATCAGCATGAGCACCACCAAGAGGTTCCTGGAGCAGGAAAAGAGCTGCTAAGATGAGTACAAAGAAAACTTTCCTAGGGATAAACTCTTGTGGTTGGATTATGAATTCATTGCCCTTATCTTCCATTCTTTTCGCTCGATCCCTCGAATTGGTAAAACCGAACAGATTCAATGCGTAAAAATTAGGACAGAAGATGAATGTCCTTACTGGAATAATACCATCTGCAATCCTCAGCCTGTAATGTTCTTGAGCAGTAATCCTCAGCTTTTCAGCTGCCTTTTTAAAGTTCATGAGAAATGAAAAAGTAAGTAGTCTTCTTCCTCGGATACCGAAAACTCTTGGTAAGTTTCAAGAGATACCTTTGGAGCTGCTTGGGATGTTTTCCATAGTATTGCAGCACATGCTTCAGGACTAGTTGAAAAAAAAGCAAAATGAAAAAAAATGAGCAGTTTTCACGTTAATTTTCAGATAGAATGTTAAGGAATGAGACCTCCATTGATGTAAAACATGATTCAGATGCCATAAGTACCTATAATATACTCCCTCCATTCCATTAGAAGAGTCCACTTTATAATACTAAGGGAACATGGTGAATCAATAGCGTTGATGAAACAGAGGGAGTAACTAAGATGGACTAATGAATCGAAGGATGATCAATAGAGAGACAAAACATCACCTTGCAACATAAAAGGCAGAATTTTCCATCATTAGTAACTTGTTGGCACAAGCAATTGCAAGAGCACCACCTGAACCACCTTCACCGGTCACCACTGTCACAATCGGAACCTTCAGGCCAAACATCGCCCTTATATTTTGCGCTATTGATTCACCCTGCAGGGACTCGACCAAATTACAACAAGACAGTTATGCACAATCAGATAAAAAGTAGAATTAGTGTTCAGAAAACTAAGCACCTGACCGAGTTCCTCTGATTTCATATCAGCAAAAGCACCCGGTGTGTCAACAAAAGTTACAATAGGGAAACCATGATGATCAGCATATTTCATCATTCGCAAAGCCTTTCTGTAGCTGCAAGTATATTTAACTACCCTCTGTAAGTTATTGTACTTAATCCTTTAAGCAAACAAAAGTACAATGTTATGCAAATTTGATTCGAATCCAATGGAGCTGAAGCAACTTATTGCAGTCTTTTACTCGAAAATATATCAGAAATGTGTACATTAGTGTACAGATTGATTGAGCTTCATCTCTTCAAGAAATTTATTAAGAAACTCACCCGTGTGGAGTTGGCATCGCAAAGTTACGCATAATATTCTCCTTTGTGTTCCTACCTTTCTGATGGCCAATGAACATGTAGCTTTTACCTTCAATGCTCCCAAGACCAGTCACAATTGCTGGATCATCATAGCCTGCACGATTTCCGTGGAGTTCTACCCACTTTATGATTTTGAAAATGAGTAAGATTTTGTGCTTTCTAGGGAATACACTGTCATTAACAAATAATGAGTAAAACCAGAAAACATACTTTATCTGTGATGTTTATAATGTGATCAAGAACAGTTGGCCTATTTGGATGTCGAGCAATGTTCAGACGTTGGATTGGCGTCAAATGTGTGTACAAATCTCTGAGAGCCTGAAAGTATGCAAGGAAAGAGGGAAAGAGAAAAAAATACTTAAGCACAGGAATTGCAAGCTATAACAACATACTCTCACGGTTCATTAAAACAATATTACAAAGTGGACTCTTCTAATAGAACCGAGAGAGTACTAATTAAGAAGCTAAACTAATCAGGTAGAATAAATTTTACCAAACTTCATAATTAAAAATGCCCATTTACCTGCTCATACTTGGCTTCCAAAGCATTGATCTGATAACTGAAATCTAATCCAGTTTCTTCCGCGAGTTTGCTTACCTGCGCCAAGGCAAAAAAGCCAACAAGAGAGCATGAGAAGCTAAGATTCTGACCATTGACATCAGTTTGTAAATGGAAACCCTCACTTCCTCACAAAATTCTTCCCACATTCATTCATCTAAGTATAGTATTAGAACCTAAACAAGCCAATAGTTACTAAATACTCCCTCTGTCATAATGAAAGAGTCACGAGATATAACTGTTTATAAGTCACAATGTACAACTCCAAACAAGTCACTCTTCCATTGGGACGGAGGGAGTATTAAAGCATCAAGTATCATAAATGGGGGGATTACCTCGATGATCTTTTTCTCCAAATCGACCAATGGCTTCTCAAATGCCAGAGTTACTGGCTTGGGTTTATCATCCAGAGGCTTAAAGGAAGATAGATACTTCAATGGATTATCACAGTTTGGATCGAGATCATCCGGCCACGGGTAATCATGTTTCTTCCCCCTTTTAATCAATGCAGCAACAGGAAATTTCCTTCCTCTCCTCACCCTAAATCCTTCCACATTTCTAAACCAAACTCCATTAAAGCTCCTTGGCAAGCTTCCATTAATGGCATTGTTAGCAAAGAACTCATTTCTGAATTCTGAAAGGCTCTTTTCTTCCCCCTTTCCTCTTCCACATTTCGCGGCAAATATAGATAGTGTAGTCATCTAGCTCCAACAGTAATTATCTAGATTACAGCAAATTTATAGAATTTCCACCATTAATGCTTCACAAAATGCATTGGCATAAGTCAAATTTTGGATTGCAAAAAGTTGAAACAAAAGCAATAACTTTAGAAAATATGGTCATTCTTTTGGTAGCATTCACATCCAAGCTGAACTTAAAAAGTTAACATACGGAGAAATCCCAGAAGATAAGCAGTTTCAACCACAAAATGCAAACAAGGAAATACTCCATCCGTCCCACGCAAAGAGTCATGTTTCAAGTTGTACCTTGTGATACGGTGTTTGTAGTACTCTGACTCTTTTAATGGGACGGAATGAGTAATTAATAAAAGCTGAAACAAATGAAAAAGGGGTGTAATTTTACAGAAAACCATGCAGGAACTGCAGAAGATAGCCGCTCCACCAGCCATAATCAACCATGTCTGCAACAATTGAAGAAGGTCGCAAGACAAGAAGGATAGCAAAATTCAGAAGTGAAGAACATACCATGAACTAAAGATAATGTTGCATTGGTTGCCTGATTAAGCATTAAATTTTCCTTGTGAACTGAAATCTTTCCAATATTTTGGTTCAACAACAATGAAAAATCTGTCCCCAATGAACAGAACCCGAATGGACGAAAAAGACAAACAGGTTGTGTTTGAGAAAAACCAACGGTTGTGATCAGTTGATTCACTTCTCATATCATATACCTCAACAAATTACAACCTTGGTACTAATATTTAGGATAAGGTTTTGTCACCTTTATTTTTTCACTTATAACATTTTAGAATGGGGAGGAGTATTCACTCATTTTATTGACTTTTTCTAAGATAATCATTGAAATTTAATCGACTACCTAATATTTTGATTAGATTAAATCATTTTCTTTTAATCAACTATTCTTATTACACGAGATTTCTGCGAAATAATACTAGAGGACTCTAAGCGCGCCTATGCCATAGTTGTATCAGTTGGTGTGAATTTTTTCAAAGATAAGAGAAATGTATCACTGAGTTATACCCTTAGTTACGTTCATTTAAATCATTAAGTAAAAGAACTAAATACAAAATAATGGGTTTTTCTATTTAAGAAATGGCTTTATTTATGTCCTTATACAAACAAATGTAATTTTCAAAAAGTGGAAATTCTTGCAAAGAATATTTATGAATTATTGAGAATATATTATAAATATATATATATTTTTTTTTATTTTCGTATTTTAATAATTATACCCCCAATAATTGCAAGATGTGATTTGGAAGCAATTTTTAATTCGATCGGACATTTGTACAATTTTTAATTCTTCCACGTGGCTATTGTGATTAGGATTTATGGATAAACTTCAATAAAAGATCAAGGGACCCACTGGTCACTTCGTGAGTCAAATCTTGTAATTATTTTCTTAAATTATATTTAATCACCCATTGTTCTAAAGAATTACAAATTTCCACCTAAATTTATGCGAAATACCGCTGGCAACCACAGAAACTATAACTTTTGCAAAACGCTACCTGCTGCTGTAGCTACTGAGCAGTTGAACTACCAATCAAACCCGCCCTCCGATTATGGCCATGGAGAAAGAAGATAACAGTCTCTCCTCGTCTTCAATCACAACGGTAGTTTACTAATTTGGTGAATTTTTTGCTTGATTGATGCTTTTCTTTTCTTGTAGTAGTGTTTCATGATCATTGGGTTGATGAAAGATGCCATTTTTCTTCTCTGTTTTAAGTCAATTATGGCTGCATGTTTCTTCAAATCGTTTTCTTAAAAATGGAGTTTTCAGGAATCAATGGAAGGCTCTGATTATGCCGTGGAGGAGTTCCATAACTGTGTAGTGAGACTGGTTAGTGTGTTCATGAAAAATCCCTTTCTTTGTACATAATGAACAAAGCAGGAGAAGGGCTGATTGGGGTTGGTTTGTGTGTTGCAGAGAATGAAGCCACAAAGGCGAAAGGAAAGGATTTACATTGGCTGTGGTGCTGGGTTTGGTGGTGATCGTCCATCAGCAGCTCTGAAATTGCTTCAGGGTGTAAAGGAGTTGGACTATCTTGTTCTTGAGTGCCTAGCAGAGCGCACCCTTGCTGAGCGTTACCGGGCGATGAAGTCCGGTGGGAAAGGATTCGATCCTCGAAGTATGTTTTTCACTACATTTGAGTATTTGGATTCGATCCAGGCTATGAAAATGCTAGTGTTAGATGTTGACACACTAGAGCTTTTGTGGATTTGTGTGCTTTATGTGATTGTGCTGTACGAATAAAGTTTTTTTTGTATTATTGCTTTATTATGGTCCAATCACACATAGTGGGATAAAGGCTTAGTTTGTTGTTGTTGTTGTTGTTGTATTGCTTTATTATGCTCGAAGATGGTAGAATCTAGACACAAGATGCATCTACAGCCACAAAACTCATACTTGTGTGATTTGCAGTTTCTGAGTGGATGCAACTGCTGTTGCCTTTGGCTGTGGAGAGAGGAGTTTGCATAATTACCAACATGGGTGCAAGTAAGGGACCAGAAGAGTTACAAGCCCTCATTAATTGTTTCATTTTTAACTCAAACTTTCCTGGCTTGATTTGGTTGTTTGAAATGTATGCTAGAGGATCCATTTGGAGCTCAGGAAGAAGTTTTAAGAATTGCTACCAAACTGGGTATTAGCATTAATGTTGGTCTGGCATATCAGTTTGCTATTGAAGAAGCAGGTATTCTCTTAAACCTTTGGACGCCAGAGAAAATCTTTCACCGAGATACATGATCTCTTCACAGAATGGAATCCCTAATGTTGTGGGGCTGTTGATTATGATCGCCCCATTTTTCATATGAAAACCATATTTCTATTTCTATACTTTTTGTGTTTTGAATTCTTCATACTGAAACCATATTTCTCTTGACAACACTTTTTTTTTTTTTTTTTTTTGCTTTTAAAATTATACAGGTTTGGATGATCACCTAAAGAACATTGATGGTGTAAGATTTGGTATTCTTTTTCCAATGAACGTTAACTTTAATTCATAGCATCTGTGAATTTCTGTTATTCTTTTGGATTTGTTGGGATTGTCAATATTTGACATAGATTTTACTTTTATGATTCTATATGAAGAAATGCTTGTATGAGATTCTGTTCTATAGGCGGTAAGGTGTGGCTTGAAGTCGTGATCTATAACCTTTGGGGCGTGGCTTGAAGTATGCATGCATGCTGAACAAAATAAAGATGTGTTGGCTTTGTTTTTCTTCATTTGTGGCTAAGTAGTTCTCCTTTTTTCATATTTACTGAGCCATTACCTTACTTTCAGCCTAATCTTTTCAGGGTATAAGTGTCTATCTGGGAGCAGCTCCTATTGTCCAATGTCTAGAGAAGTACAGACCAAATGTTGTTATTACTTCTCGGGTTGCTGATGCAGCTTTATTTTTAGCTCCAATGGTAAGTCCCTGACTCTTATTGGGTTTTTTTGCAGCATAGGAAAATTATATCAATTACTAAATTTTGTTATCAAACTATTCTTACATTTTCAGTTTCAAAGTCATTACAAACTGGTTACAATTTTTTCTTCTTAAAAATTATTTACCTTCTTTTTCCAGAGCAGGAACTCTGGGTAGTCTGGATACTCAAAAGTTCGGTGAACGTGTTCATTCAAGGCCTTTTCACACCCTTTAGATTGTAATACTTTTGTGTTACTTTTGATATAATCAGGTTTATGAGCTAGGTTGGAATTGGGATGAGTATCAGCTACTTGCCCATGGTACATTAGCTGGCCACCTGCTAGAATGTGGCTGCCAGCTTACGGGAGGATATTATATGCATCCAGGTGATGTTTTTAGTCTTAAAACTTTTTTCCACCATGTCGGAATCCTATTTTATTATTGGTAGGTGACTTCACATTTTAACATATTGGTTTATTTTTCCAACTGAAGGTGATAAGCATAGAGACATGTCTCTTGAAGAACTTTTAGATCTGTCTCTTCCATTTGCGGAAGTTTGGTTTGATGGAAGAGTATATGTTGCAAAGGCAGAAGGAAGTGGTGGGGTTTTGAACTATAGCACATGCGCTCAACAGCTTCTGTATGAAGTTGGGGATCCTAGTGCTTATATTACTCCTGATGTGGCAAGTTCTGCTTTCATTATTTCATACAGTTAGGTGAATAATCATTGATCTAGTAGAAGAGAAAATGGCTAATCAATATCTCCCTTTTTTGTGCAGATTATAGACTTCCGAGAGGTTTCATTTCAACCCTTATCAAATAATCAAGTTCTTTGCTTTGGAGCAAAGCCATCTGCTGAACCATTACCTGATGAACTGTTGCTGCTAGCCTCAAAAGTATAGCAATAGTTTCTCATTTTTATAGTCTGTTAGTTTTTGACTGCTTTGTCTAATAACAATCTGCAAAAGCAAATACATATAAATTTTCTTATTATTTTGCCATCTGTGTGCAGAACAAAGGATGGAAAGGCTGGGGAGAAATATCCTATGGGGGATGCAAATGTATAGAACGTGCCAATGCTGCTGAATTTTTGGTAAAAATGAAATCAACTCTGTGGACAATCTCTGTACCTTGCTCAATTTAGCAAAAATCTTGGTTTCTCCTTATATGTGTAGTTACTTATATCATTCTTCATTTGAAAAAGATTGAAGTCCTTAATCTTTTGGAGAAAATATCACGAATATTGAAGCAAGCATCTTAAATTCTTCATTTAGTGATTTTATTTCAGGTAAGATCATGGATCGAAGAAACATGCCCTGGTACAAAGGATCACATACTCTCCTATATTATCGGCCTGGATAGCCTACACACAACCAGCCATGCTAAAATAATCAAAACTAGTGAAGATATTAGATTGCGCATTGATGGCTTATTTGAAGTAGAGGACCATGCAATTCAACTTACAAAAGAGTTTACAGCCTTGTATACAAATGGGCCTGCTGGTGGTGGTGGGATCAGGTCTGGGACTTCTTACAATTTGTCTGGTTACCTTCTGAATATCTGATTGGCGGGTTGGGTAGAAAAGGTTATGAATATTAAACATTTATCACTTATCTGAGAAGATCCAGGTTCTTAGAGGCAACTTGCCCTGGCTTAGGTCTTCTACACGGCTCTTCGCAATGGAAAAAATTCCCTTATAATTTTGGATGGTGATTGATTGAATCATTGAAGCTTGTTTCTTTAGTTAGGAATTTCCATTGTATGGTCTGGCTTGATTGCCTTCTAATTTGATGGGAGTCAGAGTGCTATTATGATGGAATGTCGTGTGCACTTTTTTCTATGTTATGCTTGTTTCTGCTTTTGGCATTGTTAGTCAAATTATAGTTGGAATTAACTAAATCGATTTCCCGCAGTTGATTCCTGTTAAAGAAAGGGTTTAGCCCCTTAGTTTACTTATAAATTATAACTGTAACTAAACTCCCCTTTAGTGAATACATTATAATTGTAACTAAACTCCCCTTCGGTGAATACTTTTCCCAGTTGATATGGAAACTTCTGGTACTTGTTTTGTGCAAGCATGGTTTCTGTCACCAGTCAATGTGTTTTCTTTTATCTTTGTCATAGGTATTATATTTCTTCTTTTGCATCTTCTGATGTTTTATTACTTTCTCATTATGCAGCACTGGATACAAGAAAGAGATTATTCTTGAAAAGGGATTCGTATGTCTCTCACTTCTTCTCCTTCTTTTTCTCCGAGTTAGTATAGTGCATAAGCAGATTGTTGGAATTCTCTTACTCTTTGTATGCAAAGGAAGTCATTTGGATTGTGTGTGGCATATTTTACACCATAGAGTGGCAATGTTTGACTATGGAAATTATGAATGTGCAATAGCAAGGGTTTTGTCTCCCCGCCTCCCCACTTTCACATCAACTAAAATAGACTACTTGCTTATCAGGGTGCTGAATTTGTCAGTAATTTTGTTTATTCAGGTTGGACGAGAGTACGTTACTTGGCATATTACAGCTGCAAGAAACAGTATAAAGCACTCAAATGATCAGACTTCCAGACTTAAAGATACGAAGAAGATGTCTGTTAGTCATAATTTAGACTCAAAACGACTGTCAGCTGAACATCATGAACTCTTCGCATCAGAAACAGGATTTCCTGCTCCTTCTGGTCGGCAGATTCCACTCTATGATGTTGCTCATAGCAGGGCTGGGGATAAAGGAAATGACCTAAACTTCTCCATTATCCCACATTTCCCACCAGATATTAAAAGGCTGAAGATGATTATTACACCGGAGTGGGTGAAAGAAGCTGTTTCAGTGCTTTTAGATCACTGTTCCTTTCCTGATTCAGATACTATTGCGAAAAGAGACATGTGGGCTGCTAAACATGTTAAGGTGGAGATCTATGAAGCAAGGGGAATTCATTCTCTAAATGTTGTAGTTCGTAATATTCTTGATGGCGGAGTTAATTGCTCAAGAAGAATTGATAGACATGGGAAATGCATTTCAGATCTCATATTGAGCCAGCTAGTTGTATTGCCTCCTTAATTGCAGGTCAAGGTGTCAATTAAGATCTTGTACTCTTCATATTTTTTGCTAATGGCTGTAATTTCGTACAGACTTTGCCCGATCATTGGTAAAAAAACTTACTTTTGCTTGCAAATAGATTGAGTTTTCTACTCAACGCAAAAGGGTCATATTTATTAACATAAAAGTAAAAACCCCTGTGATCTTGATGGTAAAAACCTGCTGTTCTGATTGGTAGAATTCTGTTTCGAATGATTTTGAAGCCACTGCCGGAGCATCCTTGCATTTTGCTATGGGTGTACAGCTCAGAAAGTCTTGTTTACCAGGTATGCACAACGATTCTTTTTCTTTCTTCCTTTTTCTTTTCTGGGAGTAAATAGTTATTCCTTTAGATACAAGCAAAGAACTGTTAGATAGTGTGCTTAGTTTGAGCTTTCTAGAATACATTGAGTTTTCTGGAAATTGCATGGGAACGCAAGTAGAACATAGAAAAGGAAAGATGAGGTATATGACAAACATCATTTGAACTAGACTTTTTACATACATATATGTCTACATATACTCCATCTGTCACACTAGAAGAGTACTATTTGGAGTTGTACCGTAAAACTCATAAACAATTGTACATCCGAACTCTTTCAACAGAAGAATCAAGCATTTAGTACGTAACACTTTGTTTCAGTAACCACTTAGAGCTCTTAAGGTTAGGATTACTGTTTTACAAGCATTCTTGTTTCTTAGCAAACAAACAAAGGAAAGTAAAGATTAAGTATGACTGCTACTGTTTGTTTCTCGATCGGTTTTCATTGTTTCCTTGCTTAAGTAACCTCATAGTAAAGCTGTTGAACTTTCTTTCTATACATGATGAGTAGTAATAGAGTAGATGGATATGAAAGAAAAGTAGCTAGCTTCTTATAGTTATAGCCGAAGAAACATGCTTTAAACCGAAATAAGGGCGGTCCGAGCTTTGAGGCCAGGAGGTAAACAAGTAATGACATAAAAGGTGACCTTATGCTTGAACCTCCTGAAGATTAAGATTCTCTCTCCTCCCCAGTGAAACACCTGCAAGAATATCTTCTTCATGGGCTTCTTTGTATGGATGCTTCCTTCTTTTCCGGTTCCAGTTCCTTTATCGGCTTTCTGATCGCTCTCTGCTTTGACATCTTCATCTTGATAGAGAGGGTAACTTCTCAAGAAGGCCCTTCTGTTGTTGTAATCTTCATTCCTAAAGCTTCTTGTTCTCATCCCAGTTTCCTCCTCCATGTTTTCCAAAGCTGAGCTACAATGAGCATAGCGATTACTCAGGAGGCCCTCAACTTTTATAGTAAGTTATCTCCCGTCCCATATAACGAATCATGTTTCGAGCTGTATTTTGCGATTCAGATACAGTGGTATTACTGAATTCTTTTGATGGGACGGAATGAGCAGTTGTTTGTTTGGTTTTCTTGTGGGGTTATATCAATGCAAACAGTACGCTATAATTTATAATAGAGTATGTTGGAATTGTCTTTTGTTGTTGTTAATGTTGTTATTTGGGAGTGTCTTACATACTTTTTTTTTTGTGGACAGCAAAGCACAGCATTCAATAATTAACAATCATTAATTAATTGTCATAAAGAGAATCTCAATGCAATTCCCTTGATTTTCTATCTTACATAGTTACAACTTTTGACGTAGATATTTAGATAATATTTTTGGAATTGGAGCTGGTTCCAAGTTTCGCATTTTGTTCAAGGCCCTCGTAAAACAATTCTCTCTCTTTCGTTAGAAGAGTCTACTGGTACAAATGTTTTCGAGTCACGAGATGCGGTTCTAAATGAGAATTTTCTAATAGAACAGAGGAAGTACTATTTAAAAGTATACCTTAAAAATTCAAAAATAATTGTACGTCTAAACTCTTTTAACGTAGACAGTATGAAAGAATATGCTTCTTGAGAAGAACTAGTTGCTCTAGGTCTCTAAACTAAGTGCTAATCCTGGCCTTTTTCAGTTGGACACACATTCAAAATGTTTAGAGTTCGAACTTCATCTTATGTAGATATGGGACAACACAATCCCTCACTCCTTAAGATGAACTACACCCTCTCCGCTCTATTAGAAAAGTCGACCTAATAATACTAAAAATAATATTACAAATTAGACTTTTTTAATAAAACGTATTATTTAGCAGCTTGCCATGGACGTTGAGTATGGTGTGTTTGAATGGAGTGTCGATTCTCCAGTGAATCGGAAGTCAATATCTGTGTTTTTCATGGTTTTGTGTCGTTAAGGCACGTTGAAAGAGACTTCCAGTCCATTTTTTACTGTAAAAAGTTATAGCAAATGACAAATGTGAAGCTAATCTTCCTATTGGCTTCACTCATTCAATCACGTTGATATTTCCTTCTTTTTTTTTTTTTTTTTTTTTTTTACCACCTGTCAAATTCACATCAAATTGTACGTTACATATTAGGGTTAAATATAGCTTCCTTCGTATGATTTTGTGACACGAACACTTTTTTTTGCTATGACTTAGGATTAAAGTGTCAGATTGAGTAAAATTTTTTAAGATTAACTATATTATAGCGATTCATCACAAAGATAGACATGCGAGAAATACAATGTTTCCGAATATTGATTAGTTTGAATATTTTTAGTAAGTTTCATATATCAGCTCTAAACCACATGGAGGCGCTGAAACATAGAAAAAAATTGTCAAATGATACAAAATTATAAGAGACGAACTGTATCTTGCCCTGCATATTACATGTAAGATAGGAAATTAACGAAAATACAGATGTATAAATATATATATATTAAAACCTCAACGATGACTAACATTATCTCAAGGTTACAAGTCTTTTATGTTTTCACTCTCTCGAGTTCCAATTCTTCACAAATCTTTAGATTCTATGGTGGCCGACTGAACTAACAGAACTATTTTTCAAACTTTAAAAGTTAGAATTAACAAAAATAGAAGAATTCGTAGGTGAAAAAATATTTATTTCATAGTGAGAGAAGAATGGACTCGTACTGTCAAAAACATCGCCCCGCATTGCGTGAGTAAAAAATTCATACTGATTGTTAGGAGTGGGCATGGTTTGGTCCATTTCGAAAATCGAACCGAATTCGAATTTACCGAATTCGAATAACCCAATTTGAATTCAGTATTCGAATTAGGTTTGGTTTGAAACTGAATTCGAATTATGAATTCGGTTTTAGAATCGGTTTTCGAATTTGGTATCCAACTCCAAAACCGAACCAAAAACCGAATTGGGATATATGATTTATATATTTTTAATTTTATACTTTTTATTTTTTTAATTCCTCTGCCCCACTACATCTCTCTCCCCCCTCCCGTCCTTCTTTTTCTTTCTTTTCTTTTTCCCTGCGAACCCACCTCTGTTCCCTCTTCATCTATTTTCTTTCTTCTCTTCATTATCTTTCTTTCTTTACTCTTCCTGTTTCCTTCTCCCATCTCTCTTTCATTTTCTTCTCTTAGCCATCAAGTTTTTGGGAGAAGGTTACGGTGGTGTTGATTGTTGTTGTTGGATGGTGGAGGTTGTGGATCTGGGAAGGGGCGGCGATGGTAGATCTGGAACTGGACGGTGCTTATTCTCTTCATTATCTTTCTTTCTTTACTCTTCCTATTTCCTTCTTCCATCTCTCTTTCATTTTCTTCAAAGCCTTACTGTGTTAAACTATTAATTCTGAAAACAAATTTGTGAATTCAGTTTCAACGGTCCAAACCGAATTCGAATTACGAATTCGATTTGGTTTCTTCAGTTTTAAAATGAATTAGGTTCGGTTTTCGAATTGGCCAAAAAAATTTAAAATTTGAGGAAACCGATTCGTGAAAACTGCAATTCGTGAAAGCCGATTCGTGCCCATTCCTACTAATTGTTAAAAAAAATTGAAAAAAAAAATGGTAAAAAACGAGAGAAAGGCGTCAAACCTAGGGCCAAACGAAGTTGGAAGTTTACTTTTGTGCTGCCCTATGAAATTGGACATGAAAGAAATCATAAACTATTTATTCGGCTCCCGACCAAAACGTATTATTCCTCGGATTCTGAAGAATTTGCTTTCTCTTTTTTCACCTCGATAACATTGAGTATTTTGCTCCAAGTGTTCAACTTATTTTGTAATCATAGTGATAGTCAAATACTTGTATCCCACGATTTGTGTGGATGCATGTACCGAGTTTAGTCTCTTATGTTCGCAGTTATGTTATGAAAATATACATAACGCGTATCTAATTTAACTTCTAATGTATTGAACGTAACCACTAATGTATCGTAGTTATGAGTATAGTTACTCATGAATCGCTTATCGCCTATAATATCTATTTTATAGTGTGTCTAGTTAGCTTATGATGCATTAAATTTAATTGATGATATAACATTAATTGTTATGTTGAAACAACAAGTATCATCGGCAGTGAAAAAGAAAACACGCACATCAAGTATAGGAACATAGATATATAGATATATATGTGTGTGTGTATCACTTATGTGAAGAAAACATGTACATTAAGTTTAATATTTAGTGTATCATACGTATATTAATGAAAACACACATATATTAAATTTAGTAGTTAAAATATCTTCGTTAAATAGTCAAACGTTGGCAAAGAGACTCTCTCTTAGTGCTAATCCATCCTTAATTCCCATTTTGTCAAGGTCACTTTTTTTCTGGAATGTTTAGTTTAGTAGTATATAATAATATTTCAAAACTAATTAGAGTGTAAGTGAAGATAAGTAGTACTGGAAATTCAACAAACAACGGCACAAAAGTTCTGTCACTATAAAACTGCAATAAGCCAAAAACTTTGTTTATGAATTTCGTAGTCTAAACTCGAAAGTTTAACTGAAAAACTGCCGCATAAAAATAATACTTTTCAAAATTTATTTATCTTTCAACAGAGAATTCACTTTGAATTTTTTATTTTTCTTATTCGTACTAATATATTAAAGTGTGTTCCATAATTAGTTCACACTTTAAAAAGTAAGGATATTAGCGTAATAAACAAATTAGCTATTTTATAAGTTATGCCTTGAAATTCATAATAAAAAAAATAATTTCGAAACCGAATAGTTTTAATAGAAAGGAGGGAGTAAACATTAAATATATATGCTTCAAGTGGATACAGTTTGTTAGCGTCCTACACTCCCTAGCTAGTTCACTTGAACAATTACAACCCTTTTGATTCTAGGTAAATTACCAAAAAAAAAAAAATTTTAATTTGTCAAAATTATCAAATAGAAATTGTAATTTGAACAAATTAACAAAGGAATGTTTTTTCTAGAGCTGTAAAGTGCGTTACATATTAATGGTACATTAAATTATTCAGGAATGTTTAACATACAAAGTGCAAGGGTGTACCCTAGTGATATTCTGACTGTGGTCCTGTGGCACCAAATTAGGCCAGCAAATGTGCAATGACATTTTTTTCTCTCTCCACCCAGAAGATCCCTTGGAGGCCCTACTCTCGTATGTGTGTCAAAAGTTGGGCAATAAGTGTCTGAAATCCCACCAACGAATGTAGGTCATTCCGGACCAAACCCTTGATGAGTGAGTAAGTCTATGGTCGCAAGGGCTATCGCCGCCTCCGCTTCTTCTAGGGAATATACATGAGTCACTCGCCTAGCCATGCTTGCTAACCATCGTCCCTCTACGTCACATCCAAATACCCCAACAACAGCCCACCTGTTGGTGCATCAAAGAAGACTCGAATGCCAGGTGGTGCCTGCTCCAGCAGGGAGTCAAAGAGGGATCATCCAGCTCTGGACAACACTTCGGCGCTTTGGAATTCCACAGGGAAGCCGCTGCCGCCTGCATTACCCCAAGCAGTTCCTGACTCAACTCTCCATGCACTCTTTTATTCCTTTGAAAGCGGTTCTTTTTATAATTTTACAAACTATGTGTTTTATTTGATAATTTGGACAAATCTTAAGAAATTTCAATTAATACCCCCGATTCTTCAATTTTGATCAATTTTAATTACCAAAAGTTGAAAGAATGTGAATTAAATCAATCATTTTTAAAAGGATATAAACTATATTTAGTATTACTCCATCGATCCTATTAAAAGAGTTTGATTTGAAAATTGTACAATTTATCATAGATTGTAATATATAACACATAAAATAAGTAATTTAATACCATATTTTCATTTATATCCTTAGTTTCTAAGCAAAATTTACTTGTGACATTATTATATTAGTAATGATAAATATGTCATCTAAACAAATTCAAACTCGCGAGACTTTTTTTTTCTTTTTTTAAACTAAACTCTTGAACAGAACAGAGGTAGTAGTATTATAAACGATGTGAACTAAAATAGCAAGTTTTTTTTCAAATTTTTTTATTAAGAAGTCTATCATTATAATTCATGAAGCTTTTTCTTCGAGGAAAAATACAATTTTGCAACAAAAATATATTTTTTTAAAAAATTCACAAACCAGAAACACCAGGATGGAATGATTCAAAAGAGAGAAAAAAAATAAAATTAATGATGATAAATAAAAACAGCCTTCCCTATTCTATCTCCCATCTTAGAAACTGTTTATCCACACACAATTTCCCTTCAGGACATCCGATAAAATTGGAACGATACAGAAAAATTAATTGTTCCCACCTTAATTCCCTCAAAAAAGTGGGGATCTCCAATCACGTGTCCACAACTTCATGGCTGAGTTTATGTTTCAAGTTTCAACTTCGAACTCTTCCCTTCCCCATAACACCAGAACTTGATTTTCTACGAATGGTTAATATAAATTTTTTTTTTTTCCAAGACAAAACAAAGCTTTTTTTCGTTTTTTCCCCCCTGTCTGTATTGAGATTTTGAAGAAGAAAAAGCTAGCTTTAGCACACCCAACTAAAGCTATAAAAAAATTTTAAGAAAAAAAAAAAAAAATGTCATTCACAGGAACCTTGGACAAATGCAAGGCTTGCGATAAGACTGTCTACTTTGTTGATTTGTTGACTGCTGATGGAGCTACTTATCATAAAGCCTGCTTTAAATGCAGCCATTGCAAAGGGACTCTTGTGGTATGTTTCTTTTTTCTTTTTTTTTTTAATTGCCTTAACGGCGTACATCATGCCTTAATGACTCGGTTATTTTTTCCTAATCCTGCGCCCGTACGGGAGTTTCTATATGCCGAGTTGCCTTCTTTTTTAGATGTTAAATTTCCTGCAATGCTTTATGTAGGATGTTAGTTTGATTAGAATCGGTGAGAAGTTTCTATGCACCAAACTGACTTTTGTCGAGACATTGAAATTGAGTGTAATCCCCTTGTTGTTTGTGTTGGGCAGATGAGCAACTACTCCTCCATGGATGGGGTCCTCTATTGCAAGGCTCATTTTGAACAGCTTTTCAAGGAATCTGGAAATTTCAGCAAGAATTTTCAAACTGGTCAGGGCTTCTTTTTTTTTTTTTTCTTTTCTTTTTTTTAAAATTTATGAACTTTTAGTCACTGAACTTTTTCCGATCTACTTCCTTTTGCAGGGAAAGGCGAAAAGGACAATTCACTGGTAGGTTCTAAGATACAGTATATGATTGCGTACAACTCTATCCGTTCATTAGAAGAGTCGGTTTGGGTTGTATCTCGTGATTCTTCTAACGAAACAGATGGAGTAATTTGTTAGATTATTTGCAATTGCATCCTTCTTGCTTGCTAAACTGATGCATGTGTGTACATTTATAATCTTAAAACAGGCAAAGGCACCAAGCAAACTCTCTGCCATGTTCTCTGGAACTCAGGACAAATGTGCTGCTTGTACAAAAACAGTTTATCCACTAGAGAAGGTTGGCCATTCTCACAAACTAATGCTTTTTTTTCCCCTTAATTTCACAATGTTAATTTGCATTATGTTACAAATGCTCCATTACCAAAATTTTAAACTCATTCATCTCCATGCGGGACCTTCTATGCATCAAACTATCGTTTCTATCAGATTCGTATACGAATCAAACAAGCAATGCTCATTCATTGGGACAACTTTTATTGTCAAAATCGGACCAGAAAACAAGCCGACTGGGAAAAAGGCTAAATTTGGTCGGACCGAATAAGGAATGAAATGACATCATAAGTGATTTTAATATAAATAAATTAGTAATACATGAAATGTTACATTCGGTTATACATATATTCTAAAATTAACATTTTGACCTTAATTATCGGTTCAACCTCGGGTAAACTCAAATTTTGATCGAGTTTGACCAAGTTATGTTGGCGGGTCGACCTGGGTCAGACAACCATTCTTTTAACTATAAAGATATTCTAAAATTAACCATTCAACTCTGATCTTCGGTTCAATCCCGGTTCAACTCCGAATCAACCCTAGTTGAGCCATTTTGAATAAAACCAAACCGGTTATATCACCAATTCACGGGTCAACCCGATCGACTCAGGTCTTACAACAATGCTTTTTTTATGGCACTAGCTAAATATAAATGGTTTGGTTTGTTTGATTAATGAAGGTGACAATGGAAGGAGAATCATACCACAAGTCATGCTTCAAGTGTGCTCATGGAGGGTGCCCTCTGACGCATTCATCCTACGCCGCCATTGATGGGATCCTGTACTGCAAGCACCATTTCCAACAGCTTTTCATGGAGAAGGGGAACTACCAGCACATAATCAAGGCTGCCAACAAGAAAGGCGCCGCCTCAGCCTCCGATGGCGAGGGAGGAGAGGATGCAAAGGAGGGAGATCACGCAGAGGGAGAGGCGGAGGGTGCCCATGAAGAACAAAATGAACACACACAAGAATCCTAAACCTAATCTTATTATTTATTAAAAAAAAAAAAAATGCCTTTCTCTCTTTGATGTTTTTTGGTTAATTAATTGATTTTTTAAACAATTTCTTCTGGGGTTTCCTTCCACACCCTTGGAATTAAATCCAGCTGAGGTGAAGTTTCTGTTTATTTTTTTTCTATTTTTATTTTTTCCTAAATGTGTAGTGTCAATTTATAAGAAGCTTTTTTTCTTTTCTTTTTTTTTTTTATAAAATACTTTTTTTGGTTCTCTTTTGGCAATTTGAGTTGTACTTATACAAGAGAGATGTTATACTCATGTAAAGGGTTTTTAATTGTTGCAAATAATTTTATATATAATATATATGATTCGATCTTATATGGGGGGCTTGATATCTTCTCGTTACTTTTGATTTTTACGTTATGTTGGTTTACTACAAATCACTTGTTTGATTTAGTGGTTGATGGTCACGTTGTTGTTTCGAAAAATTCAGGTTTTAATATTTGTAAATGCAATCACAAATTTTTATAGCAAATAGGGGGTGGGGGTGGGGGTGGGGAGGTGTTTCGTTTACTAATTAACATGTATATGGTAACTTTCACAACTAATAAAGAGACAGGTTCCTATACTCCCCATAAGCAACGGTTTGAGAAAAAGTGAGATCATTAAGGTTTGATTTGACTATTTGAATTCTTACCACTAGCATGGTTAGAACCAATCGAAAAGCGAAATGGCTAAAAGAAATGATTAAATGATCAAATGGTCAATTTGGCCGGACCGAATGAAAAATCGAACAATGCCATAAATAATTAAAATTATATAATACATGAAATATTTACATTCAATTATAAATACATTCTAAAATTAAGAGCCATGCTGAGTTCGTATCATTTGTCCATTTTTTCACTGTTTTGTCATATCTATTGAGAGTAAAGTAACGTTATTTTGCTACTTATTCATATTTGAACAACAAGTGAGTATAAATGAATGACAAAGTAACATTAATTTGCTTCCTGTAGAACATGATAAAACAAATAAAAATAGACAGAGGATCCGGACTCCAGCTAACTCATCCTAATTTAGTCCCAGCGGGCAGCAATTGCAAGAGGGCCTGCGAGCTTTCACTATAAATGGGTAAATAAACATAGGCCCAATAACTGCAGAAAGAAAAACCACTATATTCCTTATCAGGCATTGACGTAACGGTGTATTGCGTTTATAAACTGAAATATCGCATAATTTAGTTTTTGATATATTACGTGTCGGACTATGGCAATAGAGACTAGACCCGCTCCTTTATGAATGAGCAGAGTCCGCATTTTAAAATAATTTTTTTTATATATAGCAGAGCCTGCATTAAATCCTACCATAATAGTTGGCTTTTATCTTAAATAAAAGTAAAAGAAGAGAAGATATTATTCCAAAAAAAAATGCAAGAAAGAACATTGAGCGAAGCCAATTAACGGTTGCAATGCGGCACAGAGTCCGCTTATCGCAGGAGCAGAAAAATTCATCACTGTCATTTTTAAGGTTGTCGCACAAAATATGCATTGTGTACAAAGTGATATAAGTATAAATTAATCGGAGTCATACCCTTTGTTGTTAGAGACATAATACATATGTACAGAACAAGTGAAAGAAAAAAAGAAAGAAAGAAATGCACGAATAGATATTGAGCCTCAGGGCCTGTTCTTTTTCGTCGTTTTGAAAACGATTTTGAAAACAAGTTTTGAAAAATAGTTTTATAATGTAAAAAGTGTATTGAAAATATAAAAAGTAGATGCTGAATAGTAAAAAGTTGTATTGGAAATGATGAAATATGATTAAAATATATTAAATTTACTGTTGAAACCAAAATCGTTTTCAAAACAGAACAAAAAGAATAGGCCCTCAATTTTTCCTTACAG
Source organism: Leptodermis oblonga (assembly GCA_016801395.1). Lineage (NCBI taxonomy): Eukaryota > Viridiplantae > Streptophyta > Magnoliopsida > Gentianales > Rubiaceae > Leptodermis > Leptodermis oblonga. The sequence continues at coordinate 2,998,856 of CM028755.1, forward strand.
TATTATAGTTAATTTGTCTTGCCGAGAGTTTCGATCCTCTTGGCAATTGTCAGCGACGCAAAAATAAAAAGTGTGCTAGCTAATTTAGACATTTCGCCCAATAATTCTTGGTTACGTCAGTCTACGTGAACATGATCAAATGAAAATATCAAATCAGTAAATCAAAAGGAATTTAAGAAATACTTTTATTCTTCTAAAATTACATGTCAATTTTCCTTTTACGGAATTGGTTCATGCCGTTTACGAAATTGGTTCTTGTTGGACCGTCACGATAAGACGATATTTCAACTTTTGATAAGACGATATTTCAACTTTTGAAATTAATATGCATTTTTTTCCACCACATGTAAGATTTTATATTTTTATTCTTAATTAGTCCGTACATTTTTAAACATACAATGCATCATCAACTATACACGGTACGTGATACATCAAATACTATACGTGATAGGTGATACGTCAGCAGATAAATTCATAGCTTTTATATATATATATATATATATATATATATTAGCAGATAAACTTAATACATCAAAAGTTAAACTCAATACGCAATACACGTATCATAAGCTAAAATTAATATACATATTTTTATAACGTACACACGATATTTTGAAACTAAACTTAATACACGTGTCGTTTGATCTATGCGTGCGTCGTTGTATGGTTAGCCATGTCAAATACAATATTTTACCTTAAAAGAATAGCCAAAAATTGAAAAAAAGAAAGAAGAAGACATAACCAATGATATATGATTGATATCTAATCGGAATATCCCTTTGGGCTCCAAGGTATGCAATGATATGTGATTGATATCTAATCGGAATATCCCTTTGGGCTCCAAGTACTTCAACGAATCTACTTTTGGCTTTTGGTTCCATTTCCAAGTGTCCATTCACTATGATGGATAGACAATAGATTCAACAGAAAACAAATACTCTTACCTAAAATCACTCTTATTTGAATCATTATAATAAACTTATGTACGATCAGATATAATTGGAGGTTGGATCAATTTGATATTTTGGATTCGGATCAGGATTTTACAAACTATGCTGGTGACCAATTAACTTGCCATTTAATTCGTCCGATTTAACTTTTTCTTTTATATTAAAACAATCGTCTGATATGTGAATTTTTTTTTCTTTCTCATTTCATTATCCAATTCATGAAATTTGTTCGAACCTAGCTCCTGTTTGTAAATTGTACTTATATTCCTAAGCCATAGTTATTAAAATAAAATATAAATAAAATAAAAAAAAAAACCAAAGAGTTTTTTATTTTAAGGAAAGAAAGGAGAAAACGTGAATGAAATGACTTATTTATATGTTTACTTCCAAGTTCCGTATTACTTATTCATATGAAAAGCTTGAATTCGACATGCGGTTCGCGTGTATATCGAATTTAGTATCTAAAATATCGTAGTTATATTATAAAAAAATGTGTCATCTATTAAATTTAATTTTTAGTGTATCAAATTTAATCTGTAATATATCGCGATTGTAAATTTAATTGCTAAAATGTGACCGACGTATTTAGCTTAGAGTTGGGAACTCTAAACACTTAAAGGCTAAAATTGGTCAAATCAATATGTTCATTGGATCTGCTCTGAACTCAAAGCAAATTGGCATTTTCAAAAATCTTTAGTATTAAGGATTAATAATTATTTAAAAACTATTTTATTACGGATGATGACTCACGCATGACTCTGCTCCTGTCAGATTTGGTGGCTGCCATTGAAGTCTTTTTTAAAATAAAAAAAATACGAAAATGTTATTTAAATTACACTTTTCGATATTCACATGACACTTTCAAAACTTTTAGTGATGAAATTACTGAAGTACAAAAGGTATTTAAAAATTTTGTTATGGGTTTAGGTTATAGAATGAATTTGTTACATATTTTGGTAGTTGCAATGTTTGTTGGGTGAAATGCGGTTTTGGAAATCTTAATTTCCAATGGTCGAAAGATGAAAAATACCGTTCCGCCTAATATAAGCACTAGGCAAAAGTTTTGTAAACTTCCATCTGCTGCAGGTGAAAGTTTTGTAAACTTTCGCCAAGATCTGGCGAAAGTAAAAAAATTCCGCCCTGGGACGCCGAATATATTGGAAGCTTTCGCATAAGGAAGGCGAAATTTTCCAATATATTTGACGTCCTGTGGCGAGTTTTTTTTCGCCCGATCTGGGTGAAAGTTTCAAAAAATTCCGCCAAGACACCAAATGTATTGGAACCTTTAGCCTTCCTCGTGCAAAAGTTTCCAATATATTCGACGTCTTGTGGTGGAATTTTTTTACTTCCGGGCGAAATTTTACAAAACTTTCGCCTGCACCAGGCGAAGGTTTACAAAACTTTCATCTGCACCAGGTGAAAGTTTACAACGCTTTCGCCTGTTGCAGGCGAAGGTTTATTAAACTTTTGCTTATCTTAGGCGGAAGGGTATTTTCATTTTTTCACAACTAACATTTTAAAAAGTGCCCTACATATATTAAAAACTGCCATGTAAATAACATACCCCTAAAAATAAAATAAAATTCATTTCCGTCAAAATAACTGAAGAAGAAAATAAAGCATGTTTGGAAGAAAAGCTTTTAAGATACAGACAAAGAAAATATATTATGTTGGTTAATTTTTTTTTTTTCAAATCGTCTTTTTTTTTTTCTTTATTAATGTCTTTTATAATATGATATATATGATATATAATAAAATTAATAATATTTGTGAGAAATATATAGTAATAATAAACTTATTATAAGAGGCTCATAAAACTCGAAAAGAAAAAAGTTTTTGAGTGCTCATAATAAGAATATCAGTGATACTCATGATAAGAAATCTCGTAAAATTTGTAGTAATAGATAAATGGGGCCTAAGTTTCACAGTAAAGAGACCCTAAAGCTCGCAATAATGAATACTGCCTCGCGGTTGTTTACGGGCATCGGCAGGCAACAATATTTTTAAATTGTTTCTTTTCACTTTTTTAAATTCAAATTTTCTCATGGAATTTTTTAAATTTATAATTTATCCTAAAATCCTTGGATACACGCGCTTGTGGGGGGAAAAAATGCAACGCACAAGGATAATAAAATAATAATAAAAAAGAGGGCAAGCAAAAGAAGCATGCAAATTGCAATAAATAAATCTGACGTGAGCAGAGGGCATTTGAGTAAACCCCACAAATTATTTATCCATTTGCCAAGAATTTTCTGATTCAATTTATAGTAAATTATATAAAAGGGCCCAAACTCTCCCTCAATTACAAATTGCTCTTTGAACTTTTGCATTATTACCCATGAACTATCAACTTTGGATTTTTTTAAAAATATATATAAATGTCTTTCTTTAAAATGATTTTTAAATTTAAGTCAAATATTTTATACGCATTGCAACAATAATTAATGTTTAATGAGTCTGATTATTGCATGCCCCCGCCCTCGGGAGGAGAATCCTCAACACACAGGTACGGAGGTACCTTCATCTACTACGATGTTGCATTAGACTCAACAGAACAACAACATCCACTTTGGAGCAACCGGCATCACCACAAAAGGCAAATGAATCTTTGGGGTTTCACAAAGAAGATATGGGGCCGAATGATGCTTCCCCCAGAGAAGCCCTACACCAGGCCACCTCTTAGAACATTCAGTTACATGGCATAATGGAGATTCGGCAATGGTCATTACATCTCTCAGAGGTTGGCCTCATAATGCTAGACATCATGCTTTTACTGTCCTATATAAAAAATCCCAAAATTATATGGATTAGGAGCATGAACAATGTCTAGCCTAACACGATAAAAGTCGGGATATTAGTTTTAATTTTTATAGCACACTTTCATCTTTAATTTGTAACCCAACTTTCCATGTTTCTAATTAATTGAAATACGTTTTTCCTTAATAATAATAAAAAGAGTTTGATTATCGAGATCAAAAGTTTAGGGTTGAAGTTATAATATAGACAAAATTAGAATAATTTTTGCAATTAACTTATTTTTTAATTTTAATTTATTTCCACCTTTTTCCAACGCCTTGCTCTTCCGGACCCGGAGGTGGAGCTGAGTGTAGGAAGAAGGAAGCGACGGCGGCGGAGAAACAGATTTTTCAGCATCCCATTATCACACTCAAAACGCCACCGTTCCTTTCGATTCTTACTTCTTAAACTCCAAAACAAACAAAAAGCTGCCACGTAGGTCCATTTCGGTTACCTTCCTTGTCTCTTTCTCTCTCTAAAGCTGTCTTCTCTTCTCTCCTCTGCTCTCCTCATAAATTCCTCCTTAGGTACTTCACTCTAGCACTCCTCCGCCGCTGCGCTGCTTCAGTCCAACTCCTTTCAACTCTCAGTCTCCGGCAGTCTTCATCGGTCAGTCCGAAGCTTCTTCATTGATAGCTTTTTCATCAACATTTCAATTCCATATGCACATGCATACCTGTATTTACATTCAATTCTTCCGTTTTTGTAGTTTTTCTGTTTCTATGCGTATCGGTTTTGGTATATTGCTTCGTTTTTAATTGTTCTTTTCACTCGTAGCTTAGAATGAACTGCGCATAGGAATCACCGATTGGAATACTGTATTTTTTATTGCGTTTTGGAGTGAATTATTTATGGAAATGAGTTGAAGTTAGGGTAAGTAGTAATCTGGAAATTGTTAATGATTATAATTATTGCTGTTGTTGTTGATGATGCTTTTAACTGAATGCGGCCAGAGGTTTTCTTAAGTATTTAGGTCTATGAGTGTGTGGGCATTTGTGATGGTCATGCAACTTTTGGAGATATGGATTTTGTTGACGGTCAGAGGTTTTCTTATGTATTTAGGTTTATGAGTGTGTTGGCATTTGTGATGGTCATTCGATCTTTGGAGATATGGATGTTGAAATTCAGAATGCTATCAAGACAAAAGTATATAGAATCTGAGTGAAGCATAATCAGGAGCTCAAATGTTTGATATCATGATTCCAGTCATTTTTTGAATTTCATCCTTTTAGTGATTAATTCAAAGCTTTAATTCTTGCTTAGTGGCTGAGCATGATGTTTTTGGCGGAAAAATGTATTTATGATGATGGTTTGTGTTTCAAGCATGTACAATGGCTAGCTAACTCACATCTGTAAATACATTGGTTTTTGGCGTGCAAATGTTTTTATTATTGTGGCGCGTCTTGTCAACGCATGCATTAGCTCTTCCACTCACAAATGCACAGTCGTGAATTGGTTACTGGAGTTCGAATGCTTTTTATGATCGTGTTTGGACATGTGCATTGGCTCATTGATGCACACTTGTACATATAATAGTAGGCATAAAAGGAGATTATAACTTGGATGGATTTACATGCGCGCAAAGGCTAGTAGACATGAAATTTTGTGCCATCTGCTTACATTTTGGCGCCTGCCCTTTATTTCTCCTTATTTATTTAGATGTTGAGTCAAAACCTTATCTTTAACTCCTATTTCCATAATGAAATTCCGACATGATTGGATTATCTCATTTTAATATCTGAGGAAGTGTATGACACAATTTGGTCCATCTTAATTATTTAATTCACTTGTGTCTTTATGAATATTTCACATCTTAATTATTTAATTAATCTGTGTCCTTATTATTTATTTTTCAGGTGTTGATTGGGGAAGTACTTGTGATAGTGGATATCCAGCTTGGAAATGTTGTAAAAAGGCATATAGGAAATGGAGTTTGCAAATAGTTTGTATCGCCCAAATATTACTCACGGGAGCAATGTTCTTACTTACCGAAGACTAGAACAACATAGTATCTTTCCAGAACGTACATGTAAGGGTATTCAGTTAAAAGCTCCTGGCTGTCCTAGACTTTTGTCAAGAGCATTTCATGTGCAGGCGTTCAAACAGAGTAGTTCTTGTTGTGGTACTATCTCTAGAAGGAAAGTATACAATCTTTTGTGGCATTATGATTCCTGTAAATCAGCTGTTTACTATCCAGGAAGTACTTTTAAAATATCAAAGAAAGTAAAGGGACAATGTCAGGGAAACGATTCATTGGCTTTTGTTGATGCTAGTGATAGAGATGTAAATCTCTCTGAAGGAGATAATGATGAGAGCTCGAGGACAAAGACTAGCATCAGTGAAGATGTTGGTGCTCTGAAAGAAGGGTCAGATGGAGAAGAACAATCTGTGCCTAGTTTAGAAGAATTGCGGGAATTGCTGCAAAAGGCACTTAAAGATTTGGAGGCTGCGCAAATTAATAGCACTGTGTATGAGGAAAAAGCACAAAGGATATCCGAAACTGCTATTGCATTAAAGGATGAAGTAGTAAAAGCTTGGAGTGATGTTAATAATGCACTTAATGGCATCCAAGAGATAGTAAATGAAGAGATTGTTGCTAAAGAAGCTGTCCAGAAAGCAACAATGGCACTCTCTTTGGCTGAGGCAAGGCTTCAGGTGGTAGTAGATTCAGCAAGAAACTCAAAAGAAAGCCGCGGGCCTTGGGAAACTTCTACAGAAAATGGTACTGGTGATGAATTTGTAAGGGAAGAACTAAATACAATTCGAAAGGGAGAAGGACTCCTGCTTGCTCAAGAAGATATAAGGGAATGTCAGGAAAGTTTGACAAATTGTGAAGCTGAGTTGAAGCATTTACAGGATAGAAAAGAAGAATTGCAAAAGGAATTGGACAGGTTGAATGAAATTGCTGAGAAAGCAGAACTAAGTGTTTCTAAAGCGGAAGAAGATGTAGCAAGCATAATGCTTTTAGCAGAGCAAGCAGTTGCTTTTGAACTTGAGGTTGCCCAGCGGGTAAGTGATGCAGAGATTGCCTTGCAGAGAGCGGAGAAGAATCTGTCAATTGCTGATATTGATGGCTCTGAGACGACAGTACTCCAAAACGGATCTACCTCTCAAGAACTGGGTGAGGAATCAATCGTTGATGAGGTAAGTGAAGGAATATTTGTCAGTGTTGGTGACAGCGGCAGAGAGGTGACAGTAGATGAAAATAAGTTGGCTTTTGATGCTCTGGCTGATACTCAACTTGATACCTCCAATCAGAAATCTGAGGGTTTATCTGATGGAAGTGATGATGATATTGAGAAATATAATATAGATTTGACCAGAGATTCTGAAATAGAAGCAGAAAAGCCTAAAACTGCTCAAACTAAAAAGCAGGAACCTTCAAGAGAATCAAGTGTCTCACCATTGAATGCTCCAAAAGCATTACTGAAGAAATCTTCCCGATTCTTTTCAGCCTCATTCTTTTCTGCTGCAGATGAGGAGTTTACACCTGCTTCAGTGTTTCGTGGTCTTTTGGAATCTGCTAGGAAGCAATTGCCAAAATTGTTGGTTGGTTCATTGCTTGTGGGAGCAGGGTAAGTCTTACTGTAAGTGGACTGTGTTAGATCTAGTTAAGTACATAATTTATTGCATGATCTGTGGTTTACCCTTTATTACATCAAGTTACTGAGATTTTTTTGGTTATTTTCTTATCAAGTGTGATGTCCTATTATATTTTGGCTTTCTAAAGTAGCTATGAGAGTTGGATTCTGATTTGTTTCTGAAACTGGTTTCAGACTTGCATTTTATGTGAAGCGGGGAGACAGGATTCCTCAGCTTTTTCTGCAGCCTGACATTGTCACTTCTAGCATTGATGAAGTGTCTACCAGTGCAAGGCCTTTAGTGAGACAAATACGTAAAGTGCCTGAAAAGATTAAGAAACTGATTGAAATGCTGCCTCATCAAGAGGCAAGAGTTCAAAAAAATGTTCATGTGCCATTTCTTATTATTTCCTGGTGCCAATTTCTTAGATCTTTTTTCTTTTGCTTATATATATATATATATATATATTTCTATTTTCTTATGTTTATCAGATAAATGAGGAGGAGGCTTCGCTTTTTGACATGCTGTGGTTATTGCTAGCAAGTGTTGTATTTGTGCCTATTTTCCAAAAAATTCCCGGAGGTAATAAATGCACTTAATCTTATTTGCTTATATTCTGAGGCTGTAAACAGATTGTTCTATACCTCTTAACATCTCGATAGCATGCTCTCTGAAGTTTTTGTAGTGAAGGTTCTCTGCCTTGCAAGTGATCAATGGAAAACTACTTTATATAATGACATGTTATATTTAAATGTAAATGAATTAAAGTGTCTCGATTGTACACAATGCAGAGATATGATCCATATAGCCGACTCCACGTAATGGGACAAAGGCTTAGTTGTTGTTGTTCTCTGCCTAGCTGCCTTTCATTCAAATACACCGAGTAGAAATTTTTTTATTTGATCAAAAGATTATTGTTCTTTTTGGTTATATTATGCAGCTAAATATGATTAATTTATCTGAAAGTTTTTCTTCTTCTTCCCTTTATGTATATTGTCATAATCTGGAAAGCTGTTTGAGGTTGTCCTTTGTTTAGAAATGTATAATTGATGTCTTCATGTTGTTGTTTCCTGTTGATTGTAATTTTCAGGGAGTCCCGTTCTTGGGTACCTTGCTGCTGGAATTTTGATTGGACCTTATGGCCTTTCAATCATTCGTCATGTACATGGGACAAAGGCCATAGCAGAATTTGGAGTTGTGTTTTTGTTATTTAACATTGGCCTTGAGGTGGAATCCATTATAATTTACCTTTTGCTTTCCTAAGATTCAGATTTTACATTAAGTTGCAATGACAGGTGAATCTCCCCTTTTTTGACAGCTTTCTGTAGAAAGATTAAGTTCCATGAAGAAATATGTTTTTGGATTGGGCTCTGCTCAGGTGATTGAAAGAACTTTTAATCATCTGTGAAGTTCTTTTTGCATAGGGCTGCCTGTTAATTTTGTTCTGTGAATCTTTCACTACTTAATTCTAATGCTTCCGTTTACCAAACAATGCAGGTCTTGGTGACTGCGATGGTGGTTGGCTTAGTTGCTCATTGTGTTGCTGGCCAGGCTGGTCCAGCTGCAATTGTGATTGGGAATGGTCTAGCACTGTCATCCACAGCTGTTGTCCTTCAGGTAAACTTGATAACTCCATTGCAGGTTTTGTTTCTTTAGACAACTGTGCCATGCACTCAACTATCTCAAATGATATTTCAGCACCTGAATATCTGTCCTTAGTTCTTTGCATGATTTTGTTGATTGGTCCCCTTACTTCTTTTGGTGTCCAGTCCAATCCCGTAGCTTATGTGATATATTTTTGGAATTAAAAGTTTTATTTTCCTGTCCTTAAGTAAGCTTCAAATTTTTGCATATTGCTTGAGTGATCATCATGGCCATCTCTTGTACTTCCCTCTCCAGGCCCTCATTGGGATGACCTAATTGAAAATATCCAGTGGTTCTCTTGATTCATCAAACTCAGTTATAGTTTCTACCAATGCTATTCAGTATTCACTAATGAAGCATAAATATATTTTCTTACCATGGATTTTAAAATCAATGCCACCTTTTTGTAATTCGGTTGATTTCTTTATAGAAGGTTTGAAAGACTTGTTCAATTTAAGCTCTTCCTCCAAAATCTGGGCTCTTATTCTGAAATTGTGTGAAGTTATGATGTATTTAGTTGCTTTGTCTTCCATGTCTCTTAGTAGCTCTTTCTTACATGATGTTTGGCTGGGTTGACTTTTCATCTTCATATCGCACTCTATTAATTGGTTCCTTGGAGGCATTATAACAATTGAACTGGATATCTGCAGGTATTACAAGAACGAGGTGAGAGCACATCACGCCATGGACGAGCGACATTCTCTGTTTTACTTTTCCAGGTAGACACTTTGAGCCGAAAATTAGTGTACCCTTTCTCTTGATCAAGGTCATTTCTAATTTTTCTGTTGCCTTTCTTTTCTCTTTTTCTTGGACTTTAGTTTTTGACTTGTCATGGCATAGTTTATACCTCCAATTCTACTTTCTTGCAGGATTTGGCTGTGGTGGTTTTGCTTATTCTTATACCTCTTATATCACCAAATTCATCTAAAGGAGGGGTAAAAAATTCTTCGCCCAACTTTTGTAATTTAATTAATGAAAGTAATGAATTTTGTACTCTTTATCTCCATTCTTCTATCTTTCTGGGGGTATGGATTGGCTTAGATTCCCACCTGGGTGATGTTTGTCTTCGTTGAGATAATCCTTAAACTCACCCATGTTCAACTGTTCAATGAAATGGTGGTTTAAAGCCTAATTGTCAGCTCTCATGAAGTATGGGTGAATACCTTTTCAGATTGGTTTTCAAGCAATTGCTGAAGCCCTCGGACTCGCTGCCGTGAAGGCAATTGTTGCTATATCTGCGATTATTGCTGGGGGGCGCCTGGTAAGCTTTTGCATACTTTAAGCTTGAGAAAGTTAGCAGTCTGTTTCATATTCAAGTATTTAATGCTGATGATGCTTTTGTCGATCTCTTGTGCCTTCCCTGATCGAAGATAGTGTCTGAATTTGGTTTGAGTTATATTGAGAATACATAGTAGTAACATGATGTAAAATCAGGGAATTTTGCATTTGGTTAAACAACTGTAATACTCTTTTTTTGACATATTCCAATATCATGCAGTTGCTTCGTCCAATTTACAAGCAAATTGCAGAGAACCAGAATGCAGAAATATTCTCTGCAAATACTCTTCTTGTTATTCTGGGAACTAGTCTGCTTACTGCCAGGGTATGTAGATTCTTATTTTGGGTGTTATTCTCTGTCTCATCTTCATTATATGATCTTCTAGAATATACCTAATTGATTAACATGGCTGCTGTTGCTTGTACAAAACAGGCTGGTTTATCCATGGCTTTGGGAGCATTTTTGGCTGGTTTGCTTCTTGCAGAAACTGAATTTTCACTGCAAGTTGAATCAGATATAGCTCCATATCGTGGCCTTTTATTGGGCCTTTTCTTCATGACGGTATGTCCTTACATGTCTTACTACGGTATGCACTATAAATGAATGGTGAACATGCTATAAATTTGTGAAAATTTCTGATTTGTTGTTTCTTAAATCACTTTCAGAATAACTTTTTTCTTTAAATCACTTTCAGAATAACTTTTTTCTTTCTTTGTTTCTCTTGTAAATAATTTTTTCTCTTTCTCAACATGAGCTATTTGTTGCTGCAATTGAGAAAAGGGCCATTTCTGTTCTTGGGTGCATCAAATGTGTCAGATTGGTTGGCAGAATTGATAGCTTAAGAGATTATTGTTACTAAAAGCTAACCGCACAATTTTTTATTTGCAGGTTGGAATGTCTATTGATCCTAAACTTCTTGTTTCTAACTTCCCTGTTATAGCGGGTACCTTGGGACTTCTGATTGCTGGAAAAACCCTATTGGTCACTATAGTTGGTAAACTATTTGGAATTTCAATTGTATCTGCTATAAGAGTTGGGCTTCTGCTTGCTCCTGGAGGAGAGTTTGCCTTTGTAGCATTTGGTGAAGCTGTTAATCAGGTTAACTGGCATATTTCCTTTTTAGTGTGGAGAATAATTTCTCCTCATCTGTGTCCGATGGCTTGCTCCAATCTGGAATTCTTGACCTATGTGCTCTATACTAGACTCATTATGATCCTTTTGGTTTATAATATGAACCTTTCACAAACTTTTTGACTGCACAAAACTTTCCTTTTATATGTAGTGCTAATGGGAAATTGTCAGGTGTGTCAAGTGGATTGCATTGTGGATGTGATGTATATGTGTGGTCAGAAGATATTAATAAATTAGATGGCTGATATAATTGTTTGTTGAAGAATTATGGGGGCTGACATAATTTCTAAAAGGTGATACTACATTATAATGTCTCCCCAGTAGCACCTTTGTATTTTGTTTCTCCCATTCGAAAAGGTTTGAGGGAAGGTGAAGCTGCAGGGTTTTACTACTGTTCACACTCTAGGCCTCTGGCTCAATATCCAGAAGTGAAACAGCTCCAACAGATGGCTTTGTTATTAGGAATAGGAACTGTAGCAATACAAAGGGTTGGGACATTTAATTTTTAGATTTTCATATTCTTGGCTTGCATCATCCTTTCTAAAGATGAATAGGAACCACCCCTTTGGGAAAAACAAATAAATTAGTAGTGCATGTGCTTGATTCTGTCATTTTTTGCCCTACTTTGGGTAGTGAAAGATTTAGGAAAAGATGCTTAAGACTTCTGTGGTTGATGTACTTTTTATACAGGGAAAGGAATTGAAGAGATTTTGGACTTACAAAGCTGCATGTCAATATGAATAGCTCCTGTGGGGCATTTCATTTCCCTATAATACAATGTGATACACTTCCATGTGGAAGTTTATCATGTTGATTTCCCCTCTGAGATCTTTTCTTTTGCTGAGATATATTTCCCTCGATTGCTATGACCAGCATGCCTCAAATGAGTCATTTCCATTTTTTCCTTGGCTGGCTCATTAGAAACCTCACTGAAAGGCTTTAAACAGATATTATAGCTGTTCTGCCCAGCTTTCTCTTGATGCCAATATTTAAGTCGGACTCATCTATAAAATAAAGATTCTGAACCTATACGCATGGAACTAACTATTTTTTAACTTGGACTTTGCAGGGAATAATGTCTCCTCAGCTCTCATCTTTGTTGTTTCTTGTGGTTGGAATTTCCATGGCCCTTACGCCATGGTTGGCTGCTGGTGGCCAGCTAATAGCCTCTCGTTTTGAACTCCATGATGTCCGAAGCTTATTGCCTGTGGAAAGTGAGGTGAGCTATCAAAGTTCACATCCTATTGATGATGGTTGTTATCTGGATTGATTATTACTGTGTTTCATATTGATATTGGGCCAGTATATTTAGTTTTCTGTTTGAGCATTAGGAGTATGATATTCTCAAGGATTATGGAGTGCTTTTGCTGGGCTTCAGTGATGCTGCAGATTATTAACATCTGACCATCCATTTTTTTTTCCCTTGGGTTTGGATGTTTGATCCAATTGCTGAAGCTTGATCTATTAGCTATTATTAACTTGATGAGACAAATGGTTTTGATGTTTAGTTCTTTTGGTTCTTGATAATCTATGCTTTTTTGGAACTTTTCAGACTGACGATTTACAAGACCATATAATCATTTGTGGATTTGGACGTGTTGGGCAGGTTTGTACATACCTATATCTTGTTTCATTGCTCCATTTAAGATCGGTTGTATCATGTATCTCATAAAATTTTACAAAGATATTCAATCAAGCAGCTGCACCTTGTAACCTTTTAGTGATTATTTCTTGCACTTCCATCCCACAGATCATTGCCCAACTTCTTTCAGAACGCCTAATTCCATTTGTTGCTCTGGATGTGAGGAGGTAATAAGCTACTGTTCTTTTTCGTGTTTTCTGGTTGATTTACCAAACAAGACAGTAGTTCTGTTTGTTGAGGTTAGAATAAATATATATGATCAGTATGAATAATTTGATTGTTAGATATGAGAATGAAGTAAACCTGCTGAGAGAAACCCATAAGCTATGGGTAGTTTCTTTTTGGCTTGCTGGATTTCCTCATTAGGGAGGTAGTATGCAAAAATCCCTGAAGGATACAGAAGTTAAGTTGCTTACATCAACTCTGCTTTTCTATGATTTGGAGATTTAGTGGGCCATCAACTGCTCGGGTATAATTGCCTCTACACCCTTCAAAAGGCATATAGAAGGGCAAACAAATGAGGATGACATTTCAGGCTTAATGTGTCATCTTGTTTGTTTCCACTTCCAAGGGGTTGAAAGCCCTTGAGGGGTTGGGGTGGTTAAGTTTTAAAGGATTGAAGAGTTTGATGGAAAATGACTCTTGTTATAGTTCTCTGCTTCTGTGTTAAGAATATTTAGACCAAAAAGAAAAATAAATCGCAGTTCATGAAACTATGCAAAGGAACTACTAGCAAGAAGCAGTGACCCAATAGCTTTGTCTTTATTCGATAGTATTCTCGTGTTGTATTCTACTGTTGCTCTGCCTTATAGCACATAAAACTCTAATGAATACTCATGCTAGAAGGTGGCTTTTGTTCTTACACAAAAGGCAAAAGCTATAAGTGCTATGCCACTAATTGTACCACTCAGGTGATTAATTTGACCATTTGTTTTTGTAGTGACCGAGTTGCATTTGGGCGTCAACTTGACCTTCCGGTGTACTTTGGTGATGCAGGCAGTCGAGAGGTAAGCAAGCCAGCTGCAACCTCCATCTTACTTAATTGCAGCTCTTATCCTGACCTATTTATTATATGATTATTAGGTCCTCCACAAAGTAGGTGCAGAAAGAGCGTGTGCTGCAGCAATTACTTTAGATACTCCTGGTGCAAATTATAGAACTGTTTGGGCTCTGAGCAAGTATTTTCCTAATGTGAAGACATTTGTCCGTGCTCATGATGTAGATCATGGACTCAATCTGGAAAAGGCGGGGGCAACAGCGGTATCTTTCTCCTACCTACATGCTGATACTCGTGACTATATTATTTGTGGACTTAGTAGTCGTGATTTTATCTAAAAATTCTTCCCTTCTGGACGCAGAAATAATCAGTTTTAGTTTGGCATGAGAATATTTATTAAAAGCACAGAATTATACTCCATGTTTGAGTTCTGAATTGATCAAGCTTTGCAGGTCGTCCCAGAGACCTTGGAACCAAGCCTGCAGTTAGCGGCCGCAGTACTTGCACAGGTAAGTCTAAAATGTTTCAGTAACTAGCATTTAAGTTAGGCTCATCTCTATTGCTTACCTCTGTTTTCTTTCATTTAGGCTAAACTGCCCATGTCAGAGATTGCATCAACGATCAATGAGTTTAGGTCACGCCATCTCTCTGAGCTTACCGAGGTATGACTAATTCGGACATGAGTTTCTCTCTTTATAAGAGCATCGGCTTTCAATCTGATTCGCTGTATCCGTTTGTGTTTCGCAGCTATGCGAAGCCAGTGGAAGTTCTCTTGGTTATGGATATAACAAGGGGATGAACAAGTCCAAATCTCAGGTATCAGACCCGGAGGATAATCAAATCAGTGAAGGAATGTTGGCATTGTAGCTCCTATCTATTGACTGAAAAAGGAGATTATTATTTGCCACGGAAAGTGAAGAGGGTGTAAAAAGAAAAAAAACCTTTGATTAGAAGACAATGATAGGATGAAGAATTGTATAGATGGTTATCGATGTAGCGGTTGTACAGAAGTATAATGCAGGAGTCGCAGCAATCTGGCAGGTGACAGACAAATTTTGATGGAAACTTTTCCTGATAAGATACAATCTTTTTTGTGTCAAGATGGTATTCATGTTGCCATGGGATTTCTAAAGCAAATTTCATCTGCTATTCTAGTGCTGGAATTGTGGAGATTTGAAATTGGTTCCAGCGCAGTTGGATGGATCTCTAGCTGTAGATTACTATCTTGATGATTTGGTGACTTTTTTTCTTCCAGTAATTAGGCTGATAACATAAAAGAACTGTTGTTGACTCTGTGTGATAAAGTCATCAAGTGTTTTATAATTAACCCCAAATTAAATTTAAGAACGTCAAAATTTCTTGAAAATTAGAAGAGTCTCGAGGTACTTTTGACCATATTTCTTCTTCTTCTTCTTCTTCGAAACGGTTGCTACGTAGATTTTAATGAAAAAGTATTGAATTAACCTAAAATGCATAGCATATCTGTTATTAAATATGGCCTACTGTGTATAACCATTGATGTCTTCCGTCTCGCTTCTGTCATCAGATTTAGTTAATAATGAATTGTTTTTGTTTAGAAATAATAATAAAAAAAGAACTATAGCCTTATTGCGTTCAGTCATTCGGAAAAAGGTATGGATTTTAATGATCACCTACCAATTTTGAAAGATTTTTTTTACCCAAATAATTAGGGCTGTCAAGGCCTCTTCCCGAGCTTGAAAGAAAACAACTATGAAGAACCCGATTTTCAAAGAGCACAAGGATATTGTTTTTTCTAATTCGAGAAGAGGCCTTGATAGTCACTAATTTCGGTATTTTCAATTGAAAAGGGATTATTATTATTATTTGGTAAAAAAACTCTTTTTTAAAAATGTAGCCATACGAATCTCCTGTCTATTGGCAACTCGCAGGAAATCCTTGAGCTTTAATTAAATCCTTAAACCCTAAGCAGGAAAGTAGCTGCACTGCAACTCTGCAAGCAAGCATAGGGCTGATACTGAGGCTCCAATCTCTCCGTCACCCAATGGCCTCGTCCTCCATGACGACGTCGTCCGCCACCGCTAAATTCCTCCTCTCCGGCTGCTCAACTTCCTCCTCCTCCACCTCCACCGCTCCCACCCGCCTCCTCTCTTTCACCACCAACGCTTCCAAATGCAGACCTTTCCATTCCGACCACCGTTTTAACCCCCTCCACCATGTTCACTTTGGCTCTTGCGCTCGTACTACGGCCCACTCTCCTTCATTCATAGCTGGTATGTTTTGGCTTCGCTTAATTATGCATGAATTGTGTGGTCCTTTGTTTTCCTTTAATTTGATGGAATTTTGATAAAATTCACCTGTTGATGAATTGTATTATTACCCAGCTGCCATGGCTACCGTAGCTTCTGCGAAAGTGATTGATGGAAAATCAATTGCGAAAGAGGTGAGAGATGAAGTAGCTGCGGAAGTATCTAGGATGAAGGAGGCGATAGGTGTTGTACCCGGGCTAGCGGTGATCTTAGTTGGGGATAGGAAGGATTCTGCAACTTATGTTCGCAACAAGAAGAAGGCTTGCGAGTCTGTAGGAATAAATTCATATGAAGTACGCTTGCCTGAAGATTCACTGGAAGAAGAAGTGCTTAAGCATATCATGAGCTTCAATGATGATCCTGCGGTTCATGGCATCCTTGTTCAGCTACCGTTACCTGCTGTATGTTTTTAAATTGCAGTTCTTGTTTAGCATAATTACTAGCCATAATCATTCTCCCCATGTTTTGATTTGATTATATACTTTCACTTATTTCTAATGTTGGATAACTACTGATTACTTGAAATAAAAGTACCAAAGGTTTCGTTTGTAGATTTGAGTTTGAAGAAGAAATAGTTTGTTAGTAAACTAGGAAAACTACATTTGTGGGTTTGAGAAAGTGAGTTTTCTTCTTAGTAGGTATATATGTAAGGTTGAATGTGTTAACACTTTATATCTTAGGGGTCTTGAACATTTTATGACTGTTTATGTTTGTTCTGTTGGACCTGGAGCTATCATATGTCTACTACTATTTTGTACTGCATTTTTTGTCAAGTTCCTCGTGGTGCAAAATGAACTAATTTTATGTATCTGCATATCTTGTTACCTTTATATCATGGCCACTTGATGTCCAGCTCTGCATTTTGTATATTTGCTAGTTCACTCAATTGGTTAACTGGTTTCTGTTATACTTTTCCGCAGCTGACTTTTAATGAGAGAACATGTTGCTTTCTATCTGACTTCTACCAAATATTGGAGCTACTTTATTCTTTGTGTGTGTGTGTGTGTGTGTGACTTTGTGTGTGTAATTTGTATGGTTTTTAGGTTTGAGTTGGCCATTTTACTGAGCTATCTCAGTAGGATTAGACATTTCTAAGAACGACTTACAATTCTTTCGTAAGAGACCAGAGATGCATACTGTTACACTGTAGAATTCTGTTCGCGTCACTGACTCGTATTATTTGATGTTGACCAGCACATGAACGAGAAGAAAGTCTTAGATGCGGTTTGCATTGAGAAAGATGTGGATGGATTCCACCCATTGAACATTGGTCGTCTTGCTATGCTGGACAGAGAGCCGTTGTTTGTTCCATGCACCCCGAAAGGATGCTTGGAGCTGTTGCATAGACAAGGTATTACTATCAAAGGAAAGAGAGCAGTCGTTATTGGCAGGAGTAATATTGTTGGAACTCCCGCAGCTCAATTGTTACAAGTAAGGTTCTTACTGGCTGAAAGTTTCTGCTTATTATAGGTCTTGATATAGACTTCTGTCCTTACTAAATTCTTACACTGTTCCACTAAGTTAAACTTTTTTGCCTAAATTAGCTTATCTGATTTTAACTCTTGATGGTAGAGGGAAGATGCAACTGTCACTGTTGTCCATTCCCGAACAGCGAATCCCGAGGAATTCACTAGAGAAGCAGACATTATAATTGCAGCTGTCGGGAAGCCAAATATGGTTAGGGGTAGCTGGATAAAGCCTGGTGCAGTTGTTATTGATGTTGGGATAAATCCAGTTGAGGTCTGGGGTTCTATTCATATGATTATCTGACTCCTACATTTTCACTCTCGTCTAAATATTGGTCAATTATTGTTATATTTTTATTTAGGTTTTGCAATGCTTCATTAATGCCTATGCAATGATTTTCGCTTCGCTTGCTTAGTTAACGTTATTGTCTCTTTTGATTGTGCGCTTGATTGATGACACTTGTTTCTGGATGTGCCTTTGCAACAGGATTCTAAAAGCCCTCGAGGCTATCGGTTAGTTGGGGATGTTTGCTATGAGGAGGCTAGCAAGATTGCATCAGCTATTACTCCTGTTCCTGGGGGAGTTGGACCCATGACCATAGCCATGCTGTTGTCAAACACTCTCATCTCTGCAAAGAGAGTGAATAACTTCAAGTGATCTTTATTGTCGATCATTACTCTTACAAATAAGACCAACCGCCGACCTCTTAACAAAGTATTAGCACTTCTCTAGAGGCTTCCTCTTCAGATCATTCATACTGTGGGCAATTGTCGTGCGCTAATGGAAGTCGCCGGGTAAGGAACCCTATACTGCAGGACGATAGCGTCCTGTTTTTGGCCTTAGGGCTGAGTTTTGAATATGATGAAGATTTTCAATGGTTACTGGCTACCTTGACAATGAAGCGCAAAGTTGCAAAACCATGCTTGTGTGGGTGCTTTGGCAAAAAACATCAAAAGGTGAATATTGAATAACTTATTTAGCTGGAGGGTGCAATATCACTATACTTTCTAATTTTGAATGAAGATTAGATGTGTATGTTCAATATCTTTTTCTTTGCGAGAAAAAGAGAATTAATAGCACTAATTCGAGGATTTGAAACATCGGATTCATCTCAGGGCGTGTTTGGCGCTCGGGAATGGAAATAGAGGAAATAGACGAAGTGATTTCTGAGATCAAAATTCTTATATTTGGTTCATGTAGGAATATGATTAGTGTTGATTTTCTATCACTGCCACTGATTGGTTAATAGTCACTTATTGCCTTTTGTGACATTTTTCATTTCTCTTATGTGCATCCACTGTGCGAGAATAAGAATGAGAAACATCTAAATGAGAGACAACTCTTTCTTTTTTCTAAGGGGTTGAGGGGCATGGTGATATTTTATTAAAATTTGACAACCAAATAATCAGCAAAGACATAATAACCTTACCCTGGATTACAAAAAAAAAACTGAAATATTGAATCTTGAAGTGATATAGACTAAAGAACCAAAATGTAATAAGTGAAATAATAGACAGACATCTCATGTTCCGACATGGGAGAATTTTTCATTAAATGAATCTTAGGTCCTGTTTGGACGAGTACTTGAAAAACGTTTTGTATTTTAAGAGTACAAAAAACTTTAAATGGTGTTTGGACAAAAAATTGTAAAATGTTTTTAAAAAATAATTTTAAGTAATATTTAAAATGCACTTTTTGAAATACACTTTCAACATGTTTTATAAAATATTTAAAAAAATTTAAAGTATTTTTTAAGTCAAATTCGCGGGTTGGCCTGACCAGCCCCCGATTCGCCCCCAACCCGACTTCGCCCCTAGCCCTACCCCAACCTCGCCTCGGCCCTGCCCCGACCTCGCCCCCAGCCCTACCCCGACCTCTCCCAGGCTGGCCCATACCCAGACCGGCCCGCACCCAGCCCAACCCGCACCCAGACCAGCCAGCACCTAGCCTGACCCAACTTGTCCCGACCACGGCCCCACCCCTAGCCCACCCAAAAGAAAATTTTTTTTTTTTTATATATGGTAAATATAAATTCTCGCATCAAACATAATTTAAAATTATTTTTTTCAAATATTTGTCCAAACATCTTTTAAACTATTTTTAACTAAAAAAAGTTTTTTATAAAATACTTATACAAACACATATTTTATTGAAAGAAACTTTAAAAACATATTTTATAAAATGTTTTTGAAAAATACTTTTATAAAAATATTTTTGAAATAGTTATTCAAACAAAGCCATAATAACTTAAGAGTCTGTTCTTTATTGAACGTTTGAGTTTTGATTTGAAAAATAATTTTATAATATAAAAAGTATATTAAAAATGTAAAAATGTATAGCTGAACAGTAAAAAATTGTATTGGAAATGATAAAAACTGATTATAATATATTAAATTTCATGCTGAAACCAAAACGTAATCAAATTCTTACATGAACTAAACATAAGAATTTTAATCCCAAAAATCATCTGCCCTTTTCTCTCATCTGCATTTCAAACGCACCCTAAAATTTAAGTAGATTTTAGAGAAAGTTGAAAACATCTCTGTGGCATCTGATGAAATGCAAAAGAAAGGACATTTTCATAGACATCAGTCAATGTAACAATCATTTACTTGGACGTACAATTCCTAAAAATTATTCTTCTTTTTTCTTGAATTCACCAAAGGCACGGCAGAACGCTTTTGCAGGCTACAAACAACAGGTCAATATCTTCAATGGAAGCCAGTTTTGCTGCTGCAACACTTCAGAAGGTGCCGTTATTTTCCCAGCTACGAAGTATGACTATCACCTCCAAAGTTAATTCGAGTCGCAAATACCTGATCTATGTCGGCTTTTGTCTGCTTCCGAAGTATCGATACCTGTTAAGATTGCCGCCAACAACACCACCACCACCACCATCATCGTTAGCCCGAATAACTGACAGAAAGAAAGTGTAGCCAAAAGAGCATGCAATACCTTGGGACGCTTCATGTTGTTTGCAAAATAGCCAATTCCAAAGGATGAAGAATTATAACCTGCTGCAATCTCAACTGCTCTCAACATTGGTGAACCCCCTGGAGCCTTCAATAGTAGTAGATGAGTTTACACAAGGAAATGGCAAATGGGCAAAGAGAAATATTTTCACCTTGATCTTACTTACCACATTCGGGGCGTCAGCTTCCACTAGAAGAATCCCAGCAATTATTTCAATAGAATTTTGATTGTTTTTCTGAATTAAGTCCTGCAATACTTCTCTGCATGCAGAGGCTGGCCCAGCCATAGACCTGCAAATATCAAGCAATTAATATCTCAGGTTTATGAGAGTTCAATAATATGCCAAGAAATTTTCCCCTAATACATACAAAGATGATGATATGCAGCATTCTCTGGCCATGAATCCCCTCACCAGATACTCCCCGGAACCACTCACGCAACAGCCGACATTAAAAGGAGCTCCAGCTGGTCCTTTTGAAGATGCCCAACAACCACAACCATACATTGCTGCCAATCCCACCCGACCACTAACCTGTTACAGATAATTTTAGTAAGATTTTCAGATGCTAGAATCTGGTGCCACAATGAAAAATTCATGATGCATGCTGATTACTGTGGATCAAACGCAATAAAGATATTAGTAACAATCATTATACAGTATTTCATTGTAGACGCAAAGTCAAATCAGCTACATAAATAGATAATTTTGGAGAAGAGAAATCCTCATGAGATTTAACATAGTGTTACATTTTGTCTCAAATTCTACCACGCTGGCAAAAATATTAATGTAGGATAACCTGCAAGATGGGATACTAATCTATCAGCTATATCTTTTGAAGTTATAAGGTAATATCAGTTCAGAGAGCTATTGCATCACCTTGAGAGCGATTCCCCCACTTGAGGATCCAGCAGCTACATTTCCTTCAGAATCAACACATATTACTCCTACAGTGTCCTTAATACCATTCTCAGCTACTGTATTATCCATCGAAGATGGAGAGCTGAGTTCGTCTACTTTTAACCGATCACTGCTTATAGCCTCTGTTTGTGGGAGATGACAAATTCAATCATAAATGAACGTATTTATAGATGACAACATCGCATGCTAAAAAGTATAATCAACTTAATTTTATTTCCCTTTTCCTGTCAAAAGAAAGTTATAATTATGCTTAAGAGGTGCATTTTATTTGCAGTTTCTGTAGTCGTGAACAAGTTTTAAGTATAAAGTTGAAGAAACGAAATTACCAAACGCCGTGACGTTCATGGCATTGACAAGATAGAAACTTTATGTAATCAAGACAGATATGATAACCATGGTGCTAGATTGTCCTACTGTTAAAGGTGATGATTCATGTATAAATTTTTAAAGCTTAAAGAATATGCCTCATCACTGATACTATAAAAGTGGGGGTGGGGGATTTCCCGGGGGTAGGGGGGGGGGGGGGAGGGAAAACCTATCTTTGTTGAAATAAGGTATTTAGCTTGCTATTTACAAGCTCACCTGATTGGACAGCCTCTTGCAATAGGCAAGGAAGTCCGACAGAAGCATCCATAGATTTGGCATCATCTAGCCCTTTTCTGAACGTTTTCCACTTCTTGTATGCCTTTTCAGTTATTAGCCACTGTGAGTATAAAACCGATAATTATGACAGAAATACAAGAGTTAAGCAAGACACCTATGTCATAGGAAAAACACAATCAAGGACTCGGATAATAAGAAATTACTTTCTCAGCTTCCGCTACTGTTTTTGGCAAGATAATCCCCTTGGACATTGCCCATTTTCGAGCTCCTTCACCAACCAAGAACCTAAGCAATAAAATTGATTCTCCATCACAATGTGAATTGGAGAGTAAATGGTTGATAGCAAAAACGTTAAGATTAGTGAAATAACCATACATGGGACTTATCCTACCAAGCATTGACGAACCTAGGGCCTGTTCCTTAGCCAATAGTCCAGCAATTTGGATGGCATTTCTTACACCTGACAACCGGTAACCACCAGAACATCTCTGTTTTAGGCACTATGGAAGCCACAACTAGCATGTCAGTTGATGACATGAATACTCATCATAATCAAACATAACCCTCAACAACAATTTCACATAGTTATACACCTTCCATGACTAAACAATCCTATATGAACTCCATCATTCAAAGTACCTGGCACAGCTCCAACGGCACCGAAAGCTCTAGAATAACCATCCATGACACTGGCATCAGATTCCACATGTCCATCCTCAGTCAAATTTGAGCCTCTCCCAGCATTTATGTTAGGATCATCCTAATGCCAAACAGGATCCATCCTCAGTGTAAAGTTGATAAAATCCAAAGTACATATCCAACAATAATAAAGATAAAGCACCAAAACTAGCCCCAAATTGTTCTAAAATCACATCAAAAAATTAATCCCAGTACAGAATACGTCTAACCAAACTCAACACAATTTTCATAATAAAACGTGAATAAAAAACAAAAAAGCACCTCCAACACTTGAATTGCCGCAACCACAGCATCTATACATCGGCCATGGCCCTAATGAACATCTTTGAAGCGTTATTTATTTTGAATAATATATTTGCAGAAACATTTATAAAGAGAGAAAGGGAGACGAAGATTGACCTGGTGGAGAACCGAAGAGGCGGCGAGGCAGGCGCGGTTCATGGCGAAACGAATAGCCCTCTCGTCGGACGTCGGGTGATATCCGGCGCCGACGTGGAGGGCGACGAAGAATCTGCGGTCGTTATCAGCTGCTTCGCAGGCCATGTTAAAATTCAGTCAAAATCAAATGTAAAATTACTAGGTTCTGTGGGTTGACTTTGTAATGTCTGACCTGACTACTAATAACTCTGTATTTCGGAATCGGAGTTCTGGTAACCATTTTGGGTTCATAAGGTACAATCCCTCAAAGTACAACCATAGTAAACTTTCCCTCCATTAAAAGAATTATTTTTTTTTTGAAAATGTACAATTTTATAAGACTCAGAGTCTCAAAAATGTACAATTTTCGTTCTAAATATAGGATAATTTGACATAATTCTTTTCATAAGTTAGTCTTATGTAAATGAGGTTTATTCATGATACCACTCACCGTACACGTTATTTTTTTTTTATACTTTAAAATTTGATATACAAACAAATACAAACGAATTTTAGTGAACAGTATCAGATGAAAAAAAAACAACAAAAGTGAAAAGTGAAAAGTACATCAATACAGTGGATAAATGTGCTTGGATGACGCAATGTCACATTTATAAACCCGTTGTATCAAATTTTTACATTTTCTTCAGCGTTATATATATTAGCAAACTGTTAATCATCAAGTTTGCTGTTATTCCCCTTTTCTTTTTCTTTTTCTTTTTTCCTTTTTACTATTCATGTCAAATGAGTTAACCCACTTAACTTGTGTACTTGTCAAATCTTAGTTTTAACCTGCTTATATCGTGTTCCAATTGTATCATTCGCTGTTAAAAAAACTAAAAAAATGTGATTTTGTGCTTTTATACAGGTGTGGCTTTACGATGATCAAATTATGGTAGATCCTTTGTATCGGCTACTCTGTACCAACACTATACCAATGACAAAAGTTGTTACAAAGTTAATGGTAAATATTGTTTGGCCTCAACAACCAACTTACAAGGGGCTATTCCAGGCATAGGGTAGTGATTTCTGCTTCCCTTTGGCAACAGTAAAAGACCAGATTTTACAAGAGTCATATGGGCTCTTACCATGAATTCTCAAGTAAATAAACATGTTTTTGGCCATACTAATGAAAAATGGAAAAATTTCATAGTTTTTATAAGAATACAAATACAGAGTACATGGAAGATTACAGCTATAAGATCACTTTATGAATGACTGTAAACAGAGGATCAATATGCAGCATGCTTGCTCAAATATCTGCGTTCTCCTTGCCCAGGAATAGAGTTGAACATTGCTTCAGCGTGTCGTCGGGGCTAGTAACTGAGATATAACAAAACTTAGTCAGCCAACTTGAAGCACATATTCAATATCAATCTAAGACATTCATCATCAACATGAAGCTCAAATCCATTTTACTTTTTCTGCAGTTAAGTTGACTCAATTGGTTCTCCGAAAAATAAATAAGCTTGCAATTTCCTAAGAGTGAAAGGGCATATTACATCTATTGTCAACATCTAGAATTCTAGTTAGGTTAACACTCCAATAGAACTGCAGATGGACAAAGTTCCTTAGAGAAGCAATACTCAGACAATGTGGAAACAAATTGAAACAGTAAAGCAGACCTGTGTGTCCCACGGTTCTCTCAGATTCGTAGATCTCAAAATCATTTCCACCCTGTTCAAAGAATAAGAAACTCTTTAGTTTGGTCTCAAACGATCGTTCCTGCTTTTGACTTTCTTGTCGAGGAAGGGGTAGAGGGTGGCAGAAATGATGTTAAAACAAGTAATTTGAATAAAGATGATAGAAGCAGGTTCAATATATAATCATTATGAACTAAGAGCAACCTTGTATGTCTTGTCTCCAAAGAAGTGGATCTCCTGAAAATCATCTAGGTATCTCAAACAATAAGTCTTATCCCATCCTTGAGGGAAAACCTGTTACAGGCATTGGTTCAAGATAAAAATTTTAGCTTTTTTTCCCTTTACGATTCTTATGGAGTAAAGAAAAGGAATTCAATTGTTGAAGAATTGGCATAACTTCTACTCACATCAAAGCTGATCTGTCCACCGATTGAAAAGGTGAGGTTAAAATGTGCAAACTTCTCTTTCAGCACGGATACCATCTTTGGACGTATGTTGTGAATCTAGATATATCATCTCAAGTTTTGTTAATCTAATCAAATGCAAAACCCAGCATAAAGTTTGTCGCACCAAAATATATTGTGAAATTCATGTTCTGCAATGTAATAACGAGACATAAATACCTTATCATACTTCTCAAACTCATCCCTCTCTTCCTGGCTACAGTTCCTCCCAATTGGCGACACGTTAATCATTCCACTTCGGAACTCAATAAATGTTCCCCTGGAGAAAAGAAAAAGAAAAAGCTAAGGAGAATCATCCATCATATTACGATATAGTCATTGCTTGCTCACCTTTTTATTGGAATGTCCAAATCAGCAATGTAATGGAGTGTGAAATTAATAAATTCCTGCACTCCAAACAGAAACAAATAAGCTAGTCAAAATGTGTATAATGCGGAATAATCTTATGTTGGTTAATTAGCCATTTTCAAGGTCCTTCAAATGCTAAACTACATTTGAATTTAAGTTGATGACTGCAACAGATAACAGAAATTACCTTGAGCTTATCGTCACCAAGAAATGCCTTCAAACTCTGCATACAGGAAGAGGTATAAGTCAAAGAAATCAGACTGATGGAGTTAGGAGGAAAATCTTGTACTTCATATGCATATGTGGATTATCAATAACACTTCTAAACAGACGGAATAAGAATGAAAATTTTTTCTATGCAACAATTCTCCTTTTCCAGAACAGCAGCCCCAACAGATAATACTCTCAGATCCCATTCATTGCTTGGTCTACTAATATTGAGTGCATGCTAAAGTCAGACAACAAATCTTTAATGCATTAACAATCAATTTCAATGATTTCCAGAAAACTGCATTTATCGATTGTGGTTGGCCAAACTTCGACCACTAAGTTTCAAAAGTGAAAAGAAGAAACTTCGAAGTGAAGGAGACCTGTTTCACAATCTCTGTCTGCCCTATTACTCTATTATTGAATACAACCATTCAGAATTCTTGCTTCTCAGATTGCCCTGTGTGAATATTTCTCTCAAGCTTGTGAGACCCAAGTAAAATGTTTTAATCATGTCTTTGCTTCTTAAAAATGCATGCTGAAATTGAATGTACACTCGAATGAGTGTAAGCTTATGTCTTGAACTTTGACTTCTATTTGACATCATAGAATGGCTTAGATCTTTACAGTACCTGTGTTCCAATAAGCTTGCCAGCTTTATGTGCTACGAGACCGTTCTCGGAGAAAACATAATCATAATCATGAGTAACTGCAAGGACAAAACAACAATGAAAACTTGAAATGGAGAACTACCAAAAGAAATTGTTCAGATATCACCCGGAAATGGATAAGGGAAAGAGATCCCACTGATATAAAAATAACCAAGGCTGGAGAACAAAGAAAAATACAATTGCAACAGCACAAAGAGATTAAAGATAGATATAGAAAAGCTCTTGACTATATTATACAGTTTTTAACAAACGGACACATATATCAAGGACTGTGTAACGCTAACCAGAGCTTCCAAGCTGTTCCGAAATCTTAACTAGGTCAGAACCTCCAACAACGCCAACAGTAACAACCTAAAACAGGAAAAAGCAGGTAGAGTGCATAAAATTTCATAGAAAAACTCAACATTTTTATGAAATGAAACCCAAAGAAAAGAAACATCTTGAAAGGGAAAAAAGTAAATTACCTTCCGCAATTTCTGCATGAATTCTAACAGTCCAGGAGTAGCCCCCTAGATGTAAAAACAGAGAATATAAGATCATTAATAGAGAAAAATTCTAAAAGTGATAAGCAGTATAGTGAGGTCTAAAAACCAACTATTAATCTAAACAAACAAGATCAACTGAGATCTTGATGTAGTTCTAAAATTACCACGAAAGTTGATGCTTATATATGTATAAAACACAACAGATTATTCGCATCGAAAAGAACAGAAAATGACACCAATTGTTCCTAAAATGACTTAGGCAACTGTCATTTAAACTTATTAAGATCTCAAGAAGCTGAATACCATAACTGTAAGTTAATCATTTTAACTCGGAAATCTTTAAAAAAAAAAAAAAAAAAATGCACAAATTCATGACGGAGTACCTTCCGAGGAGCTGTAAGTGTACCATCCACATCAAACAGAGCAATTACACCAGGCCTCACTCCAGCCATTCTGAATTAATCAGTACATGTATATATCAACCAAAAATTAATCCTTACTATCACGAATTTAGCTCCCATAAGTCAGATACTTCCAATTCCAATACAACAAAACCACAAAAATTTCCCATGACAAGACAGGAAATAGGGAAGACTCATCTAATTAAATAACAACCTCTCAGCTTTAAATGCAGCTTACGAGTTAATAGACATTGCAACACAAATTATGAGCGGCGGTGGAGGAATTTCTATGCTATTACAACTGGGGCGTTGAGGAGGCGATCTGGGCCGGCGAGAAATCAGAGAGAAAGCGATCCAATCCAATAATTTGAAAACGATTTATGCAGCAAAAGATCAAAATTATAAGCCAATTGATCAGGCATTCTGCATTTATCAATTCCTTTAAATTCTTTCAACAGAAATTCAATTATTACAAGACACTAGAAAGCTACTTGGCAATCGCATTCAGCAAAGGGGAGTCAATTGGAGCATGTAAGAAAAAAAAAATTAAAAAAAAATAAATTTTACTGAACAAAATTGTATTGCAGCTTACCTTTGTGGGAAAAACGAGGCCAATGAAGAAGAATTTGATCGAAGAATGAAGGCTGGAGTTCTTCAGTGATGAAAGCTGGAAATGGAAGGGTAGATAAAGGGATCTGAGTCAAAGAAGAAAGAGTGGGGATGACCTTTTATCGTTTGTTACACTCAAAGCAGAAAAACGAAGCTTCATTAATGAACTTTCATAATTTGGAATTTTGGAAGGGAGTTGGTACTGCCTACCAAACAAAAAAGAAATTAATTTAAGGGCCTCACAAAATTAATTTGGAAAATTTATAGAACACCCCCTCAAGTTTGTATGTACTTCAATTATACCCAATATCTATATCTTTGGATACTCATCTCAACTTATTCATCACCACTTTCCTTAGAAGTGATGTGCCATGCATTCATTGGCTATATTTTTATGAAATAACTATTAATATCACATTCTTAACCAATGAATACTTACCACCTCACTTGTTGTGGGACGAATTTAATGAGATAAGTATCATTAGTCTAAAACTCCCCAGATGTAGAATAATAAAAGTCATTTTAGATAGAATAATAATTTTCAAAATAAATGGCGTTTTAGCGAAAAACATATTTTTTCCCCCCAACTTACCCTTGTCTTAACCTATTTAACTAAGAGTTAAAAAATAGAAGGAAAAAAAAAAAAACTAAGAGTTTGTGATTATATATGCAAAATTTTAACTTAAATATATGCAAGATTTCTTCCCTAATTGCTTTAGTATATAGTCTCCAATCAAATGAAACGGAGGTAAGATTACATCACTATTCATTTATTGGATAATGACTCATGCAATAATATATGTAGTATATTGAATGTCACTATTTAATAATTGAATGGTTTTATAGTGGGATTGAAATATTCTCTTGAACCATATGCATAGCCAGTATAAAAAAAACATATTTTACAGTATATTTTTTAAAAATTTACATTTTCATTAGTAATTTTAATCTTTTAAAAGTAAAATGTCCCAAACCATCAATATTTTTGTTTCATAATTTAGTAAATTATATATTTAATAAAATAATAATTGCACCCAACAATATTCATTTGCAATTATACTTTTCTCAAGTAGAAGTAGCTCAAATACTTTTCTTTGCATCTTACCTTTTAGATTATACTAAGGGTGGTGGGAGTGATAAACTCAGAAAAGCAGGTTTATCACGCCACATCAAAAGCAAAACCCACCCACTTTTATAAACCTACCCCCAACAACAATAAACCCAGAAAAGCAACTTCATCACGGATCCCACTAATAAACAACTCTATACACATTCATTTATACATTTTTAATTATAATTTATCAACTATATTTAATTATAAATTTATTTTAATTTATTAAAATATTTATTTTCGTAAATTACATAATTCAATAAACCACAAGAAAAAAATTATATAATTAGTAAAACATTTTAAATTTTAATTAAAACAGATTTTACATAATCACTAAAAAACTAAAAAATAAAATTACACAATTAAAAAATTGGATTTTTCTATTGTAAAAATTCATTTCCAAAAATTGTTTGAAAATTTGTATGATTTGGATGAGGAGTAGAGAAATATTAGAATTGATAGGTATTTATAGAAAAACAAATAGTAAAAAAAAGAATTTAAAACAAATAAATTAAAAAGATCCAATAGAAGGCAAAAAAATAAATGAAGGAAAAAAATGAATTAAAAAAATTAAAGGAAAAATGCTAAACGGCTATATTAAGTTGAATTAAAAAAAAAACAAATAAATACTAAAGCCTTCAATGGTTAGGAAGAAAAAAAAAAAAAAAAAAACAAAAAGGCTGGTGGCAGACAGTTATCTGCCACCAGCAGTTCCTCCCACTCGCGAGTGGGAGGAACTCCGCTGCACTCCCCTGGCGGGTGAAGCCCACATAAATTCACAAACCCAGAAGCTGGGTTTGTGAGGTGGCATTGTGGAGTGGTGGGTTGTAGGTTTTTGTGGGTTTAAACCCAACAAAAAACCACCACTCCCACCACCCTAATTCAAGTTTAGTGCATATTTTGGATCAAACTGCAACAAATGAATCTTTAAGAGATTCAATTGTGATAATTCAAAGTCTAAAGTAACAAGTGTAGTTTTCTGCAAGTAATTCAAATTAAACATTGTAATCTAGCAAATATAATAATAATAATAAAAAGACAAACCGACAAGAAGCCATACGAGATTTCTGAAACTTCATCAAATATAAGTCCAAGACAGCACAAACATTGCTTATTCATGAAAATGATTTGGTCATTTGACCATGTGGACACGCCACGAAGGCGCGTGGAGTTCAAGGTTCCGATGGAGCCAATAAAAGCGAGCCAAATGTACAACATATGACTAAAAAGTTGTGACTCCTTTTCTCAAGAAGTACAAGCCAGAAGGGCTGCCATTAGGCAACAATGCAAGCTTCACAGGGCCTTCAGCACCTTCTGCTGTAGTAAGAGGTCCAGTATTGCAGTTTATATCAGTATTGCAATAGCCAGGACAAACACAATTGATGCAGAAAGTTGGGTATCTTTTGGCTACAACTCTTGTGTAGCCATTGAGGGCTGCTTTTGATACTTTGTATGCAGTGAAAAAAGTTGGCCAACCTTTAGCTTCAAAACTGCCTTCTTTGAAATCCTTGAGGAATTTAGTCACCACTTCATCTACTCTTTCTTCTGTTAGGTTTTCCCCATCCCTCAGCACCTTGATTGCCCATTCATTGGATAAGAGCTGAAAGAATCACACAAAGAGTCGGGTCATTAATGCCTGATGTACGCAACCTTAACTTACTCTCTTCATTCCATTGTAAGAGTCATGTTTCTAATACTTAAAAGTATTAAATGCATTAGAAACAGAACTTTTCCAATGGACGGAAGGAGCATTTCTATAAGAGGCTGTTTCCACGGCTTTTTACCATTGGAAAAGAAAAGAACTTGAATACGAAGGATTGAGATTTGAGTGAGATTTACCCCAAGCTTTCCCAAGAAAGAGGATATATTAACAATTCTAGGTGAAGAAGACAACTGCAGGAGTGGAATGAATGCTTCAGTCAATTGTTTTACGCCGTAGTAGTTGGTTTTTAGGCACTCCTCTGCTAAATCATAAGTCTGAATGACTTTTGCATTGGCTTTAAACTCAGGTACTTCCTGCATCAATTTGAAACTTAATTTAGGACCAAGATTTCCATCTTCTGAGGCAATGAATGAATGAATGACGAACAAGGTTCACTTCAAAGTCAGAAAATAAAAGGAACATCATTGTGACATTGGTACGTTTTGTATGAACATCTTAGATTCTTGATTCAATTTCCTTAAGTTAGCAGCAAGCAAACAGATCAATGGCTAAAGACAGAGTCACAGAGTAGACTTACGCGACCAGCCATTCGTAAATCATCTCCCAAAATGATCTCTTGAAGAATTAAAACATCCCCTTCTACCGTTAGTCCTCCAATTCCTGCATTGTTAACCTGTGAAGAAGTTCCTTCAGTTTTTCAAAGTTTCAACCAAGGATTGCCATACTTGCCTTTTAACATAAAAAAGAACCTACAAATTACAACTTTTAAAAGTATCATCTTTTATGAAACCAAACATCCCCTGTTCTTGAAGTTGCTTTCCAATCAACCTTATTTACTCGTTGATTGAAATTCTTTAAAGTAAGATCTCCTTCTAAAGCATTTCATTACACAAATTTTCACTATCCCCTTTCTCAATCTACTCTTAGGTTTACAGATTCAATCAAGAGTTCAAAGGCAAAGTGTATATAAATATAATCCCAGTTTATATTAAATCCCATTCTGCCATTTTAGACCAGCTCAAGTAAAATAAAATGTAAAATCAAAGTGGGATTTAACAAAAAGAGTGGGCGGATATTACCAAGATATCGAGCTTCCCAAACTCGGATTTGATGAAGTCAACCAGGGTGGCTATGGTTTCTGGATACATTACATCTAGCTGATGAAAGATGACATTTTCAGAAAGACCAACATCCTTAATCTTATCGAGAGCTTCCTTGCCTTTGTTCTCATCTCTGGCTGTTAAAACTACTGTAATTCCTTGAGTAGCTAACTGTTTACAGATTTCAAATCCTATTCCTTTGTTTCCCCCTGTAACCACTGCATACCTGCAAGAAAACACGCAAAATGGAGACCAAACAAGAGACAGAATCATAAAACACGTCAAAAACCTCAAAGAAGGATAACAAAAGTTTGGAGAACTTGAGGACCTCATTTCTGCATGGTTGGGAGGTGTTTCTGCCATGTCTGAACTCTGAAGCTGCTTTAGTTGGGTTTAGGTTTTCTAATCTCTGGCATTCCCTATATATCCTTCCCTTAATTTCAGTGTCAATGTCTGAATCTAATTCATTCCAATGTCTCACTTAAAATTGGTCAAGGGGGCAAAATCGTCTTTAGCAAATCAGAAATACAAAAAAAGTCTCACTAAAACCAGAGTTGGTCACTAAAATGGTCTTTCGATTAATGTGTAGGATCGGAATCGATATGATCGGAGGGTCCTAAGATTTTACACAAAATGTGCATAAATTACTTTTATTTGAGCCATTTTAGTAAAATTTTGTAGGATCATATAGAGTAAGAGGTATGATCGATTTGGTATTTTGGAAACGTAGAATCGTAAGATCCTACTATCCGGATCGGATTTTACAAAGTATGGTCTTATAACCCCTTTGAAGATATTGAAAGGGATGAAAAAGAAAATTTCACTTTAGTGAGAATTTGGATTGCCTTTCTGTTCTTTTATATATGGATCATAATTTGCTTTTAGTGATATTTTTTGTCTTTGATTTTTAAAGATGATTTTGTCCTCAGCAAATTTGAAGTCGGGATTTCGATTTCGACCAGAAAAAGAAAAGAAAAAAAAGAAACAAATTGGGTTACACTGCTACCAATTTTAAAGTTTGAGTACTAATTTGAACCATGTTTAAATTTGAGAATCAAATTGAAGGAGATAGCTTCAAGCCTGCAATTTTGTCACTCTTTTCTTCTACTCAGATAGCTTCAGCCAAATGAACAAAATCTGCAAATTTGTCACTGTTTTCTAGTACTCTTCCCAGAAATATCACTTCATCCTACTCATCAGAATCACTTTTTCCATTCCATCCGTTCTAGTAGAAAAGTCATATTTATAGTTGTATCTCGTGACTCATAAATATGTATGCTTCAAGACTTTTCTAATGGAACAAATGGAATAATATACATCTCTCAGAAAGAGATTCAGCCAACTCATCAAAGACCGAAAATTACCAATCATTCCAAGGCATTACATAGGTACACATATAAAAGATAAAGAAACATTGCTTTTGGGTTCAATTCATAGATTGTTTTGATTAAAAAGTTGTGACTCCTTCTCTCAAGAAGTACAAGCCAGAAGGGCTTCCATTAGGCAACAATGCAAGCTTCACAGGACCTTCAGCACCTTCTGTTGTAGTAAGAAACCCAGTGTTGCAGTTTATATCAGTCTTGCAATAGCCTGGACAAACACAATTGATGCAGAAAGTTGGGTATTTCTTGGCTACAACTCTTGTGTAGCCATTGAGGGAGGCTTTGGATACTTTGTATGCAGTGAAAAGAGAAGGCCAACCTTTAGCTTCAAAACTGCCCTCCTTGAAATCCTTGAGAAATTTAGTCACCACTTCATCTACTCTTTCTTCTGTTAGGTTTTCCCCATCACTCAGCACCTTGATTGCCCATTCATTGGATAAGAGCTGAAAGAATCACACAAAGAGTCGGGCCATTAATACCTAATGTACGCAGTCTTACCTTATACTCTCTTCATTCCATTGTAAGAGTCTTGTTCAGTATTAGAAGTATTAGAAACACAACTTTTCCAATGAACGAAAGGAGTATTCAAGTGAAAAGTGTAGAACTTGATTATGAAGGATTGAGATTTGAGTGAGATTTACCCTAAGCTTTCCCAAGAAAGAGGATAGATTAACAATTCTAGGTGAAGAAGACAACTGCAGGAGTGGAATGAATGCTTCAGTCAACCGTTTCACGCCGTAGTAGTTGGTTTTCAGGCACTCGTCTGCTAAATCATAAGTCTGAATGACTTTTGCATTTGCTTTAAACTCAGGCACTTCCTGCATCAATTTGAAACCTAATTAGAACCAAGATTTCCATCTTTTGAGGCAATGAATGAAATGAAATGAATGACGAACAGGGTTCATCTTCAAAGTCAAAAAATAAAAAGGAACATCTTAGATTCTTGATTCAATTTCCTCGAGTTAGCAGCAAACAGATCAATGGCTAAAGACAGAGGAGACTTACCCGGCCGGTGAGTCTTGAAGCATCTCCCATAATGATCTCTTGAAAAGTTGAAACATCTCCTTCTACGGTTAGTCCTATGATTCCTGCGTTGTTAACCTGTGAAGAAGTTCCTCAAATTTCAAAGAGTTTGCCTTTTAACATAAAAAGCACCTAAAAACTACAACTTAAAGTTTCATCTTTTTAATGAAACCAAACATCGCATGTTCATGGAGTTGTTTTTCAATTAACCTTATTTACTCGTTGATTGATCTTTTGAAGTAAGATCATTCATTACACAAATCATCAGTTTCCCCTTTCTCAATCTATTCGTAACTGATTCAATAGGCAAAGTGCATATAATCCCAGATTATACTAAAATCTCATTCTGCCATTTTAGACAAAGCTAAGTAAGATGTAAAATCGGGGTGGGAATTAACCAAAAGAGTGGGGATATTACCAAGATATCCAGTTTCCCAAACTTGGATTTGATGAAATCAACCAAAGTGGCAATAGTTTCTGGATTCATTACATCCAACGGATGAAAGATGATGTTTTGAGAAAGACCAACATCCTTAATCCTATCGAGAACTTCCTTGCCTTTGTTCTCATCTCGGGCTGTTAAGACTACTGTAACTCCTTGAGAAGCTAACTGCTTACAGATTTCAAATCCTATTCCTTTGTTTCCCCCTGTTACCACCGCATACCTGCAAGGAAACACACAATTGAGGAAAAAAAAAAAAAAAAACCACAGACAGATTCATAAGCATGTCTAAAAGCTCAAAGAAAGAAACCCAATAGGCTAGAATACTTGTCACCTCTTTTCTGCCTGGTTGGGAGCTGTTTCTGCCATTGCTGCAGCTTTAGTTGAGTTTAGGCTTTAGTTGGTTGGGAGGTGAGTTTAGTTCAGTATCCTTATCCTTCATTCCTAGATAAATACTTCATATGCATGTTCTCTTATAAGCATTACTGGAACCAAAAACCTCAGCGAGTTATCTATAACACTTTCATGTTATCCTTACATCTTAATAACTCATAGTAAATATTATTTTTTATATTAATTTTTTTTTTTTTACCAATGATTGGCATTCTACCTAATTTTAGTATAAGTTGCTTTATTTTTTACATTATTATTGTATTTTAACATAATTTTATAGTCTTTTTTATTTTTTAATCTCAATAAATTAAAATAAAATAACTTACACCGAAATGGGCGAATCCTTAGTGAAAAATTTTATTATAATGCCAATAAATATCATTGGTAGGAAAATTAATATAAAAAATAATATTTACAATGTATTATTAAAATGTGCAACTAAAGTGTAACAGATCATCTTGAGCCACCAAAAACACACGTGTTAAAAAATTATAAAATTATAATTTTTTTTACGGAAATAAAATTATTATATTTATTTTTAATTTGGAAGAATGGCATTTTTAACACCAAAAGTTTAGGCTGTTTGCAACTTTAGTACTAAAAGTTTACTCAGTTTCAAACTTGCGCTTTATATTTACACTTTATTATATTTTTAGTACCAATACCTGCTATAATAAGTTTTACGTAGCCAAACCAAAATTAACGGTAGTTTGGAGATATTTTACAATTCTATAATTTTGTGGGAGTTGAAAATGATGATTTAATTTTTTTTAAATATAATTTCAAAAGCATTTTTGCAGTTTTCTTTCTCCTCAGTCGGTAGAAAAAGAAAGTGTACGTCGAATGAGGAAAAAAAAAACGCGAAAATGTTTTGGGAATAATATATAAAAAATTATATTTTCAGCCCACAC
The DNA here is from genome assembly GCA_016801395.1 of Leptodermis oblonga. Classification (NCBI taxonomy): domain Eukaryota; kingdom Viridiplantae; phylum Streptophyta; class Magnoliopsida; order Gentianales; family Rubiaceae; genus Leptodermis; species Leptodermis oblonga. The sequence continues at coordinate 3,035,096 of CM028755.1, forward strand.
AAAATTGTAAAATTTGTAAAATACCCCCAAATTATCTTTGACTCGAGTTTGACTACATAAAACCTGCTATAGGAGGTATTGGTACTAAAAATGCAAACAAAGTATAAACATAAAACACAAGTTTGTAATTGAGTAAACTTTTAATATCAAAATTATAAATAACTCAAACTTTTAATATTAAAAATATCATTTTCCCTTTCTAATTAATATTGTATTTCTTTCCTATCAACTAATTGTCAGCATTCTGCATTTATTAATTCCTTTAATCCTTTCAACAGAAATTCAATTATTGCAAGACTCTGGAAAGCTACTTGGCAATTGCATACAGCGAAAGGGAATCAATTATTGGAGCATGTAAAGCATCTTAGAGTAGCAGTGAAATCTTTTTTTTTTTTTTTTTTTTTAACTGAACCAAATTGCAATTGTAGCTTATCTTTGTGGGAATTGAGGTCATTTTGGAAAATTTATAGTACAACCCTAAAGTTTCTATACCGAGAACAAAGTAATGTTATTTTGTTTTAATTTACTACTCACTAGTTGTGTAACTATAAATGAGTAGCAAAGCAACACTCTTTTGTCTTTGGTGGACAAAATAAGACTCGGTAAAATAGACAGATGATCCGAACTCATGCTAAAGAGTTACAATATATGAATTTAGAACACTTTATTACATTCTTCACTATTTTTTAACAATCACTCAAATACATTACACAATTACATAAAAGATAAAGAAACAGTGCTTTGGGTTCAAATCATATAGATACTTTTGATTAAAAAGTTGTGACTTCTTTCCCCAAGAAATACAAACCAGAAGGGCTGCCATTATTAGGCAACAATGCAAGCTTCACAGGGCCTTCAGCACCTTCTGCAGAAGTGAGAAATCCAGTATTGGATGTCATATCTGTTTTGCAATAGCCAGGACAAACACAATTGATGCAGAAATTTGGGTATTTTTTGGCTAGAGTCCTTGTGTAGGCATTAAGGGCTGCTTTTGAGACTTTATATGCAGCACAATCAGATGGCCAACCTTTAGTTTCTAAACTGCCTTCCTTAAAGTCCTTTAGAAATTCAGTCACCACTTCATCTATTCTCTGTTCTGTTAAGCTTTCCTCTTCACTCAACACCTTTGTTGCCCATTCATTGGATAAGAGCTGTGAAAAGCAATATCATAAGAACAATTTGTCGGGCCATATAAAGAGTTTTGTTTTGAGTTTTACCTTGTGATTCATAAATAATTGTACCACTAAACTCTTTTAATAAGACGGAAATGATTCATGAAGGTTTGAGAAGACTTACCTCAAGCTTTCCCAAGAAAGAGGATACATTAACAATTCTAGGTGAAGAAGATAGTTGGAGGAGGGGAATAACTGCTTCAGTCAACTGTCTCACACCAAAGTAGTTAGTTTTCAAGCATTCTTCTGAAAAATCACATGTGTAGATGAGTTTTCCATCAGCTTTCATCTCAGGTACTTCCTGCATCAATCAAAGTGAGTTTTAAACTTAGTTAGGACCAAGATCTTTGTTTGTCGAGCTGCGACTAAAAGGCAGAATTTACTCGAGCCACTTGTACCATTAACTTTGTATTAGTACAACGCTATCTGAATCATCTTAATTAATTATGTGAATTCATTGACACAGTGGCAGTAGTTAAACAGATTTGGCATCTAGAGGAGACTTACTTGACCAGTGACTCTGAAATAATTTGCCATAATGGTCTCTTCAAGAACTGAAGCATCTCCTTCTATCATTGCTCCATTCAATCCTGCATTGTTAACCTGTGATAAAAGTTCCTTTAATTAAGTTCCAAACAGCTTCAAACTATGAATTAATGTCATACACCTTCTGTTCAATTAGAAAAGTCTATAACAATACAACTGTTTATGAGTCACAAGCTATAATTTTAAAGTAGTTTTTTCTAATGGATCCAAGGCAAAAAAGCCCCAAAAAAGTGATGTGGGCCTGTTCTTTTTGTTCTGTTTTGAAAACGGTTTTAGTTTCAACAGTAAATTTAATATATTTTAATCATATTTCATCATTTCCAATACAACTTTTTACTATTCAGCATCTACTTTTTATATTTTCAATACACTTTTTACATTATAAAACTATTTTTCAAAACTTGTTTTCAAAACGATGAAAAAGAACAGGCCCGAAATTAACTATTATACCAAAAAGGGTAGCAGAAAAAAAGAATGAAAATTATACCAAAATATCTAGCTTTCCAAACTTGGAATTGATGAAATCAACAAGTTTGGATATGCTTTCTGGGTGCATAACATCTAGCTGATGAAAGACAACATTTTGAGGAAGACCAACATCCTTAATCTTATCGAGAGCTTCCTTGCCTTTGTTTTCATCTCTGGCTGTTAAAACTACTGTAACTCCTTGAGAAGCCAACTGTTTACAGATTTCAAATCCTATTCCTTTGTTTCCCCCTGTTACCACTGCACACCTGCAAACAATTAAACATAAAATTAATGGAGGCAAATTAAAATTAAAAAAAAAAAAAAAGCATTGAGAAATTAAACTAATCTTGAAGGTTTGGCTATGGATACCTGTTATTTTCTGCAGGGTTAAGCTTGAGGGTTGTTTCTGCCATGTCTGAAGCCTAAGTTCTGGCTGTGGGTATTCTCACCTTAGTTACTAATATTAGCAAGGAAGAACAAGATCATTACGTGAAGAAATAAGTTTCGATACTAAAATGTAAACGTATTAAGGTTGAACGTACTTAAATCTGTTGAAAACTGACTACTTTGGTGTGAGACAGTTGACTGAAGCAGTTATTCCCCCCCTCCAACTATCTTCTTCACCTAGAATTGTTAATGTATTCTCTTTTTAAGTAATGATTAATTGTAGACCGCATATAATTATATAAGTAAGGATAGAAGGTGTAAAAACGTTAGTCGACAGTCGACACATAAGTTCACTAACTCGATAACCTGTGAACCCAAACACAACTAATTTATTTACGGAATTGATATTTGCAGCGACGGTTTCGATATTTGCAGCGACATTTTTGCGTGAAAAGACCGAAATGCCCTTGGGGTAAAAAAAAATTTAAAAAATTAAAATTTTTCAATCTGTTGGAATAATTTTTTTTTTTTTTAAAATGATTTTCCGGAACCATCGCCGGAAACCGGCGATGGTTCCGTGTAAAACCATCGCCGGTCGCCGGCGATGGTTTTGTAGAAAACCATCTCCCGGCGACCGGCGATGGTTTTACACGGAACCATCGCCGGTTTCCGGCGATGGTTCCGGAAAATCTTTTTTTTTTTTTTTTAAAATTATTCCAGCACTTTGGTTTTTTTTTTCTTCTTTTATGTAGTTTTATTATTTATTTTACTTGTATTATGTGCGAATTTATTAGTAGTTTTGTCAAAATTGTGCAATTTTTTACCGGATGAGAAAGATCCGCCCGGTGGTCGCTGCAAATAAGAAAGTTGGGAAGGGGGGCAAAAGTGTCGCCGTCGCCCGGCGACACTTATGGGTTAGTGTCGCCGGCGACCGGCGACACTTTCAGTTTTTTTTTTTTTTTTTTTTTTAGTAGTAGTAGGAATGAAAATTTAATTTATTTTAATTTTTTTTCTCCAAGGACATTTTAGTCTTTTTACAAAAAAATGTCGCTGCAAATATCGATTCCGTCGCTGCAAATATCATGCCCCTTTATTTATAGTATAACACACGAACTTGACACCAACATGAGATATAAGTGAGGTATGGTTGAGTGACTCGAATATTGCTCGGTTTGTTGGTTAAATATTAGATTGACACAAATAACATCAATACATATCGTTACCGATAAAGGTAGAGTCAGAGAGTTCTGACACGGAACCAGCCTATCCAAGGAAAATTTCACATGAAATATCCCCCACTAACTGCCGGAAGAAAGGAGTGGCCTTGTTTAGTCCATTTTGGGGGCCATCCCATGAAGAGAGAGCATTGATGATAATTCTGGGTTTCCATTAATGTCTTCGGTTGAAAATTTTATGATAATGTCTTGACTTGTTTTTTTCTTTTTTAAAGTAATAAATACTACTTTACTAGATCCCACAAATCCCACCTTATTTAGGAGTCAGATAATCTACCCAGTTTCCATGTTTTATTCTGGACAATGCACAAAATACGTAATTTTATTTTAGTAAATAAATATGAACGTAAAAAATATTAAAAGTTTACATAATTAAATAATAAAAAATTATATTAAAAATAATAAAATAATATTACTCTATAATATATTATTTACTGTAGTGCCAATTAGCCTATGCCCTCTCGAAAGCCAATTAACGAGGTACGGTGCATTATGTCCCTCTTCAATCTGTGAAATTTTTGCTCTCAGTATTAATAAAAGTGTAATCAATCCCGCCAGCCACTTAATCGGCTATTTCTTAAAAAAAATTAAAAAAAAAAAAAAAACAAAAGAAGCCAACATGAATGCTTACAGAGGTGGCTAGTGTGTGTTGTTCTGTGTGTTTAATTATTAGATGCATCCGCTACATATTTAAAAGTATTGTAGCAATATTTTAAATTCATATTTATTTATGGTCCTTCTACATGTACATTACACCCCAAAATTAGAATCTCATGGCCGAATGTATCCGATTGCACTATTCAGTGTAATGTAGCAGATGCACCCACGGGCAGCGCCAAGAGGGTAGTCTCCGGAACCCTCCAACCCCCTCTATCACCCTTATTAGTAGTATATATTTACTTGTAAAAATAAAATTTTATATGTATTTAACTGTAAAAATAAATTTATTCATATGTTGAATTCTCTCAGATATATTTTTTTTCTTTTTTTGATTTCGCCACTAAAATGCACCAAATAATCTCTTGCATGTGTTGGCTTTTACTGATACATCTGGGCAGAATTTCTTTTGCATATTCCATTTACACATGATAATGCAAATATTTGGATGATCTACTTCAAATCAATGCATCTTAGCATACAAATACTGTGAAGAAATGTCTAATAGCCAAATGGAATGACTTTGGACACTCCTCCATTTGGGCTGTAAGACATTTCATCCATCACTAAATTTAACTTCTAAAGTATATTCTCCCGCCCAGAATAAAAGTCATTTTAGAGTTTTTGAGACAGATTAAGAATCTATTTAAATGACAAAAAAAAAACTCTTAACTAGTTTAATTTAATGATATTATGAGTCTTGAGCTGTAATACAATTAATATTACCCGAGTATTTAAGATAATCACTAATTCTTAGTTGGAAAGTTTAGACAAAGGTAAGTTGATAAAAAAATTATGTCTTTTCTAAAACGTCATTTATTTTGAAAATTGTTACTCTGTCTCAGATGACTTTTATTTTGGACCGGAAGGAGTATATATTAAAGAAAATTCATGGGCTCTTGTTTTAGTTATTATTATTATTATTATTTTATATTTAGGGGTTAGACAATATTTAAGATCCCCTTACTTATAAGTGTTAATTTTGATGTCTTAAAACCAATTAAATTTATGTGAAAAACTACCGTTCTGTTAAGTAATTATTCAACTATTGAGTTTGTCTTATAATATATTTGTATATTAAATTATATAAGACCAAATTTAATAACTAAATAGTTTCCTTTAACGAAATTGTAGTCTCATATTTATAACCATAATTTATATTTGTCATCAACGTGATTAAAAAGCATTAAAAGTCACACATAAAGATGATTTTTTGTGGGTAAGAATGATATTAAGAATTTATTAATAAATAGATATTAGGATTAGCATAAATCCCAAGCACGGGTTCTGAAAATTAGTAAAGGAAATGACTTTGGGTTCCATCAATTTATAGTTGGTCACTCATATTTTTTAAGAATTTCTAGAAGTTAATTACGAGTATGGATATCGTCAGAATTAGAAAATTAACTATTGTGCGACTCGTGATCAATTTCATCTAAACAGATCTACGGTAGATTTTCTGCTAAGATACCCTCCTTCTAATCAGAATAAAAATCGCTTTAGAGTTTTTCAAACAAATCAAGGAATTCGCTTGAATGACAAGAAAATACTTGACTATTGTAATTTATTATACTACTAGTGCTTTTGGAGTTTTAATTCAATTAGTACGCAGTATATATCAACAACTTTAATTAATACTCATTTAGATGATTACTAGGTACTCAAGATAATAATGATACTTATGAATTTGTTCTACATTCGTCCCTCTCCCCTCTCTTCTCTTTCAAACCCTAAAATTCATCATTTTCTTCTCTCATCCCCTCCACGGGAGGATGAGAGGAAAAGTTTCACTCTCGTTTTTGTTATCTTTTATTTAGATAAGTTAAAACAATGATAAGTTGAGAATGTTTTTTTACTAAAACGTCATTTATTTTAAAAATTATTATTCTTTCTAAAACAATTTTTATTTTGGATAGGAGGAAGGATAATAAACTTGTTTATTAGTCAAATATCGTATCATTCGTAGATTAATTCAGATTTAATACATAGTATAAATCAATCATGTCATGTGTTATTATAGGTTTCTAGATAGAGTAACTAACTTTTTCAGCCACCAACTACCAAGCAGCCATCTACATCGCGCGAGTTATAGAGGCTGCGTTTTGGCTACGTTATTTTTTTTTCTATTCTTTTTTAGAAGAAATTTTTTTTTCTTTTAATATATATATATATATATATTCACACACTCTCATTTTTTATAGTAAATTCAAATTTTAAAATTAACTCTAATATCTCACTCACAATTTCTCAAAAAACAATTTACTTACGTGCATGCATATGCATCATCAGAATAGAAATCGCGACCATTCACGCCTTAATTTGGTAATAAATTAAGGGATGTTCGTTAATATATGTTTTCAAAAATATGTTTTTGATAATTTGTATTGTATATTAATATTTTATTATTTCAATACATTTTTTTTTAATATTTTCAGTACACTTTTAAATTTAAACAATTATTTTCTGAAAATATATTTTAAAAATCATCTTTTAAACCATGATAACGACAAAGCTCTGTAGCAAATTTTTTTCTCTTCTACATGTTTGATTATTGACAATTGTGGCGAGATTAAATCCAGACCCTCCATCTGATTATGATTATTCCATTTTCCAGACGTTGTACTTCTTTTACTTTCTGCAACATCGACTCACATGAGATTTATTTATAGGATGTATTCTAGAATTTTTTCAAGACACAAACAATGGCTCAAACAACCAAAGTTAGCGCAGAGAAGAGGTACACAACCACTAATCCTCAGTATTTTTTTTATAATTATTTTTTATCGGGTTTGGGTATACATTTTTACTTTTCAATACGCTTTTAATACTTTTAAAATCAGTTCAAACTAAAGTTTGATTTTTATCTTTTACTGTACATTTTATATATTATAATATCATTCTTACTCCACATTTTTTTTATCTAATACTAAAAGTTCTTATACGAAAATATGTTTTTGAAAAACATCGTTTACGTACATTCTCTGTGGCAGATACGCAGTGGTGACAGGGGCAAACAGAGGGATTGGATTTGAGATATGCAGACAATTAGCTTCTCATGGGATCACTGTGGTTTTGGCTGCTAGAGATGAGAAGAAAGGACTTGAAGCTCTTCAAAAGCTCAAGAATTCTACTGATCTTTCTGATGATCTTCTGTTCTTTCATCAGCTAGATGTGGCAGATGCATCCAGTGTAGCTTCCCTTGCCGAATTCGTCAAGAATAAGTTTGGCAGGCTTGATATCTTGGTACAATCTCAACAACCAATTACTTTCTCTGTCCCGTTAAAAGAGTCGAGAGCAAAGTACAACTTAAAAAACGACTCTTTATATGGGATGAAAGGAGTTGTATTCTTGTTCTTCTTAATTTGTTTTTTATTATGGCAAAATTTCATTTTAACCCTTGATGTTTAATCCTATGGTCAAATAAGTCGCTAACATTATATTGTGTCCAAATAAACCCTTGGCGTTATAAAATTGGACTAATTTAGCCCCATTATGTGTAAATTGCACATTAACAAAGATGGGTCAATTTGGATAAATTTTGTAAACAATGAGGGCTTATTATGACAGAACATGTAATTAGTTATTTGGACACAACATTATACATCTAAAACTTATAATTTGGACGCAACAAAACGTTAGAGGCTTATTTGCTCATAGTAAAACATTAAGGGCTAAAATCGACATGCAAATTTTTTGTCATTATCGTCTCACTCCTAATATAGTAATATATATACTTTTATTGTTAAGGTAAACAATGCAGGGATTGGTGGATGCACTTTCAAGCCTGAGTTTCTAAAAGCTACTGCTGCTGAAGAAACGTGGACTGGAGTACGATACTACCTTAATTACTTGACACTAAAAACTACGAGTTTTGGTCTCCCTCGACCATCATTTCTGTTTTCTACAGTAAATTTAATATATTATAATATTTTTTTTCATAAATTTTAATATAATTTTTTAATATTTAATCATACATTTTTATTTTTTTAATGTACTTTTACATTAAAAACTTCATTTTTAAAAAACAACTCATAACGAACGGCGCTTCATTGATTTTGAACAATGCAGAAACCGGTGGACTGGAGTGGTACCCTGAGCACGCCAAATGAATCAGTGATGGAGTGCCTGAATACAAACTACTACGGCGTTAAAACGATTGTTGAAGCCTTTACTCCTCTTCTCAATTCATCTCCATCCCCAAGAATCGTCAATGTTTTCTCATGGTGGGGAACGTTCAAGGTATATATACAGTGGCAAAATTCGACCCCGAAGGTCTGGTGAGGCAAAATTATTTATTATAAATATTTACCCCTATCATTATAATTTTCGATGAAGCAAAATATAATTTTTTTCAAATTTTACATAGATTTTTCTGACCATATATAAATTGTATTACAGTTCATGCCCAACGAGTGGGCAAAAGGGATACTGAGCGAAGGGGAGAACCTGACGGAGGAGAGGGTGGAGGAGGTGGCGCGTGAGTATCTGAAACTGAAAGATTTCACCGCCGATTATCGACTAGCCAAAGGTTGGCCTTTGGTTTACCATTTTTCCAAAGCGTGCCTGAACGCGTACACGAGAATCCTGGCCAAGAAGTTTCTTAACTGGAAGGTGAACGCCGTTTGCCCTGGCACCGTAAAAACGGAGATCAGTTGCAACTGGGGCATTTCTGTGGAAGAAGGTGCTGGATGGCCTGTGAAGGTGGCTCTCATGGATGATGGTCCTTCTGGCTTGTTCTTTCGTCAAGGCAAAGTTGCATCTTTTTAGTGCCTATTATCTCTCGGTTCCATTAAAAAAGTTTAAAGAACCGAAATATATATATTAAATAAAACAACAGCAATTAATATGCATCACAGAAAAGAGACGCAGCAGTTGGTATTGGTTTTGATTCGATTATGGTTATATTTTTGTTTCATATATCAGTATATTTTATATTTTGTAATAAATTATATATCATCATTCATGCTTTACTTTTTAAAAAACATTTTTTAAAATAAGTTAACATGCATGTTTACTAGCAGACCGCGACAAGCGATACCCTTACATTGGAGGGAGCCCACGTGAGACCCACTTGAGGAGCTCCCTCCAACATAAGGCGGATCACCCTGTTGCTGCGACAAGTGAGCTTAAGTCGTTTACTAATTGCAGGGCCGGCCTTGAAAATGTGCGACCGCTTAGGCCCAAAAAATTTCAATATGTACCAACCAGATCGAATATAGACTATACTGAGGATAAGAATCTCCTGACTAATGAAGACAATTTCTACATTTTATTTTTGTTTTTTTTTTTGAGGATGACAATCTCTACATGAATTCTCCTAAACTAAAAGACGAATCTGTATAGTCTCCAAGAGTCCAAAGCCATCTTTGACTAGAAATAGTAGGGGTGGGCACGAATTGGTTTCCTCGAATTGTGGTTTTCTCGAATTGGTTTCCTCGAATTTTAAATTTTTTTTGGCCAATTCGAAAACCGAACCTAATTCGTTTTAAAAATGAAGAAACCAAATCGAATTCGTAATTCGAATTCGGTTCGAATTCGGTTTGGACCGTGGAAACCAAATTCACAAATTTGTTTCTAGAATTAATAGTTTAACACAGTAAGGCTTTGAAGAAAATGAAAGAGAGATGGGAGAAGGAAATAGGAAGAGTAAAGAAAGAAAGATAATGAAGAGAAGAAAGAAAATATATTAAAAGAAGAATCACCGTCCAGTTCTAGATCCACTATTGCCGCCCCTTCCCAGATCCACAACCTCCGCCATCCAACAACAACAATCAACACCACTATAACCTTCTCCCAAAAATTTGATAGCTAATAGAAGAAAATGAAATAAAGATGGAAGAAGGAAATAGGAAGAGTAAAATGAGAAGTATAAAATTAAAAAAATATAAATCATATATCCCAATTCGATTTTCGAATCGGTTTTCGAGTTGGATACCAAATTCGAAAACCAATTCTAAAACCGAATTCATAATTCGAATTCGATTTCAAACCAAACCTAATTCGAATACTTAATTAAAATTGGGTTATTCGAATTCGGTAAATTCGAATTCGGTTCGATTTTCGAATTGGACTAAACCATGCCCACTCTTAAGAAATAGAATCATCAAAATTCACTTAGCCCAATCAGAGAGAGTCAATTGGTAGGCATCACAATTATTAATTAATTTCAGTTTTTTTTATTACGTAATTGCATACTGCATAACAAATTAAATTATTATAAATACAGTTAATTAACAGAATTATTGAAATTTATAAGCCAAATATCACTAGATTTGATATCGAATTTACCACTGTTGATCAAAGTTTTATCGCTGAATGGGAATCTTCATTGGCACAGGTGGGAATCTGCCATGTCAAGCCTAAGTTCTGGCTGTACGGAACAACATTCACGAATACACGACACTAACTCGACACGATATAATTAAGTTAGAGTTGAATTTAAGTTCATTTGCGTGTTTGATGAGTTGATGTGAATAATATCAATAATAATCAAAGAGACAAGATTAAAGTTAAAAATGTCATTATGATTCAGTTGCCAACCGGAGCCCATCCAAACACAAATAATTTACAATTCCAAAAAAACAACACGAACTCGACACATACACAACTTAAGTAAATTAATTAAGGTTGAGTCTTAATATAGATTTACCTGTTAAATATGTCGGCACAAGTAATACGAATAATTAAACAAATAAAATTAAGATCGAAAACCGGTAAGACTTAAACCCGCCAACCTAACGTTATAACGAGGAAAATTCATAAAATATCTCACAATAACTGCTGGGAAAAAGGAGTGGACACTTTGTTGGGTCCATTTTGGGGCCTATCCCACATTCCCACATTCCCACATTGATGATGTGGTCTTCATCCCTTGATGACCCTTCTTAATTTACAGTAGATTTTTCCATTAATTTCTGCGGTTGGAAATCCACGATACTATCTTTACTTGATTTAGGGGTGGTAAAAAAATTCATTAATTCAAAATCGCCCAAATTCATTGGGTATTAACCCAATAAAATCCACCTAAAAAAATAATGGGTTGGGTGGGCTTGGTCTAAATATGTAACGGGCGGGTTTATGGTAGCCCATTAGGTATCCTAAAACCTGCCCATCATTACTTTGCATTACCCTTACAAAAACCCAACAACTTACTTATTTTAGTAGGCCTATTTTATTTTTTTTCTTCAAACTTATTTTTTCTTTTTCTTTATTTTTCATGTACTACAATTACTTTGCATTTTTTTTCCATTTATTCTTTTATAATATTTTTAAAATACCCACTTATAAATAATAATTTGAAATTCGTTCTAAGTTTAGTTCAGGCTCAGGTTTCGTGCTGAGTTTGGGTTCAGACCGGCCCGGGTCGAGTTTGGTTTCGGGCCGGGTTAGGTCGGGCCCAGTTGAGCCCATGGTTTAGGCCCAGTTCTGGGCAGGTTTCGGGCAGGGCTGATTTCGGGTCTTGGGTCCTAGTCGAGGCATACACGGGTTTATATAAATATAAAAAATTAAAAATTGTGTTCGGACAAAAAAAAATTACATACGATTAAATATAAAAGTATACAATATTTAATATTTCAAATTTTAGAATAGATTCAAAGAATTAAAATTTGCTTAAAAAAAAGGAATTAAAATGAAATTAAAAAATTTATTAATAAACCATTAAATAAACTTTACATTTTTGTATAATGGGTATTATGGGTACTCATAGCTATCCATTACCAATTTGAATTAAAACCATTAATTGAATGGGTAATGGGTACCCATTACCCATTAAGTTAATACCCAGTTAATTTCCGTCCAACCCGCTTGTTTGACACCCCTAACTTGATCCCGCAAATCCAACCGTATTTTAGATCACAAGAAATGAAACGAAAAAATAAAATAAAATATAATCTGTTGAATTAATCATGCATATGGCTTACCTTAGATTTTGGTTCGCTTCTGAAGAAAAATAAGATTAATTATTCAATGCAAATAATGTATTGAGTCCCTAATGTATTTGAAAAAATAGTACAACGATCAACCAGAATAAAGATAAAGTTATAACCTCCTATAATTTAAATGGATTCACTCTTAATTATATTTTTACATTTCAAATTGTAACATCCAACGAGATACATCAGTTGCACTGAATAATCCCCTCGTATGACAGAAACGGAAAATTTTAGTATGAATGATGATAATAAGGGTGGTTGTCATGGTTGCTTTTTTGGGTTTACAAAACCCAACTCTAGTGGGTTTATACCACTAGAGTTGGCCACATCATAAACCCAACTCCCAAATATAGGAGTTGGGTGTAGGAATTCACCCGTCAAGGAACTGTCCTAACTATAGCCGGCTCGCCCATGACCTGCTGGGTTGGGTGCCTAACCTTGACTGCTGGGGTGGGGCTCGGCCTCTTAAAACAGTGAGCCCGAGAGTGGGGAGACGAGAGTGGGGAGATTGCAGCGCACGCTACAATCTCCGCACGCGTGCACGGGCTGGTTGCAAACGACTATATTTTTTAAATAGTTTTTTAAATTTTATTCTTTTTCTTTCCTTCTTTTTTTTTTGCCTATATATACCTATCAATTATATTATTTCTCTACTCATCATCAAAATCATACATTTCCTCAATCAAGTTTTTACAAAATTTGATTTTCATCTTTTTTTTCCGTTGGCATCCATATCCAAATTCTATATCTAAATGGCTGAAAATAATTCTTTTTATTAATACAAGATAACTATTTTTATTAATGAAATATTGTGTTTGTTTGATGTACCTTTTTTTTTTTTAATGTAACGTACTTTATATAATATTTTCCTATGTATCTAATGTTTTTTCATGTGTTTTATTGAATTATGTAATTTTATGGAATTAAATATTTTATTAAATTAAATTAAATTTATAATTGAATATGGTGAATAAATATAGTATTAAAAAAACACGCATAAATATATCTAAATGTGTATATTGTTGGGACCCGTGCTGAAGTTGTTTTTCTGAGTTAGTTGTTATAGGGGATATGTTACACCGTTTAGTCAACTCTCTAATCCGTACATATATGATGTATCTATACATATATAAATTCCAGTATGTGGAGATTTAAAATCTAGTAAATTGGGTAATTAAATTGTATTTTCAGTTATAGTAGATTGTTTCTTCCCACAATTTAATTCGTAATTCGCCAACAATATTGATTAAAAAAATAAATAAATAAGTAAAGAAATGGATAGTTATATAAGCATAAAACGCCGTCGTTTAACTCCTGAGCTTTTTCGTTTTAGTTCTGCAACGTACAGAGTAATTTGTTTCGTTCGTCGCCAATTTCCTTGTCTTGATTCTTGGTTGACTTGACAAGAACATCAACAGAGTCGGTTAATTCCTCATAGCTTAATTCAATTGATGAAGAACTGAAACAAACCACTTCCAATCTCTTCATAAACACTTGTTAATTAATACGACATCTCAATACTATTATGCAAGAATCAACCAGCGATAATCGCAGGAGAAGGTAATGAACTTATTAAGAAATGTTTGGCTGCATCTTTAGCTTTTTTTGCCAATTTTCTGGGTTTTTTTTTGGTGGCAGATATGCTGTAGTGAGTGGGGGCAACAGAGGGATTGGATTTGAGATCTGCAGGCAACTAGCTTCTCATGGAATCACTGTAGTTTTGACTGCTAGAGATGAGAAGAAGGGACTTTCTGCTTTTCAAAAGCTCAAGGATTCTGGGGGTTTTTCTGGCGATCTTCTGCTCTTTCATCAGCTGGATGTGGCTGATTCATCCAGTGTAGATTCCCTTGCTGAATTCGTCAAGAATCAGTTTGGAAGGCTTGATATCTTGGTATGATAATAGGTTAATTCTTTTTAATTAAGTTCAGTGGCGTATCTGGCCTATAATGTCTGGTGGGTAAGATATTCAAAAATTTCCTAATAAAAAAAAATGAGGCTGGAAAATTGGCCCCGCAAGGCTAATATGTGGCTCTGCCACTGGTTAAGATGCAGTATCTTATTTGAGAATTGAATATGCCTAATTTGGGAATTCTTGCTCTTTTGACCTAGGAATTTTTGTTGTCTGTCTCATTTCTGTTGCTTTCCACTAAAGAATTTTATGGGAGATTTTGCAATCTTTTCATGTTAAGCAGAAGTTCATATGCTTCTGTTTCAGGTTAACAATGCAGGAATTGTTGGATCCATCGTAGATGTTGAAGGACTAAAACGAGGAATTGAGGCTGTAAGTTTAACTAAATAGTGATTGATCATCAAGAACATTGATTTTTAGACTGTAATATCAAATTTTTTTGTGATTTTCTACGTTGATGGAAAAACAGGTAAAAAAATGAAGTCTCCTTAGAGTTTTACTTACAATACTTCCTCTGTTCCAATAGAATAGTCCAGTAACACAACTGTTTATAAGTTACAAAGTATAACTCTAAAGTGAGACTCTTCTAAAGGAACCGAGAGAGTACACGCTGATGCTATGCATTTAGGTACTTTTCATAATATTGTATTTTGATTTTGTGATGTTCAGCAATTGGTAGGAACACAAAATGAATGGAAGTCCATCATGGCAGAGACATATGAATTGGCAGAAGAATGCTTGGAAATAAACTATTATGGTGCAAAGAGAATGGTTGAAGCCTTTTTGCCTCTTCTCCAATCTTCTCAATCACCAAGAATTGTAAATGTCACCTCATCCATGGGAAGGTTAGAGGTACTGTACTATCTGATATAATGTCATTAAACTCTAGGTGCAATCACGACTGTCTCTTATGTTGCAAATAGTTACTTCCTCCAAAACGTCACTTATTCTTCAGCAAATGTTTCAGAGCATCACTAATGGATGGGCTAAAGGAATACTGAGCGACGCCGAAAGCCTTTCAGAAGAGAGAGTGGATGAAGTTCTGAAGGAATACCTAAAGGACTTCGAACAGGGAAACCAAGAAACCAAAGGCTGGCCATTAGCCTATGCACTCTCAAAAGCCAGCATGAATGCTTACACTAGAATTTTGGCTAAGAAGTTCCCTAGTTTTAAGGTCAATTGTGTCTGTCCTGGATTTGTGAAGACAGATTTTAGCTTTCATCTTGGCAGGTTGACCGTAGAAGAAGGCGCCGAAGGTCCGGTAATGCTGGCTTTGTTGCAGGATGACGGTCCTTCCGGCTTGTCATTTTTCAGGAAAGAACCAGCATCTTTCTAATGAAGAGTCTTTGTAGCAGGGGCGTTTCTAAGGGGGGTATAAAGACCCCTCTAACCCTCCCTAGTTTTAATCTTTTACACTACCCTCTAATCTTTGAACAAAAAAAATTTGTAATCGATCCTCTTATATGTATATTTTTTTAGTTTCGCCATTGATATGTAGTGAGAATTAGGTGGCTGCTGTGTGCTCTGTTATGGGCTGAATTTCTAATGGGGCATACTATTTGCAAGAATCAAATTACTATTCACAGAAACATTTTTATGTGAATTTATTATAATGTTCTTAGTTATTTTTTATAAAAAAAACAAGAAAGGTCGCCAGTACTTGGCGACATTTTTGCCCAAAACGTTGCCTGTACTTAGAGATATTTTTGCCAAAAATTTCGCTACTTACAGGAAGCGACATTTTTGCCAAAAATGTCGCTTCCTGTAAGTAGCGACATATTTGGCAAAAATGTCACCTGACGACATTTTTTGTTCCTTTCTTGTTTAAAAAAAAAAAAAAAAAAAAAAAACTAAGGGCATTATCGTAAATTCATAAAAAATGTTTCTGTGAATAGTAATTTGATTGCCAAAAATGTCGCTTGTTCCTTTCTTTGTTTTTTTAAAAAAATAATGAAGGGCATTATAGTAAATTTAGAGGAAAATGTTCTTGTGAATAGTGATTTGGTTCCTGCAAATAACAATTCCGTTTCTAATTTGCATCTTCTATTTACACACGATAATAATGCAGATATTTGGATCAAATCAACGTATCTTCATATGCATTAGCATACAAATATCATGAAGAAACGTTTAATAGCCTAAATGGAATGTCTTTGGAAACTCCTCCACGATCGAGCTCCAAACATCGGTGAGCAATGAAAGATCGATGTAAGAACAATCCTCGTGCCTTAATTTATTTTTAGGGACGTTTTTCAAAAGAATGAACTCCAGAGGAATAAAGGGAAATCGCCTTTTTTGTTCCTCTTCTATGCCATCGTTACATTTTTTGTCCCTCTTCTATACCTAATTGTACTTTTGGTCCATCTTCTTTTATGTTTTGATATTTTTAGTCCCTATGACCTGTTGTACGTAACTGGTTTTGTAGGTCATTTTGGGAGTAGTTGTGTAAATTTTAAATTGCTTTTTGATGACCAACAAAATCGGATACAACAGGTCATAGGGACTAAAAATACCAAAATATGAAAAAAAAGGGACTAAAAATACAACGTGACATAAAAGAGAAACAAAAAATATAACCAAAGTAACATGTCGTGATTGTTTGGGTATAAACATATGCATGTATGGGAAAAGAGAGAATTTAATAACATATTAACCGGAGTGGACTTTTCCATATTCTCTAGAAAACAATCTTGACCAGCAGCAGCAGCTACCAAGTAACATCGGAATTTAACGTACGGTAAGTCAAAGGATTGAAAGATCATTTTTCCAATTCCGTCTCCCTTTTTTCTTCCATCGATCACCAACCATCGATCGATCACCAACCTTAATGGCCTAAGCTAAAGTATATATATATTTTTTCAGTTCGATTAGAAAAGTACAACTTATAATTTTGAAAAAACATTACAAAGTAAATTTTTATATAATACAGAGTGTATATAAAAGAAAATCATGGGCACTTGTTTTTCCATTATTATTATTATTATTATTATTTTATTTTTGGGGTTAGACTGTTAAATGCCAATTTTATGCCTTGAATTAACTAAAAAGTTCAATTTAAAATATATAAAAATTAATTCACTGAAAGAATTTAATTTGAATTTGTTAACGTAACATACTTTTAATATAATAATGTGTGTTTCACAATTAACCTTTACTTAAAAACTAAGAATATAAATATGAAATATGATGTCAGTTGCCAAATCACTTATTTTGAGTGTTGTGTTTCCATGATAAACGGTATATTTTTCAAATTGAATTCTTGGTGGGACATAACTGATAACTTATGTTAAAGTATTAGAAACATGAAAAGTCACCCATAAAGATGATCTTTTGAGTAAGAATGATATTATAATTATGGAACTATAATTTGTGAGGTACATTAATTTTAAATATTTATTAATAGATTAATGACATTCACCGCAATATTTCATATCAACTCATTTGACATGCATTCATTGCTCAATATATAACTGCATACGACATGAGTTGTTATAAATAATTATAATAAAAAAATAAATTAGTTGAAATGGGTATCGGTAATCGTATTAGTAAGTGGATATTAGGATTAGCAGCCTTACATATTAATAAATCCCAACCATGGGCTTTTAAAATTACGGAAGGGTCCCACTAACCCAAATTTATTTTATTTGGTCACGAGAAACTCAAGCTAGAGAATTAGCCCGCCATCGATTTATAGTTTGGTGAATCCTTTTCAAAAATTCCAAAATGGCTGGTGTTTATTTTTCTCTCTAGAGTAAATGACATTTACCTCCCTAGAATGCTCTCTGAATATGATAAAATGAAAAGTTACATTCCGAAAAAGGGGATTGAAACGAAAAAATATCGACAATTGTTGAATAAATCCATATTCATAACGTGTGACTTGTTAAATGAGAATCAGTTATGCATATAAGGTTATTCTGTACAGGATTTAGTTATTCCATCATAATTTGTTGGGGACGGGGAGTCAGTTAGTAAGACTATTTTTATCTTCTTTTTTTTTTTTTTTTATATATATACATTAAAGGTATATTAGTTTAACTATTTGCTATTTGAATAGTTATCAACGTTTTTTTTTTGTGTTTCAATCCTATTTCGAGGGGAGATATTCTCATATTCTCATCGCATTCAAGAGATGTTTCGTAATTTTCCCCGTATATCAGGGTGGGGTGCTCGGTTGTTCCGACAAACCTCTCGAAGGAAGTAAATGTATTGATGACTCTTCGCTCTCTAAGATGAATTGCGCACGTATGTTTATATGTGTACACGTGACAGAATGACAATTTAAGTAAAATTAAATACTCTCTCCACCTTTTCATTAGAAGGATATTTATTAATATTTAAATTAATTAATTTGACATATTTTATTATATTTATATTACTTAATAAACTAATTATATATTATATATAATTATATTAATAAGGATAAAAGAAGTGAAAAAATTTAATAGCTAACTCTTCTATTAAATAAAAAAAATATTTTTAAAAATAGACATTTCTAATGGAGTGGACCTACGGGATATTTTTGTTTAGCAAATTTCTTCTCCTACACGTTGCTTATTGAAAATTCTTAACCCTCCATCTGATTATAAATATTTATCATTTTCCAGAAGTTGTACTTCTTTGACCTTTCTGTAACATCGACTCACAAGGGATCCTATTTAAAGGATTCAAGAATTGTTCAAGACGCATATCTGAAATATATATAGTCTAATAACAAAAACAAAAATCATGGTTCAAAGAACTGAAGTTAGCACTGAGAAGAGGTACTGAAGCATGGTTGAAATTAACCATGATTTCAAAATCATTTCGCATTTTATAGTAATTTTTTTTATCACTTTTTTTTAATACTTTTTATACACTTTTTAAATATTTTAACATATTTTTGATCTGACTGTTTCTTTAAGAAACCATTCAGTTATTAAATACATTGATAATTTTATTGCATATAGTCTTAATCTTTATTATACATATTAGTATTAACGTGCGTTTTCTGTGGCAGATATGCAGTAGTGACAGGGGCAAACAGAGGGATTGGGTTTGAAATATGCAGACAATTAGCTTCTCATGGGATCACTGTGGTTTTGGCTGCTAGAGATGAAAAAAGAGGACTTGAAGCACTTCAAAAGCTCAAGAATTCTGCTGATCTTTCTGATGATCTTCTGTTCTTTCATCAACTAGATGTGGAAGATGCATCCAGTGTAGCTTCCCTTGCCAAATTCGTCGAGAATAAGTTCGGCAGGCTCGATATCTTGGTACAACTCAAAACATGACTCTTTTCTTTTTCACCATCAGATACTCACTTCTGGTCGTAATATGTATACTTTTTGTTGTTAAGGTAAATAATGCAGGGATTGGTGGATGCACTTTCAAGCCTGAGTTTCTAAAAGCCTGTGCTGCCTTAGAACCATGGACTGGAGTACGTACAACCTTAATTAATTAACATTAATTTTTTTATCTTAAAAAGAAACTACGAGTTAGGACTTTTCCCCTTTGCCGTTAACGCCCGGAAATTTAATAATTTATTATTAATTTATTTGTTAATAATTAATGCAGAAACCGGTGGATTGGAGTGCTACCCTGACCACGCAAGAAGAATCAGTGGTGAAGTGTTTGAATACAAACTACTACGGTGTTAAAACGATTGTTGAAGCCTTTACTCCTCTTCTCAATTTATCTTCATCCCCAAGAATAGTCAGTGTTTCCTCATGGTGGGGAACATTCAAGGTATACTTTAATGAGGATTTTTGTTTTCTTTTTTTTTTTTTTTTTTTAGGAATCGATGATTTTTAGAAGGAATTATTTTTTAGAAAATTGTTTTGAAACAAAATGAGTAAAATTTTATAGGGAAATTTGAATTTTACAAATTAAATTTAGAGAACAATAAAAGTATTGGAAAATAGACATTTTTACGATGTTTGGCGTCGCGATGGGGTTCGCTTCACGCTTGCCCGATGTCCTTGAGGAATGCTTAATATAATCTTCTTTTCAACGGAAAAAAAAAAAAAAAAGAATACAGACGTGTTTCGAAGAAAAAGAAAAATTGAAAGTTTTCTTGAAAAAGATTGAAAACAAAGTAAACTAATTAATTTTGTTCTACTGGGACAAAGTAAGACGGGAAAATGGACAGGGAATCTGATCAAATACGCACTGAACTAGTTAATTTAGACCTTACGTCCAATTCAGCTTGTATATTCTATTCAATTACACCAAAATAAACTCACCTTATATACCACTCAAAAGATACAAGAGATCAATAACGTTGAATAAACTAGAATAAGACATGATAAATAGAACATAAATACCGATCGAATTCTGCCATTTAACACTATTGAGCTTCATATATATACAGTTCATGCCCAACGAATGGGCAAAAGGGATACTGAGCGACGTGGAGAACCTGACGGAAGAGAGGGTGGAAGAGGTGGCGCGTGAGTATCTGAAACTGAAAGATTTCACCGCAGATTATCGACAAGCCAACGGTTGGCCTTTGGTTTACCATTTTTCCAAAGCGTGCCTCAACGCGTACACGAGAATCCTGGCAAAGAAGTTCCCGAACTGGAAGGTGAACGCCGTTTGCCCCGGCTGCGTCCAAACGGAGAGCACTTACAATTGGGGCATTACTGTGGAAGAAGGTGCAGGGTTTCCTGTGGAGGTGGCTCTCATGCCTCATGACGAGTGCCCTTCTGGCTTGTTCTTAAATCAAGGCAAAGTTGCATCTTTTTAGTTCAATAATGTATACTTCTTCGGTTTCATTAGAATAATCAAATCTCTGATACAGTTCGGAGGAAACCCATGTTATAAATAAAAAACAGCAATATGCATCATAGCTAGCTAGAACAAAATTTGTATCTGTTAGTATTGGATTTGATTCGATTCTTGTTCTGGTTTGTTTCTGGTTATGATGTGTATCGATACATTTTTTATTTTATAATAACTTATTATCATTCGTGCTTTAATTTTTTTTTTTGCATTTATAATACAATACTCTTTAAGTTTAATCTTTTTAGCCTCAACGTAGTTATTGGTTTTGACTAGGGACTAAAAAGATTATTTTTTTTTAAATGTGAAGAAATAGAAATATTCACTTTAAATTTAAATGTGAGTGACTAATTTTTCTCCTCTGGGTTCGAGCCGCGATTATTGCAAGATGCTTCTCAACCCTTATTACTAGAGCGAATTTCAGATTCAGACTAAAAAGTCACTTATGTAAAATATACATATAAAAGACAAAAAAAAAAAATACATATATACTATTTTACGTTCATTACTTCAATATTTGCCATCCGGCATCGTACAGTACTATTACATGCTATTTTGATGGTAGGAAAATGATTTGGAGAGTGAATTTATAAAAAGATTTAGAAGTCAAAATTATCTTTAATGAATATAATAAGATTGTTAACCTATACCATATGATTTTTCATATATTTTTACTCTATAATTTCACTCTCTCTATCGTTACTCTTTGAATGTAATACTATAGTGTATGTGCAAATAGTTACAAAAAATTATAAATAGCACATATGTAAAGAAATATCAAGATTTAACGTGATTAAACAATTTAAATAATTTCACGAGAAAATTCTAGTATGTGAAATTAACGAAACGACCAACCAGATCGAATCATGGACTATAAGTACTAGGACAAGCACGTTTCCCATGACTAATTATGATGAGAATTTAATAATGGCTTCTACAAAGCCATCTTTGACTAGAATCGTCAAAATTCCCTTAGCCCTGTCAGAGAGAGTCAATCGATAGGACCGTAGGCATCACATTTATTAATGAATTTCAGTTTTGTTTTTTACGAGTATTACGTAATTATTGCATACTGCATATTAAATTATTATTAGAAATACAGTTAATTATAATTAGAAGATTAAAATTGTCAGAATTAATAAAATCTATAAACCTAATATCACTACATCAGCTCGTGTGTTAAATAGACACAAATAATACGAATAATATTAAATCGTCCAACGAGAATAAAGTTGAAAGGTATTAATTCGTCAATCCAAACACAAACGAGCCAACTTTGAACACCAGATATGAATTGTCATCCCTGCTTCTATATATGCCATCATCGTTGATGCGTGCATGTAAAAGAGATACATGTATTAGCAAAGAGCTCAGATTCTCTGTCCATTTTTGTCTGCCTTATCCTATTATTGAGAGCAAATTAATGTTACTTTGTTATTCATTTGTTCTCACTTGTTGTTCAAATATGATTGAGTGTTCGGTGGACAGGAGAAGATAGAAAAAAGATGAACAGATGATCTGGACTAGTATCAGCATGTGAATGCTTATGCCTTCTTTTTTTTTTTTTTTTCAATAAATTAAACAGATAGTCAAATATTACAATATCCTACACACTTTGGTAGGAGTAGGTGGTAGCAAGAACAAAACAGAGAAGGCAAATAGTTGACGAAATGGGAAGAAACTCATCCTTGTTGGTAGCAAGTTTAAATATTGGGTGAAAAGTCACCTATATATCCAATTATTCTGTAAGGCAAAAATTCATAGTAAATTTTCAGTGACTAATAAATAGGGATCATATGGGAAAATATCATTCTTAAAATTAAAATCTCGAGTGTCACTATTGTCATGTAATGTCACGAAAACGCTACTATTACAGTCGTGGTATAAATAATTGTTAAAAAAACGCATAGATGATACAAAGACGCCATGATTACAAAAAGGCTATACGATGGATTAGTTATCCCTTTATTTTCAATAAATGAAAGTAAATAACTAGATATAGTAAACATAACGGGAATTTTCGAGTAATCGTGGTGTAGTTAATCCGAGGCAGTTGTATATCAGAAGGACGAGCGTTCCCCCTTGATGAAAAACAAGCCAGAAGGGCCATCATCATCATCATCTAGAGCAAGCCTCACAATCTTTTCAGCACCTTCTTCTACACTTAATATGCCTGTGTTGAAGTTTATGTCAGTTTTGACATTACCAGGGCAGACGCAATTCACCTTCCTGTTAGGGTTCTTCCTCGCAGCGATTCTTGCGTGCGCATTCATGGCGGCCTTCGAGACAATATAAGCGGAATAGGATGAAGGCCATCCTTTGGCTTCCAAGGAGCCTTCTTTGAAGTCTTTCAGATATTCATTCACCACCTCATTGACTTTCTCTTCTGTTAGAAGGTTCGCATTGTTGAGTATCCCTTTTGCCCATTCACTTGGTATATTCTGAAAAACATAGGTTGAGAAACTGATTTATTTGCATTTTTTGAGGAAAAAAACACACACACACATACATACATACATATATATATATATATATACACACATATATATACATATATATATGTTCCCGGATTTTAGATCAGATCCCCTGTTCATTTTTTTCCGATTAAGCACCAATAGACCAAGATTTTTGTGAAGGCCAAGGAAGTGTCACAAATTTTTCTACATTGCTTTGTATCATTCAGTTTTGTTAGAATTAGAAGTGTTACTAATTAACTAAAATTTCTACCTTAAAAAACATTACTAAAATTTGTTACACTTATAAATGTCATGAAATTTGGTATTCCTAAAGATGTCGTTAAAATTCTACTGGTAGCTTTAAATGTTACAATAATAGTGAGACTTCTAAATATTTGTATGCTACGCACATTTGTTATATATGCTTCCACTAGTATTCACAACTTTATTTAGTGACATTTATAAATCTCGTCATATTTCCAAATAATGTCGATACTAGTCTCTTTCATTGTAGTGCTATAATCTGTCATATTTGGGCAAACTAACATTATTTTTTTTTTCCTTACAGTACATAATAAGCTAGGAATAAATGGACAGAGGATCTGAAATACCCAATTTACAACCTAGGTCCTAGAGCAAAATGAAAAATCCACATGAGTGAGAAGAGAATGTCAATATAAAATCACCTCTAGTTTCCCACTTTGTGAGGAAACATTGACGATTCTTGGGGATTGAGATAACTGGAGAAGAGGAGTAAAGGCTTGGATCATTGCTTTTGTACCATGGTAGTTTGTTTGCAAGCATTTCACTGCCAACTCATATGTTTGAGTCATTATCTCATTCCAATCAATGTTAGCTGCTCCTGTCTGCATTAATCAACATTAATTAAGTATAAAGAAGATCGATCTTCGATTGCAGTTCAAAGCAAAAGAATTTAGTTACCGCTGCGGCTCTAAGAGCATCGCTATCAATATCAGCTCCACCTATTCCGGCATTGTTCACCTAAAACAGGAAGATTTGTCAGCGTAAAACTAGAGTCACGTTCTTAATACTAAAAGTACGACTCCTTTAGTGAGAAAGATGAAGTATATTAGCTAGAGTCCATTAAACCCTTCCAAGATATCAAGCCTTCCAAACTGAGCCTTTGCGAATTCAGCGAGCGAAGCAACACTGGATGAATCTGCAACATCAAGCTGACGAAAGAGAACTTCGCCGGAAATGCCACCGGAATCTTTAAGCTTGCCAAGTGCCTGAAGTCCCCTCTTCTCATCTCTGGCAGTTAACACCACAGTGATTCCTTGAGAAGCTAATCGCCACACAACTTCATATCCTATCCCTTTGTTTGCCCCACTCACAACTGCAAATCTGCAAAAAGGACAACACAAAAGAAAAGATCATTAAAACAAAAACCTCAAAATTAAGGAAAATTAAACAGAAGTACCAACCTCTTTGATCCTTCCATGATAGAGTACAAGGATTGTATAGTTGTTACTTTATAGAATTTCCCAGAAAAATCTTTATTAAATTGAGTTGATGTAAGAGTGTAATTAATAGAGATTGAAAAAACCAAAAGAGAAATAAAATTTAAGCAAAAGATCAGTCTGAATTCTTGTTTTAAGAGTGTACAAAGATGGCCTATTTATAAGCCACATCGAGAAGCTAACTAAACCATATCACGTCATCAATGATATCACTAAATGATTAAGTGTATTTATCAATAAGTTAACTAACTTATCTATGAGGTCAAGCATGATAACAAGTCTCCTTATCAACAATTTAATTAGCTTATTTTTTGTGAGGTCATCCATGAAGTCATTTAGATGTCATCTATGATGTAACATTGGATGTTTCTTTTAAGTTTTAGCTTCAATGCATGCATGCATGAGTTTTAAATAATGAATCTTCACCACTCTTTAGACTCCAAATTTAACTTTCAATTTGCAATATTGAACTTCTTTAATTTTGCGTGTATATACTTCAACCAAAACAGTACAATTCTATCTCTAATTAAAATGTACTCGGTAAGATGGTATAATCAGATACAATTTGATGGACTATTTCATCACTTATTACAAGGATCGAAGAAATTCCCACTTATCACATGAGGAGGAAAAAAGCCCGCTACCTCACACAAACTTTGTTGTTAATGGAGATGAGGCTAAATTGGGGTCGTGTTTTGTAAACCTTGATAGCGTATTTAGACACAATGTAACATTAAAACAGTATGGGTTAAAATAAACCTCCGGACATTACTTGGGGTCGTGAAATTTGTTTTGTTTCTGTTCGTTGGGGGAGAAATTAAACCTTAAGAAAACAGAGGCGGAGCCACTTTTTGGCTTGTCCCACCTCACTTTTTTTTAAAGTACTTTTGATACTGTGTAAAAATTACAAAAAAAAATAGCTAACTTTGCTCTACCAAAATTAAGAAAAAAATAGAGGAAAAAGTAAACATTCAATTTTTTTGCCCCACCAGACATTAGGGACCTGGGTCTGCCATTGAAAGAAATAGAAGTGTCTGAGGCTCTGTTCTTTTCCATCCTATTTCAGAAAAACCATCACTTTTTTCATTCAAAAGTTTACCTAAAGAAACAACTTTATTTTCTTTTAAATTTTAAATTCAAAATTTAAAATTTTCTCTAAATCTTAACTCACATAAATTCAAAAATTAACATAATATTTACATTTTTTTTCTTCTCTTTTCTACACAAATCCACAAGAAAAATTCCCTCCAAAAAATATTTCTTACCTAAAACTAAAATTTTCCCAATCCTGTCACAAAAGAACTGAGCCTCAATGTGATTTTTCGAACGCAAATTGATTTCTAGATTTCGAATGCCAAAACAAAATTGGCATCGTTAAGATTATTAATTAATTCTGTAAAACCTACTTAGTGGCGAAGGCTTCGCTTAGGCCTTAATTAGGATGTCATTGAAAACGTAGGCAGGGATTTTCTTCTGGAAGCCAGGCCCTTTTTTGCCCCATTTTCACATACTTTTTTACTTATGTTTAATACTAAATGGGTAGGGTCGGGTCAAACCTGCCTCCATAACAATTATCTTTTCTAGAAAAAAGTAAGAAAATCTCGATATCTAATATTTCATTTGTTCTCGTAGAAGAATTTAGTGATACAATTGTATTGGAATATTTGTGTGAATTTGTAGTGCTATTTTCTAATCATCATTGACCGTCAACATTAATTAGTATAAACAATTATTTGGAAATTCAATGGATTCAAAGTCAGACACGGCTGCCACTCTACCTGAATTAATTAGTAATACTTTTTTCAAAGATAGTAATACTTTTTTCATCAACATAAATTTATTCTGCAACATCAACTATATAAAGGATCAGTAAACAAGCACCAAATAATTAAGCACATTTGAAATTAAGGCACACCATCACATCAAATCAATGGCTGAAACAGCTAAAGTTATCACTGATCATCAGAAAAGGTACTTGAAAACTACCTCCGTACCAACGGGAGAGTCCTGTTTCAAAAAATATTTTTGTCCTAACGGAAGAGTCTTGTTTATATTGTCTTTACTTTTCTTACGCTTACTAATATAATTATGTGTGGTCTATAGATATGCAGTCGTGAGCGGGGGGAAACAAAGGGATCGGATTTGAGATATGCAGGCAGTTAGCTTCTCATGGAATCACTGTGGTTTTGACTTCTAGAGATGAGAAGAAGGGACTTTCTGCTCTTCAAAAGCTCAAGGATTCTTCTGATCTTTCTGCTGACCTTCTGTTCTTTCATCAGCTGGATGTGACTGATTCATCCAGTGTAGCTTCCCTTGCTGAATTCATCAAGAATCAGTTCGGAAGGCTCAATATCTTGGTATACATCTTCTATTCGATCTAGTGTGTGTTTTTGAGGCCTAATTAATCAAGTATCTCGGTTGATAAAGGCTTAGTTGTTGTTGTTGTCGTCACGAGATTGAAATTGTAGCTTAAAAGAATTTCCCCACTTTACCAGGTGAACAATGCAGGGGTACTTGGAGCCACTTCACAACCTGATGTTCAAGAATCTCTAATTGCTTCAGGAGAGGTAAACAAGTCAGTCAGTCATTAGAGCGTGGATCATCTATCTCACTTTTAGTTTCTCATTCGTATCCTACAAAAACAAACTAAATATACATACATACATTGCTGATACAATTTTTTATGACCAATTAATGCAGAAGAACATCAACTGGAATGATGTCCTCGTCATGACAAGTGAATCTGTGACAGAAGGATTGAACACAAACTATTACGGCCCGAAGAAAATGGTTGAGGCCTTCATCCCTCTCCTTCAATTATCTTCATCCCCAAGAATTGTCAATCTTTCATCTCAGTTAGGACAGATACAGGTACTGGACTCTGAACTCGAAACTCAGAAACTCAAAACTAAGCTGTTTTTTCGGCTTCAAGTTCATTAAGAATTGCAGCTTTCAGAAACAAACAAGTAACTCTGGTTTTTCTGAACACTTTTCCACTAGAATATACAAAATGGATGGGCTAAAGGGATACTAAGCGACCTCAAAAGCCTCACACAAGATAAACTGGATGAGATGCTGAGTGAGTTTCTGAAAGACTTCAAAGCTGGCTCTCTTTCAGCCAAAGGTTGGCCTACAGTTTACGCCATCTCAAAAGCATCCCTCACTGCATACACGAGAATCATAGCAAAGAAGTTTCCGAACTGGAAGGCAAATTGTATCTGTCCTGGCTATGTTCAAACAGACATAAATCACCGTACCGGCACGCTTCCAGTACAAGAAGGCGCTAAACGTCCCGTGAAGCTAGCTCTGCTGCCCGATGATGGTCCTTCCGGCCTGTTCTTTATTGAAGACAATGTTGCATCATTTTAGAACTATAGTACATTGTAACATCTACCAAGATGTTGGAAATTTTCTGCTGTCCTTGTATTTTTGCATTCTATTGTGTGGACGAATAAAGCCTTGACTCATTGAGTTTACATTACAAATCTGCAAAAAGGACAACAGAAAAGAAAAGATCATTAAAACAGAAAGCTTAAAATTAAGGAAAATTAAACAAAGTAAAAACCTCTCTTTGATCCTTCCATGATAGAGAAGCAGTTACTTAAAGGAAGCTTGCAAAATGGTTCTAAGAAAGTTGTTAAATTGAGTTTTTGTAAGTTTAATTGATAGAGATTGAAAAAAAAAAAACCAAAAGAGAAATAAAATTTACTCAAAAGATCAGTCAGCTGAATTCTGGTTTTATGAGTGTACAAAGATGGGCTTTTTATAAACCACATTGAGAAGCTAACTAGACCATATCATGTCAATCAATTCAACGATATCACTAAGGGTGTGCTTGGTTGGGGGGTTTGGGAGTGTGGAATGGGAATGAAAATGAAAATGGGTGTTTGGTTGAGGGTTTTCATTCCCCCAGCCCCATTTCCAAACTCCACTTTTCTCTAATAATTCATTCTCCTCCATTTTGGGGGGAATGGGAATCATTCCCCTATGAAATAATTTTTTGTGTATTTTTTATTTAAAAAAAATTTTAAGTGCTAAAATTCATCATTATAATATATTTTAACACGAATAGTTTATAATATATTAAAATTTAAATGTAAAAAAAATTAAAATAAATTTTAGTCCTAAAAGTTTATTTGTGAACCAAACATCATCAATGGTAATTATAGTCATTTCCTATCACAAAACCAAACAACACCAATGCTATCATTCCTCACTATTATCATTCTTGATGTGACGTAAAAAGTTCGGATCTGGATGCTCCTATTTGGCCCAATGGAGATCTTGAATATTCAGGCTCAATCTGTTAATTGACAGCTTGGAGGGATGAAAACGGAGCTTGGATCCGGGCAGCGAGAGCTTGATTCTATAACCTTCTGGAGGAATCCGGTCTAGGAAAATTCCGGTAACGGGAGAAATAAACAAGAAACAAGCAAGGCTATCCCCCCTGTGTAACTCCGACGGTCAAGTTAGCAACATGTAAGTAGAAAATGGTATTGACTAAGAGTTTAAGAGAAATTGCTTCAAGAATGACTTACCTCAAATGAGTCTGGTGACTGAGTATTTGTAGCCATACTTTGATATGTCCGTTGCACTGTGATGATTTGTACTTCCAACCACTCTCCCCTTTTCACGATAACTTTTACGCTCCTATCTATCATGGCCTGACTTTGGACTCATTTTTCATCATTGCTCTGTGTAATTCCTGCATGTATTTAAAAGAGGTTCCTGGTCCTATAATGATTCCTAGCTATTATGTCAATGTTATAGTTGTTTTGTCTCAAGCTCAGTTTTTGGAGACCGTCATGGTGCCAATCATGAAAGTCTGGTAGAAACGATCTAAGTTAATAACCGACCTAACCTATGCCGACTTGAAATCCCCGAGCTTGTTTACTACCGACCTAAGCTTGACCTTGACTATCTCCTCAGGTCGGTTTAATGCCGACCTAAGCCTGACCTGGGGCTTTTTGTGCCTAAACTCTCCTTGTCTTGATTGGGCCAAGCCCAATAGCTTTAGCTATTTTTATTCACATCAACAAGTCCCCTAGTATCATGTTTTACTTGACTTAGCTAAAACATGATACTTAGCCCCAAAATGAACGATTAACATGCATCCGACCTCAATAAGTTCTTGTCCAACCTTGACTGTGGTGAAGTACTAAAATCCATATTATAATTACGGACCTAACATGAATTTTACCGACCTATTGCTATCTGAAATTCTGAAAATAACATAGAGCACTACGCCATGCCAGCCAGACCGACCTAACAATGCTTGTAGTGATAACAGAAAGACTTGCTTAATTGCATACCTCCGCATCCCGATCTAAGGGTTTGACCCAGTATCATTTGAGACTATGCTAATGACTTGTCCCGGCTAAATGCCTAGCCCTGCTAATGTTTGTCTAGCCAACGCATTGGCCTTGCCCCTGGTTTGCCTCGGCTAAAGTATTGGCCCTGCCCATGCAACATTGCCTTGCCTGTTTAACATGACACAAAGAGAAGCCACCACATAGATAATAGAAAATTTTAACAGCATATGCATAACTGAATCATGGTTTTTTTAGGCAGTAAGGTACACATGATCACATGGTTTCTGTAAATAGTAGCTGGCCAGCTATCATGGTGACTGATATGCTCGACTGTCCTGTGAGTATAACATGGTGTTTAAAAAATTTAATATGGTCATTGGTATGCTCAACTATCATGATGGTTGTCACAATAATTTGAAAGCGGTTCCAAACCGTGTCTTTCATAATTCATTATGAATAATGAAAACAATAATGTGAAAGCGGTTCTCAACCATGTTTTTCATAATGCGTACTGAATGATGAAAATAGTAACTCAAGTACCTAAGATATTTTATTGTCCCATAGACCGTACCTGATGGTCTCTAAGACCGACCAATGGTGTATGACCCGGTTTCATGACTGTATAATTGAATGCATTAGATCCTGATCTGGCTTGAGGATCCTGTGGGTCGGGCTGTGAACACCCAACCGGGCAACATGTGTCCCAGGGTCGGCCTTTTAAGTCGTCTTACTGATGGGGTCGGACCCCGAGTAGTCCGCTGATGGGGTCGGACCCCGGGTCGTCCGGCGATCGGGTCGGACCCCAGGTCGTCCGCTGATAGGGGTCGGACCCCAGGTCGTCCGCAGATGGGTCATCCATATGACTTCAGCCCTGCAAAAAAGTTAACACTATTCCCGGGTCTCCAATCTCGATCAGTGACCTGAACGTCTTTCTGATTTGTTGTTCCTCCATTTCTCGACAACAAAGAATAAGAAATGCAACAAGAGTTAAAGTATAAAATTAAAAATATTTTCACAATATTTTTAACGTAATTTCACTGAACATTTTAATTGTTTCGAGAGCCGCCTTTCGAAGCATTCTCCTTCTAGAATATTAACAACCAGATAGATGAGCATGGTATGCTGTTTGGAAGCGGTTCAAAAACCAGGCCTTCCCAGATGTACATGGTATGATGTCGATTCATTGATGCCAACCAAATTTATATTTCTATATGTTGGTTAAGAAATCAATTGTCCCAAAAATTGTACCTAATTGAAGAATTATTTCCTTAGTGCAAACTGCTATTCTGGAAGAAGAAGCATCCGTTTTCGAACGTTCTTGCGTCATGACTTCAACAAATTTCTTTGAATGTGAAGAAATTTGATGAAGAAATCGATCAAATCGTTCCCCACAGACGACGCCAGTTGATGTGACGTAAAAAGTCCGAATCTAGATGCTCATGTTTGGCCCAATGGAGATCTTGAATATTCAGGCTCAATCTGTTAATTGGCAGCTTGAAGGGATGAAAATGGAGCTTGGATCCGGGCAGCGAGAGCTTGGTTCTATAACCTTCTGGAGGAATCCGGTCTAGGAAAATTCCAGCAACGAGAGAAATAAACAAGAAACAGGCGAGGCTACCCCCTGTGTAACTCCGACGGTCAAGTTAGCAACATGTAAGCAGAAAATGGTATTGACCAAGAGTTTAAGAGAAATTGCTTCAAGAATAGCTTACCTCAAATGAGTCTGGTGACTGAGTATTTGTAGCCATACTTTGATATGTCCGTTGCACTGTGATGATTTGTACTTCCAACCACTCTCCCCTTGTCACGATGACTTTTACGCTCCTATCTATCATGGCCTGACTTTGGACTCATTTTCCATCATTGCTCTGTGTAATCCCTGCATGTATTCAAAAGAGGTTCTTGGTCCTATAATGATTCTTACCTATCATGTCAATGTTTTCGTTATTTTGTCTTAAGCTCGGTTTTTGCAGACCGTCATGGTGCCAATCATGGAAGTCTGGTAGAAACGACCTAAGTTAATAACCGACCTAAGCTATGCCGACCTGAAATCCCCGAGCTTGTTTACTACCGACCTAAGCTTGACCTTGACTATCTCCTCAGGTCGGTTTAATGCCAACCTAAGTCTGATCTTTGGCGTTT
Source organism: Leptodermis oblonga (assembly GCA_016801395.1). Lineage (NCBI taxonomy): Eukaryota > Viridiplantae > Streptophyta > Magnoliopsida > Gentianales > Rubiaceae > Leptodermis > Leptodermis oblonga. The sequence goes on from CM028755.1 coordinate 3,067,557, forward strand.
TGTGCCTAAACTCTCCTTGTCTTGATTGGGCTAAACCCAATGACTTTAGCTATTTTTATGCACATCAATTCTTATTCTCATTTTCATTTCTCTCTACGAACCAAGCGCACCCTAAATGATTAACTTTATAAATCAATTATTAATAAGTTAACCAACTTTTATATATGTGGGGGTGGGGGGGGGGGTGGGGGTGGGGGTGGGGGGGGGTGGAGGCTATATCAGGCATGATGTGATTAAATTACAAGTCAGAATATCAATAAGTAAACTAGCTTATTCTTTTGGTGAGGTCATCCATGAAGTCATCTATGATGTAACATTGGATGTTTCTTTTAGGGCATTTTTGTTTTGGTTTTATTTTTTATTTTTACAATAAATTTAATATATTATAATTATTTTTTATTATTTTTAAATATAATTTTTTTACTATTTAGCTATATCTTTTTACATTTTTAATACACTTTTTACATTATAAAACTATTTTACGAAAACATGTTTTCAAAATCAAATTTTAAAACATCATAAAGAACAAACCTTTTAGTGAAATTCCTATGAATTTTTTTTTTACTTTGTGTTCTTACTTTTAATTAGAGTCTTGAACAACCCCTTATATTTTTTTTTAGGGAAACAAAGTTAGACACGGCTGCCACTCTACCTGAATTATTTCAAAGATGGTAGTAATACTTTTTTCATCAACTTCATGATCATCAGGAGGTATCTATATAAATTAAGGATCACTAAACAGGTTCTTATCAGTAACTAAGCAAGCAGAAAAAGCACATTTCACATCAAATCAATGGCTGAAACAGCTAAAGTTATCGCTGATCAGAAAAGGTACTTGAAAACTACCTCCTTACCAACGCGGGAGAGTCTTGTTTCAAAAAAAAAAAATAAATAAATAAAAAATAATTCCCTTGCGGAAGAAGAAGGGATTTTCTGCTCTTCAAAAGCTCAAGGATTCTTCTAATCTTTCCTCTGATCTTCTGCTCTTTCATCAGCTGGATGCATCAGAGCCTCCCTTGCTGAATTCATCAAGAATCAGTTTGGAAAGCTTGATATCTTGGTATACATCTTCTTCTCAATTTGGTCGTGTGTGTTTCTCCGTCGATAAAGGCTTAGTTGTTGTTGTTGTTGTTGTTGTTGTTGTTGTCGTAGCAAGTTTGAGATTGTAGCTTAAAAGAATTTCCCCACTTTATCAGGCGAACAATGCAGGGGTACTTGGAGGCACTTCACAACCTGAGGTTATGAAATCCCTAATTGCTTCTGGAGAGGTATATAAGTCAGTTAGTCATTAGAGCGCGAATCATCTGTCTTTCTTTTAGTGTATCGTTCGTGTCCTAAATAACAAAGCAAATACACGTACATTGCGGAAACTAATTAATTTGTTTATATGATCAATTAATGCAGGAGAACATCAACTGGAATGATCTCCTCTTCATGACAAGTGAATCTGTAACAGAAGGATTGAATACAAACTATTACGGCCCGAAGAAAATGGTTGAGGCCTTCATCCCTCTTCTTCAACTATCTCCATCACAAAGAATTGTTAATCTTTCATCCCAGTTAGGACAGATACAGGTCCTGGACTCTGAACTTAGAACTCAAAACTAAGCCATTTTTTTTGCCTTCAAGTTCATTACGAATATTGCAGCTTTCAGAAACAAACAAAAAACTCTGTTTTTGGTTTTTTTCTTTTTTTTTTTTTTTGTTCCGATTATTTTCCCACTAGTATATACCAAATGGATGGGCTAAAGGGATACTAAGCGACCTCGAAAGCCTCACTGAAGAGAAACTGGATGAGATGCTGAGTGAGTTTATGAAAGACTTCAAATCTGGCTCTCATTCAGCCAAAGGTTGGCCTACAGTTTATACCATCTCAAAAGCAGCCCTCACTGCATATACAAGAATCATAGCAAAGAAGTTTCCAAACTGGAAGGTGAAGTGTATCTGTCCTGGCTATGTTCAGACAGACATAAATAACCATACCGGCACGCCAACAGTACAAGAAGGCGCTAAACGTCCCGTGAAGCTAGCTCTGCTGTCCGATGATGGTCCTTCCGGCCTGTTCTTTATTGAAGAAAATGTTGCATCATTTTAGAACTATAGTACATTGCAACATCTACAAAGATGTTGGAAATTTTCTGCCATCCTTGTATTTTTGCATACTATTGTACACGAATAAAACTTTGAGTCATTTATAAAAATTATTGAGCACTTTTGAGACTCGTTTGAGATTTGGTCAAATTACCAACCGGCCTGGTGACAAAACTTATTTTACAGCATACCCGAAAACATAAAAATAATGTATGAATTAATTAAGCATGATTTTACTCGAAAGGCGACACTTCGCCTTGAACAAAAAACAGGCCTGAAGGACCATCATCAGGCAGCAGAGCTATCTTCACAACATTTTCAGCACCTTCTTCTACAGTCAATGTGCCTGAGTTGAAGTTCATATCTGTTTTGGCAAATCCAGGACAGACACAATTGACCTTTATGTTCCTGTGCTTCTTCGCCAAAACTCTTGTGTACGCATTCATGGCTACTTTCGAGACCACGTAACCTGACAAGATTGCTGGCCATCCATTGGTTTGTAGGGAGCCTTCTTTGAAGTCTTTCAGGAGTGCATTCAGCACCTCGTCCACTTTCTCTTCTGTAAGGTTGTCAACGTCGCTAAGTATCCCTTTTGCCCATTCACTTTGTATATTCTGCAACATGGTGAGACCCTCTTAGAAGAAACAAAAAAATACACAAGTATGGATCTTTCTTTCTCTTTTGCACAGGAATTTCTTAGTTAGAAACCAAAATTTCAGGGAATGTCCAATTTCTAGATCTTTTGCACATTCTAGTAGTAAATTGAACCTTTCTGATATTACCAGATCCCAAAATCTATATGATGTTTCCATTCTGGAAAAATTGACCTTTAGTACTCCTTTATTTCCCAATAAAAGAGTCGTGTTTGGAATTATAGCTTAAAACTCATTAACCGTAAAACTCATTAACCGTAGTATACTTGACATCGATGAGTTACCTTTAACTTGCCGGCGCCAGAGGAAACGTTGACAATTACTGGTGATCGAGAAAACTGCAGAAGTGGTAAGAACGCTTCAACCATTCTTTTTGCACCATAATAGTTTATCTCCAAGCATTCTAGTGTCGACTCGTAAGTCTGAGTCATTGCACTCATTACAACATCCCAGCTTATTTGAGCTTCTTCTGTCTGCATTTGATCCACATAAAAGATCAAAGAAAGAAAAAGATTTAGTTTTTTAAGTCCCATAAGATTGAACTTACCCCTCCAGCAGCAGCAGACGAAGACTTTATTGCATCAGCATCCACATGAACACCAGAGATTCCTGCATTGTTCACCTAAAGAAAAAGACAGATGATATCAATGAATTCTCTATTTGTGGCCATTTATTTGGACATATACTAGTCGAGAATCGATCAATTTAAGTCTAAAAGAGCAGAAAGAGCAAGAAACATGTTTTTGCACATATTCAAACAACTACAATGAATTAGCAACTGAGTTCAGATCAGTTGTACAACGTATTATGTAACAATCATGTACCATAACCTCAACTTCAAGTTCAAATATCATATCTCATTCAGAACATTCGTATCTTGAAGTTGTAGTACATGGTTGGTACAAAGTTAGATATAACACGGAATTACTCAAGTTCCACATAAAGCACAACATGGATTAAACTAAAAGTTTCTCAACCTACCAAGATATCGAGTCTTCCAAACTGATTCTTGACGAATTCCGCAAGCGAAGCAACACTAGATGAATCAGCCACATCAACCTGATGAAAGAGCAGAAGATCACCCGAAAGATCACCGCGAGTTTTGAGCTTGTGGAGAGCATCAAGACCCCTTTTTTCATCTCTAGCAGTCAAAACCACAGTGATTCCATGAGAAGCTAACTTCCTGCATACCTCAAAACCAATCCCTTTGTTTGCCCCTGTCACCACTGCATATCTACTAATAAAAACACAGATGAGAAATACTCTTGTTAATTAATTAGAAGAAGTTGAACATGTATAAAATCAAAACAGAAGATACTAATCGGGAGAAAAACCTCTTTGCTTCTGCCATTTTTGGTACGAGGATTCTAGAATTGCTTTGGTTGATTGGAAACTAGTCCCAAGAGTTACAAAGTTTATGTGCAGAGTCTATGTGCACAGTCATTAATGTCTGTTTGACTCAATATCCTCCATATGTTAGCAACTTCCAATTTTATAGGATATCCCCTAAGGACACGTGTTAGCAAGTTGGAGTCCACAATTTACTTTCGAAATTGTAATACGCAGTAACGGTTTTACTAAACGCAGCAACATTTTTCTATGAAAAGACTAAAATGCCTCTAGCACAAAAAATTAAAAAATAGACGGAAGCAGAGGAAATGAAATACAATTGAGGCTAAGGAATCACAAAATTAGCTAAATCAGATAAAACGGTTACTGCGAGTACGATCGACTAAAGGCTAGTGCCTCAAATTAATATCTGTTTCGGTATTGTTTTATTTGTGAGATTATTTGTTTGTTTAATTAATTTAGTTATAATATGTCCGAATTTGTTAGTATTTTTCCCGAAATTATTAATTTTTTCTCCGGATCTTCGTAGATCCGGCGATTGTCGCCGGAATGGAATGAAATACCGGCAGTATTTTTTGGGAAAATATCGCCGGACCGGCGGCGGTATTTTCCGGCGGGCGGCGGGATTTATCCGGATGTTTTATGCCCGAACGGGGCGACTTTTGTGCCAATACTTTAAAATTTCTATAACTATAAATGTGTTCTCGTTTTTTATATGTTAGCAATTAATTTCGTATTGATACATGCACGTTTATATGATTGCAGATGGCAGAAGCATTAAAGAAATTGAAATTGAAATTAACCAAAAGCAAAAGTAAAAAGGATGACAATTTGCAATTAGGTGATAGAAGCACTAAGGCGACACAGTCCTCCTCTGAGGAAGTAGGTGGCCGAATACATTCCACTGTATCCGAGCGGCAGAGAAAAGTGGCAGGAAGAGCGCATGGCTCTTCTCGCTTATCAAATGCAACGAGGGAAAGTAACATTGATTGTCGCAAAATCCTATTTGCCCCACCATACATTGGAAATGCGGAGGAGGAGGAAGCTAGGGAAAATGCGGAAAGATTTGAGATGGACATGTCTCAGTCGCAGGGGTACATGGAAGGGAACTCGGGGCGGTTGGAGGATGAAAATGAAGGGGAAAATGCATCCAACCAACAGAGGAGCGAAAAAGGCAAAGAAGTAATAGGCTTATCGCGTAGGTCAGTGTCAGGGGTTGGGTCCGGTTCTGACTCCAGAGGGGATGCCAGGTGGAAGGCTTACTGGCCTCTAGATGGTCCGATTGACGGTGGACCTTCTGATCCGGAGTTGTTACAGAGTTTTAAAGGTCATGTTGCCTACTACGTATGGCATCGACAGGTATCGTTTTTATGCTTTATTACATATTTCTTGATATGATTTTTATTCATTTTTTATTTATGATTAATAAGTTGGCTTTTAAAATGTGTTATTTTATTCATTCCATTACAAAGGAACATGGTGCATTGTTGTGCCATAATGGCTATAACAATCTGCAAAAGTAGACTTTAGCCGAAAGGGAAATAAAAAGCCTAGTTGACCAGTCCGGGTTGGCACATTTGGGTTGGTCTATGCATCCAGAGTTAGACTCTGCACTCCTAAGTGCCTTTGTTGAGAGATGGCAGCCGGAAACTAATTCATTCCACATGTCATTCGGAGAGATGAGTATCACTCTCCACGACGTTGCGTACATATTGCGGGTTCCGATTGGGGGATCGTCAATTGGGTGAAAAATTAAGCCGGCAGAGATGAAGGAACTGCTGTTAGAAATTTTGGGGATTCAGGAAGACCAGCTCGGGGATCGAAATTTTGCCATTGTCAAAATGTCCCTCCTCCGGAGCAATGTCTTAGTGGACAGGTGGATGCCGCCAATTCTGACGCAGGTTATTTGCTGTGATTAGTTGGGAACACCCTGTTCGTGGATAAGAAAAAAACCCACGTCCTTGGGCGCTTCCTGCCTTACCTCTAAGATGTAGAAATCCTAGGCGGACTTGCGTGAGGTGCAGCATATTTGGCGAACCTTTGCGTGGGGTGTCTGACTTTTATTGCAGGTTTGTAAGAATCGTTTATAAATTATTTCAGTCCTTATACCTGGGGAATAAAATGACTAATTTATTTTTTATTTTTTTTAATAGAGCTAGATATACGAATACTTTCTCACATTTAGTCCGGCAAAGCAGAGATCCTGGGATGTCGAGTGGCCAGCATCAGCTAAGTGGCACATCGGAACCGGAAGGAAGTGCGAGCCTAACTGGGATTTGTTGAAATACAGACATGCCATGGACGGAATGAAATCCGAAGAGGTAATATTTTTATGTCATTTAAATTTTCTAATGTTTATTATTATAATAGCCGACCTAGTCGATTATCCACTTACTATGTTTCACATGCACTAGGTCAATTGGCTTCCTTTTGGGCCAAATCCCGCAGGAGTGCACGCAATAACCTTGTACAGAGGTCTTATTCATTGCCCTGGGGTTGCAGAGCCATACATGCCTGATCGGTTCCTACGGCAATTTGGATTCATTCAGTCGATTCCTCACACAGTTTTACAGCCAAAGAACTGTTACAGAGGCCCTGAAATAAAAAGGTACTCATGCGTGTCTGATACGAATCTTAAGATCCCGCAAATGTACCCCAAGAATAAGGTGTTAGGGGGGATGGAGAGGGCTCATTGAGCCGATCAGTCGTGCCCTGAGTACCTCGACTACTTCCATCCGCAGACGCACGTTCGTGTTAGTCCCGACGACATGGAAGCGGATGAACCACTGGACCCGAAACAGCTATCTGCGGTTGCGGTAAGAACTACAAATTTATGTTTTTTTCTGTTCATTAATTATATAATTGCGTCAATCTTTTTAACTATATTTCGATATTTCTTCCAAATGCAACGCTTGCAATATATAGCAAGTAAAATATATTATGCTCATCCCCGAAACCGGAATACCGTCCCAAGTGACGTGAGGGAGAGTGCTATAGAGGAGGTTGCTCGCCATTTGAAGGATTTGATGCCGGCACTATAGTACATTTAGGCAGAGTCCCATGTGCTGTAATCATTGTTTTTAATCTCTTTTTTAATGCAATGTATAGGGTAATACCGCAATCGGGATGATGTATAAATATTTTATTTAAATTCAGTACTGATAAAATTTATTACACCAAAATTCTGAATATGAGGATCTTATCTTGCGAACGTAAAAACAAAAATAAATTGCTGTTAAAGTTAAGTTGTTGATATGAAAAATATCGTATACTAACACTCAGCAGTCGTTTTATTCCGGAATTCACCTAATTTTCCATCAAAATGAAATTTCCAAAGCTGCATTTGTTCTGAGGCCCGGCTACTCCACGTCGGATAGATTGGGGGTAGCAAGACCTCTCCTGTCGTTAACAAAGCAATGAAATGATTTTGTCGTATTAACCCCATATTGATGAAACTGCTCGGATCAGTAGAGACGACGGGCTCCCGCCACATGAGCGAAAGGAAAGTATTACTTTGCTGGGCATATAATGTAACCACCATCTGGTATTTCGTTGCGACAAGTATTCCCAGAAGATGAGAATCAAACCAGAAATCCTCTTCTGCCGAAACTACATAACAATCTAGCAGCCTGAATGCTAAATCGTAATCGACTGCCCCAAGAACGAAGCGCCAAAAAGTAGCTTCATCCCGGAGTTCTTGGTGCAGGTCTCTACGCACTTGGTGCCACTGCGCGCTGATCTGCATAGTATATGAAATAGGCAACTACCCTAAAACCACAATGTCCATCGGGCACTATATTAACATGTCCGGTAATGTATTCGAACACGAACTGCTTCAGAAATACGAGAAGATCGTAAGGCCACTCAGAAGCGTGGGGCCTCACAACCCTTCGTCTTCTCTGCCCGCTTGTGGATCACTAACCTGCGAGTGTAAAGCATATTAAATTGAGTATGTGTATATGTATTTAACAACAATGACATGCTAAAATTAAATACATATATTCGTACATCGTTGTAGCGCATTCCTTTCGGCATGCTCGAACCCTGATAGATCTCGTTTGGTTGAATTGTGTCTGTGACGTCCCCTGTATGGCCTACTAACCGGCTCCGCTAAATCAACAGTTTTCGGATAAAGCATCGAATGCACAACACCCATGACCCTGTATATCTCAGCGCTCGGACGCGACATGACATCCACAAACATTTCATGCAGTCGCCCTTCAGCGGTTTGCCTCTCCTCCTGAGTTTCTGGAATATCAGTATCTCCCAAATGCAGCGTCTTTCAGAAGGCGTCTATGTCGATAGGATCAATTGGTTGGTACGCGTGCACCAACTGTTGCATCTCACATGCACATGACAGACCGCAACTTGTTCGGAGTTCGCAACCACAAAGCGCACCATCGTCCCCGATAAGGCAAATTCTTTTTGTATATTCGTCCTCCACCATTGTAATACCAGCGAACGACATTCTACCGTTCAAACGACTATACAATAGGTCTCTTCCGGTATGTTTTGCTGCGTGAAACTTCTATTTTAGTCCGAATTTCATTGATGCGCAACCCTATCATAATATGAATGTCGTGAAAAATACTTGGGAACGTATTTCTATCCGTACCAATAGCCGTTTTCACCTGTGCATGTGCACTCTCAACCCTGAAAGACAATTGACATTAAAATTCTTCATAGAACATAAATCCTTATATAAAACATCGCGTAATTATACAATGTACAAATTATAAATGAAATAAATAAATAACTTACATGTTTGTTGTGCGCCCTTCGTAATGCTTTATACTTTTAGTCCAACAAGACACAAACTTCTCCTTGTGGGGATCCAACCATTTCTTTTTTAAGTACAGAATAACATTTCTGAATCTCAATTTATTCCCATATTTAGTATCAATATAATCCACAGCTTCCGTAAACTGTTCATATGTCAAGGCTTTCAACACTTGCCCCCAACGATATAGAAAGACATCCGTTGTAGTTTTGTCGTTCCTAGCCGACACTACATGTTTCTTGACATCCATTTCAATGTGTCTCTTACAAAGTAGCTGGGTAGCATGTGGGAATACCTATTTGTCTTATACGTCGTATCCATAAACAAAACGTACGGAAATAGAACAAGTAGACGACGCGCCTTCTTGTGCGCAAAGAAGATGTGCCCCACTGCATTACTTCCGTCATCGCCTGAGTACGCATAGAAGTATTCGTGATCATGCAGAAATTTGAAGAAATACTGCATGTTAGTCATACTCCCCTCGCATCCCTTTTACTTTTTGCTGATTCGTTGTAAACCTGTCTTATGTGGCTGACATTTTCCGAATCATCTGCACGCAATTGTGCCAATATATGCTTCGGCCTGATGTTAATACTGGACATTTCTGCAATCTTCTTTTTCTCCGCTTCTGATAACCGTGTCTGCGCTGAATGCTAGTTTCGAACTTCTTCTAATTCATAATTGTACGTACCGTTTCTGACCTCTAACGTCCACTTTCCCCCATCAATTTCTCGTCCCTTCAGGTGAAATGGACAGTTTGTCATTTTGCTGCTTGTATTGCTCCGTTTGCTTCTCCCTTCCGGTATGGGTGCCTTCTCCCTAACTTTTCCTGATCTATCGCACCCTATCTCAATTCTACCTTTTTCTCCCTCTTGTTAGGAACAGCCCCAACATTTTCGAAAAGGAAGTAATTTTTGCCGTCATATTATTTTCAACTGCTCGTGCTTTAACCCATGCAATCATATCTTCCTTACTGTTGAACTCTTTGTTCGTCTGAAATATTTCGGTGTGGTCAGTATAAATGTCATCACTTTCAACGCGAAAATCCTTTTAACATAAAAAACTTAGTTTAGCATACTTAAACACAAAAATTTCGATTCAACAAATAAATTGCGCAATTACATTGTCTGCTAGAGCCAAAGTTCTGACACAATTATTATTAGCATAGGTTGGAGGGATATTGCGACTGTCCCGGGGTTTTTGCCCGAAAAAATCGCCGGAAATACGGCCGACAGCCGCCAGTTTTTTTGGCCGAAAATACCGCCGGCGGAGGAGATATCGCCGCCTGCCGGCGGTATTTTCGCCGGAAATACCGTCGGCGTTCGGCGGTATTCCAGGAATTTCGTCCGGGGATACAGTCTCCCCGTCCGAAATGTTGCAGAATAGGCAAAAAACGTCCGGATAATTACAGATCCGGGAAAAAATCTCCCCCGAATGATTTTTTTTCCCAAAAATTAAAATGAAGGGGTATATAGAGAATTTATGGAAACTAATTTAAAGTAAAAATATAAATACAGTGTAATATGGATCGTACTCGGGTATACCGCCATATTTGAATAAATGTGTCAGTGATGAAATGGAAAACAAGTGTTTCTGCAGTTTAATATAAATGGAAAACAACTAAATCTGAAGGTTGAAAAAATATAATGAACTTGGCACCTTACTTATAGGTGAAAAATTAGAAAAAAAATAATTTTTAATCATAAAGGGCAATTCGAACTCTTTACAGAGGAATGTTACTACGTTTAATAAAACCGTTACTACGTTTAGTATGCCTCTTTACTTTAATTAATTTATTCTAGAAAGTTCTCAAATTCATTAAATAGAGTAATGATAAACATCTCAACTAATTCATCAAAATTTTATTATATTATTAATTAATCACATAAATGACTAATGAATATATGTCACATGAGTTGATATGAAAAAATTATGACAATTAGTTGAGACGTCTATCATTACTCGATTAAATATTAGTTGCAATAGAACCTATGCGATAAATTCGCCTACTTGATAGTCATTTGTAAGTAATTGACAACTCCTGGGAATTAAAAATCAGCCGAGCGGTAGTTCCACAACTAGCCAACAGCCTGCAGGACGCGGGTTCAATTTTCACCCGAGATGAGAAATGTTATAGGGTGGGGCCCAATAAGTCTTAAGTTAAAATTAAAAAAAATTACAACTCCTTTGAATGAAAATGTTGATACAAAATATCAAGTATCACCGTAATTCTTCATGAAAGAATCATACTTTTAAAGCCCTTATTCATAATAATAAGCCTGTTTTTTTGGTGTTTCGAAAACTATTTTGAATGCAAATTTTGGAAAATCATTTTAATGTAAAAAGTGTATTGAAAATATAAAAAGTAGATGCTGAATAGTAAAAAGTTGTATTGAAAATAATGAAATATGATTAAAATATATTAAATTTACTGTTAAAACCAAAACCGTTTTCAAAACGAAACAAAAAGAATAGGCCCTTAGACAATACAAGAAAAATTACTCTTGATATTGTAAATAAATAAGAAAAACCTCGAAAAGACCTGATCTAACAACATAAACGCTATCTAAGGCCCTGTTCTCTTACCTAAACTCAGACCTGGGTCTGCAGCATTTTTGGGTGTGAGTCCTAAAACATGGGCATTCTGGGGTCAGACCCATGTTTCTTTTCGCAGAACTCAAACCCAAGCCTTACCTTAGGTTTGAGACCAGAAATCCCCCCCCCCCCCCCTCCCCAGATGCACCTTTCTCATCGTTCCATTTTTTTCCTTCCGCCAAACATCCCCACCCACGCCGGCCGCTGAACTTCCTCCGTTTTCTCTTCATCAAAAGACCAAAAACCTTTGGAATCAATGACTTCTTCTGGAAACTTTTTGAGCTGATGGGAACCCACATATCAGAAGGGAAGAAGAGAAAGATAAGCTCCAAGTCTTGGTTTTTCATGTACGAATTTTGGGAAAATGCTAATCTCCACCGAGTCGACCAAATTGACGAGATCGGTGCGGAGCTTCGGGGAAGTGAGGTAAGTTTTCCGACAAGGTTATGGGTCGTTGAAGTTTTGTGTTGTTGCCTTCCCCGCTGACGCGTTCTCCTTCGATTTGAATCCTAGGGATTTCGGAGAAATTGTGCCCTCAACGAAATCGAACAAATTGACAAGTCTACACGAAGATCGGAACGTGTTGCCGGAAAAAGAAGAAAGAAAAAAAGAGTGGGGAATTTGCCGCTGGAAAAAGGAAACGAAAAAACTGAAAAAAAAAATTGTTTGTGCTGGGGAAGACGATGAACAATGTCACCGACACTGTTCATCGCCTTTTTTATAAATAGGCCCATGCTATTTTCTGTTCCTTAAATGTCAGCCCCAACTTATTTTTTTTAAAAATTAAATAGGAAAAATTAAATATTAAACTATGTTAAACTAAAAATATTATGTAAATTTAAATATATCATAAACAATTAGTATTTTAGAAATATTATTATACTGAAAAAAAAAATTTTGGTTGAATATGTAAAAAATGAAAGATTGGGGGTTTATTTACTATAAAAGTAAAATAAAAGTAAAAATTTTTAAAAAAAGTACTGGAAAAAAATTTGGGTTGAGACCTGTGTTCTTTAGCTTGGGCTCAGAATTGGGTTACAATTCAGTTCTCAGAACCCTGTTTCTTAAAAATGAGCTCAGACCCAGGTTAACTGAGAACAGGTTCTGAGACCTATTCTCAGAACTACATAAAGAACAGACCCTAAATTATCACTTTTTCAATCTGGTCACGCCGTACGAAAACTCAAATAAAAGTTATAAACTATCCCATTGTCATTCCTAGATTTTAAGTTAGTGAGATTTCAGCCTTGTGATTTCGCATGGGAATGAAGCTGTATCTATGTTCACAGACGAACCGGCCTTCGAGTCCACCGACAACCGGACTAAGATCGCCGTCAATGTCCCCAGAGGTACCTGATCTCAGATTGAACACCAACAGGAAGCTCTCCCACTGCATGATGTGATTAAAGAACAAGTCAGAATATCAATAAGTAAACTAGCTTATTCTTTTGGTGAGGTCATCCATGAAGTCATCTATGATGTAACATTGGATGTTTTTTTAGGACATTTTTGTTTTGGTTTTATTTTTGATTTCTATAATAAATTTAATATATTATAATTATTTTTTATTATTTTTAAATATAATTTTTTACTATTTAGTTATATATTTTTACATTTTTAATACACTTTTTTACATTATAAAATTATTTTTCAAAAACATGTTTTCAAAATCAAGTTTTAAAACATCATAAAGAGCAAACCTTTTAGTGAAATTCCTATGAATTTTTTTTTTTTTACTTTGTGTTCTGACTTTTACTTGAGTCTTGAACAACCCCATATATTTTTTAAGGGAAACAAAGTTAGACACGGCTGCCACTCTACCTGAATTAATTCAAAGATGGTAGTAATACTAATTTTTTCGTCAACTTCATGATCATCAGGAGGTATCTATATAAATTAAGGATCACTAAACAGGTTCTTATCAGTAACTAAGCAAGCAGAAAAAGCACATTTCACATCAAATCAATGGCTGAAACAGCTAAAGTTATCGCTGATCAGAAAAGGTATTTGAAAACTACCTCCTTACCAACGCGGGAGAGTCTTGTTTCAAAAAAATAAATAAATAAATAAAAAATAATTCCCTTGCGGAAGAAGAAGGGACTTTCTGCTCTTCAAAAGCTCAAGGATTCTTCTGATCTTTCTGATGATCTTCTGCTCTTTCATCAGCTGGATGCATCAGAGCCTCCCTTGCTGAATTCATCAAGAATCAGTTTGGAAAGCTTGATATCTTGGTATAAATCTTCTTCTTAATTTGGTCGTGTGTGTTTCTCCGTCGATAAAGGCTTAGTTGTTGTTGTTGTTGTCGTCGTAGCAAGTTTGAGATTGTAGCTTAAAAGAATTTCCCCACTTTATCAGGCGAACAATGCAGGGGTACTTGGAGGCACTTCACAACCTGAGGTTATGAAATCCCTAATTGCTTCTGGAGAGGTATATAAGTCAGTTAGTCATTAGAGTGCGAATCATCTGTCTCACTTTTAGTGTATCGTTCGTGTCCTAAATAACAAAGCAAATACGCGTACATTGCGGAAACTAATTAATTTGTTTATATGATCAATTAATGCAGGAGAACATCAACTGGAATGATCTCCTCTTCATGACAAGTGAATCTGTAACAGAAGGATTGAATACAAACTATTACGGCCCGAAGAAAATGGTTGAGGCCTTCATCCCTCTTCTTCAACTATCTCCATCACCAAGAATTGTTAATCTTTCATCCCAGTTAGGACAGATACAGGTACTGGACTCTGAACTTAGAACTCAAAACAGGCTCTGTTCTCTTGTGCCTTTGGTAGAGGAAATTTTATTAGAGGGAAGTTTTTTGTTAGAAATTTTTTGGAGGGAAGTTTTTTTTGGAAAATTGTGTAGGTGAGAGATAAAAAAGTGTAATGATTGTGTTATTTTTTGAATTTATGTGAGTAGGTATTTAGAGGGAATTTTAAAATTTTAATTTTAAATTGTTGAAAAAGTAAAGTTATTTCTTTGTGTAAAGTTTTGGAAAAAAAAAAGTGATATTCTTTACCAAAGCCACAAGAGAACAGTGCCATTTTTTTTGCCTTCAAGTTCATTACGAATATTGCAGCTTTCAGAAACAAACAAATAACTCTGTTTTTGGTTTTTTCTTTATTATTATTTTTTTTTGTTCCGATTATTTTCCCACTAGTATATACCAAATGGATGGGCTAAAGGGATACTAACCGACCTCGAAAGCCTCACTGAAGAGAAACTGGATGAGATGCTGAGTGAGTTTATGAAAGACTTCAAATCTGGCTCTCATTCAGCCAAAGGTTGGCCTACAGTTTATACCAAGCAGCCCTCGCTGCATATACAAGAATCATAGCAAAGAAGTTTCCAAACTGGAAGGTGAATTGTATCTGTCCTGCCTATGTTCGGACAGACATAAATAACCATACCGGCACGCTAACAGTACAAGAAGGCGCTAAACGTCCCGTGAAGCTAGCTCTACTGCCCGATGAAGAAAATGTTGCATCTTTTTAGAACTATAGTACATTGCAACATCTACCAAGATGTTGGAAATTTTCTGCCATCCTTGTATTTTTGCATACTATTGTACACGAATAAAACTTTTGAGTCATTTATAAAAATTATTGAGCACTTTTGAGACTCGTTTGAGATTTGTTCAAATTACCAACCGGCCTGGTGACAAAACTTATTTTACAGCATACCCGAAAACATAAAAATAATGTATGAATTAATTAAGCATGATTTTACTCGAAAGGCGACACTTCGCCTTGAACAAAAAACAGGCCTGAAGGACCATCATCAGGCAGCAGAGCTATCTTCACAACATTTTCAGCACCTTCTTCTACAGTCAATGGGCCTGAGTTGAGGTTGATATCTGTTTTGGTAAATCCAGGACAGACACAATTGACCTTGATGTTCCTGTGCTTCTTCGCCAAAACTCTTGTGTACGCATTCATGGCTCCTTTCGAGACCCCGTAACCTGACAAGATTGCTGGCCATCCATTGGCTTGTAGGGAGCCTTCTTTGAAGTCTTTCAGGAGTGCATTCAGCACCTCGTCCACTTTCTCTTCTGTAAGGTTGTCAACGTCGCTAAGTATCCCTTTAGCCCATTCACTTTGTATATTCTGCAACATGGTGAGACTCTCTTAGAAGAAACAAAAAAATACACAAGTATGGATCTTTCTTTCTCTTTTGCACAGGAATTTCTTAGTTAGAAACCAAAATTTCAGGGAATGTCCAATTTCTAGATCTTTTGCACATTCTAGTAGTGAATTGAACCTTTCTGATATTACCAGATCCCAAAATCTATATGATGTTTCCATTCTGGAAAAATTGACCTTTAGTACTCCTTTATTTCCCAATAAAAAAGAGTCGTGTTTGGAATTATAGCTTAAAACTCATTAACCGTAGTATACTTGACATGGATGAGTTACCCTTAACTTGCCGGCGCTAGAGGAAACGTTGACAATTACTGGTGATCGAGAAAACTGCAGAAGTGGTAAGAAGGCTTCAACCATTCTTTTTGCACCATAATAGTTTATCTCCAAGCATTCTAGTGTCGACTCGTAAGTCTGAGTCATTGCACTCGTTAGAACATCCCAGCTTATTTGAGCTTCTTCTGTCTGCATTTGATCCACATAAAAGATCAAAGAAAGAAAAAGATTTAGTTTTTTAAGTCCCATAAGATTGAAACTTACCCCTCCAGCAGCAGCAGACGAAGACTTTATTGCATCAGCATCCACATGAACACCAGAGATTCCTGCATTGTTCACCTAAAGAAAAAGACAGATGATATCAATGAATTCTCTATTTGTGGCCATTTATTTGGACATATACTAGTCGAGAATCGATCAATTTTAAGTCTAAAAGAGCAGAAAGAGCAAGAAACATGTTTTTGCACATATTCAAACAACTACAATGAATTAGCAACTGAGTTCAGATCAGTTGTACAACGTATTATGTAATAATCATGTAACATAACCTCAACTTCAAGTTCATGTATCTTATCTCATTCAGAACATTTGTATCTTGAAGTTGTAGTACATGGTTGGTACAAAGTTAGATATAACACGGAATTACTCAAGTTCCACATAAAGCACAACATGGATTAAACTAAAAGTTTCTCAACCTACCAAGATATCGAGTCTTCCAAACTGATTCTTGACGAATTCCGCAAGCGAAGCAACACTAGATGAATCAGCCACATCAACCTGATGAAAGAGCAGAAGATCACCCGAAAGATCACCGCGAGTTTTGAGCTTGTGGAGAGCATCAAGACCCCTTTTTTCATCTCTGGCAGTCAAAACCACAGTGATTCCATGAGAAGCTAACTTCCTGCATACCTCAAAACCAATCCCTTTGTTTGCCCCTGTCACCACTGCATATCTACTAATAAAAACACAGATGAGAAATACTCTTGTTAATTAATTAGAAGAAGTTGAACATGTATAAAATCAAAACAGAAGATACTAATCGGGAGAAAAACCTCTTTGCTTCTGCCATTTTTGGTACGAGGATTCTAGAATTGCTTTGGTTGATTGAAAACTAGTCCCAAGATATACAAAGTTTATGTGCAGAGTCTATGTGCACAGTCATCAATGTTTGTTTGACTAAATGTCCTCCATATGTTAGTCAGCATCTACCCACCATTTTTGAGTAGGTAGAAGCCGTCGGGGAAATGTCTACCTCGATAGAAGGGGGGAGAAAAAAGAAAGTGGAGCCTTTACCACATTTTGTCCCTTTTCTTTTTCTGTTTTTTTTGCCTGCTACCGATGTGCAAACGGAAAAAGCAAGCAAGTTGCTTGCTTTTGGCTATTTCTTTTTTCTATTTTTTATTAATAGTGGTATATGATATGACAGTAAAATATCTTCTTTTTTAATAAAGTTGTTGGAGAGAAATATGTTTAAAGGTATTAGGTGAAGTGGTAGATGATGTGGTAACAAAATACCTCCTTTAGAGGTAGAACTATTACGGATGTCTGATAGATGTCGTTCCAGCTACCAAAAATATTTATAAAAACCTACTAAAAACTAGTATAGTAATAAGCAGGATCGTCTCCACAGGGACTGGTAACTTTATTTCTCTCGTAAAACAAAACACATAAAAACACCCAGTTGAAAACATAATCTCAGTTAATTCATGCAATTTATCATCGATGCAAATATATTCATGCAAACATAAATCAATCAGTTATAGGTCACCGTGAATTCAAACTAGCCTTTCATAGACGTGTCAATAGTCTATGAAGGTCCGGCTAATAAGAAATCTACAGACACAACCCAATTCCCCCTTACTTTATCGACAATTACCGTGAATCCGCACAGACATAATTGCTACTCTAATTAACAAGGAACAGGTCGTAAGGCATCGACACCTATTAACCAAGTTAACAGCATTAAGATTTAGGGAAACCCGATTTTAGTTATTCCTACCCGCGTCACCAGTTCAGAATTACTAATCCTTTACCCTGCATTACCTTAAGGTAATTTTACCACTAATTAACATATCCACTAAATGATATGAAGTAGTGAGACAGATTAATTGGTTCTACCCGAATTTAAACAAGTTGTGCAGGCTTATATAAATTCAAGTAATAAACTTTATAAACCCAGAGTAAAAAGGAATTCATGCATGCATTACACGAAGAACAATTAGATCTCATAATTGTAAGAACAACGTTGATCAATCCTCAACTAGAAAATAAAATAAAGCAATAAAACTAAATTAAAGAAAAGAAATTAACATTGATTAAAGAGGGAGAAGGTAGAGAGCCGAAACTCTCTACTGTGAAGGCATGAAAATTATCGTACAAAGCATCCCTTTATATAGGGGAATTATCCTATTAATCTCCTAATAAAAAAAGAAAATAACTAATTAACTTGTAGAGAAAGTAAACTACCCAATTAAAGAAGGAAAAGAATTCCTTAAAAGTCACAGGCGGCTGAAACGTAAAAGAGGCGCAGCCCTTGATTTGAATCAATTCATTGTTGGTTCTGACGCATTGGATTAGGAAAAGGAAATTCCAAATCTCCTACTTGCTTCACAAGTCAATTAAGACTTCTCTTCCATAATGCCACCTAGCTGCTTAAGTAATTCATACACATGCAATTTGGAATTGGAATCCAATTAGCTTGCTGCTTACTCCATTTACACGCATGCATTCAATCTTGAACTTGGATTGGATTTTGGCTTCAATTAATTCATTAACTTGGCCCATAAAGAATTAGCTTTCAGCCCAACAAAGTAGAGTTCAGCCCAAGTAGTAATTATCAGATCCGCTTGGTCCTTCTCTAGCCCAACTCATATGCAGCTTTATGGCATTCTGCTATTATTTGCTCGGCTGCTATTCACTGGCGCCCGTTTGGACAAATGGATCCTTATTTCTGCTCTTTTAGACACTATTCTCTCTTTTTTGCCTTACTTCTTAAAACATGTGCTTAACATAGAAAGATACTCCAAAAATTCGTGAAAACTACCAATAAAAATCTAAAATAACCGTACTAATTAGAGCATATCAATGCCCTTAGCAACTTCCAATTTTATAGGATATCCCCTAAGGACACGTGTTAGCAAGTTGGAGTCCACAATTTACTTTAATTAATTTATTCTAGAAAGTTCTCAAATTCATTAAATAGAGTCATGATAAACATCTCAATTAATTCATCAAAATTTTATTATATTATTAATTAATCACATAAATGACTAATGAATATATGTTACATGAGTTGATATGAAAAAATTATGAAAATTAGTTAAGACATCTATTATTACTCGATTAAATATTAGTTGCAATAGAACCTATGCGATAAATTCGCCTACTTGTCATAGTCATTTGTAAGTAATTGACAACTCTTGGGAATTAAAGATCAGCCGAGCGGTAGTCCCACAACTAGCCAACAGCCTGCAGGATGCGGGTTCAATTTTCACCCGAGATAAGAAATGTTATAGGGTGGGACCCAGTAAGTCTTAAGTTAAAATAATAAAAAATTGACAACTCCTTTGAATGACAATGTTGATACAAAATATCAAGTATCACCGTAATTCTTCCTGAAAGAATCATACTTTTAAACCCCTTATTCATGATACTAAACAATACAAGAAAAATTACTCTTGATATTGTAAATAAATAAGAAAAACCTCGAAAAGACCTGATCTAACAACATAAACGCTATCTAAGGGCCTGTTCTTTTTGAGCGTTTTGAAAACGATTTTGAAAATAAATTTTGGAAAATAGTTTTATAATGTAAAAAATATATTGAAAATGTAAAAAGTAGATGCTAAATAGTAAAAAGTTGTATTGGAAATGATGAAATATGATTAAAATATATTAATTTACTGTTAAAACCAAAATCGTTTGGGCACGTTCTGAGAACTTGTAATTGCCCGTTCAATGCAGAATGAAGATAAACAAAGGCACAATTGTTAGCCAAAGCTAACTTCTTGTTCATGACGGTAATGAGATTCACGTAGCCAAAAAAATGATTAGATGAGTTAAAACTATCATCTGATAATTATTATGATTGAATTTTTGCACTAAATATTTTCACTTTCTTAATTATTTTCCTCTGCGTAATTTTAAAATTTAGGAACAAAATCAAGTTTTGGCCTAAAGGAATAAGGAAAAAGAATCGCATCAAATTTTTTGAAAGAAAAAGAAAATGGAATTCAGGTTGTGAGTCTTGTAACTATTGATTATTGTGTAAGAAAGAGTAGACATTTCAAAATAATATCAAATGTACTGATAATACATGTGTATCCTCTGACATTCAATAAGACCTGTTAAACGTTAGAGGATACACTTGTATTCTCGAGATGAGCAATCTGTACTCAAACATTTTACGAGTTTGAACAATGCAAAAAGTATTTTAGTAACCTAAAAAGGAGACACATTTATGCAAGAGAAAAACATCCCAGATGACCCTCCCTTAGGCAACAGAGCCAGCCACACTGGACTTTCAGCCCCTTCTTCCACAGATAAAACCCCATTCTGGCAATTAATATCTGTCTTAACATAGCCAGGGCACACACAGTTGATCATCAACTCAGGGTACTCCTTGGCTGTGATCCTTGTGTACGCATTCACGGCGGCTTTTGATAACGTGTAAGCTGCAAGAACAGACGGCCAGCCTTCGGCTTCCAAGGAACCTTCTTCGAAATCTTTCAGAAACTTGTTCAGAACCTCATCCACCTTCTCCACAGTCAGGCCGTTGGGATCGTCTAGTACTGTTTGAGCCCATTTGTTGCCTAAGAACTGTCAGTTGCCTTGAACTTGAAAGATTAGAAACGGGACTCTCTTAGTGACGCGGAAGTAAGGAGGGCTGCGGATTGATTACCTTTAGCTTTCCTGATAAGGAGGAAACATTGACAATTCTTCCAGAATCAGATGATTGAAGGAGTGGAATGAGTGCTTCGACTGCCCTTTTGGCTCCGTAATAGTTTGTTTTTAAGCATTCTTCCGCCAGTTCATAAGTTTGAGAGGATATCTCATTCCAATTCAGGTATCCACCTGGCTGCAATTTACGGTAAATGTGTCTCAACCGGACACGAGGATGAGATGTAATCCATATACGCTACTTACCTGACGACTTGCTGAAGCAACCAGAGCATTATCCACTCTAACACCGATAATGGCTGCATTGTTTACCTGCCCACAGTTTCTGAATCCTGTTATTATTGAAATTATGCTTGTCTCAACAGCAACAACTAAGCGTTTGTCTCGCTACATGGGGTCAGGATCAGGAAACTTCCTGAACTCCTAGAACTTTATAAATCCAAACCATCAAACCAATTTAAATTCTAAAGCTCACCTTGTTGCATAAGAATCATATAAATCAAAATAAGTTCTTCCAAAGTTTTCAAAAATTTAATCAAAGAGAGCATGAATGGAGGGAGGTACCAATATATCAAGCTTCCCGAACTGATTTCTGATGAACTCTGCAAGGGAAGATATGCTGTCAAGGTCCGCTACATCAAGCTGATGAAAGATCAGATTGTCGGAAAGACCAAGCTTCTTGAGACCTTCAACAGCTTCAATCCCCCTCTTCTCATCTCTGGCAGTCAGCATCACTATCACCCCCTTGCAAGCTAACTGCCGGCATATTTCCAATCCGATCCCTTTATTCGCGCCCGTGACAACTGCAACCCTGGAAGAACACCAGATGAATAACCAGGCACTAATCAAAAAGCACAAAAAGATACAAAAACTGAAACTACCTCTGTGTGGAAAGAAAATGAGAAGCACCATCCATGGTTCTAGTTTTAGATTGTTCAGTGCTGTTGCAACATACACAGATTTTTGAAGTTCTCCTTATTAATTTTTCTACAACTCTGCCGCCATGGAATCTTGTGAAGAAAACTAGAGTTGCAACAGACAAGATAACAAACAGACAGAGCTGAGCTGTGGGTACGTGGCCTAATAAAATATGTATTAGGAACCTGTCAGTGCCTTCAATCTCATGAATAAGATTTTATTCCCATATTGACACAATGAAATGGAAGATACTGACAACAATGTAGTATTAAAACAATTAAGGTCAGACAACTGAAAAGTTTAAGGAAATGTTTACATGCATGAAAATTGAGTTTACACTTTACTGTTACAGTCTTACAGATTAGACCATTACTATAAAGAGATTAGAAGGGTGACTCCTCAGCACGAATGAAGAACAAGCCCGAAGGACCATCATCGGGCAGCAAAGCAAGTCTCGTGATACTTTCCGCGCCTTCATCCACTGTTAGTTTGCCTGTGTTGAAGTTTATGTCAGTTTTCACAAAACCAGGACAGACGCAGTTGACTTTGATGTTTGGCTGCTTCTTCGCCACGATTCTTGTGTATGCATTCATGGCTGCTTTCGAGACTGTATACGCCCCCAAGAATACAGGCCATCCTTTGGCTTCAAGGGACCCTTCTTTGAAGTCTTTCAGAAATTCATTCAGCACCTCATCCACTCTCTCTTCTGTAAGGTTTTCGGCATCGCTTAGAATCCCTTTAGCCCAGTCACTAGGTATATTCTGAAAAAATGTAAAGAACTGCATCAGGTTCATCCTTTTCCAATATTAGACAGAACCATATCCAAGTATGTTTTCATAACAGAATATCCGCATGTTTACATTTCATAACCAAGATCAAGAAAATTCAAGGAAGAAATGTAAACAATTTTACCTTTAATTTCCCCATTTCTGAGGAAACATTGACAATTCTTGGCGATTGAGATAACTGGAGAAGTGGGATAAAGGCTTCAATCATTCTTTTCGCGCCATAGTAGTTTGTTTGCAAGCAGGCCACTGCTGACTCATATGTTTGAGTTAGTATCTTATTCCAATCAATTTTAGCTGTTCCTGTCTGCATTTCAGATAACAAAGGATCAAACAAAATCTTCCAAGTACCAGGCAAACCTATAAATTACAAAAGAACCAAGATAACCACTAACCAGCATATCAAATATTTGGGAAAATATCACCCGTGCTACATAGCACACGCGCCACTCTCACGTGAGGGAAATTGCATTTTTACCCCCCAGTTTGTGAGTAGCACCTGTGCTATGTAGCAGGTGATCTCACCGCCAAATATTTAAAAGCCTACCACATTTGCCACCCCCCACCCCACCCCACAAAGCAGGAAAACGGGCTTGAATTATCTTAAATTTCTGATTAGTCCAACATATTCTGGTTTAGTTTTCTTTTCTTCATTATCCTGCTTTACTTAGAGCCCTGAGGAAGTCTGACAGGTCCTAAATGCTTTAACTGAATTTACCAGGTTTAGAGCAAAATCAACATTTCAACAAGAGAAATCAAGATATTGCATCTTTTTGTAATTCACAAAACTTGCTAAAGGTCACAGGTTGTTGCTAACATTTCTTCAAGTAAACTGCACTTTGGTTTTAAGCTACAAATCAAGGTATGGAAACATACACCAGAAGCAGCTCCTCCTGAAGCTAAGAAAGCATCTCTGTCTACCTCGGCTCCACCTATCCCTGCATTGTTCACCTGGAGAGGAAAACATAAATTAGCACAAAAGGCAAGAACAATGAAATGGGACGTTTTTATTAAAGCAATTAATCAAGAAAACTCCAGTAATATTCGAGTTTGAATGATACCAAAATGTCGAGCCTTCCAAACTGTGCCTTGACAAATTCTGCAAGTGAAGCAACACTTGATGAATCTGCAACATCAAGCTGATGAAAGAGAACTTCGCCGGAAATGCCACCGGAATCTTTAATCTTGCTTAGTGCATCAAGTCCCTTCTTCTCATCCCTTGCAGTTAACACCACAGTGATTCCTTTTGAAGCTAACTGCCTCACAATCCCAAATCCTATCCCTCTGTTTGCCCCAGTCACAACCGCAAACCTGCATATGGACAACGAATAATGAAGAGTGAATTGGAAGTATAAAAAAGTGCATTCAAAAATGACCGAGTACAAAATTCAAAACTCCAAAAACATGTTTCTGAAAATATGAAAACGAACAGATCAAAACAGAAGAAACCAACCTCTTTGCTTCTGCCATGGTGATCAGTGCGAGGTTTCTAGAGTTTGCCTTTGTTTTCTGGGCTCTTCA
Organism: Leptodermis oblonga; assembly: GCA_016801395.1. Classification (NCBI taxonomy): domain Eukaryota; kingdom Viridiplantae; phylum Streptophyta; class Magnoliopsida; order Gentianales; family Rubiaceae; genus Leptodermis; species Leptodermis oblonga. Next base: position 3,091,564 of record CM028755.1, read on the forward strand.
GTCATCATCTCATGCTTATATATTAGGGTAAAGTACAATACACCCCCCCGCCCCCGGGGGTTGTTTGTCCTTTACCCTATGTCTTATTCTTGATGGAATCCCGCTCACCGATTTTAACATCCGAATTAAATACAAAGGAAAAAATTAGACTTCTATGGCTACGAAGTTGACATAACCTGTCCAATATCCACCACTTCTTTCAAGAGTTTCAGGCTTTTCCATCAACGTAAACTGGACCCTCGATTGATTACTCGAGAAATTTCCATTCATCAAAATTCATGCAGAACTTTTATAGAGAAAATGATATCGCATTTAACCATTTCTAAAATTATTAGGTACTTAAAATTAAATTTTTTTCACTCTCCAAATCATTAATCATATCTTTACATAATATTTTGTATATTTTCGAAAATTAAGAAGTTAGAACTGTTACCTTTTATATAACTCCCCACCATGGTTTTCCTTTGTTAGGAAACTGGTTGATAATTCCATCAAATTTCATATTGCATATAAACAGATAAAAATTTACATTAGAGGTAAAATCACAAAAAAAAAAACAATTAAGTGATAGGCAGTTTAAAAAATAACAGAAAATTCATAATGACTGACATGGACCATTCCACAATCTCCGCTTGTCATCCTATGTATTACCAATGTCTAGTTGGCATATTTGCTTCAGGCATTTGATTGGTCAACCTCAGCCCATGAGAAAATTCCTTAACTTTTTCACTATGCATATCATTTTCCTAATAAAAATTACCCCAAGAAAATCTCCACACAGTTTCTTTGATACAACAAACAGATATATAAATCACATCAATGGATGATTAACCATGGCCTTGATTACAGAAAGATCATGGAGGACCATTTTGTTAGAAGGGTGACACTTCTCCCTTAGTGAAAAAGGAGCCAGAAGGAGCATCATCAGGCAATAGAGCAATCTTCACAATCTTTTCAGCACCTTCTTCCACAGTCAATATGCCTGTGTTGGAGTTTAAATCAGTTTTGACATATCCAGGACAGACGCAATTCACCTTCATGTTTGGCTGCTTCTGCGCCACGATCCTTGTGTGCGCGTTAATGGCTGCTTTTGAAACTGTGTAAGCCCCAAAGGTTAAAGGCCATCTTTTGGCTTCGAGAGATCCTTCTTTCAAATCTTTCAGAAATTCATTCAGCACCTCCTCCACTCTCTCTTCTGTAAGGTGGTTGACATCGCTTAGTATCCCTTTAGCCCATTCGCTTCGTACATTCTGAAAAAAAAAATGTTAAGAAACTGCTTCAGGTGCATTCTTTACCACTAGTCAAAATCATACTCGAGTATCTATTTCCTGATGCAGTTTCTACATCTACTTTTGATATTCTTGAGTTACAACTTACATATAAAAGTTCTCATTTCTGTAATATGTCCTAATGTTAAAAGTAGTCTAGTAGAGCAGAGTCTAGATCCTATCATGTTTTCCAGATTTACCACTTGGTAGTATTGATTTGTTTGAATTTGCAAAATGAAAATCCACATAACTGAAAAGAAAATTTCAAAATAGTATCACCTGTAATTTCCCACCTTCTGAGGAAACGTTGACAATTCTTGGTGCTTGAGATAATTGGAGAAGAGGGATAAATGCTTCGATCATTCTTTTTGTGCCATAGTAGTTTGTTTGCAAACAGTTCACTGCCATCTCATATGTTCGAGTCATTATCTCATTCGAATTACTTGCTCTCTGCATTGATTGAAATTAGGATCAAAGAGAGTCTTCAAGTACCACACACATTTATAAACGAAACAGGCCATATCATCTTAAAGAACCTATCACACTTTTCCCCCTCCCCCATCCAGGAAAAATTAAAGAACAGCTTCAAAGAATGAGAATGGCAGGACACAACAATAATCCTTGCAACTAAAATGTGGACTAAGTCCTCCGATACCGAAGATACATAACACCTTTTCTAATCCAAAAAACTTCCTAAAGGTCATAGGTTCTGGCTAATATTTCTTCAAGCAAACAACAGCACACTGATTTAGCCACAGTTCAAGGTTAGAAAACAAAAATTTTACCTCTCCAGCAGCTCCTGCTGAAGCTCTAACAGCATCACCAGCTACATTGCCTCCAACTATTCCTGCATTGTTCACCTAAAACAAAAATACCTTAGAACACGAAGATAATGAAACTGTCAAACAATTATCATTTTTTCTCATATGATAAATATTAGCATTATCCCGCCTTAAAAAGCAAAAATTAAAAGCTAGCATGTTGTTGGAGACTGAAAGTCTAAAAGCTTCAACATTTATTGTTTCCACATAGATCAAGGCCCCATTGCCCCCATGCATAGTTTGACAAAATCTCGATTCGTATAATACGATCTTAGGATTCTAGGATCCGAAATAACAAATCAACCATAACTCCCGATTCTATTCGATCCTACTCAAATCTACTGAAATGCACATTTTTTTTTGTAGGATCCCTATTGATTCTAATCCTACACCCAATTCGATTTCACGTGGATCCCAATCTTGCAAATTATGCCCTCATATATCTACCGCATAAAGCTTAATTGCTTGGGTTTAAGTCATAATAGGTAAACATATAATGATTTAAGAGCAAAACAGCCAAAAACTATGAAAATTGGGCATTCATGCTAAAGCAATTAATCAATAGACTTAAAAACATCCAAACCAAAGATTAGCTAGAGCCTATCGATTGCTACCAAGATATCAAGCCTTCCGAACCGAGCCTTGACGAATTCGGCAAGTGAAGCAACACTGAACGAATCTGCCACATCAAGCTGATAAAAGAGCACTTCGCCGGAAATACCGCCGGAATCTTTGAGCTTGCGGAGTGCTTCAAGTCCCCTCTTCTCGTCTCTTGCGGCTAACACGACGGTGATTCCTTGAGAAGCTAGTTGCCTCACAACTTCAAATCCTAACCCTTTGTTTGCTCCGGTAACAACTGCAAATCTACAACAGGACTACAGATTAGAGAATAAAAACAGCAAACCGTCAAACAAATATGATTGAAGGCAAACGAAGAACGGAGAACAGAAGCACCAACCTCTCTGATCCCGCCATGATCGATTTCAATCAAGGATCTTTTTATACAGTGAGCTCTTTTTTGCTCAGTTCTTCATAGCTTTCCTAAGTTTGTAGGACCGCGTTGATTATAGGTGCTGTTCTTTTTGTTTTGGTTTTGGATTTGGTTTTGTTTTATTGTTTTAACAAATAAATTTAATATATTATAATTATTTTTTATCATTTTCAATACAATTTTTTACTATTCAGTTATAATTTTTTACATTTTCAATATACTTTTTACATTATAAAACTATTTTTCAAAAATATATTTTTAAAACTGTTTTTAAAACATCATAAACACCCCATAATGAGTTACCCCCTATTAAATACTGCATTAGTCAGTATTTGTCACATGTACTAAATTAACACTTCCTCCATTTCAAAATATAAGTCGTTCCAAGTTTTTACACATATATTAAGAGTCAAAATGACCTTATCTATGAATAACATATCATATGAGATTTCAATAATTAATGTAAGTAATGAAATGTTTTACGAGTTAAGGCAAATATGGAAAAAAGATGTCCAAAATAGCTGGAATAGAATTACTGTTATTTTGAAACAAGGTTGAAAAATTAAAATGACTTGTGTTTTAGAACAAATGGAGTAAAGGTATCTTGGGTGCTATTGTTTGCTTGAAGAAATACAACAACTACAACTATGTCTTTTTCTCATCGGCGGGTGACGACAAGTTTTGGTAGCTTGAGTGATATCGTTATTGCCGAACTCAATGCCTACACTGCATTTGCGGTACACGAGCAACTGAACAAACATTGAATTAAACAGTACATGCTCTTATTTCGAATCAAGAGATAGATAAATAGACATCTCCCATTGCACTGATCGAGGGCGTTCGTAGTGACTAAGGGTGTCGAAGACCAAGAAGTAAGTTCGTATCTCGCCACACTATACTTATCAAGACACACATATTCATATACTGTATGTTATAATACAGCTTGCCATTTTTTAAATTTGCTTTCCAATTATTTGTAAGTCCTTTCATACGGTTCTATATCTTTCAATATTGGTTCATGCCTATGAAAAGTAATAGGAAAAAGGGCCCTAGGAAAAATATAGAGCACAATGACCGATCAGATGAGCCCACACAACAACCTACCGGCCCAAAAAAATTAGAAAGGCCCAATAATTTCAATTGGAGAAAGAGAAAATCATCACATCTGAGATTGCCACTACAAGCCCATTACATTCAATTTTTATTTTTTTTTAACCAAAAGAGAACCATTATATTAATTAAGAATAGTCAAAGTTTTTACAAAACTAAGCTGGATTATGATACAAGGGATCTGAAAATTGTTCGAAACTAAGGCTTGCGCCAAAGGTGGTGTAAAATCTGTTTTCAGAGCTGAATATTGCAGTGCTAGAAAGCTAGCAGGAGAGTTTCCCTCCTGAAAGATGTGAGGGATTGTGAATCGAGGTAGCATGTTTTGCTATATTAAACGAACCACATATTGAAGGTCCCATAGAGCTTTCCAATTGCTCATAATTATTTCCACTAAATACCTTGAGTCTGTCTCAAAGATGTCATCCTCCAAACCCAAGCTTTGACATACTCGCAAGCCATGCAGGAGGGTCATAAATTCAGCAAAAGAATTCGTACCAACGCCTAGAAATTTTCCAAAGGCATGGATGACACCTCCAGTGGAGTTTCGAACTATAACACCGCAGTCAATAAACCCCGGGTTCCCCAATGCTGAATCGTTCAGATTTACTTTGAATCTCGAAGGAGGGAGAAAAATCCAATGTACTAGTTTAGGGAGGCGCTTGGTGGATGGCAGCATTGGTGCTATAAGGCCAGAGCTTTGCAACACATCGTCTGCCCCTGCCCGCCTTGCAAAAGGAAATATTCGAGAGATTGCTTGCAGCATTGAAGCTATTTCCACTCGGAGGTGTATTGTGTTCTTTGGTATAGCATCAAACACAAGTTGATTTATGATTTTCCTAAGCTCCCAAGTGATCAATAGGCTCAGAAATTTTTATTTTATAAATAAGATTTTTACATTATTAGTCCCTCTAAAAATTACAAATATATCCCTCGGGTTTTCAAAAGTTTCTTGTTTTCTGTTTATTTTTTCACCAACTGTAAGAGTGATCTCAAGTTGAGCCTCGCCGAGATTTGAAGCGCTCAAACCGTGATCGTTTATTAGTTAATCGATCTAAAATTCCTTTCATGTTCGTTCATTTATTGAATAAATGAGATTTAGGTGAACTTTTACTGAGTCAATCCTAAACTTGTTCGTGAGTTCTCAACTATAACTAACAAAAATTGATCTGGTAATTATGACCAAATCTTTAGAAAATATTTAATAATTTCCAAAACCAAATATACTTAATTATAATTTAACCAAACATCGGGAAAGATAAAGGGCAAATGACACAAATCCCCCTATGGTTTATACCTTCTGACAATTACCTCCTTATGGTTTTATAATACCATGTTACCTCTTTGTGTTTTAGGACTAAAATGTCACACTAACGGAAAATCTCTTCATTAACAATGTTAGTATAAAATACCAAAAATGTCCTCGTACCTGGAAAGTCAAAACGGAATAAATTTCCGATCTTCCCAAATTCTTCCACGGTTCGCACTTAGCACCCCAAAAAAGTTGCTGATTGAAAATCTCTTGCTTCTGAACGCAAAGCAACCTATCGGGCGACGACCATGAAAAAACAATTGTTGATGTCCAACGCTATCCCCAGTATAATCCCCGCCCACAGTCCCTCTTGAAGTGGAAAAGAATAATCACTGATAAAAAACCTTCCCTTCCTAACCAGTAGCAATCCGTTGACCGTCGACCAAAAAGGGAGTTGGAGTATTTGATTATTGATGTCGGGAACTATCCCCACTACAATCTTCTTCCATAGTTGAAGGATTTTAATACGGCAATTTTATTTATTGGAAAGTCAAGCTCGCAGTTGCAGAAAAACAAAAAAACCAACAGCTACTGATGATGATTAGTCACTAGTGGTTGATGTTGATACAGAGGGTGGGAGATGGAGATAATGGAACAAGGTGAGGATGAGGATGGATATGAAGGAGGTCTCCAGTACACGTGCAATATTGTTTCTTTAATCTACCAAAAAAATGTATATGTTACCCTTCTTCTCAATTTCTTTTGGCTGGTGTTGTAATTATTAATGTAAGTTTTATGGGTTTGATTCTCATTTTTTTTTTTTTTGGTTTTGTTAGTGGCGAAGAAAGGGAAAGAGATTGTCATTGGAATCTGTTTTTTGGGTTTTGGCACTGTTGAATTTTTCTATCAGCAATAAGATGTTTTCTTTTGTTATCATTTGATGCCGTTGTATTGGTTGGGATTGATGGAGTTGCTGCATCTTTTCGTGATGCTCTGTTTTGGTTGAAACAAATGATGCAATTTTCGGAGGATTTTTGTATGGATGCTGCTCTTTGCACCCATTGTGTATACACATAAAGTGTATTTTGTGGGACCTATTAAATTTAATTCCTAAAACACCCATGAGTGGAAATCCACGTAAGAATGCCAAATATGAAGATTAAATTAAAAATTAATGATTTGGAAATCTATTTGATGGTGAGTTGGATAGAAATCCATTACTGACTTATACTCGACCACACCCATAAAAATTCCATAAAACGGTAAACTCACCGGAGGATGGACGGAGGAAAACATAGAAACAGTAAACTCACCGGAGCATCGAGAGCGGCGGCGCATAAATCACCTGAGCATCGATGGAAGGCGACGTGCGGCGGCGCATAAATTGTCCGGGTGAGAGATCCGAAAAGTTTGCCTAAATTGTAATGGATTTTTATTTGAAATTTTGGTGAATTTATTTCGAAATTTTGAATGACATTGTTTCAAAAGAGATTGAACTCCTTATTTTGATGGTCTCTGTTGTGATTAATATGGAACCTTACATATAGATAAGGTGATTCAACAGAAATAGGATATGCAATGGCGTAGGCGGGGCGGGGAGGGGCAACGTGACGGGGAGAAATAGACGGTAGCCATGGCCAGTAGCTTTTAGGTGTTTGAACAATAATACCGGCCCAATTATTTATGTTTATTAGTAATATTTTTTTGAGAATAAAAATTGGGTTGTATATGTATATACCAGTGGCTACATACTCCTTTAGCATAAGCATCTTCGGCATCAACATCATAATAAAATGTCCAGTTCATCTTCCTCATACTTTTCCTTGTCACTAACTGAGGAAGTGGATTAGGAAAACCTGCAGTGTTCTGTTCGAGTACTTTTTTTGAATACTTTGAGTATCCACTCCCAGCTAAGACAATTACTACCAACAAATCCGACCTCTGTACTCATCTTGATCTTATTTGTGAGTAATCTGCAGTGTGGCGTCTAGTTTGCGAATAACTGCAGCTTGCGGCTTGTGACCGTTAATACCTTCTTCTCCGACATCCCATTCCATTGGAACGGCATCTCCCTCATGTCTGGTCAGAGGTTTAAGTATACATATGATTTTAAATCTAAAATGCCTACATCATTAAATCGAACTCATGGCAGGCATACATCCCTGAGATATTGGATCGACATACACAATTGCATTATCTTTTGTTTCCCAAATAATTACAACAGACTACATCATTTCCAACTCATCATTTTTTGTTTAATTTGGATTCTTATGTGGCATCCCTCTTGGAATTCCACTACTGTTTCACTAAATGAGCAATTTTGGTATAAAAATTATTATGGCCCACAAAACCCACTTTATGTGCACAAAAGTGTGCACATAATTGGTGCAATAAACATTTTCTTTTTTGTATGGGCATGTTCTCTTCACTTGGGTTTCAAACCAAGTTTGAAACATTATTTTGGAGAAATAATTTTATAATCAATTTTCATCATTTTCAATACAACTTTTTACTATTTACCCACATCTTTTTATATTTTCAATATACTTTTAAATTTTTATATTCACTTGGTGAAATCAAGTGAAGAGAACAGGCTATATGTTGCAGGTTGGAGTTTCTTAGTTGTCTTGAATGTTGCTGGAATTTTCGACTGCTACTGCATAGTTGCTGCTATAATTTGTGTAGTATTCTTGCTTCAATTGTTGCTGTCTCCTAAAGTAAGGTTTTTCGAGCAGAGAGATTCAGCATAACTGGAAGGGAAAGGGGTAGTTTCGGCACGGAAAAAATTTGAGTTAAACTTTTTTATCAGTCTCACCTGCGATTTACGGGTGTAAATTTGATACTTCGTTAGTGAAGAGCTTTTCTGTTAGTTTGACATTTTAGTCCTAAAGCATAAGGGAGTAACATAACATTTTAAAGTCAGAGGGGTAATTGTCACGATAAGTAAAGCATAGCGGGCTTCTATCTTTTGCCCAAAGATAAATGTAACTTGCCCAACACTTTTAGAGCTAGAAATCCAGAATTCAAATATCATTACACACACTGATATCCGCTCACTTATTTATGTAACACTTCTGAAAGAGAAAATAAAAATCCCAAAGACTAAGCAGATATTAAAATCAAAACCTCGACGGAGCAAACCACGACATTTTTGGTAAAGCTTTCACTTCTCCTTCCTCTCCTTCTTCTCCGCCATCATCATCCACAGCCAAGAGCTTCTTGTAGTCACGCAGATTATAGACCACATTTGGCTGAATCAGAGTTGGAAATTGGGATGAATCAACACAGAAATTAATGCCCGACCCGACAAAAATAGCATGTTTCCCTAAATCTTCCTCCATCGTCGAGTCCTTCCTCACCAGATCCAGCCGGAAAACCATATCCGGACGAGAGCTGCCCCCATCCTTCCGGTGAACGAGGAGTAAATCTCCGGTTGTTGATTCCACCACCAAGTGTATCTTTCAAGGCGATCCCAAAAAGGGTCGGTCGATTGGTGTGTTAATCGTAGCGATTTTGTTCAAGGCGGGTGCTGATTCGGAAACGTCCAGAGCATAAATGGAGCCAAAAACATCTATGGCATAGAATTTTCGTGTGTTTGGGTGATAATTCAAATCACACAGCATGACTCCCCTAGAAGCCACCCTTCTCCAATTCTTCGCTCCCGAAACCCAGAAAACCAAACAATCGCCAATGCTATTGAAAGCCACCACTATGGACATCGTAGCCAAGTCCGGATCGGAAACGAAAGCACGGTTGATGTTCGGTGACCGGTGGATCATAAAACTAGGATGAGTCCTGCAGCAGCCCACGTCCCCGAAGCTTGGGAGGTCAAGTTTTGAAAATGTGAAGGGATTTAGCAACACAACACTAGTATCTTCAGAAACCGCCAATAGCCTGCCAAAACCCACGTCAAAACATTCGGTTCCTTTAGCCTCCGGCACCGGAAATTTAATAGAAATGCGCTGTTTGGCCAAGCTGTAGAAACCAAACTCTCCATTGAAATGTGAGAACAAGATGAACGGAATGCTCGGCCAAAGTTTCAGAAACTTGCCGCTCTCTGAGGTAACAGCAGTCCTCCATGGTTTACATACGCCTTTGATGGCCATGAAATCCTCCACGGATTCCGATAAGGCGCGTCTTGCAATCATCGTCACCAGTTCCTTGGGGAGGTCAGACCAATCTGGGGTTTCCATTTTGACAGTGCACTGTTCCTCTGCGACAAGCTTTCAGAAGGTACAACATGAAAATTTGATGAGGTACAACCTAAAAACTTTACTTAGGGAGAAAACTATAGTACACAACGTACAAATTCATCCTAATTTCTAAGATCTAGTTCATTTTGGGCCATTGTATTATGGGAGCATTGTCAATTTTTGTTCCCAAAGTTTATGAATATACACTTTTCACCCCCTTAAATTTTCATAATTCATTTGTGAATTACCCATCTGTCCAATATAAAGAGTTGTTTTTAAAAACGAAAATTTGTCCCAATAAATAAGCCACATTTTTATTTGTTTACATTGCATAGCCCTTACTAATAGATGTGTTTCACAATCACACATTACTTAAGTGAAAAATAGAGTGTCAAATTATTTATTTTAAATATTAATATATTTTATTACCATCATAAATTGTACATTTTTTAAATTAAAAATTTTTTTTGAAACAAAATGAATAATAATATTGCCTTATTTTCAATAAACAACTCTTGAAAGTTGTAACAACTCAACCCAAGCTTGCCCATCTATCCAAAGATTGAATCATAATATTTACTTTCCTTCTGCAATTCTTTCCCAAAGAAGAAAATAAAAAATGATTTGAAGACAGAGATTAAAACACAAACACACACACCCAAATTCAAAACCTCTATTCTTCTGAAAGAAAACACAGATGAATGTGACAAATGCGCAACCTATCTAGTGTGGTTGTTCAAGATGATCCAAATTTTGGATCGGATCACTCGACCCAATCCAATGTGACCCAAAATTTTGGATCGGATCAACTAAAGTCTGATGTGAACTAGTTTATGGATTAGATCATTTTCTGATCTGATCCAAAACTTACAACAACAACAACAAAAGAGAAGAAGGGGAAAGTCTAAACAGCCAGCCCTAATTTACGAGAAAGCAACGGAGATAACCTCTTCATCTTTTGTCCCTCCCAACTAAACATGACCATGGTTCATAACCACTGGTTCCATGAAAAGTGGAACCAGAACCTTGGGGGGTGGTTCTTTTTTATTCTGTCATAGTTAGGATTCCGTCACGATTTTAATTCCATTATGATTCTGATTCGGTTCTAAGTGAAGCAATTTTAATTTAATAATTAGTTTATATTATATATATTTTAATTTAATTTGAACATTACTTATATTACTAATATATGTAATGTAAATTATACAATTGGTTTATATAGTATTATAATATGATATAAATTATTATAATATATGTAATATAAAATAATGATGTGTTTATACGTAAACAAACATATAATAATAATATAATAATAATAATAATAATATAATAATAATAATATAATAATAATAAGAAGAAGAAGAAGAAGAAGAAGAAATAACAAAAGAAAAATTAGTTGGAGTGGTTAATTAGTCTTCCTTAAGCTTAGTATTAATTTGAGGATGTGGGTTCAAATTCTTGTTTGTAACTTACAAGTTAAATATTATTTTGGCTACTCTAAGTTGAGAACCGCCAGCTCTGGCCAATTCCAGAACCGGCGGTTCCTGGTTCTTCGTAAGCCAGAACCGGAACCATAACCGCCCCAAATGGTTTTGGTTTTGGAACCGTGAACCATGGTTCGGTTCTTATTTCAAAACCGCTGATCCGGTTCTTGGTCAGTTCCGGTTTGAACCAAATCCGTGGCCGTGACTACTCGCAACAACCTGTTTCCGGAATGGCCACCCTCCACCGACAAACACCTTTGCCGACCAACTCCTCCACGTTTCAGTAACTTTCTTTCTCTGGTCTCAACCTGACTATTTCGGCTCCAGTTCCTTGGCAATGATAATAACTGAAACAATACATCTAAATTTTGAACAACCTCAGATCCAGTTTTCCTAGATGTTTTTTTTTTGGTCCGTTTCCATCGAAAGGGAAAGGATTTGAAAAAGATGAGGCTATGTGCCCTTGGACTCCTAAAAAAGAAGGCTTCTAGCCGGAAAGAGAAAAAAATAGCACGGATCAGTTCGGATCGCACATGATCCGATCCAATATGAAATTTTGGATCTCATATCCAAATTCTATCCGACCCGTTTGGTTCAGATTGGGTCTAATTTTCAAGTTTGAACAGCCCTACTTTCTGGTAGCAAAATGGACTCCATGTCAATGGAAACAAAGTCGAGGCTTGAGTCCCCCATTATTGCTTTATTCTTCTGTGGCCTCAAATTCGCCTTTTTAGCGAACAGAACAATACCCTTACTTTAAACTTAAACACTATCGAATCTTAATTGTAAAAGTTAAAACCCCCAATTGCAACGTAATAATTGAAGAACAAATGAATTATAAATTCATTACCTGTCGTATCAAATCACTGTACTTGCCACCTTCCACTTGTTCTCGCTTTCTGATGGAGAAGAGGGGTAGAGGGATGGAGCAGAGAAAGGGAGTGTGCTCTATGGCTAAGGAGAGAGAGAGAGAGAGAGAGAGAGAGAGAGAGAGGGAGGGAGGGAGGGAGGGGAAGAGAGAGAGAGAGAGAGTTGGTGAGAGAGTGATGGAGAAGAGAGAGTTAGTGAGAGAGTGATGGAGAAGAGAGAGTGAGTGAGAGAGTGATGGAGAAGAGACTGCTCGGTATGGAGTTGGGGGCTATGAGAAGGGGCGAAATAGCCGTTTTGCCTTATAACCCAGAATAATTATTGTACCAGAATTTAGACCCACGAGTTTATGAATTGTAAGGAAATTGGAATTGTAATTCTTAAGGGCTTATTCGTTATGATATTTTATAACATGGTTTTGAAAACATATTTTTGAAAAATAGTTTTATAATATAAAAGGTAAATTGGAAATGTAAAAAATTATAATTGAATAGTAAAAAGTTATATTGAAAATGATGAAAAATAATTAGAATATATTAAATTTACTGTAAAAACCAAAAACTAAACTAAAACAACGATAACGAGCAAGCCCTAAGTGATCCAAAGAATTCAAATTGTAGGATTGGACACCCCTATGAAATTGGAATTCTAATTCTAAGTCTGAACATTTCCCTAAAAATAATGAAATTGGAATTGAAGCCCCAATTCCAATTCCATAGAAATCAAACATAGCCTAAATAATTTCTTTGGAAAGGCAATCAACTATTTTTAACTAAGATGTGTCCGAGAGCTTGATCAATAATACTCTCCCTCTCCCATTCCCTTCTTTTTCAAACCCTAAAATTCACCACCTTCTTCCTTCATCCTTCTTCACGGGAGGATGAGGGAAGCAGTTCTATTCTTATTTTTTGTTATCTTTTAGTTTGTTTTCTCCTGATTGAGAGTTTTTCTTCAATTTATCGTTGTTTATTGTGCCTTTTTTTTTTCCATGTATATGGTGTTTTCTTTCTTGGCTATGGAGATTTCCTCTCTAGCTATAGTGGTTTTCTCCTTGGCTATGGTGATTGTATTCCTCATGACTATAGTGTATGAGTCTTTGCTTATTATTCTATTCATGGTCATGGTGTATAAAGATTCGGTTAAATATTCAGTCTCGAAACTTTTATCAGTAATTAGTGGCAGATCTGTAACTATCGGTACAAGATTTGTTCAGTATTATATTTCTACTATGTTTAGATGTATACTAGGTATAGATTTACATTTTAGTAAATGCTATACATTGTTGTGGTTGTTCAAATATGATAAAAATTAGATCAAATCAGATCAAATCTTATATAATCAGTTGTATTGACTGTTTCTTGATTTTCTATTATGAATCGCCGTTGGACGATTTCCAACACTATTAATGAAGTTTTTAGTTTAAAAAAAAAAAGTGTCCGAGTGCCTTGCTCAGTATGAATCGGTTCGGAATTTACATATTATTATATTATATTTTATTTTACTCTTACATATTAGATGTCATCACCTCAGAATTGTAAGACTCTCTCATCTGTTCATTCAAAAAATAGGGAATCATAACTTTATCATTATTATTATTGATGGGTTGCACTATTTTCAAAAACACATTAATAATTATTCATCTGTTACTATTCCTAGCAACTCTCTTTCCCAATTTCTTTTAATATTTTCTAACATTTCTAAGATTAATTGAAACTAAATCCCCAGATAAAAGTTTCCATTATCATATATTTACATAATCATTGGTATATTCAAAAATGAAGAAGTTAGAAGTTAGGACTGTTAATTTTTATGTATTTCCCAATTATGGTTTTGCTAGTTTTCCCAACTTAATTTGAGAACTTGATGATAAATTCGTCAAATTTCATATTGCACATAAACAGGTATAATTACAATATTAGAGGGGGGAAAATTATATTTACTCTATTTCATTAGAAAAGTGGGCGAAATACAAAAACAACCCTGAGATTTGTCAAAAGAACAAAACAAACTCTCAATTTTCAAAAAGTACAAGTTAAACCCTTAACTGAGATATATCCAATTTTATAGACAAAAATATCCTTAGAGCTGCAATAAAATATATGATTCACCCATCTTCTTTCCTCGTTTTCCTGAACCATTACCCTTTATTCCCTCATCCTGTTTTACAAAGATCCATTAAACAATGTTATTTCAGTCTTAAGGCAATTTTATTGAACAAAATTGCAGATTTCGAAGTATTTCGGTGAAGCAAAGAAAAGCGGCGGCTAAGTAACATCGCCATGTGAATCTCAGCCTTATATTGTGATTATCGAATGACTTAACCTAATCATGTTGTGGTTCAGTCGAAAATGCAAAAAGAATTGATGGAGGGGGCGGAGGGGTGTTCCGTCGATTTGATTGGGAATGCAACAATGGGTAGGGGAATGTGTGCGTTAGGGTAGGGGATGTTCCATTCAAGATTCAATATTAAATTTGTGATGGTTGGTACACCTTTAGCTGCCCATATCATGAAGATCGATGAAAAAGAAACAAATTGGACATTACCGACCATCAGAAAGGATAGATAATGATCGAGAAACAAGGGAGAGATAGGCAAAGGGTATTATTGTCCATAAAAGTATATGTATTTGTATTAAAGGTTTAATTTGTATTTTTTTTAAATTCGGGGTTTGTTCTGTTCTTTCGACAAACCTCAGGGTTGTTTTTGTATTTTGCCCTAGAAAAATATACTTTTATAGTTTATTTTTGTTTCAATAAAATATTCCACTTTTAATTTTTTACCCTTCTTACCCTTACTAACATAATTGGTGTGCATAAAAATCGTTAAGGTCATTGGGTCTGGCCCAATAAAAACAAAATGAATTTAAGCATGTAAAGCCCATAGTCAAGCTTAGGTCAGCCAGTAGCTTAGTCCAGCCAAGCTAAGGAAATAGCTTAGGTCGGTAACAATCAAGATAGCCTGGCTCGGGAAGCTTAGGTTAGAATAACGGTAACATTGGCCTGATAGCTAGGCATCATTATGGGGCGGGAATCTGGGGCTGATTTCATGCAGGAGTTACTCACGACAATAATTACAAAGGACGACCTGGGGAGCTGATCTCGTTCGGGATGACCTGGGGAGCTGACCTCGTCCGAGACGATTTAGGGAGCTGACCTCGTTCGGGACGACCTGAGGAGCTGACCTCGTCCGGGACGACGTCACGCGAGCTCAGCGTTAAGTTGGTATTCAACAGAGCCCTATTAGAGCAATAAATAGCGAAGGAGTTACAAAGGCATTCAAGGCCGGGCCATAACACCAGCAAGAGAAAAGGAAGGCATTCAAGTCACCATGAATGAGGAGACAATTAAGGAGTGCAATCAATGCGCCAGCTTAGCATGACACTAACGGACACTTCAAGGTGAGGCTATATATATCCAATATTCAGACTCATTTTAGGTACGCTCTCTCTTATGAACTTAAGCTTTTGGTCCATACAATTTGCTTCCTATATTGTGCTAACTTGAGCGTCGGAGTGGAACAGGGGGGATAGCCCTGCTTGTTTCATGTTTCTTGCTCCCGTTACCAGATTCCTCAAGAAGGCTGCTGAGGTGAGCTCCCAATTCCCCAATCCGAGCTCCACCATCACTCATTCGAGCTACCGAGCTCGGATCCGAACTCTGCTCTCACCCATCCGAGCTACCACTTTGCAGATCTGAGCTATATCTTCAAATCTTCATCCAGCCGACCAAAGCCTCTAGATCTGGACATTTTGTGTCACATCAACAATAATATGTGGTTCATAATTAGTCCACACTTAAAAAGTAAAAACATTAATGAAATAAATTGTGACAAATTATCTAATTTAAATGTTGTATCTTGAAATCCATAATAAGTTATACATGTTTTGACGTTATCTAATAGGACAGACGGGGTATAATTTACCCCAAAAAATCTCCACTTCCCCACCCCCCAAATTGACAAATATTTTCCTTTTCTTTTACAAAAAAAAAAAAAAAATAGAAGGCTAAATTACATCTACCTCCCCCAAAGTTTTAAAATATTACCAATCGATCCCTCACATTCGGAACTCATAATCGAATCAATGCATAACAATTATCTCCCTTAAACAGTTAAACAGACAAGTGTACAAAATCTCAAAACAGTATTAAATCACATCAATATTGCCATCCATGGCATCTAGTATAATTTTTCATTCCCTATTAAAACACGACTTTTTTTTTATTGAAAGTACGATATATTATATTCTCATATAGAATATTCTTATTTTTAACATCCATACTGTAACAAACAAACAACAACAACAACAACAAAAGCGTATTATTACAGAAAAAAACATGGATGAACCATGGCCATTATTACAGAAAAGGTCATGGAGGACCATATTAGAAGGGTGACACTTCTCCCATGCTGAAAAAGGAACCAGAAGGACCATCATCAGGCAACAGAGCAACCCTCACAATCTTTGCAGCACCTTCTTCCACAGTCAATGTGCCTGTGTGGAAGTTCAGATCAGTTTTGACATAACCAGGGCAGACGGAGTTTACCTTGATGTCTGGCAGCTTCTTCGCCGCGATCCTTGTGTAAGCGTTCACGGCTACTTTTGAAAGGGTGTAAGCCCCATAGGCAGGAGGCCATCCTTTGGCTTCAAGGGATCCTTCTTTTAAATCTTTCAGAAATTCATTCAGCACCTCATCAACTCTCTCTTCTGTAAGTTGATCGGCATCGCTTAGTATCCCTTTAGCCCATTCGCTGCCAACATTCTGTAAAATGTTTAGAAAAAATGATCATTTCAGCAATGTTCCATATATGTTACCAGATTTACCATTGTACTACCTTCAATCTCCTACAACAGAATGAAAATCCACCTCACTGAAAAGAAAATTTCAATGTAATATCACCTGTAACCTCCCCATTGCAGAGGAAACATTAACAATTCTTGGCGATTGAGATAATTGGAGAAGTAAAGTAAAGGCTTCAATCATTCTCTTCGTGCCATAGTAGTTTATTTGAAAGCATTCCACGGCCGTGTGATATGTTTGATTCGTTACCTCACCCCAATTTATATTTGCTGCTCCAGTCTGCATCAGCCAACATTGAGGATCAAAGAAATACCACATACACTCATACATGAACCAGTTCATATCAAATCTTAAAGAACCTATCACACATTTCCAGCAACAGCTTCAAAGAATGAAAATGGCAGGACGCGAATAAGGAAGACGGGGATCGAATTCTGGCGTTAATTCTTATGCTTTACCTAGAGCCCCTAGGAAGTATGACAGATGCATAGAGACATGATAATCCTTGCAACATGAAACAAAGACAAAGTTGTCAAATTTTGAGCCTATCATATCTTTCCTACTCTACATAACTTCCTAAAAGGTCATAAGGTTATGCCTAATATTTCTTCAATCAAACTGCACAATTATTCAACTGCAGTTCAAAGGAAAGGAACTTACCCCTCCAGCAGCTTCAAAAGCATTACTATCAAAATCAGCTCCACCTATTCCTGCATTGTTCACCTAAAACAGTAATTACATTAGAAGGAAGATAATGAACTCGATCTTAAAGGAATTATCGAGTTTTACGTGTATATATATAAGTACTATCTCTTAAATCAGCAATGAAATGCACATCAAGTTGAATAGTCTCCACCCCACGAGTTCTGATCACAGAGAAGCAATAAAAATAAAAATAAAATTAAAATTAAAAAAAAGCCAAGCATGCTACTGAACACTAAAACCTCAAGATCTTGTTGGATTAGAATCCAAAAACCTTAGTTATAAAGCTTAACATCTGACCTCATACATCTATCATAGAAAGCGTTTTCGCCTCAGACTCAAATGACTAAGGAATTGCTTTTGGTTGAATTTGGTCATAATAGATAAACATTAATGATTCAGGAGCAAACCAGCAAGAACTATGAAATTGAACATTCATGCTAAAGCAATTAATCAATAGATTTAAAAGAAAGCTCCCAAATCAAATATTAGCTAGAGTAGATCGATTCGATACCAAGATATCAAGCCTTCCGAACTGAGCCTTGACGAATTCCGCAAGCTTAGCAACACTAGCTGAATCTGCAACATCAAGCTGATGAAAGAGCACCTCGCCGGAAAGACCGCCGGAATCTTTGAGCTTGCGGAGCGCCTCAAGTCCCCTCTTCTCATCTCTTGCGGTTAACACGACGGTGATTCCGTGAGAAGCTAGCTGCCTCACAACTTCATATCCTAACCCTTTGTTTGATCCACTCACAACTGCGAATCTGCAAACAGCAATGATTATACCAAAAAAAAAGTCGAACAAAAAGGCAGAAAACAGAAGTACTAACCAACCAACCTCTTTGATTCCGCCATGATTGGCTTCAAGGTTTTTTCCTCACTTCTTCAGAGGTTTCCTATGTCGGTAGCTCTGCAGGAAGAACCACACTTGATCACGACTCTTTTATTGATCCTATTGTCAAAGCAACCTCGCCCGCCATGGTCAACAGCCAACAGTGAAGATACTATCTGGAAATGTTATTAAATGCAACTATTTTACCTCCTAATTTACTATTAAATGACTAAAGGACAGCGGCGGCTACAAGCTACATTGAGTACTGCCTTTTAGTTTCAAAATTTTGTTATAAAATAACTAAATAAGTGACGTTTTAACATTTTAATATGAGCAAAATATAGATTTTCTTATTTCGATTGATATGTTGCACTAAAAATAATAATACAATAGTTTTCATGCCCCATTGATCTGCTGTACTAAAAACGTAAGTACAGCAAACATATAGAATGATTTTTCTCAATCTACATGAGAATTTATCTGTTACAGTTAATAAGAGACATCCTTTGGGACAAAACTTTAAAAGGTTCATATCTATCATCCGCTTCCATTGTTTCTCTATTAGGCTACATGCCAATAAAAAATGAATTTAGACTGCTATAATCTGCTGCAGAACTTCACATTTTTAAAGTCTTGCCAAAAATAACCTCCGAACTATATATGAAAAGTTCATTTTTCGTGAACGAGAGGACTGTAAACAGGATACCACATGTTTCTTTTAACATGTTGCACTGTCTCCTCCTGCATCAAACAACACACAAAAGCAGTAGTTAGATACAACCCTGGAACAGAATGGTGGCGAGGTTTCCCACCATTTCACATAAAGAGTCTTATTTCTAATATTGAAAACGGAGAAAGTAATAGCCATATCTCTAAGTGCCACTTTCTTCCATGTAAATTTTAAGGCAATGCTTACTTTTGACATGTTTCTAAGTTCTTTCCGTCCCACATCATGATATCCTTCAGCTACATCTTCAGCCACAGCTGCCCGAACAACTGCCGCTCCAACCTCTGCTGTAATATTGCGAATACTGCAGCCATCCCACAAAAGCATAAATTCAGACTAGATGATTGCACAGTGACAATGTTATTAGTACTCCATTTTTTTCCTTTTCCTTTTATCTTAGTTATATGCTAAATGACTTAAGAACAAAGTTTGAAGTCATAGGGCCGCAATTCGCCTCTACCAAGACTCGGATGTAAACACATTCTAATCAACTGAGAACTTTACCAATCAATTGATGGATACAAAACTCCTCTCTGAATTTCTTCATCTGTTATGTAAGAAGCAAGGCTGCAGAAGTAAAGCTGCATTAGTTTAAAAAATTCATCCCACAGCAAGTTTATGGATAGCTTTCAACCAAGTTATATTATAGAATATGGAGCAGAAAGCTCCACAGAAGTCCCAAAAGAGCGAACTGATTGGATGGATAATCAATCTATACCATTCTGCGGCAGCTTGCAACATTCCATCAGTAATAATGCGAGCACCAGATACTAGAGCTCCCAAACCAATCCTGAATCAGTCCAAACAAAGTTTTAAGTATTCTCCACATAGTAATAAGTACATTATCCAAAAAAGAGCTGCAAGATATTAGCACCAACCCAGGGAAAAGGTACATGTTATTTGCTTGATTCACATGGCCAACTTTTCCATTACCTGAACATAAACGCATGAGTGAGTAGTCAAAGATAAAAATAGATTGATATCCAAAGTATTAAAAGAAAAGAAAGGGGGGTGGGGTTGGCAGCACGACCACCTAGTACTCATAATAATCCACTACAAAGTCAAGTATAATCATCTTTTATTCCAAGAAAACATTATTTCACTCAACATTGATGAACAACTCTAGCAAAATCATGTAATCTAATTGCATATACCAAAGAAATCTGAGCATAGGAAATGACAAATACCAAGATCAACATTTTCAAATGGGCTGCCACTCGCAAAAACAATAGTTTCACCAGCATGCGTGAAAGCATCCTTTGCAGTGCATTCAGCTGTTCAAATCACAAAAACATAGAGTTCAATGGAATGGGAAAGTATACTATAAGAGCATGCACAAACCCATCAGAGAACTGACGAGCATACCATTATTTGTGGGATTTGACATTGCAAAGATTGCAGGCTTAATGGAATCTGATTCTTTCATTGCCTTGAGCACCTTCATTTCAAAAGAAACAAGAAAATCATATAATCAGAATCCAACAATCAGTAGATTAAAAAATTGAGCTTTATAATGTTAATGCATCTTGAAATGTCACTAACTAGCCACATCACCCAATGGATGAAAAATTATAATGTCGACCAAAATTCAAACATGAGAGGTGAAGCCTGACCCTAACTTCCAAAACACTATCTTGCTGCATCAGTTAGAAAGAATCTAGGATAGTGTTAAATTAATGAGTGAAGTATTGAAATGGATTTGAAGGAAATGATAGAGAGACATGAAAAGTTTTGGGAGAAGATATGGTCAATGCCCATCAAAGGAATTTATTAAATGAAGAGGCTTCTATATTTAGTAAGATGGGAGTACCAGATTCAACCAAACAAGGAAAAGGAGAAACAATAAACACTAGTACAAACTTTTGGCAGAAGTAGCAGTTCTAGTAAGTCATCCAATTCTAAGTGATATACGATGCACGAATGGATGAATCTCAGACACATCAATTTGAGGTAAGATACAGTGGAATTATACCCACCTCTTCATTAAATAGACCTCCAACACCAGACAAACCAAGAAGCACATGAGGTTTAACCTGTTTCACCTGAAGAAAAAAAAATTAATCCCAATCAGTATTTCCAAAATACTCAGGATTACTCATCAGCATGAGAAATGCATCCTTAAGCCACCGTGACAAGTTAAAATTGTTACTAAAGCATAAAACATAGTATATTGCATTTTTAAAGTATGTATTATAACAATAATGGCAAGCAGTTTAGTAATGTTTACCACTTCAGTAAGAGTTGCACCCTCTTGAAGACCAAATGCCTTGATCTCTTGACGTGTTTTAGCAAATGGAGCAGCTGATGGATCAATATTCTCCCTATCTTTTGTGATTAATCCCTGCATCCATGCATAGTACATCTCAGACAAGTTTGACCAAATTTCTTGAGGAGAATGGGAATGTGGAATCTTTTCCAAAAAATATTTCGGGTGGTGGGTATTCTAATTAATTGTCAAATACAGTGGCACAGCCCATTCCTACTGCTGTAGACAAGAGGGAGTAGACTACGGCATTAACAAAGTTATGAATTAATTAGCAGAATTTGTAGAACCGCACATCTTTATCTAGCAGGAAAAAGTGAGGATTTGCAGTTGGCCCTCCCATCCTCGAAACAGCCTGTAACGCCATGTTGAGTACACCGAGCCCCGCACTGAAACCCAGAGTACATTAATAAGTATGTAGTTCTTATAAAGTTATAGCAGAAAGATATTTATAAAACAAACAAGTATTTATAACCAACAACAAAATGTCATAGGCTGCCTTTACCTTCCAGCTCCAACAACTACTATCTTCTGATTTGCAAAATCTGTTAATGGTCGACCTTGTGATCTAACAGTTCCAAGTAGCCCAGCCAGTGCAACACCTGCGGTTCCCTGCATGACAAGAATGTAAGCTCAGTTAGGCAACCGACAGAGTTTCCCATTGATTCATATCATCAACTATTTCTTTTATATAAGCAAGGAAGGAGAAGAAAAAAGGAAATAGTAACTGCTCCCAGTTAGTTACCTGTATGTCATCATTAAACATGCAAAACCTTTTCCGATAGCGTTCCAGCGTTTCAAAAGCCCACTTCATTTGGAAATCCTCAAACTGAAAGGGGTTGCTAGAAATCAGTACAGATTCAATAACTGTAGTAAGACATCATAAAAGGACAAGTTTGGACCTGCACAATAGCCTTTGGCCAACGAGCATGGACAGCTTCCATGAATTCATCAACTATGGATAAATATTCTTCTCCTTCCAACCTCGGTTGACGCAAGCCTAAATCTGTCAAACTAAAAGAATTTCTTCAGAAATGCATAAGCATGCTTAACAAATAGCTAAATAGATCAAACATCATTCATGCAATCAGCTCCTTTAAAACACTAAATCTCAGATTATTTGGAAAACCTAATCATAAAAGAGAACTGCAGACAAATAAACTCACAAAGTCGATCTTCAAGGAGCCTCTGATTGTTCGTACCCACGTCAAGCATGACTGGGAGTATCTGTTAGAGAGTGGCATACAGGATATTGATGAACGGCTCATAATGAAATCAAAACATAGAAAGACAAGGTACATAACTACAAAGATAAGCATGCCATCACTTTTTCAATCAGACAGTGTTTAAAGCAGTGATATGCAACTAATGCATGTGCTTTAGAGTATGTAATTTAAATGCAAATTGATCATGACCAACGTGAGAAAGGGGTGCAAGGCACATACACGTTGTGGATTGATCCCTGCAGCTGCAACATACATATCAAGCTTTCCAATAGGTATACCAATTCCCTGAACTCCAAGATCACCAAGCCCAAGAATACGACTGCCATCTGTCAGCACAATCATGTCAACCTGCCATAGCAAATGATATTTTACTCACCCATCTTGCAATGGAAACCATATCTAAGCTAGAGCACCAATAGGACCCAAGTCCAAGTGTTAAATCAGCTAGTATAAATATGGAGTTCTGAGTCCAAATTTATTTCAGCCATTCAAAGATGAACAAATAGGAGCATGGAAAGATACCCAGAGTGTTCTAGATGTGGTCCAGGTAAAACCTCACCAACACAAATCATTCATAATTGTGAGAAAGCCAGTCCTATACAAGCATTTAAGCTATAAGTATTCTCAATATATCCTACAAAACCTTGCATGCCAATAGGAGAGAATGCCTTAAGTCTACATATTGGCTTTTACCTACAACACACTAAACAAGTCAACAAGACAATTTCCAAATCTTTGTAACAGATACTCAGTTAGATAGCACCAACATCACCATGCAGAAATCTTAAAATCAATAAAGAAGAAAAGGTACACCCTTTGTTCCTTAATTCACTGCTCTGACTTTTAACATCATATTAGTAAAATATAGGCATACTATCATTAACGACAAGCACAAAGAGTGGAATGGAAAATATATTAGTGAGAATCAAAGGTTAAGATAATACCTCATTAGCAGGCCAATTGTAGATCATAGACATCATTTCTCCTTTATCCTTGGCACTGAAGTACATTCCACGTGGACGTCTAAATAACCCAGAATAATTTTGACAAACCAGTCCTACCGTGGGAGTATATATTATTGGAGCAAAATCTTTGATATTATTGATAAGGACCTGCAAAAATATGCCAAATGTGTGTCACGTGACAATAATATTAAAAACTACCTAGTTTTCTAAAAGCAGTATTTGCTATCACACTTACACTGTAGTACAATGTCTCATTTCTATCGTGCAGCCTATTCAGAATCCTCCACTTTGACAGAGCTACAAAATCCTCTTTTTGACCCTGCGTATTCTTTTCCAGAGATCGGTATGATTCCACTGGCAATTGAACAATCAGAATCATGTAATTGAACTGTAACATTCAGAAGTTTCTAATGTTTCCTACAAGGTTGCCTTCTAAAGATAAAAAGTTGCTTAGTAAAACAATAAGAAGTTTGGGAAATAAGAAGTTTTTAACCACTAAATAAGTGAAACTTCAAAGAAGCCACTCCAACAGTTATTTCACCATCCAACAGATAAAAAGCGTTTGCTTTTCAATTCACAAACATATCTACATTAGAGTCCGGAGTCTTATAATGAGTGTAAATAGGCCATCTTAGTTCCTTCCAAGAGAATAAAAGCCACATACTAGGGCAGAGTGCTTAACAGAGACCACATCATCAGAAATGAAACTTACTGAAACGAGTGTACTGCTGCTCAAATGATATTACACGAGGAGGGAGAAGACCACGGAGTCCCAGACGATCTCTTTCCGTCAAAGGGAATCCAGTATCCTGATTTCATAGAAAGCAAGCATTATGTACGCTAAATGTTTCTAAAATTAGAAAAGAAACAGAGCCATGCATACGAGAGCAATTTATCAAGTTATGAAGATAATCATACAACAGAGATCATCCGGTTCTATAACTTATGAGGTATGCACCAAAATGAATGGCGAATTTTCGCCTGGTACCATGGAAGAAGAGCAAAACATTATCTGATCGTCCAACATCAGTCCCCCAAATGTTTAATATCGCAAGTATTTCAAGATTCAAGAAAAATCTGAATTAATCCTACCATTACGCTTTCCACTTAAGTATCAATAGCATCAATCAAACCATCCAATGGCACAAATCACGTCTCCCTAGCTAAAACAGTCCGAAAAGCTTGTAACTTTCGTTCAAGTAACAAAAGTCCTAATTCTAACGATCAACAGCAATTAATCCGTATAAACTATAACAGAGAACAAGAAAAGATGAATGACCTTGTTAAACCACGGATCGTGGAGGATATCAGCGCCGCGCTTGTGCACAATACAAGGACCTGACATCGCCGTCGTGAACCTCCGCGCTTCTCGGAGACTCGACGCCGCAGCAGATCGAGCTACAATCCTCCACATTTTCTCTGCAACAATAAATAATTAAAAAAAAAAATCTTCAACAGCATTAATGCCAGTGATTTGAATGAAACTCACACTCTTTTGGCTTGACCTTTCACTCCGAAGTTCTCTTTCGAGTTTCGATCGAGCAGAACACCTACTTTTCGCAGTATTTATGGTAAATTATTACTACTCCTTAAAGTTCCAATTGCAACCAATCACCATTGACACACAGTAACGCACTAAAATCCGAACGAATATATACCGAAAGGTCCGAATCCAACCATTTTTGAATGCTCAGTTAAGCCGATAAGAAAAAGGAAAGAAGCTTTGGAAATGGAATGAAAAAAATTATGGTGCCCGTGTTTTACGGGCAGGAGAGAGAAAGATGAAGCGCGTTGACGAATAGAGGACTGAGTTTAGTTAGTCAGTGACTCATTGGTGGGTGTCTCGTCCTTTGGACCCCGGAGGAGCTGCCCAAGAAAATGGCGGGCAAGGGAGGGTGCTATTAATGGACTATGGAATTCTTTGCCAACTAGGCCAATCAACAAATAAAGCAAAATCCAGTTTTTAACTGGGGGAGGTTAAAAAAAGTAAATTTAGGAATATAATTGGTGATTTTGTAAGAAACTTTAGGCAATATTTTCTGCCCATTGTATTTGAGGTTGAGGGAGCATACGGTGTGATGGTGATGGTTTAACCCCTAAATTTGATTGGTGATAGTTTAACCCCTATATTTGTTAAGCGTGTTTTACTTTTAACCAATAAACGATAGTTAAAATTTATATGATAATATTCGCATACTATTTTCTCAATGAAAGAGTAAAAAATTTCTATTTTCTTACATCGCATACTATTATTAATATGATAGTATTTTAATTAACTATTACGGTATTACCTAAAAAGTAGATGGGTGAAAAAATTTGTGATGAATTACTCATTTTAAATTTCGTACCTTATTATAACTCATAAGGAAAGTATACGTTTGAGAAATATAATTCATTATATGGAAAAGAAAAATTATAACTCATAAAGAAATTATACATTTGAGAAATATAATTCATTATATGGAAAAGAAAAATTATAACTCATAAAGAAATTATACATTTGAGAAATATAATTCATTATATGGAAGAGAAAAAAAAAATACAATGTACGTTTTGAAACACACGTTTATAAATGCGTTAAATACGACGACGTCACGGCATCGGCCGCCATCCCCACCACACACTTGCGGCTCTGTTCTTTTCCATCCAATTTCAGGAAAAGTATCACTTTTTTCTCAAAAATATTACACAAAGAAACAACATTATTTTTACTAAATTCACAATTCAAATTTTAAAATTTCCTCTAAATCTTCACTCACATAAATTCAAAAAAAACATAATCATTACACTTTTTCTTCTCTTTCCTACACAAATTCTCAAAAAAAAATTTCTCCAAAATAAATTTCTTTTCTAACCAAAAAATTTCCTAACCAAGTTACTAAGAGAACATAGCCAGGTGAGGTATGGTAACTTTCGTGCGACTAAGGAATGGTTCTATTATGGGCTTGCCACACAAATCTGCTGCCTCGGTGTGTAATTAAATTATTTATTTATTCCTTTGAAATAGTTCACTTCGTGTGGTTAAAATTTATACTGAAACCGGTTTACCTATGCGACAAGATTTGGACTCACGTTTAGTCGCCCGTTCTTATAATGCTTTAAATATTTTTTCCAAGCGATTTTTTTTTTCTTTTATATTACTTATAGTCTTTTAAAGATACTTGAAGGGGAACAGTATCAGTTTTTTATTTTTATCAAGTGTTCTTTAAGAATTTAAATATCAAGTGGTACCGTGAACAATGATCGCACATTTAAACCCGTTTTACAGGCTGCGAAAGGAGTACATTTATTGATTCCATTTCCACAGAGGCCCATAATAAGGTCTCAGATTGATTCGATGAGGCACTATCGCATCATTCAGATGACATAAATGGAATTATGGACTTTGCAGTTCATGTTCATTGTTCACGAGCTCATCCATCAATCTGGAGATTCTGAACCAGAACCAGTCAATCTACACAAAGGCATCAATTCCAATTCCATGCGTTTACTGTTCTCCGCGTAATGTATCACAGCCAGCCATTCAGGCATCTAACCTAACCGATAGTGACACACGGTTCAAAAACTAGACTCAGTCACTTCAGATCATCTATATCACTAGTTATGTACAAACATCGCTATCGTTTTAAAATATGAAACAGACATCCAATCCCCGGATAAGTTTAACCAAATGCATTATCTTGGCATCTAAGCATTTCATTCACATTATTCTCACATTTGGATCACTAAATTAAAGCACACCTGTTTGGTATCGTGATTCAAAAATATGAAACAGACATCCAATCCCCGGATAAGTTTAACCAAATGCATTATCTTGGCATCTAAGCATTTCATTCACATTATTCTCACATTTGGATCACTAAATTAAAGCACACATGTTTGGTATCGTGATTCAAGTCGTGTTTTGAAACCACTTTTAATTTTATAATATTAAAAGTGTGTGGAGAATATAAAAAAGTGTGTTGAAATTGTAAAAAAATTTATTAAAAATGTAAAAAATTTATTAGGAATGATGAAAAACTATTATAAAATCAAAAGTGATTTCAAAACGTGCCAAACAGGCCCGATGCTCTTCATCTGTTAAATACTGAGTACAAACACAGAGAAGTGATCGTTCTGAGGTCAGAAGTCACGTTTTGAAATCACATACCAAACAGGCCCTATGCTCTTCATCTGTTTAAATACTGAGTACAAACACATAGAAGTGATCGTTCTGAGGTTAGAGGTTTGAATCGCACTCTCCAATAGTCCCCTCGTTCCATCTCAAAAGATCAAATTTGTCCTGTAAAACTTGCAAGAAGTCTCACTAATGCAAAAACTTAGCAAGCCCTCCACTTTAGTTATGCTAAAAGGCATATGGCATATTACTGCAGTATTTCCAGCTTCAACTTGAAGCATACTCCTCATCTAACCAATAGTGCACTTTTTAGGTAGGATTTTGACAGTTTTAGCCTCCAAAATTCAAGAAATTATCAGCAGTTATATCATACTTTATGCTCTTTTCTTGCCTTATGGCTACATACACTTTACAGCAAATTTCACAACCAATTACTGTATCCAGAAGTCACCATTCAGCTGTTTCATATAAGTCATGGTTGGAAACAAGTAATCCCAGAGAAAAATGCATGGAGCAATATGTAGGAAGTGATTCACAACCATTTGGATCGAACTTCAGCATTCAAGCGTCAGTTTGACACCATCCCTGAAGTTTGTAGGCGAAATACCCAGCGTCTGAATGAGTTTACTGGTGTCCATGGAAATATCTGCCGGGGACTTGACACCACGGTCCACCTGCGAATTCAAGAGGCATTTTCAAACAGATTAACAAAGGCACTGTCTAGTCCATCCAAGAGAATTAGATCAGTTCATGTCTCATCATGGCTAATAGGCTGATGAAGAAAATGCGGTATACATACCGATGATGCAGATACAGCTTTGATTAATGACGCCTTATAGCCTCTAATATCTGCAACAGCCTCAGCCATTTGAACCGTGATACCCTATCTGGGCCACCAACATTCAGGAGCACATGCATTGGCTTACCCTCTGCAAAGGCTCCAGAACACCAAAGACTTACTCCACGAAATGGTGGAAACAAACAGAATGGGAACTGACTACTGAGAATGCAACAAGAGAGAATGCTGGAAAGAGAAAGTGAGGAAAGTATTTTACTTTTACATAGGTGGAAATAAACACAGGATCAGTTATTTTCAGAGGATAGACAAATCTGAAGGCTTCCTAAACCAAGAAGCCAACTTAATTATCTAAAGCGTGGAGGATTCAACCATAAGGCAAAGAACTAAAAATATGCATCGGTAAGAGCTCATAACAAATTTAAAGCACCATCAAATGCAAGATGTAAAGAGATAAAAAGAAAAAAATAGCACTGATCACATGAAGGTGGAACATGGCATGCACAGAAAGCTTCACAAACCTGAGATCCATCTGGTTGTCAAAGCTTGTGTAATGGTCACCAGGTCTTTCACATAAACAGGACAACGATACTCGTCGTGGAAAAACTCCATCTCACCCTTGGCAAGAACACTATCAATCCACTGTATCACGCACATGTTTATAATCAGTTTAAACGCCAGGATTAGAACTATCCAATTTAAGGCAATGTATAGGACGACAGTAATTGATCAGAATGCCTAGTGAATGCATTTTTTTTTAACAAACAATTACGGAATTTTGTATCTCAGGTAGATCAAAGGAGCCAATCTTTCAGTGTCCAGTCCAAGGGACTAAGTAGAGACAGTTGAAACTTAACCAGAATCCAGACCGGCTAATTGACAACAAGGACTAAGGGCCCGTTTGATAAGCACGTATCGCCCAGATGTGATGAGACAGAAACACACAGATAAATCCCAAAGACAGTAAATGAAAAGTTTAAATAGATGAACAACATGCCTGAATTGGGAGGGACTTTGGAATCGGTGAGATTGTTTGTGGCCCAAATATAATACTGCTACGCAATATTGCATAGTTTGAGCATCTTGTACTGATAAATTGCTCTGCAGCCACTTTGGATTTTCCATATACATTCACAGGAACAGTCTCATCCTCTTCCTTATAGAAGGATTTTGTTCCTTCATAAACTGATAAAATAAAAACAAGTTGAATCCTATTGAAAGATCATAAAAAACCGACAGACACACATGCAAATAGAATAAACATTAATGTTGTTTAATGGGTGTAGGAACAAGAGTCAGTTGGATCACAAAGAATTATACTGTGATATGGAGAAAAATTCAAAAATGGTCACTTTCCATTGCTGCAATTGAACAAATTTTAATAGGCCACGCATGAGTGATCACAGATGTAATAATAACATTGCATCAGTTGTAGTTCCAATCGGACACGTTCAGACCTTATTTCAAAATCCATAAGAAGGCACAATATTTGCTCTGTTAGGGTACTATATTTGGGCTAACAGCTAGAAGGCTTTCTCAAACAGAGAAATGCCACTTTCAATATTTGACAAGTTTCAAAACCAATGAAATTCCAACAACTTATTACCACTCTCACAAAAGACCAAATGAAGTGATAAACCTTAGAAGAAACAAAACTGAAAAATGAGCATAGTAATTCTCATAGTGCTTCCACTTGCAGCAAGTTTTTCAATCTGGAAAAGCAATCTCTATATGCCATTATTCTCGAACAGGTAAACCACGAAATTATTGCGACAAATATCGGCATCTTACCTTGATCAGTTGACAAATGAATGAGAAGAACCTTGCCATTGCCAAAGCTAGACATCCATTCAACAAGAGCAGAAGGTACATTAATCGACATAGCACCTGCAGGATCAATCTCACAGGCACGAGGAACAGACATTGCAGCACAATTAACCACAACATCTGGCTGAAAAAGAACAAAAAGCACCAAATAGGCAAGCAAATCAGCAATTCACAACTCCAGCTACCACATCCAATAAACTTTAAAGTAATTAGTTGTTAAAAAATGAGCAAAACCCAGTAAACAGAACACACAAAAAAATGCATACATTTGAGAAAAAGTTCCAGACTTGATAACCTGCCCGAACTTTTCCGAGATAGCATCGAGCCCATCACCCGTTTTCAGATCAACGTGAAAAGGAAGAGCGTGAGGAATGGCTTGGAGCAATGGCGGAGGAGGAGGGACGGTGTGGTGAGTGAAGGCTAAAGCATAAGAGCATGCTTCTTCTTCTTGATTTTCGGCGAAACCCTGTAAAAGATGTTGCCCCAAATAGCCTGTGCCGCCCACAATCAACACTTTCTTCTTGTTGCTGCTGCTCATATTTCTCCTTCAGGGATTCAAGATTAGAACTTTCTCACTCTTTCTTTGCTGCAGAAATTGTTAGAATCCCAGATGAGAAATGGGAAGCTTCTTCTCCGGAAGCAAAAAAAGTGAGATCATGTGTCACGGATTCACGGAAAGCAAAAGGTGTTTTGGTTTTCGGATTGCTTCAGTATGAGACAATCAGCTCCTTTCTTTTCAGTAGTCAAGTGTGCACGTGCAACCAAATATTACAGCGGGTGAAACAGTTTTTTTTTTTTTTTTTTTCAAATTTTGAAAATATTTATAAAGAAATACCAAAAAAAAAAGGATTGAGAATATATAAGAATGATCACAAGTGGAAAAAACGCAAATTAAGATGCACAAAGTCCAGAAAATGTAGTAGTGTCACCTTCAAAATGACAATGTTAAATGAAATTTAGTTATAAATGTGTTTAAATATAAATGGGGCATTGCCCTAGTTTAAATTTATATCATTATAAATTATACTCGTATCTGACATTACTGTGTTGAAAGAACGGAAGGAAGCAGAAATGTTAACAATGATTGGATGAAAAATAATATCGAAGCAATCGAAATGTGTGAATTACGGATATTAGTTTGGATCAATGGGGTCGAACATCAATCCATTAATGTTAATGGTCTAATTTTAAGTTAAAAATTGAAATCGGTTGAACTCTATCACAAAGACAAAGGTTGTATTTTTTGGGCTTGACCGAATTGATACGTTTCTTTCGTTATTGACCTCATAACTGTCATTGAAAATTTCGAGAGCAGCATGCAAGCAGAGCATGAAGAATCTATAGTGAAGTTATTCCTAACCCATAGAACTTAGGGTGGGGCACGAATTGGTTTCCTCAAATTTAAATTTTTTTTTGCCAATTCGAAAACTGAACCTAATTCGTTTTAAAACTGAAGAAACCAAATTGAATTCGTAATTCGAATTCGGTTTGGACCGTGGAAACCAAATTCACAAATTTGTTTCCAGAATTAATAGTTTATGAAAAAGAGATGGGAGAAGGAAATAGGAAGAGTAAAGAAAGAAAGATAATGAAAAGAAGCAAGAAAATAGATTAAGAGAAGAAGCACCGTCCAGTTCTAGATCCACCATTGCCGCCCCTTCCCAGATCCACAACCTCCACCATCCAACAACAACAATCAACACCACCATAACATTTTCCCAAAAACTTGATGGCTAATAGAAAAAAATGAAAAAAAGATGAAAGAGTAAAATGAGAAGTATAAAATTAAAAAAATATAGATCATATATCTCAATTCGATTTTCGAATCGGTTTTCGAGTTGGATACCAAATTCGAAAAACAATTCTAAAACCAAATTCATAATTTGAATTCGGTTTCAAACCAAACCTAATTCGAATACTAAATTAAAATTGGGTTATTCGAATTCGGTTCGATTTTTGAATTGGACCAAACTATACCCACTCCTAATAGATCCCCTCTGATAGAATGGTTTGATTTATAAAAAATTAAAAGCTGAACTAAGGATTCAACGAGCCATCACAAACCATAGATTTCCTCGCCCCAACTAGCAGTAGCCATTGCAGCTAAAGAAATCCTAACCCTAGTCAGTCGACTCGCTCTCTCACCCGTGGGCATGGCCGGCGACGCCCAGGCCATCGGCTTCTGAACTCTGTAGTTGAGGATCGATAAGACATCAACGCCATAATCAACAAAGTCCGTCAGCTCATGACTAGCTAACGCCTGTCCTTCATTTCTTGAATCCGACGACCTAGCACATAGCCTAATTGCTTATGGCAAATTGTATGCCATAGACTTACACTTCTTGGCGAAATGCTGTGACTGTTCCATTCCATTTCACCCCGACCTTTCATTATAATACATAAACGCCATTTGGCCTTAAAAAAGAAAAGAATTGGATTGAAAAATCGAGAACTTTAGCATATATTTATATATTATGAATTAAAATTATTTATAACGTCATAAAATTTTATAATTGGGCTCCAGAATCGTACAAATCGTTTAGCACGGCCCATGCGAACTAGGGTTTCTGGCTTTATAAGCAGTAGCTGCTTCGATTCAACCATTCAGCAACTGAAAGCTTATTTCTCCCTCCCTCTGCTTCCTTCTTTGCTTCCACAGCTTATTTCTTCTTCTTCTTCTTTTCCGGCGAAAAACTTGCGTAATGGACGAAGTAGCATCGGCATCATGTGACGAAGAAAAATAACTGCAACAAAATGATTCACAGAAAAGTGATTACTTTGTATTTAAGTCTCCGATGATGATCTTTGCTTCTTCGTTCTTCTTCTTCTTTTTTGGGTGGTTTTTTTTTTTTTTTTTTTTTAAATGTTTTTCCGGTGAGATATGATGAGGAACAATTTGGTCCGTGTTTCAGATTAACCGTGACCGATAACCATAACCAACCTCTGATCTCTCCTTAATCTCTGCTAAAACATGGCTGCTGATGCTGTCGAATGAATTAGCGGAAGTAAAGTTTTCAGAAAAGATTGCAATTTTAATTGACATTCTCACTATTATTGGGTTTTTTCAAATTCTTTCAAAATTGATTAGTTTAGCTCACATTTTGACAATTTTAGTCCAAATCATAAAAATGGTCCATTGGTTTGGTTTTTTTACACTAAATTGTGGAAAGCTATAGAAAATCGATTAAAGTAGTCAAAAAATTTTTATAAATTATAAATTTACTAAAATAACTAATTTTGGAAGAACATGAACTAGGCCCTTATCACATCGTTTGTTTTGATTTTTTTTAAAAAAATTAACGTGAAAAGGATATTAAATATGTAAAATGCATAATTAAATAGTAAAATATTATATAAAATGATGAAAAAATATTGTAAATTATTATAATAATTAAAAACAAAATTGATAAAAACGAACCGGGCTCTATTAACTACTAATAACTAATAAGCGTAGTAAAATTATAAATTTTTCTAAAATTTTAGCAAAAGAAAAAATATAATAAATAAATTAAAATCAAACCAAAACCGACCTGTCCCTACAAAAATCAAACCGAACCAAAGAACCAAAATCTTTGGGCGGTTTGGGTCAATTTTCTTCTTTTGTGCAGCCAGCCATGTCAGCTGTAAACTATTGAGTCTGAAAATGGAAGATAGAAACAACATTTGTACTGGGTTTACACTAATACATAATAATTCCATCCCATGATATTCAAAACTTGTTCTTTGTTTCTTCACTTCTCTGTCTTATATTGCAGGTCTCTAATCACGGCCATTGTATAAAGCAGCTTCTATTGCTTGCTCCTTGATGCTGAAGCTCGAGACTTCTCTATCAGCAACTCGATTTTCTGGTCCATTCCAACAAAGATAATCAACATTCAAAAGAAACGAGTGATGGTATGCTCAGTGAATGCGTGAAAGTGTAGAGGACCTTAACGCGTTGATATGAAACCATTGCAAGATGAAATATGGGGAAAACGCAGCTCAATCTTATTCTAATACGACAACCTCAGCTCGTCGGGTTTCGAAAAAGTAAAACATGTCAACCATTAAAAAGGGGATGGATGGCTCACCTTAACTGATTTGCTACTTCTTCAAGCTTATTCAGGACCAAATCTGAAGGCATTGCACTTCTGTGCTCCAACCTGCTATGGCGTGGTGAACTAATCCCCTGCAACGTAAGGTGTATAAATCTTGATTGACAAAAGGCGAAATGGTCGATGAAACGATGCATTATAAACCACAAGATAAGCAATAAGATGGCCTTCATGTCTAACCCTCCATCTAAAAGAAATATATCCTCAGAGTTGCACATCCTTTCTTATTCATACTATATTCCAATTCTGATATACCATTACAAGAGCTATGCAAAGGTGAAGAACTACATCTTCTATTTCTTAGAATAATTCTGAACAATAAATCTTCAATTTAATTCAATAGGCAATCAATCTATCTGTTAACTGGATAAAAACCGATAAACCAACAGAAATTTTCATTCAAACTTCACTGTTGCAACTGAATTTAATGAGAGAAATCAATAACTTCATGCTTACTATTTATACTCGGCATACTCTACAAACTAGATCAACCAGTTTACCAAGAAATTTTCACTATTTCAAGTAGCATAAAATAGGTATTAGCAGTTCTTGATAGCTAGGTGGCCAATTATAGCTTAAGCTTAGACTGAAAATTATGATGAAGTAAGGCTACGATAGATTCTTACCTTCCAACTCCGACTTTTAGAAGGTGATCTCGGACTACCACCTTCAACATGGTGCATATTAGCTTTCCAACTTTGGCCAACTTCTTGTATGACCTTTGAAGCTTGCATTACAATAACCTGCATGGAGTTCAAAGTTCAACCTATTTGCATTTCCATATGAATCTTTTATGTTTCTCCATTCAGTGCAAAATTTTGTAGCCATAGAACAGTAATTTTACCTTCCTCAAGTGCCCAGGGTTATACACCCCTTGCAACTGTAGTTCATCAACTGGAGCAGCTTTTCCATGTGCTATACTTTCCACTCTAAGGGTGTGAATCCCATACATCGACTGTAAGCAACCTGCAGAACCTCAAGGACAAATATACACGAATTATTAGGAAGAGATTCTAAGGGCAAACTGTCTAACCAAGTAGTATAGGAAATTCAAACCTAAGTGGCTCCAATCACTATGCAACTTCACATAGATTAAGACTACAACAACTTCATTACGGAAGAACTTTGAGAACAGCAAACATCTGATTAAAATGTATATATTTAGGCAACCTTCTTCACCTATTTCATATGATTAAATTTGCAATTCATTCGTTTGTCACCTTCCCATGCATGGTCACTTGTTCCCACCTTCAATAACCTAACGAAGACACGATCTTATAACTTTTGAGCTCTCAGTTGCAGGCATCATCTTTGAAGCCTAAATTTAAATAGCAGCAACTATCTGTACAGTAATCATCCTTTCATATGATATTTGCAACTTCCTACAGAAAATTCCCCCTTCTGAGCTGATGGAAGATAAGATGTTATTAAACAATTGGCATGATCTTCAGATGATAACAGTTTACAGAAACCAAATGTTCCCAAGCAACTATAGCATATTATCAATCAAGCAAAATTCTCAGAAGTACCAACTATCGAAACTTTAAGTTGAACAAAACTTTAAAAAATAATCAGAAGTATGATCTAAAACTAGACCAAGAAGAAAAAAAAATCAAAAAGGAGCTGAAAACCCCTTCAAACTTTCAAGTTTTACCTTGTTCAAGGATAGTATCAATCACCAAATGCAAAGGAACACGCTTTTGAATCTTTGTCTCTCCCCAAAAAGGGATAAATGAAGGTCTTGACACCTTTACATTAACCAGAACACATTACCAATATGCATTTTCATAATCAGACAGAGAGAAACACAACAGAACACGAAATGAGCAATACCTTGTAAATGATCTCATTTGCAGTAACATAGAGTTTGCGTGATGCAATATCCTTTCTTAGCACATATCTTCTAAAGGGCAAATACAGCAACATAAGCACTCCAATACCCCAAGCTAAAACCAGCAGTAAGGATATCCATAACCATATAACCGTATCATACTTAATAATCTTTGTCCCGAGTTCTTCGAACGAGGCTACATACAGTACCTGCCCCAGTTTTTCAGGTTCACCACCTGCAACTTCATCCCCATCGATTTCAGATACCGGGTCAGCTAGTAGCAAATCTTTCGATGAACCCCATACTGGCAACCCTCCAGATTGACCCATCAGCATTTTCAATGTCCAAAATATCTGAAAGATTGAATACAAAAAATGAAAAAGCATATACATATACTGAATTACTGATACCACTACTGAAGGAATATAAAAGAAAAAAAAAAAAAAGAAGGAATTTCAAGGCATCCCTGAAACAGATACGTCAGAGTGCATAAAAAAATTAGCTGCCCGAAAACATAAAAACAGAAACAATCATAAATTTACAAGGGAAGTTATAATAATCAGCATAATCAAGAAGCCCACATCTTATTTCTTCTTTTTTCCTGCTGATGGCGATTGAGAAATAAAATAACAGCAATTATAGCAATCGAAGGATGGAAAGTATTCAGTTTTATTCATTCTACCCTTCCATTTCAGGCTGAATGGAGGAAAATAAATAGGGAAAAAGAAAAAAGAAAAAAAAAAACTGGTGAGACAAAATGGATTGCAATTTTGTACCTAGGACGTGGAAATTTTCCTTTCTCATGCAAATATTGATGAGGATATTGGAAAATGGCAGCGTAATTTCGAATTCTAAGAGACGAGTGAGCAGTGTTTTGCTTTGTTAGTCTTCTACTGCTATTTTCTGCATTGCCTGAAACGAAGGAATGAAGGAGAGAGTGCGAGACTGAGACTACTGCACATTAATGCGGGTCATTTCTAGACCCGACTCTGAAATCAAAATTGGGCAACGAGCCCAAAATACTTGGGCTCAATTTTCAACTGGGCTTTTCTGAAATAAAAAAATTGGGCCAAGAGCCCAAGATATGTGAGGTCAATTTTCCATTTGGACATTCTGAAATTGTTGTACTTTAGTCTTTTGATGGGTAGGATGATTTTATTTAAATTCATTAATAGAATAACTTTTCTATTACTAGTAGATCAAATTTCAAAACCTTTGTTTTAGATAATTCATAATCAATTACATAAAGTTGGGACTAAGAAATATTATTGCTCGTGAGTTAAATGTGCATTTTATGTTATTGCCTAAATGTGTCAGGTCTCTATGTAAGGCGACTTTTGCTAAACTTTGTATTGTTAATGGACAATTTTTATGGGCTAAAATGATATTTCATTAATGCTGTGAACCTAAAATGATAAAGTTAATATTTCTATGCTTACGTTTGCCAACCTTTGGGTCTCTTTTATCTTTCTGCCCCTAAGACCTCTTAACCTTTAGGATCGGTACTGTGTCATTCCCTTTTCAACTCCACTCTCCAAATCATTCTCTTTGTTATTCACATAATTAATTTTTTTAAAAATATTACTATGTAATCAAACAATTTGTTGATAGTTTAGTGAAATAAAATTGAAACATGGGATTCTTATTGTTCCTTTTCCCCCCATTTTATTTATTTTTAAGTAAAAACAATGATGCATTAATGGCTTGTACATTTACGATGAGGGTCAAAAATCCAACTTTAATTATTTTTGTGTGCATTGTAATATGGTGAAAGGGATCTTCTTAGGTTTATTACCACTTTGGAATGGAATTTTTAGTCAATTGGTCCAAGCAACGGTCGGTCACCGGAATATTGTGTAGTATTCGTTAGTTCACCAATTTTTTTTCTGACGTAACCAATCACAACGGCGCGTGAAATCAACCTCCAACTTAGGCGCCTGGAGCTCCATTCTCCGGTCAAGTTTAAACAACACAATTAATTGGCCGTCGCTGGTCAACATTTTACATTTTTCCCCTATGTATTTTAAAATTTGAAATTGGATCCCCAGAACTTTATAAAATTTCGGTCCAACATAAAGCTTGTATTATTTTCTCCGTTTCATTAGTACAATCCACTTTCAAAATTTATTTATGCTCCAATATTAGAAGAGTCCATTAAATTTTGTATTCTCTATACTCTTACTAATATAATAATATATAACTTATAATTAACTCATACATAAAAGAACAAGGGCTTTAGTGGGATAATTTGTGATAAATTAACTATTTTAGATATTGAACATTGAAATTTATAATTCTATATTTTTTAAAGTGAATTATTATAATAGAACATAAGAAATATCACAGAAAATGGATCCTAACAAATTTAGGATAAATTGTTTAGTACAACATACTGAAGGTGTTATTTAACATGTTATGATATGAAAGATTTTGTGAGATCAAATTATATTATTTCTTGACCAATATGACTAAAAGGTGAGGTAAATGTTTTATAATTATTTATTGAAACTAATAACATATGCAATAATTTCCTTACATTTCAACACTTTTTTATGTATTTACACAAAAAAAACTCACGTGCACTTATATTTTCCTCAATATAAATAGCATACGTCTAGAACTTTTCTATTTTGTTCAATATAAATAGCATACATCTAGAGCTCTAAATTAAAATAGTGAATAATTTATATAGTAATATTCTTATATTTTGCTAAATATAACATGCGATACAATTGTCAGTATAACTTATTTGAAATATGAAAAAATTATAATTATAGTCAAATTTTATATGCAATATATATAACTTCATTGTAAATTTCTACGTCTAAAATAAGTATTTTCTCACATTTTATTTACATTAATGCAATATCTTTTAATTGTGTATGATGATCAATTGATTGGTAATTTAAGAAAAATAAACTCAATAGGGAAAAGCATACAATAGTCGAAATATAGAGGACCTCATGTTAAAGCTGATAATAAGACGTTCATCCTATTTACCCACGCTCACGCAGCGCGCGTGATTATTCCGTCCCAACAACAACCATTTTATTCTCGTACAGTTCGATGCATATAATTAGGACACAAAAATTAACATATAAATAATGAAGAGAATACTAATCCTTCGAACATTACTTGTCTGGGGAATTCCCATTGATGCTTCGAATCTTCCCTTTCATTCACAGCTCATCCTAGCTCTTCAACAACACGACCCAATTTTACTTTCGTTTCTTTCTTTATTCTCTGGATCAATTACTTCGCCGTTGTGATTTTCACCTTAAGTTTTGGTTTTCTTTCCTCAACAAGAACATCCATAACTTGTGAATTCGCCAACCGTTGTTTGCTTGCTCCAGGAGGAATAGGAAGAGAAATCAGTAAGTTATCCCCTCCACAAATGTATATTCAATTATTTTCCAACTCTTTTTGGTCACGCAGTTTAAATAAAGGGTGCATTTTGTTTTTCAATCTATTATGGACACGGGATACGCGATTTTGATTAAATCCCGTTTGCTATGGCCTTTGATGTAGGTTATTCGCACCGCATATTTGAATTTGAGTTGGGATTTGTTTGGAATATGGGTTTCATTTAAGGGAAATTTTCTGGGATAACTTTCTGTTGGTAATATGTTGATTCTTTTCGGGTTTTTATGTACTAATTTATGCTTAAAGCAAGGTAATCGAAGCTTCATAAACGTTAAGATTTTGGTTTACTTGGAGAGAAATGAGAAATCTTGAAGGGAGCCGTTTCTACCCTTTATGTCTCTTTAGAAATCTATGATGGTTTCTAATAGTATTTGTTGAATTTTCTTTATATTTGTTGTGTTGAGGTTCCTTTTAAATTGGACGATTGATGCAGTTTCCTTGATTTTTTTGTTGTTGTTTCTTCTTCCCTTTTGATTGATTTTTCATAGTTAATCGGTTTGATGCTGTAATTGATATTTTTTTTTCTGGCATTTTGTTAGTGCAGTTCAAAACTTTGATTGTGGGATTTCCTGAAAATGGTCTTAGGTGACATGTAGCTTGAATTGGTAGTTGCATTTTTTATCTGATGAGAGAATGGAGAAGCAGCATCATATTGCAATATTCACTACTGCAAGTCTTCCTTGGTTGACTGGGACTTCTGTCAATCCTTTATTCCGTGCTGCTTATCTCGCGAAAGACGAGGATAGGAGGGTTACATTGGTGGTTCCTTGGTTATCTCTCATAGATCAAAAACATGTCTATCCCGACAACATCACATTCGATTCACCAGCAGAACAAGAGAAGTATGTCCGCCAGTGGCTTGAAGATCGTACCGAGTTTACATCGCGTATTAATATATTTTTCTACCCAGGAAAGGTAGGCAAGCCACTAGTTCTGAACTTTGAACTTATGACTACATGTTACCCCTTTATAAGCCACCTTTGCAAGTATGAGCAGCATTTTTTTTTTGTTTTGGGATGAAATGTGGTTTGTCCTTGAATTTATTTAGTAGTGTTGAATGCCACTTCCTTTCTGATTATCTCCATTTGATGACATACAGTATTGAGGCATTTGTAGTTACTGCTATGATATGCATATTTGATTGCAATTTCCTTCCCATAGCATAAATTGTGGATTATCGAATCATTTGAGACCTTTTTCAAGTAGTTTTCTGATTAGAAGGAATGTATTATCTTCTCTGAGATATGTTGCAGGAGTGACTGGACATATTCTGTAGAGAGAAGTATGGTGATATGGGCACGAGTACTCAATAAAACAATTTATGGCTTTATTTCGAACCGCTATTTACTCTATATTTCTTGTAATACCATTGATTTTGAAAACCCTTCCTGATAGGAATTAACATGTAGTGTAACTTGGAATATATTATGTACCTTCCAAAACATCTCTGCTATATTCTGGAATTTTTATAAATGTGCTGAAGATTCAGTATGGCTCAGAGCTTTGCCATGGTTATTTTGTGATTGAACAAATTGCTCTTGCTTTTGTAGTTCTCTCTGGAGAAAAGGAGCATTCTTGCTTTAGGGGACATCACTGAGGTGATTCCAGATGAACAGGCAGATATTGCAGTTCTTGAGGAGCCTGAGCATCTGACATGGTATCATCATGGGAAGAGATGGAAAAAGAAATTTCGTTTAGTTGTTGGAGTTGTTCACACCAATTATTTGGAGTATGTTAAGAGGGAAAAGAATTCATTGGAAGCGTTTCTTGTGAAACAAATAAATAATTGGGTTGTTGGCATCTACTGTCACAGGGTATGCAACTTACTACTTCTCATTTGTTCTGTTGAAAACTCAATCTTTTATTGGAGGAACAGACTCCGTCCCCACTCACCCTTTTATCTATTGCTTTTATGATTTCTATTATATCTTGAGTGATTATTTGGAGCACACTTGTTGTAAATCTTTATTCAGTAGTAACTGAATACATATAACGGATGCTGTATATTAGTTTGATACTGTCCATGAAATGTGAATTGAATAGTTAAATTGTTCTCTTTTCCCCAACCACCAACACCCATTGTAAGGGAATGTTGCATTGATTGCTTCCGAAATGAGTGAGTTTCTTGGCTGCAGCTCATCTTTTGCACTATATAAAATGCCATTCTTGAAACTGTTAAGCATAAAAGCTTGTTCATATGTTCTGATTTTTCCCTCTTGGGTACGCGTCAATTACCTTCTTCATATTTAGTTGAGAAATAACCTCATTTTTTGAGATAGCCTGTGGACGGTAGTCTCTGGGACTCAACGCTGCAATTTTCTTAGTTTCAGTATCCCATAATGTTGATATTGCTGGAGAAGTTTTGTTTGTAATTCATTTATGTTCAAATCCCGAGTCTTACCTTCAAACCCTTCCGGACCAAAATAGGTGAAGCAAAGAGGTTAAAACTAGTGTTACTATGGAATTTGCATATTGGGTCTTTGAATGTCTCTGTTTGTAATCTATTCTATGTTTCAGACACTAGTACTTGCCCAATATTCTTAGGAAACTTTTATCTGTCGGGCATAAAATAATTGGGGAAGAATCCATGTGTTGAACATCAATCTTTGTTACCCTACAATCAAACTCATACTTCTCTGATCATATGTTTTCATTCGTGTCATAATGCAGGTGATCAGGTTGTCTGCTGCCACCCAGGATTTACCAAGATCTATCATCTGCAATGTCCATGGAGTCAATCCAAAGTTCCTTCAAATTGGCTTGAAAAAGAAAGAGCAACAGATGAATGGAGAACAGGCCTTCAGCAAAGGTGCCTATTACATTGGGAAGATGGTATGGAATAAAGGCTACAAGGAGCTTCTGAAACTTCTACGAGAACATCAAAAGAAGCTGGGTGATCTTGAGGTTGACTTGTATGGTAATGGGGAGGATTCAACTCAAGTTCAAGAAGCTGCAAAGAAGCTAGAAATAGCAGTTCGGGTTCATCCTGGTCGTGATCATGCGGATCCTTTGTTCCATGAGTAAGCCTTACTTTCTCTTATTATCTCTAGATTTTCTTCATTCCAGCCATCCCATCTATAGATACAACACTCTCGAAAACAACCTCATTTTGGGGTGTGTGTGTGTCTTGAAGTTTCCATCACCTGTTTTTGCATTTATAGGAAGTCACAAGGTGTTATTCAGTGCGTGTTTCTTGGAGAGGAGATTTAAATATGAACAGAACCTAATCCTGAATCTTTTTTTTTTTTTTTCCTGCAAATTGCAAGCAACGAGTCTATGATATGATTTCATTCCCTTAAAACATTGTATAAATTGGCCATCAAAAGAAAATTTACGCTATTGTTTTTCCATGTTAAAAGATGAGTTTACCTTGTTCTTAGATGAGAAAAAATTGGATTGTCTGCAAATTGATGTTGCATTCTTTTGATTGCAGCTATAAGGTGTTTCTGAATCCAAGCACCACAGATGTGGTATGCACAACCTCTGCGGAAGCATTAGCCATGGGCAAAATAGTTGTTTGCGCCAACCATCCTTCGAATGACTTCTTCAAGCAGTTCCCAAACTGCCGAACATATGATGATGCTAATGGATTTGTAGAAGCCACAAAAAAAGCATTGGAAGATGACCCTTTACCTTTAACCGATGAACAAATGCACGAGCTTTCTTGGGAAGCTGCAACGGAGCGCTTTCTCGAAGCTGCACAGCTTGATGTCTTGCCTGTGAAGAAGCTCAAAAAGACTTCGTCAAAGGTATACCTCTTCTCCTCATCATTCAACTTGGGGAAGAAAATGGAGGATGCATCTGCAATGATGCACTTTGTTGGAACTGGATTTCTGAATGAACAACCGAACGAAGAGCAATGTAAAGAGCTCGGCCTGGCTTTGCCGGTCAAACAGAAGGGGAGTCATACAGCAAAATGGGCATTCGTGTGAGAAATGGAAAAGAGCTGTGTTGGAAATCCTCAAATCCATAGAAGTACCACTAGGTATATCCCAAGATGCTGGTTTATTTTAAACTTATTATTCCTTGCATCTATACTTGTGGGATTGAAAGATTGATGTTGATAGTGCCTAACCTGTACTAAAATCTGGAATTTATTTTCATTCTCATTTTCATCTAAATTGAAGTGTGATTAGACTTGTTAATAGAGGGTTCAAATTTCTTGTTCTTCAACTTTTTATTGTACAGTGATTATGGTTATGCAGTGATATTGTTGTACCAATTTGTGCTTATTCTCTGATTTGTGTGCCTTTTGTAGTTTTTTTCTTTTTTTTTTGGTTTGTTTGTTTTTGTGTTTTTTTTTTTTTTTTTTGACATTGCCTTTTGTAGTTTAAAATCCAATGGACAGAGTTACATTAGTGTCTGTGTGTATGGATTACAGGTGGCGACCTATGATTCATATAACCGACTACACGTAGTGTGATAGCGATGGTGACATTCCCAGAAAGAGCCAAAAATGTGCAGATTTCAATCCATGAATAAAAATGCATTGCATAAGCCAAAAGCCAAGAAGCAAATCAATACACTGTCATCCAATTAGACAATTGACTTTGTTCATGAAATCTAAACAGCTTTCCAAACAAAAAGGTGATGCAACATCATTCTTCTTAAACCTTAAACTTTTGGTAAATCCTAGGTCACAAAAGTATTTCCATGCCAAAAAACAGTCTAGTAGTCTCTTGATGATTGTTGCCATCCTCCCATGTTCTCCTCCTGTCCATATCCCATATCTAAGCTTCTCTGCATTACGAAAAACATGCCTCTCATCAGCCTTCCAAATGCTAATCACTATCGTATACGGTCGAGACATATTGATTCATTTATATTTAAAAACACGTTAGCTTTACTATACCTCACGAGTAAAATTAAGGCCAACTCTGATCTCTCCACGGAATTCCTCATCCTTGACAACATTGTGCGAAGTTGGAGGAACGCTTCCTTCATTGAACACTGTCTCTAGTTTGATTCTGTTGAAACAGATGAAAGTAAACTCAATCACAAAATGTAGATTCATCTATTTAGAATCAACCATATACAGAAAAGAAGCTGAAAGGCTGCAATAATGGAGTCATCATAATCACAAGAAACATGTCAAAAAATGCAGCATGAAAATCCAATTCTTTGCACTTAGCTTGATGTTTTTTGTAACTGAAAATGCAGATACATTGAAAGCATTACTCACGT
Organism: Leptodermis oblonga; assembly: GCA_016801395.1. Taxonomy (NCBI): domain Eukaryota; kingdom Viridiplantae; phylum Streptophyta; class Magnoliopsida; order Gentianales; family Rubiaceae; genus Leptodermis; species Leptodermis oblonga. The sequence goes on from CM028755.1 coordinate 3,136,334, forward strand.
AGTTTCTCCAACAATGTCATCACTACCGATGTTATCGCTGTCCATAAGTTTAATCTTGAGTTCAGAAACATTATCAGAGACGGTAAACAAAAAGGTTTCATTCCATTCTGGATTGGATCCTTTACCTGCAAAGAATGTGAATCATTCCATTTGATTATCATAAGAACAAAAACGATCAGGGCATTTAGATACAGAAAAGTTGTCAAACAATGCATTGATCCAACATCACTCTATCCAAAATATCCAATGGCGAGCGATTCCAGAGATATAAGAACCTGATGCGACGCTACTCTTCTTCTCCTGAGTTCGGTAGGTTATGATGGCATAAGGATCCATGTTAGCTGCTCAAATGGAAAAAAAGAAATGAAAAGCAACAATCAGAGAGATGACAATTTTGTATGTTCATCCAAAATATGTAGAAATGATAAACTTCGAACATAAGCAGAGACAAAAAGCTGTTCATTCTAGCCTAATGTTCACGGTAAAGATTTAATCTCTTCACTCTAATAGCTGATTATCTGAAATGCATCGAAGTCATTTTCACAGAGAAAAAGACAAATAAGTATCAATTCTTCAGATCATGCGAAAACTTATTTAATTCAAATCTCATATAGAAAGATCACCATTACCCAGATCAGCCACCATCACCAAGATCTATAATCATCAAGGAAACAAATCAAAAAGCACAAAGAAATGATTTCTGAGAAAAATGTCAATCCTCCATTCACTGGGTACATGATCACCAAATTTCCTACATGGGATTTCACACAAACATACAGAAGATGAATTTTTTGTGTTTCTCTTCAAAAATCAGCCACACATTAATAATCATTAGTCCCGATCTTAAATTCCCATAATCCACAAAGAGGGGGGAAGATCTTGATTCAAATATCCAACGCCAAAATTTCCCACCATAGATATGACCACCCAAACATGACAATGCTAAGAAAATCCCACATCACCAGTTATCCATCTAAAGCATAAAAATCAAACGATCCCACAAAATTTCACCTCAAAAAACATGAAAATTTGAAACCAAAAAAAAGGGAAGAAGCAACAGAAGCAGTCGAACGTACAGAGAAAATCGGTATTTTCAAGGCCTTTGGCGCTGAGGAGAGAAACTTCAAGGGTTCCGCGCGGCATCTTTGGATCAATGAGGGTTCTTGGAGAGATCTAACAACTCAGAGATCAGAAATCGACCGATGAATTCTTGAAGTAAACTGGTAGTGGGGGAAGGTGGCACGTAGAATACGAGTGTATAAATAAGGCAGTGTCGTGAAGGCCGGTTCAACGGTTTTAGGCGGGTTCGACCGCTTTACTTGGGTACACAAAATTTTGACTTCTATAATGGGCTGCTCGTAGTGGAAAGTCATTTTTTTTAACTCCAATAATGAGAATAGGGAAAAGGGCGAATTACATTTACCTCCCCCGATGTTTCATTAAATTACAAATAAGTCTCTTGGTTCTAGAAATTATAAATACCTCCTGAACTATTCCAAAAAAACTTATTCTGTGTCTTTTTTTTTTTAATTTATACTAACCGTAATGTTAATATCGTGATGAGCCGCATAAAGAATTACAGAGCTCAATCTATGATTATTTATTAAATAATCGAGTCTAAAATTCGTTCATGTTCATTTATTTACTAAATAAATAAGTTTGAACTGAATTTTTACAAAGTCGATTATGAACTTTCGTGAATAAAGTTTGTTTGTGTTCATTTTTAACCATAACAAAGCATGTGGAGGTTATAATTTTTAAAACTACAGAGATTTATTTGTATTTTAACCAAACTTCAGGGGAAGGAAAATGTGATTCGCCCTGAGGAAAATCAATTTTTTTGCCAATTATTATTAATTTTATCATTGCCACATAAATTGTTCGAACTTAAAACTTCGAGAATACAAGGTTCATCCTTTACTATCCTTCAACTATGTAGTTTGGATCAAACTAGAAAAAAGACACTTTATTTTTGGTAAATACATTTATACATTCCCAAATTGTTGGCTTTATTACTTTTAACCCCAATTATTGGGTTATGTGACTTCTGTTCCTTATGTTTTCAGAGTATATATTTTAACTTATGAATTGTCACTATAATCGGCATTTTTAACTCACTTTGGCTAATGTCAAGTTGTCAACAGTATATTTTAAGAATAATTATTATAATAATGTTGTTCCTTTATGAAAATAACGGAAACGTGTCCATTCTTATAAAATATTAATAATTCAAGGGTAACAGATGTATTTTGAAAATATAAAGGATAAAAAATCACACAACGCTATAAACACAAGGAGGCAAAATGCAATTAAGACTAAAGAAATACAGTATAAATTTGTGTTCAATGAAGGGAAGCTTGGAGTTATAATGACAAATTCCAACAATTATATTATTGAAAAAAGGTGAAAATAATAATACTATATTTGTCACACACACACACACACAAAAAAAAGAAAAAAGAAAAAGCAAGTGCCAATTTTAATATCTTTTACACAAATTAAGAAAAGTGTTAAAATTGCTCTAATAACTTTATTTAATTTTGTTGGTTATCATGTTGCTATCATTTTTAAAATGACATTTATTTTGAAACGAGTATAGTAATAGTAGAGAAGAAAAAATAAAAGTTTTAGTCTCTTTTATTTGAACCTATTGCACTTTTGGTCTCTTAGATTTCATTTTTACAAAAATAGTCTTTTACGTTTGCATGTTGTTGCACTTTTGATTCGTGTGACATATTATCACAAATTTTAACCAGTCAAAATGGAGGTCAACCGTTTCTAAGGATTTTCTAAGAAATTTTTTTTTTTTTTGTACTTTCTCATGATTTCTATATTTTTTTCAATAGCTCGTATAATAATTTACTTAAATAAATTACAAAGACGAACCAAAATTGTTAAGAATAACCCAATTGAGATGCAATTTGACATGAGTAAAAATTATTACACGGGCCAATAAAAAATATGAAAATCACAATAAAATCCCAACCTTTTTTTTTTTTTTTTTTTCATTTCAAAAAGTTTCCAGAAACGGTTGGCTTCCCTATTTCACTGCTTAAACAAGATGCAAATGTACGAGACTTCAACAAGATGCAAATCTACGAGACTATTTTAGCAATAATGAAACAGAAAAGAGGTCCAAGACCAAGAGTGCAAATAGAGAAACAGGGACTGAGTCACTGAGATATAACTTGTACAGAACAGGTACCCACTAATCCCGAAATTGCAACAAACCAATCATCTGGGCTTCCGGGAAATCGGCAGAATGGACAAAGACCGCCGTCCGTCCAATTCCACCTCCGATATTCCTTCTGATGCTGATGAACAGCCAACAGTCTCCAAAGACCTCGTTTCTAATGGCCTGTTTATGGTGCGGAGGTTCTTCAAAGACACCCGATTCTCTTCGGCCATCCCGCCTGAATTCAACACCGTTGATTCTTATTCTGAGCTCTTCCGCACCTTGCTTAAGGTCCGCGCAATCCAACCGGGCAAAATCTCATGCATCCTCACTGTCAAGCTTCCGATCCTGGTAAACTCAAAAAAGACCTAAAACCCATCTCAATTTTTGCATTTTTTCAGTTTTAGCTGAATTCTAACCAGCCCTTTGTTGGCCTGTGATTTTTTGTTTTGAATATGTCAAATTTATGAATGGAAGTGGATCCCTTTGGGATTTTGTACTTAAAAAAGCTCCAAACTTTTTTCTGCTACTTTGAACACATATTTTTTGGGTTTTCTTGTGCAAAACTTGTTGATCATTGGTTGATGGATGGGTAATTTACTCAATTTGTAGAATGTTTATGGTGGAATGCATGGAGGTGCTGTTGCAGCTGTCTCTGAACTGATGGCAACTGCTTGTGCTAGAACTCTTGTGGGAAAGGAAAAGGATGTTTTTCTTGGAGAATTGAGCACATCTTATCTCTCTGCTGCTCCTAATGAGGTGCGTATTGACCTTTTCATCTTTGTTTGTGTTCTGAATTTAGTTCTTTACAGTTAATGTTGAATGATTGCTGATGTCCCTTTGAACCATCATTTTGATTGCCGGGATCAATATGAAAGTACATTGCGTTTTATTAACTGTTCCAAGATTGGACTTTGAAGAATCTGAAAAACTTTTTTCTCAATTCTTGAAGAAAGGTTGTGTAACAAGGCTTCATTTAAGCTAGTTTGCTCTGAATTGTATCAAATAAACCACATTTAGACTAGGTTATATTTGCTCTATATCTTCCTACTATCCTATATTTGTAAATCCCTTTATGCTAATGATGCATTGATCTTGATAGTTTAGGCTTACTTGTGTAGTTTTCGTAATTTTTTTTATCTCTGTTGAACGGGAGTGTTTTCTGTTTCACAGTCAAAAGTTGTCGTTGATGGATCCGTGATAAGAAGTGGCAGAAACCTTACTGTGGTTGCAATTGAGTTCAAGTTAGAGGAATCAAGCAAATTGGTTTACACTTCTCGCGCTACCTTATACCACCTGCCGACGGCAAGTTTATGATTTTCACCACTTAGATGTCAGCATGTACTTATATGCAGCTACCTCTTGGCATGTTTATTATGTTGTAAAACTCTTCTGAGGTGCTAATGTGAAAAATCTCACATTGATATTCACTCAAGATAGTGGCTTTGTGTTCTTATACATTGGCAATGTTTCACCAGTCCATGTGGATTTAAGATGAGTTTTTCTATCATAGGTTTCCTTTGGCACAGGAAAAGATATGAATAAGTCATACACATAGTAAGTTAGTTGTGTGCTTGGTGGTTATACAATATGAGAAAAGAAACCTCTCCCAAGCCTTGAGAGGATGATTGTACATGTAATGTCTAGTCCTTTGACTTGAATCTATAGTAGCTCTCTTCCTGATATGAAGGTTTGGCAATTCGGGTCATAGATGAGCTGACGTGTCACTTTCAACGTGTCACTCAAGTTGTGCTTCTGTGTGGGAAGTTTTCCTTCGGGTTGTACATGGTTTGATGAATCGCCTTAATGTGTCGAGTTCATGCTGTGTTTTCAGTGTCGTGCCAAAAGTCGCCAGCCCTTGTAATCTCACATATTCACTATGTAAAACAATATCCGAAAGGTTTAACATTTATGTACACAGTGAACACCAAATTTCCCATAGAAAGGGCTGAAGATACATCAAGCAATGTCAATTTGAATTTTGTGGCCTATACCCTATGGAAAAGAAGATCATCAATACTCCCTTTTTGTTGCAACTTTGGCTCCAAAAAGGGAAAAAAAATTAGAAGATTACATTACAAAAGAAGGAAACTACAGTTGGTTTACAAAACGTGTTTTCTTCACACCATTGCTCCTGTGCCTATTGTGTTGATGCAGCTAATATTCACTTTGAGAGTCAATTGCACTTTAACTTCCTCAAACTGCAGTAAGAAGAGAGGAAGTAAACAAAACGAAATATGTTCTATCAGAAAAGTCCAGAAACAATAACAAAGTTCAGATTTGACAACCAAGAAAACAATCTCTTAGGCATGGAGTATCATGTCAATGTAATGAAGCACATAAGAAGTGGCTGCTTTTGGAAACAACTATAAACACTATGCAACTACCAGACTGTCTAGTTCTCAATACCTAAAAGATGATAAACAGGCCGGTTTAGTTTTGTTAGTGTCACACACCCTCTAATGTATCAAGGAAATATGGCATTTACAAATGCCTCGGCGTCAAAAGGTTGGAGATCCTCTGCCCCCTCACCAACGCCTACAAATTTAACTGGAATTCCAAGTTCATCGACCACGCTAACCTTCATGGAGTAAACAGGAGAATTAGCTCAGATTAGATTTTGTTTATCAAATAGTCGAGAACTAGCCCCCAACAAAAAAGTTGAAACAAATTCCAGTTAAGTGAGATAATTATACCACGCAGCCACCTCTGGCTGAACCATCAAGTTTTGTCAATATTAAACCAGTAACACCAACCACCTGCCACCAAAGTTCAGTTCAGATGCAAAGTATACTAAGATGAACAAACTGAGAGCATCTACCATTGAAAAGCCAAACAAGGAATCTCTAAATTTATGCATCTACGACTCTCCCCACTTTCCCCTCTCTACTACGAAAAAACAGAAACGCAAGCATGAATAAGAGTAAAGTTGTTCCTTTTTTTTCCAGTCAGTTGTGACCTGTAATGCATGGCATTTGACCATATCAAAGATGAAAGGAACAACTTTACCTCGTTAAACTCCCTTGCTTGAGGAAGCATGTTCAAGCCAGTTGTACCATCCAGTACAAGAAGTATTTCCTTCAAAATTTGACAACGTAGTTACAATCTGGAGGTTTTGACTGATAAAGAATATTCGAAATTCGTATATAGAAACAAAAAGGCAAAAATAAAGGTAATGGTAACAATATAAAGCATCCCAGAGGCACATTATTGTGCTGCAAAGCAATCTTTATAACTTTTCATTAGTATTACATTTAACTTCAAACTAAGAAAATCAAGGATGGGATGGGTGTTATGGAGAAGAAAAGGGAGAAGCTCACATTGGGTGCACCTGGTATAATCTTGCTTAAAGTTTTCTTGCATGAAACCAATTCTTCCATTAAGCTGTAATTAGTATGCAGCCCTGATGGGAATAGAAAGCTAAATTCAACAATAATTCTACAGCATTCAAGATGATAACTGACCATTTTAATTAAGAATGAAACTTACGGCCAGATGTGTCGCATAAAACAATATCATAACCTTGTTCCTTCCCCATTTTCACAGCCTGTGAAATAACTACTCAGAAAATACTTCAAACTCAGTAGTTAGGATTGATTACAAGATTATGACTAAATAAAGCCGGGCGTGTGCAATTGACATAGTAGATCTGTCAGAGTAGGTAATGTGTACCTGCAGATGCTTTAGCATGATCTTTCTCAGCCCTAACAATCTCACAACCCGTCCTTTCGGCCCAGATCTCCAGTTGATCACCCGCAGCTGCTCTAAAGGTATCACCCGCTGCCATTAATATCTGGCAGAAATGTAAAGCACACAAGTCAATATTAGAAATCACATGTTAACACAGACTCCACTTTGATGTATGGTAAGCATTGGACTTTTGTTCAAGTAAATCAACAACAGGTATTTTGAGAATCACGAAAGCTAATCTAAGGTATCACTTCACCTTTGCACCTTCTTTCTTCAGTTTATTGGCCAGCTTCCCTGCATTTAAATGCATTAGTTATTGCTGCTTCATAAATCTCCACATTTTATTCTATACATTCAACCAAATTACTACCTCTTTCTCTTAGTTCAATAGTCTTACCAAGCGATGTCGTCTTCCCACCCCCATTGACGCCAACTATCATTATCACAGCTGGTTTCCTAGGAGTAGAAGCATTAATCAGCAAAAATCAAGTGAAGTCAAAAGAAAATATGAACAAACAAAGTAGAAAATGTAAGAAGAACCATTTAATCAAAACACAAACCTAAATCCAAGTTGCAGTTCTGTTTTGAGTGGTTTACTAGTTAACAAATCCAAGACACTCTTCTTTAAAGCAGCCTACAAACAAACACACACCACATACATTCATTATGATGAACAATTTAACATTCTGTTGATACCCATAGAAAGAACTGATCCACCATTGCCAAAAAAACAAAAATTATAAGCAAACTTACTTTAATATCGCTGCCTGATTTGAGCTTTCCTGCATAGATATCCTCACGCAGACTTTCCACAATCTTTATAGTAATCCTCGGGCCAAAATCGGACACCAATAATGCCTGTTCAAACACAAAATCCATTCCAATTTCCATCCACAAAGTTTGAGCCGTAAAAAAAAAAAAAAAAAAAAAAAAACAAAACAAAAAAACTCAAAACCAATATGATTGTGCAGGTACACCAAATTAAACCATGAGATTGAAAAAAAAAAAAAATTTCCCCAAAATTCCCAAGCAATTGAAGTTCAAATAAAAGGGTTTTCCGAGACCCACCTCTTCAAGCTCATCAAGAACACGGTCAGTGTCAGAGAGGTTCCAGTAGAGTAAGAGTTCATCAATGACAGCCAAATTGTCTCTGGTTTTGGAGAATCCGGAGAAGATCTTCTCCACATCACTTTTGGCTTTCTCTTTGATCAACCGCCCAAGTTTAGTGAAGAACCCGGTCTGTCCGGCGGAGCATTTGAACTGGGCTTTGTCGGTCGGAACCAAAGGGTGCCCGGTGGTGGAGGGGAGGTTGAAAACAGCGGTGGTGGACGGTGGCTTTAGTGAGAGTTGAGGCTTGGAAGCTGAGAGTCCCAAGGGAGAGAGGTGAGGAACCGAAGCTGCCATTTTTGCTCCACCAGCTCTACTACAACACTGAAACTGCAGTGGATAAAATGCTCCGCGACGACGACGTTTTCTTCCTTCTGTTTTTCTTAATTGAGTTTTTTTTTTTCCCACTTAAAATACACTATGAAGTTTGATATATATTATATAGGGCAAATTATATGAATGACTACTAAACTATTGTTTATGTTCACTTTTGTCCACTAAACTATTTTTTACCTACTTTTGGCTACTAAATTATTGTATCTGACCATATTTGGCCACTAAACTATTGCTTCTGCCCACTTTTGGCCACTAAATAATTTTTCGCTCACTTATGGCCACTAAACTATTAGAAGTTGCCATTAATGACCACTCTGTTAGAAGTTACCATCAAATCTTTATTTACTCCTTAATCTTTAGTGTTTCCAAAATCCTAATAATCTTTAAACTGCCTATATATATGCATCAATGTTTTTTAACATCAATCACTCACAAACAATAATTATTTGTATTTTTTTTGTTTTCTCGATATCTTTATTTGTATTTATAAACATATGATAAATTATTCTTTGAGTCATCGAACGTTATTGTCTTTAACTTTAATTTTTAGTATTCGTTTTCTAACGTAGGATATAGACATCGATCTCATTTATTATTTTATTTTCGGAATTATGTTAGATCTTGAAAATTTATAAAATGATATGAGAATTCTAAATGTCACTACAAAATGATATAATATTAATGAATAAAGTTGGCCGTCGAAATTAAAATAAAGATGTGAATAAAAAAATGCATTTTTAAATAACAAATTTAAAAAATGAAAGTAAATAAAGATTTGAAGAAAATTCTTAACGGAGTGGCCATAGTGACAACTTTTAATAGTTTAGTGGTCAAAAGTGGGCACGACCCATTAAAAGTAGGCAAAAAATAGTTTAGTGGTCAAAAGTAGACACATGCAATAGTTTAGTGGCCAAAAGTATGCAAAAAATAGTTTAATGGTCAAAAGTGGGCACGGGCAATAGTTTAGTGGTCATTCATATAATTTTCCCTATTATATATAATATTTTATAAGTATGAATTCATTTTTTTCCTTTAGGATTGATGCAACTTGTCCTTTCATTAAAAAAAAAGTGTTGTTTTTTTAATATTTTATTTTGTTTCAAAAGCAATTTTAATTTTTGTATTTTTATTTATACAATTATGTTTTATTCACAATTAACTGTGTGTAATTTTGAAAAGTAGATATACAAAAGAAAAACGTTTGTCAAATTATTTATTTTAAGTGTTATACTTTCAAATTCACACAAAATTGTACATTCTTTTTTTTGAAATAAGACTGTTCTAATGAAATCCGAGAAGTACTACTTTTTTCTTCTTTGTTTTTTTGAATGCATCTTTCAAAGTCTTATTAACTATTAACAGCCTCCTGCAAGTCGGGCTATAGGGAGGGTTAAGAACTAAGTGGAGAGTCTTTTGCACTCTAAATAAGCAAAATTAACAGAGTTAAGAATCGAACCTTGATATCTGGATGACTCGCTATGCGACGAAATCGTTGGGAAAATACTACTTATTTGCCAAATTTGGTGAAAAACAAACGTCAAAAATGTCTGCGAGTGCTGCTTTAGTGGTAACATTTACTACTTATAAATAATAGTCATAAATTCAACGTAAAACTAGGGAAACATTAACCATGCATGCATCTTCATCACCTTTTCTTCGTAATTGCTTATTGCTCAATTATATATATAGTGGATTCATTGTTTGACACTCAATCTATGTATGTGTAAAAACTAAAGTCATCTTAAGAAATCATACGTTAGAATTTTAGTATTGATGCATTACTAATACAGTTACATACATCGAATTCAACAACTACATGATTTCTTTAACGAAATGTGATCTCACTCATATATATTTTTTGCCTACTTTTGGCCACTAAACTATTGCATCTGACCATACTTGGCCACTAAACTATTGCTTCTGCCCACTAAATAATTTTTCGCTCACTTATGACCACTAAACTACTAGAAGTTGCCATTAATGACCACTCTGTTAGAAGTTACCATCAAATCTTTATCTACTCCTTAATCTTTAATGTTCCCAAAATCCTAATAATCTTTAAACTGCCTATATGTATGCATCAATGTTTTTTAACATCAATCACTCACAAACAATAATTATTTGTATTTTTTTTGTTTTCTCGATATTTTTATTTGTATTTATAAACATATGATAAATTATTCTTTGACTCATCGAACGTTATTGTCTTTAACTTTAACTTTAATTTTTAGTATTCGTTATTCGTTTAATTTTTAGACATCGATCTCATTTATTATTTTATTTTTGGAATTATGTTAGATCTTGAAAATTTATAAAATGATATGAGAATTCTAAATGTCACTACAAAATGATATAATATTAATGAATAAAGTTGGCCGTCGAAATTAAAATAAAGATGTGAATAAAAAAATGCAATTTTTAAATAACAAATTTAAAAAATGAAAGTAAACAAAGATTTGAAGAAAATTCTTAACGGAGTGGCCATGGTGACAACTTGTAATAGTTTAGTGGCCAAAAGTGGGCACGGGCCATAGTTTAGTGGTTAAAAGTAGGCAAAAAATAGTTCAGTGGCCAAAAGTAGACACATGCAATAGTTTAGTGGCCAAAAGTATGCAAAAAATAGTTTAATGGCCAAAAGTGGGCACGGATAATAGTTTAGTGGTCATTCATATAATTTGTCCTATTATATATAATATTTTATAAGTATGAATTCATTTTTTTCCTCTAGGATTGACGCAACTTGTCCTTTCATTAAAAAAAAAGTGTTGTTTTTTTAATATTTTATTTTGTTTCAAAAGCAATTTTAATTTTTGTATTTTTATTTATACAATTATGTTTTATTCACAATTAACTGTGTCTAATTTTGAAAAGTAGATATACAAAAGAAAAACGTTTGCCAAATTATTTATTTTAAGTGTTATACTTTCAAATTCACACAAAATTGTACTTTTTTTTTTTTTTGAAATAAGACTGTTCTAATGAAATCCGAGAAGTACTACTTTTTTCTTCTTTGTTTTTTTGAATGCATCTTTCAAAGTCTTATTAACTATTAATAGCCTCCTGCAAGTTCGGGCTATAGAGAGGGGTAAGAACTAAGTGGAAAGTCTTTTGCACTCTAAATAAGCAACACTAATAGAGGTAAGAATCGAACATTGATATCTGGATGGCTCGCTATGCAACAAAATCGTTGGGAAAATACTACTTATTTGCCAAATTTGGTGAAAAACAAACGTCAAAAATGTCTGCGAGTGCTGCTTTAGTGGTTACATTTACTACTTATAAATAATAGTCATAAATTCAACGTAAAACTAGGGAAACATTAGCCATGCATGCATCTTCATCACCTTTTCTTCGTAATTGCTTATTGCCCAATTATATATATAGTGGATTCATTGTTTGACACTCAATCTATGTATATGGAAAAACTAAAGTCATCTTAAGAAATCATAAGTAGAATTTTAGTTTTGATGCATTACTAATACAATTACATACATCGAATTCAACAACTACATACATCGAATTTATAGTCAATAATATGACATTCATTTATTAGCTAAATTTTTAAGAAATATTTATTATCGCAACAATATCAACCAATGAATAAATGACACGTCATTAACTATGAAGTTGCAGTTATAATCTCATCTGAAAATAACGTGAGAAATTTTTTTAAAAATTATAGAGAGAGTATCAAATTAATCAGACATTACACTTAATTCACCTAGCCTTGTATTGTAGAATCTGAATTTTTTATATTCAATTTTCGTTTTATTTATCATTTCCTAAACAATTTTTTTGAAGCCGAAACAAAACTATTTATACGAGACAAGAGAGTATTGATTTTATATAGAAAAGATAGCAATTAGACTCTATTTTAAATTATTTTGTTCTTTTTCTTATGCAAAATAGCAAGACTTCTGTACTCAATAGTCATTTGGGAAGTAACAGCGAAAATTTTGAAAGTAGAATCCTATCCGTGGCAGGACTGACGTAAATTAAGGGTCATTAATTATGAAGAAACATGGAAGATTCCCAATTATGTAGATTCCTAATACTATAGTATATTTTGACTAAGACGGTGCGCTTGGCGCGCGGGAAAGGGAATGAGAATGGGAGCATCTCATATCCGAGAATCGATCAATTCCGCATTAAAGGAATCTTAGTTGTCTTTTAGAGGATATAATAATTGGAATTATAGATTCATATACGTACCAAATATGAGAATTTCAATCCTATAAATCAGATGTTTATTCCCTCCATTCTCATTTCCGCGCGCCAAGAGCACCCAGAGTGTATTATATTTACCCTCCTCGAGTCCTCGAGGTTTTTCTACCAACTTACCAAGCACCTCTTGATGTTTGTAAAAGTTACCAAACACCTTCTTGAATGTGATGAAAATACAAATTTACTCTCATCAAAACGGGACTAAAACAAAAAAAAATGTTGATCTAACAATTTGTTATTTCAATAACTATCAATGTCTTTTTTGTTTCAGTCTCATTTTAATGAGTGTAATTTTGTATTTTCATCATATTAAAGGAGTGTTTTGTAGTTTTCACAAACCTCAGAAGGTGCTTGGTAGTTTGGATAAATTTTGAGGGAAGTAAATGTAATTTATTTAGTGACTAAATAGTGTTTTACGAAAGAGTACTTAATAAGGAACTAGTTTGGGCAAGCCCTAGCAGTTGTGACACATAGTTCAAGGTTCGATTAAAATTGTATTTCTCAAGAATTTGAGATCAAAATTAATACTTTAATTAACCAAATAGCCACCAATAAAAAGTCTGTCTTAAATGGAAAGAGGTGAATTTCTATGTGGAAAATCGAATTTGATAAGACTCTTGCGTGAATTGGATTAAACAAAACAAATTAAGTCGTGCCTAGAACTACATTACTTATAAATATCACCAACATACATTCCTTAAAAAGTACGTTTCAGTTACTGTTTAAGCATCTTTCCTAGATTACTCCAGCTCATTTTTATGCTTGTACTTACGTCACATAAGCTAGCATGAAGCGATCACCTAACCTCGGAAGCTCGTTCGGCAAACCATGTTTCATCAACTAGCAATTTTTTTATATTTCCATCAGTTTAGAATAAGTATCGTTTTAAAGAGAATAACAATTTTTAAAATACGTAACGTTTTAGAAAGAAAAAAAAAACATAAAATAATTTTTAATTTGCCATTGTCTTAACTTATCTACTTAGAGTTTGTGATTATCTTAAATACATAGGAAGAATACAAAAATACAAGGGGATAGAAAGAATACGATATTTAATCATGTGTTTAATAAATACTAAATATTATAATTAGATTACAACTTCTAAACTCATTCTAGTAACATATTACAACAATTGTGAGGTGTATTTGTCAGTTAAATAAATTTTTAATTTGTTTAAAAACCTTTAAAAAGCTTGTGTAATAGTATAGGAGAAAATTATTTATATAGAAAAAAAATAGAAAAAAAAAAGGAGGAGAGAAAATAGTTTGACTAAGTTTCCACGTGCGTTAGTTTTGGAAACGTGTTGTACATATGTTGGATTTACTTTGTCAACGCGCGTACTTTTCACTCGTCTTTAATTTCTTCCTCTTTCCTGCCGCCTTCTCAATAAGGTTGTTGACAGAGTTAATAAGGTTGGACGGAAACTTTTATCCAATTCTCCAAAAAGCCAAAAAAAAATAATTAAACAAAAAGGAAAATGTTAGAACGATTGTGACCCATAACGGATCACCTAGAGATTGTGGTTCGATTTTACATTTGTTAGTTTCCAAGAAATTTACGCGTAGACAGACATGACTTTGTGGTTTGTAGGCAGGCCGCCCAATCTTTGCCCCTTCTCCCAAATTTACGCCAATTTATAATAGACATGATAATGTGTGACGATTTAAAAAATAATATTAAAAAAAAAATTCTCCAAAGGAAAAATTCTTGTATTCTGAATTTTGACCTTTCCAGACGTTTTAACGAGTAAGAAGGCACAACAAGACAAGCACACTGTACAACTAAACCACCTCAGTAGTTACTTCGTACGACTTTCCGCGAATCCAATAATCCAGAAACCACTTCTCTGTTTCTCTCCCTCTTCTCCCCAGCTTCCTTACTATAAATTCTATAAATTCAAGACCCTACCTCAGATTTTCCCTTCAATTTCGGCGGAAGAAAACTAAATTGATATTATTCTTCCCAAATTAATCCAAGAAATTAACACGCACTCGCACAGTGGTCAGCCATGGACGTGAATTCCAGAGTATTAGAGGTCACGGTGATCTCCGGCGAGGATCTTTGTGTTACCCGGAAGCAACCCGTGAAGAAAAACGCTTTCGTGGTCATCAAAACGACGTCGGGCGACGAGAAAACGCAGGCGACGAAGGTGGATAAGGACGGCGGGAGTTACCCTGCATGGGACGAGAAGTTCCTGATTGATATGCCCATGCATGCACGCTATTTCACGGCGGAGGTCCGGTGCAAGATTGGGGGCGGAGGCAGTAGACTCATCGGGACGGCGAAGATTCCCGCGTCGGATTTCTTGGGCGGGCTCGTCCCCGAAAGTTATTTGCATTTTTTGAGTTATAGGTTGTGGGATTCCAGTGGTCAGAGGAATGGGATTATTAACCTTTCCGTTAGGGTTAAGAGTTCGCCAGCGGAGGTTGGTTACGGCGGCGCTAGTTGCTCCAGGCAACCCTGGTCCGGATTTCCCGCTTCCGATAAGGTTTCCGGTGGCGGAACGGTTACCGGTATTCCAGTTTGGTAGGCATAATTTTGGTTTGAAAATTTCCAAGCCTTAATTAAAAGAAAGGGATAAATACTTTTAAAATTTTTATTTTTTTTTTATAAATTGGTTTGGATTGAAAAGTTGTACAGGAAGGAAATATGAGTTAAATTGATATTGGTGTGATTTGCACATTTATTATGGAATATTGTTTTCCAAGTTTTATAATATCCTTAATCAATTTCTTGAAGAATATTAATCACAAAAATAGCCAGCTCTTCTTTATTATTATTTTTTTTTTTTTTCTTTCTGTTCCACTTCAATGATTAAACAAACTTTTTCTTCTTTACTATTATTATTTTTTCTTTATTATTTCTTTTAGACAATGTACTAAAATTCTTCATATCAATGATTCGATCAAATTGAGTATTTTAGGAGTAGGTATGGTTTGGTCCAATTCGAAAATCGAACCGAATTCGAATTTACCGAATTCGAATAACACAATTTGAATTCAGTATTTGAATTAGGTTTGGTTTGAAACCGAATTCGAATTCGAATTATGAATTTGGTTTTAGAATTGGTTTTCGAATTTGTTATCCAAGAATTGGGATATATGATTTATATTTTTTAAATTTTATACTTCTCATTTTATTCTTCTTATTTCCTTCTTCCATCTTTCTTTTATTTTCTTCTATTAGCCATCAAGTTTTTGGAAGAAGGTTATGGTGGTGTTGATTGTTGTTGTTGGATTTGGAGGTTATGGGTCTGGGAAGGGGCGATAATGGTGGATCTGGAACTGGACGGTGCTTCTTCTCTTAATCTATTTTCTTTCTTCTCTTCATTATCTTTCTTTATTTACTCTTCCTATTTCCTTCTCCCATCTCTCTTTCATTTTCTTCAAAGCCTTACTGTGTTAAACTATTAATTACGGAAACAAATTTGTGAATTTGGTTTCCTTGGTCCAAACCGAATTTGAACCGAATTCGAATTACGAATTCGATTTGGTTTCTTCAGTTTTAAAACGAATTAGGTTCGATTTTCGAATTGGCAAAAAAAAATTAAAATTCGAAGAAACCAATTCGTGCCCACCCCTAGAGTATTCACTCTTTATTGTACACTTTTTTGCTTATATAAAAAAATTTCAAAAGTCTTTCTTCTAAACAAACTTTCTTCGTTAGAAGGTTTTGAGAGAGGTTTTGAAAAACAGATTCTTCAAAAACATATTTTCAAAGATAAGCAATCGAACATGTTTTTTAAAAATTGTTATCATATCTTTAGTTAAGGACTTTGGGTATTAGTTCTTTTAAAAGTTCTGTTTGGTAAGGTATTAGGTAGCAAACAAAATTTCCCTCAAGGTTTAAATTTAGAAGAAATAAATAAATAAACCATGGTGTTTAAAAAGGAATTTATTTTCAATATAAGATGTTGCATAACAAAGTTTTGAACCCATATCAAACAAAGTTTTGGTTTTAAAACTCATAATCTTCCAAAACCAGCATGTAAAACCTCCAAATAATAGGGTCAATTGAGTCTTTTACGTGTAAATGCACATCAACAAGAGTGACTAACTTTTTGCCTAATTTCATAAATAATGAAGGTGTATTTGGACATAACAGATAACGCTAGTGGTTTATTTAGACAAAATATAACGTCGATGACTTATTTGAACTCAAAGTAACGTTAAGGATTTATTTGGCCCCAGAGTGAAACATTGGAGGCTAAAATGAACCTTTGTCCGTTGTCCCCTATAGAGTCATGTTTTAAAAACAAATTTTGTCTTAATAAAAAGTTTAATTTTTAAAAATTTTGTACTTTTGAATATAATATTGTGTTGTGTATAATTAACTTAGGTTTAAAAATTAACTTGTGCTTAAAAAGTAAAGATAAAAATAAAAACGATTATACAATAAAATAAATATTTAAAATAAAAAATTATTATAAAATACAAAATATTTTACCCATTCTCACGCGCTAAATGCATCAGACCCACATTCGATTCCAAAGATGATTTTTTTTTTGTTTTTTTTTTGAATCGGATAGATGCACTTTGAGAGCTATGGTGATTGGGAGCTGAGCCCCAATGCGATGGTGGGTCCGTCCCGTCTCTTCTTTGGGATAATTATCGGATGAAACTGTGGGGCTTCCTTATGCGGTTATGCCCATGTTTTTCGCCCTTCTAGTTCAGATTGAAATGATTAAAAAGTTGATACATTTGTCTCAACCTTCACTGACTATTTTTAAATTACTGAAAAACTTTTTAAGAACAAATTGATGTGAATTTATATTTAACTCGTCCTTTACGCTATATTCAGTACTTTTTTCGTCCCATTAAAAGAGTCCATGGTACAACTGATTCTGAGTAGCCACTTGCAACTCGAAACATAACACTTCATACGGGACCGAGAGAGTATTGTATTCTACACAACTGCACACTCTACTATAACTTCACTTGCAAATTACAATAGAAAATCCCATCTTTCTGTCTCCAATTCCACAACTTACAATTCCATCAAAACCAACAGAATTACTGCAAACATTGTTACCCAAATCTGTCGTTCATATGTTACACCAATGAAGACGCCCGCCCTTCAAGCCCGGGAAGACTAGCGCGTAACTCAGCGTGCAAGCCTTCAACCAGAAATAGAAGGTGAACTAGGTTCGTCACAAGGAGTTGATGAAAGATGAAAAAGGATATCGTCATACTATACTATCTACATAATAGTGGCCATCAAAGTATACCCACAAACCAATTATCTCACAACAACACAACACAAATACAGATTTAAAGACTATTATAGTTCTGCACCACAAGGAAGAATATTGTCGTTGATGTACAGCCATAACTTGCTTATGCCTCTTCACTACCACTTTGATTGCCAATCTTTAGTATGTTGAGCTTGCATAGTGGACAAGTGGCATGGATGTACAGCCATTTGTCTATGCAGGCGCTGTGGAAATGATGTCGGCATGGAAGCTCGCGTAGTTCAGTTCCATCATCGTATGTACAAAGGCAAATGCAACATTCCTGCAATCCATCGTAGAGCAAATAGGATATTATTATTATTGTTTTCCTTCCTGTAAATACAACATGTTAAACTAAATCTCTACTTCCACCCAATATGCAAAGCTTTCCAAGATATCGAGGCACCCATATGAAAGCTGGATTAGCAAACATTATACTCCACTACCTCTCCTCCTACTAAAAGTCACTCCCACCTATCCCTATTCCATTGCTGATTCAAACTGCAAACCAAACTACTATCATCTCAACCACAATGCTGACTAAGCTCCCACTCTTCCCTATTTCTATCACAGAATAGTAATCCCTCTTCCAAATCTCCCCCACCCCCAAAAAAAAAAAAAAAAAAAAAAAAAGATTACGTCTAGGACTTATGAATAGCCATGAAAAAAAATTCATGTTATCAGAAGTTTCATAGAAATAGAACAAAATGCAAAAATAATAATAATAATAAAATTGAACATACAGCATCCTCCAGTGGAAGCACATGTTCGCTAGGTGCATCAGTATCACATTCAGTCATTACTCCAAACGATTCTTGAATTTCGCCATTCTGCTTATCTGAGTCACAGAATCTTCGAAACTTGAATTTTGGGAGTCTTTCAATATCTTCCTTAGTTGCTCCTTCCTGATTTAGATATAAGCAAATGTTATATACTGCAGAAGTTAGAAACCTTTCAAAGAAGAGCACCAGTTTAAGAGCATCATCAGTGAATATCTAAGACCACTTCAATAACAACTAGGACTCGCCCATTCCACACTTCATCAGTGATAAAATATACACACACGGACACATTGTAGCTCCTAAAAACCTATATGAGCAGTAAGGTTGGAGGGTTAACCATAGCTTGTCTGACTAAGATCAAATAAGAAAATGTTTAACTAGAGGACACGCATGCCCCAGTTGGTCCTGCTATGAACTCTGCATGAAAAAACTCGGCTCCCTTTCAATGTAAAAGAGGCAGCAAACGTACATTATTTTACTGACAATAAGAATGGGTAGAAAAGGTGACAAGACATTTGCAACAGGTATAAACCTCACCAAAATTTTAAAGTCAATCCAAAATTGGTTTGATATGGCTAATTAAGAAACAACAAGAGTTGGTAAAAGCCATCAAATAGTAAGTGCTTATATACTACTGGACAACTTAGATCAATCATCCAAATTATTGAGACATAGATCCTTAAGTTCACTAGTTCAGAATACAGATAACTAACTCACATCATGTGTGACTGATCCGCATACATTTGGATGAAAGAATGGTCTTTCTGGTAATGAATAATTTTCAGCTAATAGAGTATGGTGAACTGGAAAGTTCCCCTAGAACATCACTCTTTCTCAATTATTCACAATGCTTTTTTTATATATAAAAATATATATTCCTTATTTAAAAACAGGAGCAAATATCCATCAGATCATAGTTAGAAATTAAGCAGTTCATAAGCATTTTCCTGTGTGAACTACCTGATCAGCCACTGCATATAAAATTGCAATAATGCATGGGAGGCAGCAACAAACAGCAATCCCAATTACACACGCCACAGCAACGCAAATAACAACAAAGAAAACGTCAAATGCCAAAAATGTAATGCAAAGCCTGCATAAAAAGGAACAAGCTCCAATAAGAAACACAAGAGGAAAGCATATCTACTATAGCAAGAATGTATTGGGACAGACCAGTAAAGTTGAGGGGAATCATTAGTCAGATTCGGGCCACCAGCCGATACCCAATAGAATCCAATTATCCACCAAATAAATGAGAACATGGTATTTGCCGATTCCAGATGCTTTGCAACACTGCATCAGATAAATGCTACGATTGTCACAAAGGATAAATAGTCATAACTAATTTACATTAAACCTCCAATTCCGAGTCATCTAAAGCTTATTCCAGGGTATGCCGCATCAGAAAGTCAATTTATCACAAAGTTATAGTACATTCTATAATGAAAATGAAAATGTTTTACCTAAATTTGCTAAGAAACAAATGTTCACAACAAAGTAACATACACCAAAAAGCTATTAAACGAACAACCCAGCTCAAAATCAATACTGAATTTTTGTTTGTGAAGTATTTAGAAATGGAACTTTACCTAGTTTCATCCTCATTCTGCCTCCTAGACGAACTATAATCCGGCATCTCCCCGTCATCACTACCCGAACTCGAATTGCCGCTATTCCATCGTCCCCCGCTGCTTCCACTGTTTCTCCACCTCGAATCCCCGGCCACGGCCGACTGCCGCTGCTGGCACCTCTTTTTATACTCCATACACACACAACCCATATGCACCAAGCACTGCAAAGCATATCCAACCACCCAAAGCCTCAAAGGCATAGACGGGTGCTCATCCCGGCTCAAAATCAACACCGAAATCGACACAACCACGAACGCCACGTTCCAAATTAGGTCAAGGACCACAATAGGCTTGGAGTAAGCCCAATCGCTCTGACGCTCCTCGATTTGCTCCGCCGCAGATTCCCTCACCCTCATGGACGGCTCCCGCATCATCCGCCGGCTGCTCGCCCTCCGCAGGAACCGAGCAGCGCCTCGTAGGCTGGGCGTCCGACGCAAATACGGCCGGTTTCGGAAGATCTGGTCGCCGAGTAAAGGCGACGTATCAATTCCACCTCCGGGGCTGTCCGTATCATCACCGCTAGCTCCCCTCGGCGACGACATCTTCCCGGCGTATTCAGTAATCCGTATCAATAAATATATATATAATATATATACAAGTAATATCTATAGGAGCAGAGAAAGATAAGGCTTAGTAGGGAAAATTTGAAGATGAATTGATGGAAATTGGGAAAGCCCTAGAACGTTGAAGGCTGGGTCGGATGATCCGACGGTGGAGATTTGGGGGTTTTTTGAGAGGCTGGTTTGGTGTTGCCTTGTGTTCAAACTGTTTGTAATTTTATATGAACGATGAAATGAGGACGATGATTATTACAGAATAATTTTTTTTAGGTACACGTGGATAAATAGGTATGTTAAAGGGCCCACCACATCTCTAACAAAACTTGCCATCAATTATTGTTTAAGGAAAAATGGCATTTTCAGTCCCTTTTGTTTGGGGGCAATGGCAATTTTCATCCATTTCGTTTCATCGTGGCAGAAATAGTCCATTTTGTTTGCATTTTGTGGCATTTTCAGTCCACTTAACCGGTGATGACAGGTCTTCATGAGTCAATTTTTTAATCAACGGTTTTTAGGACTTGTTTAAAATGAAAAAATAAAATTAGGGCTTTCTTCCGATTTCATTAATCTCCAATGGCCCAAACAATAATTCTTTCACTCCTCCCAAATTGAAAGGCATAAGAAACGGGAGAGACCCTAATTAAGCCATAAGAAAAGCTTACGGGGTAAAGCTCAAGGGGGTGGTTCAGAGCATGAAGACTAAGCGATACAGCTGTAAATTCGGTAGCAAGAGCATGATACATCGAAAGGACGTGTATTGGAAAATTGTGGGTGGGAAGCGAAGCTGAAGACATCTAAGACAGACACCAACCCAGAAAGGAGATTTTTTGCAAGCCCAAATCTGGGATGTCGCGAAGAATTAACGAGAAGGAAGACGAAATTAAGAGGATTAAGTTGCAGCGAAATCGATTGACATGGGTGGTGGCGGCAGTAATTGTTTGGACGGCCATTACTTGGTTCAATCCCTAGAATAAAAAATAATTTGTTTGTACTGATAACATTTCATTTCCTACTGTTTGGGTTGAGTATTTCTCTATGTTGTTTGGATGGTATTTAGATTATAGGCCCTGCAGTAGTGATGCTGCAATAGTAGTTTGTGAGTTGCATCTTTATTTTGATTATGTAATGAATGATTGATGCAGTACTATGAAGTGCATATTATCTAATTTCTTGAATTCAATAAGAAAATCTCTAATGTTTGTATTACTTTGTTTGAGAATGAGTTGGTTGTTCATTTAAGTTCTGGTACTTGTTCTTCAATAATTGGGATGCCTTTGGTTCATGTTTTAACTGTATCATGCTTCAATTTTGATGTGAATAGAAAGATCTGTATCATTTTTACGCATGCTTGTCTATTAGAAGAAAGCCTATTCAAATGCTTTGTCTTAACCCTTTGCTTGGCTTGCTTTGTCATACCCCTTTGCTATGGTTTAGATAGTTCTGAATAAAACTTTCAGGTGGTGAAGCACACGAGTTTCAAGATAATTTTCAACTGCAGAACCAGAAAGCTCTGGTATGTCTTCAACACTTCCTATATGCTCTCTCTCTGCCCAGTAGTCCCTCCAACTTCTCCAAGAAATCCATCTTAACAGGTCAGTTCATTTCACATAATAAAATACTCATGCATCAAATGGATAAATTTCCCAAAATCTGCAACAACAATATGAAATTAGGAGATGTGATTTAATAATAACCCAATGGCTATTAAAAGAGTAAATTATATGTCAAACTTATAGTAAAAGCCATACATGTCAAAAGAAACTAAGTTACCAACAAAATGAGGGCACACAAAACCAGTACAGTCAAAAGAAAAGTTTGAGGAAGCAATACACATAAAGCCAATTTTTAAGGCACAGTTTTTTGCCCTTTTTCTTAGACATTTGGCTTTCATTTGTTCTATTCATCTTCCAAAGACCTCGTGAACTCTTCATTTGCCTGTGTGACATGGGGTGGTGCAGAGCATGATACAGCTGTAATTTGTAGGGAGGCACAAAAAATAAAATGAGACTAAGCGATTACAAGAACAAATATATTAATTGTTGAAGAATATAATTACACATATTTTGTGTCTCTTGATTCTGGCTGTAAGCTTTTGCTTCTTATTATTAGATTTTGTCTTATTCTCCATATGAACAATCCTTTTCTTGCTAACCTACATAATTACTGAATTAAGAATGTTATTCAATGGTGAGATTATCAAAAAGACGAAAAATAGCTAAGAGACTAACCTCACTCTATTCAAGTCCAGGAAGTAAATCTACAACCTCATTGCCATAGATTTTGTTGCTCAGTTTAGGTTTAGAACCAGGTTCGTATGAAGGCGGTTCCAGCCCAAACAAGTCATATTTCTCTTTGTAAGACAGATCCTTATAGTTTGTGACTTTACTTAGTGGATGAGATGACGAACCACACCCTTTTGCAATGCATTTTTCCCCCACTTCTAGGACCTCAATTTCCTATTAAAAAATTGCATGGTTAAAAAGTACATAAACAAAGCACACCAAGTTATAATGCAAATGTATCCATACCTGGGTTATATTACAAAAGGGAAATGTAGCATTTCAACCATAGTACCCATAATGTTATCACGTCCTTGCTGTATTGATTCCTTCCAAAATAGACTAACTGTTATATCTCATTCATGTATAGATAAAGTGTCTTATATAGTGTTGTAATGTAAAATAGTAATTGCAAGTTATACACTCACATTATGAACAACTTGATCCCAAGCTACGTTACTCACTTCCTGCATTTCTGGAATATATACATCAGTTCCTTACATTGTTGGAATATACACATCAGCTCCCTGCTTGCCTTCTTTTTGAGGCTGCAAAATTACCTCAGTTACCAATTTGGTTTGTTGATTGCCTTCAAGTACTGGTGACTGCATCCTGGATGCAACTACCTCATTTTCTTTTCTCTTCTTGCATGATCTGCGGTTGTGACCAGCTACAGCACAATAAGTGCATTTTGATATATGCCCTTTTTTGCTGCATTTTTGCAGTTTATCCCTTCTTTCGAATACTTCACCTTGAGATACTTTCCTGCACTTTTGGGGTCTCCTAGCTCTTCTAACATATGCAGGTGGTAGTGGTGCTTGTTCTCTACTTTGTTCCCATTCATGTGATCCATTAAGAGGTAAAATGCAATGTTCATAGCACTCCAAGTACTTAGAAACAGTATACCAATCATCAACAAATGTCATTGGATCTTTACCAGACTTCCAAATGGCAGAAATGCCATAGATGCAAGGGATCCCAGTTAGATCCCATCTTCTGCAACCACACTTTCTTTCATTTATATTCACAGAATATGTCTCCCCATAATGACACAAAACCTCATACATATCATCATTTGCTTTGTGAGGGCTGCAAAGAGTGGCAAGTTGACAACTTTTCTCTAGGTTATTAAAAATTCTAGGACATATTTTGCTATGATTCCACTTTTCTCTTGCCCTGTCCCTATTCTCTTGCAATATCTCCATCATAAAAAGTCTCAAAGATTCAAACATACTCAATATAGGCTGATCTCTTGCATCTAAAATCTTTCCATTGAAACACTCACACACATTGTTCAAAAGCATGTCAGACTTAGAATGTGTGCTAAAGTGAGCCCTACTCCACTCTTTAGGAGGCTTATCCATCAACCCGTTGGCTGCATCCTCATCGATATCTGCAATTTTTCTAAGTTGTGGTTGAATTGGCTAGGAGTTGATGACTTGGCTGCTGCCCACAACCTTTTTCTTAACCGAAACCCCGTAAAGCCCGCAGATGACCAATTGGAATGTAGGTGTTTCACACAGAATCTTTTTTCAGCATGTGGAAATACCTCAATAGAAGCTTGTATTAATCCCTTATGTTTATCACTCATGACTGTCCACCCTTTGTCATCAACAATTTGTAGATCATTTTTCAAAAGTGCTAGAAACCAACCCCATGAGTCTTCATTCTCTCCTTCAGTAACAGCATAGGCAATAAGATAAATGCCATTGTTTGCATCTACTCCTACAGCCGTGAGAAGAACACCCCCACAATAACCCTTCAAAAATGTTCCATCCAGACCAATACATGGCCTACAAGCTTTTATAAATCCCTGTTTTACCCCATTGAAGCATACGTACATTCTTTCAAATCTTTGTTGGCCAGTCACATGATTGCATGGTTCATCCACCATTTTAATGGACACAGTGCTCCCAGGATTACTTCTAACAATTTCCAATGCATAGTTATGTAATTGGGAATATTGGTCTAATTCTGAATCCGTAGCCATTAATAGAGCTTTTCTTCTAGCGCTATATACCTGATCTCTTGAAAGATGAAGCCTTTTGTCTTGTATAACTAGTTTTCTGAAAGTTTTGGGATCTAGTTTGGGGTTTTTCCTGAAAGTATCAACATACTGTTGAGCTACCCAACTTGACTTCACACATTTGTTAACTTTAACATAACTGCATGTATGATTAGGATTAAATGTCCTAATTTGCACACAACCCCTATTTCCACCTATATGTGCAGCATGAATCATCCACAAGCATGGAAATTTTGGGTCTGTTCGGAGTGTCACCCTTCTTTTGTCATTTTTCACAAAATCATAAGGTCTCCCTCTTTTTATGTTCCAAGTCTTAACTGCTTCTTTGAACTCTTCTGCAGTGCTAAATATCATTTTGCACACAAGAGGTGGATCTGATCCATGAAGTTTGGGATTATACACCGGATCATTTGTTTGTTCGCCTTGGTCTTCTTCATCACCATTCAAGGATCCAATATCATAATCTGTTTCTATCCCACTATCATCTCCCCATTCATTTTCATCCCCATGTCCCTATCTCTACCAACATCAGCATTACTTGATTCAATCCCTTTATTTCTTAAAAGAACTCTGGTATTATACACGATCTCATTTGCACTAGCCCTACCCTTTTCAACATTAACAATACCTAATTCTTCCTCATGATTCAAACCATATTCGCTCTCACATTCAGACCAATCCCCATCTTCGTTATCTCCTTTGTTTCCAACCAGATTCCTGGGATCATAACTTGGGTTATCAAGTAATGCATCCAAACTCCTAACTTCAACGTATAACTCTACTTCTCCCCCATGACTGGCAACATTTTCACATATATATCCTAATTCGTCGTCACTGCCAATTCTATGAAACTCATACTCTTCTACTATTATGTAGTACCTCTTCTCCCCGAAAACTCCAACAGTCTCGACTAAGTTATCCAAATCACCTAATTTAATCCCTGTTGATGTTCTCTGAAAAACACTTAATTCCCTTCCTTCATAATGAGGGGTAGGGCTATTAAGTATTGTCCCCCAGTGATGGACCTTAAAAGTAATCACATCACTCTAAACTGTTGGAAGGGAACAAAGGTGCCAAACAAAAAAAAAAAAGAAAGCAAATATAATAGTTACTACATCATCAACAACAAAAAATAATGACTGAACATAAATGATAAAACATTTTTAACTATTTATTAATGGTGATTACAAAATTAATTTTACTTTATGTACTTCAGCTAGCCACTAATAAATAATCAAAAAATATAAAATAAAAACAGCTCCAAACTACACGTCAAGAGAACCATCTAGTCAAAGGAAAACTGAACAACATGTAAACATCTTTCTCCTACAACCACAACATTTGCATCGGCTATACAACAAATTTTCACCCAAGAAGGTGTCCATAAAAAGGGTTACATACCAATTTTTGAGACTGCTTCACCCCCTTCTACAGTGCCCTTCCTTTTTAGCATCTCTGTCTTTCTATTTGTTCTCAAATTCTTATTGCAACAACTGGAGCATTTTTCCTGTTTCATTCGACATAAAACCCCAGATTACATATCTGGACTAAAAGATGGTATGTAACAAGAAAATGGGAGGAAAAAAAAAATGCTTCAATGTTTGATTTCAACAGTAGATACTCCGTAAAATCTTTCTTCTTGCTTTAGCAAAACCCCAACTTACTCACATTCTTCCTTTTTTTTCCATTCAAAGCATGATCCCCTTGAGCTTTACCCCGTAAGCTTTTCTTATGGCTTAATTAGGGTCTCTCCCGTTTCTTATGCCGTTCAATTTGGGAGGAGTGAAAGAATTATTGTTTGGGCCATTGGAGATTAATAAAATTGCGAGAAAGCCCTAATTTTATTTTTTCATTTCAAACAAGTCCTAAAAACCGTTGACTAAAAAATTGACTCATGAAGACCTGTCATCACCAGTTAAGTGGACTGAAAACGCCACAAAATGCAAACAAAATGGACCATTTCTGCCACGGTGAAACGAAAGGGACTAAAATTGCCACTACCCCAAACAAAAGGGATTGAAAATGCCATTTTTCCATTGTTTAATAGCTTTTGGATTTTGATGAAAGGTTTTTAAGGGCATGTTCTTTCACGTTTTAATTTGAGTTTTAGTTTTGATTTTAACAGTAAATTTAATATATTATAATCAATTTCATTATTTTAGTACAACTTTTTACTATTTAGGTATATCTTTTTACATTTTCAATACATTTTTTACATTATAAAATTATTTTTCAAAAACCAAAACTCAAACGTTCAATAAAGAATAACTGAATAGGCCCTTAAGTAGTTATAAAAAAAATAAAAATATTGAGGGTGCATTATGCTAATAAAAGAAGTTTGAGACTAATTTTGCAATTTTTATTAATTGAAATATGTTATTCTCTTCGTCCATTAGAAGAGTCAACTTTAATATAAGTACATCTTATTATGAATATCAATATACAACACCTAAAATATATAATTTAACGCAATTTATAACATTCACATCTATACTGTTTAAGTTTGAGCTAATTGTGAACACATGATTATATTAGTAAAAATAAGATGAGTAAAAAATTTGAAAGTAGACTTCCAATTAAACGAATGGAATAGTAGACTGATGTGTAAATAATCGTTAGCGTGTTCGGTTTGCCTTGCGACCCAACAAAGGCCTGGTACCGGTTGACCCACTATCCAAGCCTTTGCTTGACCACAAGCCGCATCTTGTGCGGACTTTGCGAGTGATACTAGTTTGTTTCACAGCGAATCAGGATAAACAGTGATTAGCTCGGTTACAATTCACTTTTCTTCATTTGACACGTCCGGAAAACCTAAGAAATAAGGATCGATAGCCCATAAATATTGAATCTAAGATATGTTATTTTAGTGCACAAAAGCTCTATCAAAATCAATGTATACGTATGACTAACTTAAACTTTGAAGTGCTAACGTATGACATTTTTCCAAGTACAAATGTTCTGTCACATTTCCAAGCAAATTCGATCCAGCAAATACTGCTACCTCAATTGCAATTGACAATATTTTACATGATTCAATTTTAATTTGTTTATAATTAAAAAAAAATTACTAAGAGTTACTGGAGGTTGTGATTTGATTTCAATTTTTAGATAGAATGGGATGCGATGTAACTATAATAGATTAATTGTTATAATTGAAAATTTTGTGCCTTTTTAATTAGATTCAAGGTGTAACGCCCCGACTTGTAGGCTGGCTCAATAATTTTTGGATTTTCATCCTCGCTAATCAAAAATGCTTAGGCCAAGTTACTAGTAACCCACAAATCTTAGACTTATATGCAGGTCTGCCACTTTTTAATTTTCTGATGTGGGATAGGGGAATGTTACCGTCCACCCCATTCAGGCCCTTGCATCCTCGCAAGGCCCAGTACAATAGGTAGCCCAGTCTCCCCTTGGAACAGGATTATAGAGGTGGCTCACATGCGTAGCACCGTGGCTCCTGCACGTAGCACATCGAAAAATTAACAAGTGGATAACATGTATATAAGCATAAGGCTTGTGTGCTATTAGTAACTTGGCTTAAGCATTTTGAGTTAGTAATGACGAAAGTCCAAAAGTTATTTGGCCAGCTTGCAGGCTCGAGGCGTTATAAATGGTATCAGAGCGGCCCTGGTCAGGGAGCTAAGTGCTACGTGCAAGAGCCACCGTGTTATACTGAGCCACCTCTAGAGTCCTATCCCATGGGAGACTAGACAGCAACTGTACTGGGTCTTGCAAGGACGCAAGGACCTGAAGGGAGTGGACTATAACATCTCCTTATCTCACATTGAAAAATTAACGAGTGGGTAACCTATATATAAGCCTAAGGTTTGTAGGCTACTAGTAATTTGATTTAAGCATTTTGAGTTAGCGATAATGAAACTACAAAAGCTATTGGGCCAGCCTATAGGACTAAGGCTTTACACGAGCTATAATCTGTATGTTGGGTTGTTGCTATTAATTCAAGAATATTAAAAAGTAAATAAAACTAATGTCTTTGTCACGTGCCTATAATTATTTAAGCAGTCAATTGCAATTATTGGAAGGAAGGGAAAAAAAAAAAAAAAAAAGCAATTGTTTTTTTGTACTATTTTGGAAGAAACCAACGTGCGCTAAAACCATTAGCCAGAAACAGAAAGAAATCTACGAAAGAATGAACATGGGATGGAAGATAAGATGGAATCTTTATATGGTACAATTACACATTTGACTTGGATAAATTATTAAAGAATAAAAGAGTTTTAAAATAGATAAATGGCTTAATCACTATTTATTACGTGATATTGACTTTTGACTATTTGTTTCTCGTACTTTTAAAACTAACTGGTTGCCTCACGTACTTCTAAAATTAACTGTTTGCATCACAATCTCTGGAATGTTGACATCACAATCTCAAATTTAAGTAAAAAATTTCAGACGAATATACATAAAGTATTAACGGCATATTACTTAAGAAAGAAAAAAAAATGGGTGAAGGTTTCTCCGATACACAATCGCCGCCTCACTTTTCCCGCTCCAAACTGTTGCCGCTGTTGTTTTTCCGAAGTCGAGCCGCCGACTCCATTATCGACGATGCTGCACTTTTCGCGCTCCAATCGCGGTTTTCACAAGGAATCTGTTGTCATTGCTGTTTCTCTGGAGTCGAACGTTTTTCTGAGAGAAAAAATTATCGCCGGCCGTTTTTCCCAATGCTTGAGGGTATATTTGTCTGAAATTTTTTATTTAAATTTGAGAGTGTGATGTCAGTATTCCAGAAGGGGTTTTTTTTTTCATGAATTTTTATGATTTAACTGGTAAGAGAGACAAATAGTTAGTTTTAGAAACACATGCCGGGGGGAGGGGGGGTCAGGTCGTGTTTTGAATTAGGACGAATCATGTGTACATATGTGAACTTTGAGACCTACATATAATTGTCATAATTCACCGAACTGTAAAATTAAAACAAAAAAAAGTTGTAAACAACCAAAAAGTTAAACAAATTCTTGGAAGGTGAAGGGAATATTTCGTATTTTACCGATTTTAATTTTGTCAATAGATCCATAGAACTATTTACATTTTTCAAAACAACAATGATAATTTTGTAATTATACCCAAAATTATTGCATTTTTCAGAACAATGATAATTTCGTAATGATAATTTCGTAATTATACCCAAAATTATTGCATTTTTCAGAACAATGATAATTTCGTAATTATACCCAAAATTATCCCAATTTATAACGTATCATATTCAATGTAAGCCTCATATGGTATCAAAACTTGTCCAAATTACCTCTTAAGAGTCAATCTTCAAATTGTACTCGTATCAACATACCTACTGAAAACGTGTTAAATTCATATTAAATTTCCGTATCGTGTCGAACATCGCCACGTTTTGGTTTCGGTCATGGACATGGAGCATGGAGAAAAGAAAACCCAAAAAACAGTGGTGAGATTACACAGGCAAAATTGGAGGAGACTGACATTAACAAAAATGATTTAATGAGATACAAAATAGAAAATGATTCTAAATGAAGAAACAAGATAAGATTTTTTGCAGTTCCAGTTCGTGGGCATCCACCACAAGATCCATGAATGCAGACGAACTAGACGTTTCTCTACACCATAAATTAACAAAAACAAGGTGAAACCTCTTTTTCTCTCCCCACCACCTACCAATAATACATCATCGCAGCCGTGGCCATGGCGGCAACGCCATACCACTTTCAGAAACTACACACAACTTAGTCAGCACCTCCTAATAAAATCAAAAACCAAACTTTGAGTCGATTTCTTTTTTTATGTTTTTGTTGTTGTCATATCATCCTCAAACCCCCTCATCATCGTCATATGTTAATTCACAAATGGCAGCAGACGCGCGTCGCCTCTTTCTCTACTTAAGCAAGAAACCAACCCTTCCATGGCATCCAAAACCCCATTTACAAAAAAGAAAAATGAAAAACCTACTTAAGAAAAAGAGAGATGAGCAACCATTCTGTGTCCACACGCCGATCATTTCCTAAGGTGAGCTGGTATGAGTCGATCTCTTAGTTCAGTCGATGCACCAGAGAGCTCTACAAGAGTTTATTTAGCATTGATCAGAACCAGTATCGAGTTAAGGGTGAGTGGCTATAGTGGTAACATGTCAAGAAACAGGCTGTACCTACCTTGAGGTGTGAAGTTAAACAAAGGAGGCAGAGGTCGCCCGTTGGGTAATGAGGCATTTGGCTCCCTCAAACTGTCGAAGAAAGGGTGTGCACAAGCCTCCAACTGAAGAAAAACAGAGAGAAAATGCAACTTGTTCACATGGAATCTTACTTGGTACCACACAATCATATAGATGTGTTTAAAGGCTCAAAATGCATGAAACGTAAGACTACATCATAGACACTCAAAAAATAAAAAATAAAGAAAAACAACTCAAGAACTTACAGCAGTGCAACGAAGAGATGGTGAATACTGAAGCAGCCTTGATACTAGATCCACTGCTTCTGAGGGCATTCTCTTATGGAACACCTGAAGTATAAAAAAAGAAAAGAAAAGATATTTTCATTAACCCTGATTCCATCTGTCCTTCGAAAGTTGAGTTTTCATTATACTACAATCTTCAGACCAGATAAACTAAAATCAGCAGTAGAATTAGAGGACTGAGGAGTAAACATTGTCAATCTCAACCAACCTTGTACCATGGGTGGGCTTTGATCTGAGGAAACTTGAACTCACTGTAGTTAGGATTCATGCACTTAATTTCCTCTCTTGTTGGTGTTCCAAGTATCTGCATGTAAAGAACAAATACAGAATGAAAAATCATAAAGAAATGCTTAAACATATAAGAAAATAACACTTGAGATAATCTTTTATACCTTTATTATTTCCACCAGTTGATCAACACCACTTTCCCCGGGAAACAGAGGCTGCAAATAAGTAATTTCTATTGAATTAGCTTTTGACTCCTCATTTACATACCACTTCCCAATTGATATGATATTCATGGCTTCATTCAAACATAAATGTACAAAGCAATTTAACACACGCACCTGCCCTAGAAGTAATTCAGCCATTACACAACCAACAGACCACATGTCAATAGCAGTAGTGTACTCTGTAGCCCCAAATATCAATTCTGGAGCTCTATAGTACCGAGAGCATATGTAAGATATATTTGGTTCGCCAGGCACCTACACAAAAGGCAGTTTCAATTATAGCCAACCAACATTTAAGCATGTGTAAGCTATCAGCTTCTAATTAGTTTTTTTGTACACTCAAAAGCTATTAACCATAATCAACCCTTTAGCTAGCACCTTTCCCGTTCATTTAAATAAACAGTCTGAAAAAATCAGAAGCACTAAATTCAGCAGAAAAAGAACATACCAACATCTTAGCACTTCCAAAATCACATATCTTCAGCTGATGAGAATGCGGATTGACCTGCATCAAGAATTGAAAACCAAAAATTCAGTTTTCGACCTACAATTATTGGATATGTACAATAACACAAAAGGGAAATACAGCATTCAAAAATTTACACACCAGTATCACTTGCAGAATGTAAAGAAAGAAAAGTGTCTCACCAACAGATTTTGAGGTTTAATGTCACGGTGACATACACCAATTACGTTGTGCAAGTAATTGAGGGCACGGCAAATCTGTAATATACAAGAAATGGTCACCAATTCAGCTTCTCTAGAAAGGGGTTAATGGCAAAAATCCATTTGACAGCAACATAGCACTTGTATCCATGCTAAAAGACAATAACAAAAGCAGTTCAATTCACCTGGTATGTATAAAGCTGAACATAGAGACTAGGCATGTGATGATTCATTCTGCTATAATGCCTTGAAACTCGGTAGACAGTCTCAGACACATACTCGAGAACAAGGTTAAGGTACACTTCATTCTTTTCAGTAGTAGAGTAAAAGCAGTGCTTCATTCGGACTACATTAGGATGTTCAAGTAAACGCATTATTTGGAGTTCTCTATTCTTGTATCTCCTATCTTGAAGCACCTTCTTAATGGCAACAGAATCACCTGTTTCCAAGCACTTGGCCTGTATTGTAATATTCAAGAAAGAGCAAACAAAAGGTCAGCTAATAAGGACTTGAGCAACAAATACCCCTTATCAGAAACCAAACTTTCAATAAATACACCATTCAGTTGGAGGAGGCAAATTCATTCAAATACCTGGTAGACAACTCCAAAGGAACCAGTTCCAACTACCCGCTCAGCCATGTAAGACAATGTCTGGTACAAAGGAGAAAAAAAAAAGAATAAACCCTATTAAATGGCAACCACAGTATAAAAGGTGGAAAAGAAGCATTCATCATTGTTTGAACTTCAAAGATTTTGAAGTAAACAATGAGAGTATGATCAATGATCAACATATAGGCCAAACGGCATCACTTTCAACTAGGAAATCAGTTCACCTCTTTCTCTTGCCCATTTCGGCCACCAATTGTAGTCACAATTACTTGGCCTGTCTCTGTTCCGTTGCCACTGACAACCGCGGGCTCCATATCCTGTATCATGTTTACAGTAATTAGAGACACTTCAAATAATAATCAAACATGTAAAACAAAAGAATTAATACAAACCTTTAAACTGTCATCCTGGCTATCATCTCTAATTTTCATTTCATTCATTTCTTTAGGAAGCTGATCATATCCTGATTTTTCAGGTCTAGCCAATGCATTAGAGGTGCTAGCAGCAGCGTCTCCAGATGTAGATGCCATGTTTTGTTCGGACGATGTGTTACTTTTATCCACTGGTTCTGGTTCACCACCGGACCTCCAATCTACCTCTTGCTCAATTTTCACTCTCTTAATGCCGGAATCTCCAGACTGTAGGAAAACAAGTGCAATATGTGTCAGAAATATAGAGAACTAAAAAGTAAAACAAAATATGCGTCAAAGCTGACAAGCTGATATACCTCCACATTCAATTAGTTTGTAGTTAAAATAAAGTTTTTACAAAAAAATGTTAGAAATCAGCCATTTGATGCTATAAGATCAGGCCCTACGAAAGATTTTATATAAGAAAACACCATATATAAAATCTCCACGCAGAAACTGTTTCGATTTCACAGTTTTCAGCCATGAAACAGAAGGACATCTAAATGAGGCATCTTGAAGAATAAAGGATTAAGGTGAACCCAAAAGAAAAACCAAAAACAACCACAAGAAGGACGGAAAGGATCGTAATTAACCACTACAGACTCCATTTTACACCAAAATAAAATCGACATCCGAGAGAACCACCCCAAAAAAAAAAAAAAAAAATCCCATTAAGCTCAGTGCAGAAGAAATCCCACCGCTTAAACAAAATCCCATATTAAAGAAACACAGAAAATCCAAAATTTGACCATTATGCCACAAATTAATCACAAAAAAACGATCCCTTAAGAGAAAAAGAGAGATAGAAAATTACAGGATCTGAAACGGAGGAACGGCCCGAAGCAATGCTCTTCAGCCGACGCATCACATTCATGTCGAATTCCTTCCTCTTCTTTTCCTTTGCCCCCTTCAAAATTCCGAATCAACCCAAACCCTAGCACAAGCTAGAGCTGAAACCATAAAAAAAATAATTAACACAAAACAAAACAAAAAAGCAAGAACACCAAGCTTTAAAAAAAAAAAAAAAAAAACCCACCACAGACAACAATTTCTTCCTCCTCCCACCTTTTCTCGCGCTCCCTCTCTCCAAAATGGGATGAAAATCTTCCTTCAAGAAGCAATGACGAACAAAAAAAGCAAAAAGAAATGGAAGGGAAGATGGAGCTGGAGCTGGAGAGAGAAACCGAAAACCAAACGAGAACAGAAACAGAAACAGAAGAAAGAGAAGAAATCAACAAAAGAAAAAGGAAAGGAAAAGCTTTTCCGCCTCGATCTCTCTCCTCCTGCTCCTGTCCTGCCTGCGTGTTCAGTTGAATTCAACGGAGAGGCAGAAAATATGAGAGAAATTTAAAACCAAAAAAATATATAATTAATTTAATTATTTCTTTTTTTCTTTTTTTTTTTTTTTCCTTCTTTTCGGTTTGTACTAAAATACAACAAATGTCATCATATATTTTTCTTGGTCCTAAAACAAATCAAAAGTACGGTTGGCATCACTACTTTTTGTCAACCAAGTAATTAAAATACTCAAAAATAGATAAATCAACTGAATTATCGTGTATTTCTGGTCAAATTTTCTAATAAACTATATCAAAACGAATCATCCGTTAGATAAATTATTCACTGCAGCGTCACCATCAGTTAAGAAGATAAGGCTGGTTTTCAGGACGAGTTTAATTTTGATAACAATTAAATGTATTGCATAAGAATTTAAACTTTCTTTGTCAACCACACGAAAATAGCTTTTAAGCAACAAATGAGTATAAAATAATTTTCTTAAACGTGTAAAATATAACTCAAATAATTTTGATCTCATTTAAGAATACGAGAATAAAGTAGTTGAGACGCCTGACTTTAAATGACTTACGTTACATGACAAACATTTCAAACTATACTTCCTTAACAATATTTATTTTATTACGTGATAAAATAAGGAAAAGAAATAATAATAAAGTAGGCAACCGTAACTTTATTATTCAAATTTTGATTGTTCCGATTTTGCCACGGTCAAAGTCGTAGAACAGAGGCCAATCATTCCAATCATCCCCTCGGTTTTGTACTTCCGGTCAAACAGGGATTATGGGCCGTCGGATGGAGATGGTGGGGGGATCGAAGGGTGGAGGATAACCGGTGGTTAGGTGAAATGACGAAAATGGGGTGTGTGAGAGAGAAGGGATTTACGAGGCAGTGGGGGACTGAGAGGGAAATCAGACAAATAATAATATGCCAGCGGAATATTCGGGGGCGTTTGACTGGACCGCCTCACGGTTAGTTTAAGACTTTGAACTTTGAATAGCATTGCACTGCATGCCTTTTTCTTTTTTTCCTTTTTTTTTTTTTTTTTTTTCCCTTCAAAGGGAATTTATAAATGTAAAAACATCAATAATAATCCACAATCTTTGCATATGTATCAAATCTAGTCCAAATCTTTAGTAAGTATTAAATATAGTTCATAATGTATTACTGTTGTATCAATTTTAGTCCAATTGACGAAAATTAGGACAAATTAATGGTTAACTTAGTTAAATGTCAGTCAAAGAAGAAAAAGATTTTTAGGAAATCTTTTCTTTTAGAAATTTTTTTTTCCTTTTTCTGAAGAAAAGGAAATTTTTTTCTTTAGAAATTTTTTTTTCCCGTTTCCTACAGGAAAAGATTTTCAGAAAATCATTTTCTTTAGGATTTTTTTTTCTTTTTCTGAAGAAAACAATTTTCATGAATCTTTTTCTTTAGAAACTTTTTTCCGTTTTCTAAGAAAAATATTTTTAGAAAATCTTTTTCTTTAGAAATATATATATTTTTTGTTTCTAAAGAAAAATATTTCTCAATACAAACTCTCTTTCTATAAGATAGATAAAATCAAGCTCACCTTTCCTTCAACTTCCCAGAGGATACCATTCTCAAGCTCCTTGTATGGAAACTAGTCCGAGAGAAGCTCATCACCTATATAAATGTTGAAATAAGTCAATCAGCACCATTAAATTTGAATCTAAAAATTCACATACAAATAATCTAGTAAAACCCTAATAGAGATAAGGAAGAAGTTACATATAAAACATTCTATACAAATAAATTTCTAAAGAAATCTTTTTCTTCAGAAAAAGGGAAAAAATTTTTCTGAAGAAAAAGATTTTCAGAAAAAAAATTTCTAAAGAAAAAGATTTTCTTTTTCTTCAGAAAAAGGGAAAAAATTTCTAAAGAAAAAGATTTTCTGAAAATCTTTTTCTTTAGAAAAAGGGAAATTTATAAAGAAAAAGATTTCCTGAAAATCTTTTTCTTTAGAAAAAGGGAAAAAAATTTATAAAGAAAAAGATTTCCTGAAAATCTTTTTCTTCTTTGACTGACGGTCAACTAAGTTGACCGTTAATTTGCCCTAATTTCCGTCAATTAGACTAAAATTGATACAAAAATGATACATTGTAGACTACATTTGATACTTACTAAAGATTTGGACTAGATTTGATACATATGTAAAGATTATGGACTATTATTGATGTTTTTCCATTTATAAATATGTTTGATTTTTACCCCCATGAATTTTTTATTTTTTATTTTTCATTTCGTCACGTATAAAGAGTTCAGTTTCTCAAAAGCACAACTTTTTATGGGTGGTAAGTAAAGCTGATAATCTCTGACACGATATAAACAAATTATGGTTGAGTTTTGATGGGTTCGCGGTTTATATGGGTCGACCTGACTGACACAAATTATTAAACGGATAAGGTTCTAGTTGAGAATATTCGCACGTGAACTGCCAACTCGAAACGAGTACTTTATGCTGCAACACGAATCCGGAATGTTCACGAGTTAAATTAGTTGACATAAAGAAGACGAATAATTAAACCTGGGGTAAATACACAATTATCCCCTTGTGGTTTCGGAAACTTATGCATCACCCCCTTATGGTTTAAAAATCTACCATGCACCCCTTTTAACTTTCGTGAACTTTCTAAAGTGGAGAAAAATGATCAAAATACCCTCGCATCTAAACTGTAATTCACAACTAGAATAAGGGCATTTTGGGGGTATTTTGGTTATTTTTGTCCATGTTACATAGTTTACGAAAGTTGGGGAGGGGGGGGGGGGGGGGTGCATGGTAACTTTTTAAACCATAAGGGGGTGATGCATAAGTTTTCAAAATCACAGGGGGATAATTGTGTATTTACCCTTAAACATGCAAGGTTAGGATTTATGGGTGTCGACACGGAAACCCATCAATTTGAACCGGATAACCCAGACATGACACGAGCTGTCATCCCTAGTGGTAAGGTACAATCTTTCTGTCATTTCTTTACTTATGTCTATATTCTTTATGTGTAAGTTAGTTATGAATTATACATTATTGAGAGTATGCTATCTAAACAAATAAAAATTGGATTCTTTTGTTGAGACCCAAAAAAAAAAAAGGTTTTAAGAACATGATTTTAAAATGGGATATAGTGAGTTCATCATCAAGGACATGTTTATTATCATGTTCTAAAAAATAATTTTGAAAACATATATTTGAAGAAGAAAAAAAATTCATGTAAAGGTGCATTGAAAATGTTAAAAAAATGTATTAAAAATATATAAAATGTGTATTGAAAATAATGAAATATAAATATTAAATACAAATATTAAAAATCATGCTAGCGAACAAGCCTCAAGTCTTCCATATGGGGACAAACTAATAAACTTATTGGAGGGGAAGCTATTTTATAAGAAGAGATTATGATCCAACTACTCAATACAACGATCTATTAGATTGCAATCCCAAAGATTTTGGACCAAAAGCGATTAGCTGGTCTTCCAAAGGTGGAACATAAGAGGCAAAGGACAAATAACTTCATGAAAAAAAGGGGTAATAATTAATTAAGTACTAAATTACTTATTTTAAGTATTTAAATATTATATTTTGTAACTCATAAAAAATTATATATTCATTAAATTGATAATTCTAATAGAACGGATAAGTATTTCATACATCATCTTCTTGACTCAAATCATTCAACTGGGAACTTTGGACGGCACAAGGTGTTGACATTGAATTTTGTGTATTAAAATATAAAGAGTGACTATATATATTTGTATAGGTAAGCAATGTTTGAAAATATTTTCCAAAATCCGAATTTTTTTCTTCTCCAGTTTGAAAAGGTTAGGAGAATATTAAAAACATATTTTTGTATTTCTTCAGTTATATTAAAAGAGATTTATTTTTAAAATGTATATTATTTTATGAATTTTAAGGTGTAATTGAGTGGTATTTCTATCTTTCTTCTTTTTTTTTTCATCCAATATTAAAATTGCTTAAATCTTAAATGAACTCTTCTTTACGTTGAAGTGTTATTTCGAACCCAAAATCTTACTTTAAAATGTCCAATCAATCAACAAAGACATTATCATTTTGCCCACCTAATAGTTTCAATTTTCATTTACTACAACAATTTATTAGACGTACTTTTGTGTGAAGTGACGAAATAAACAAATACTTCATTCGTTATGGTAAATGAGTTGATTAGAGTCAACTTGGTCAGGGAACACGTGCAGGAGTCATCTCTTAAAACCCTAAAACGAAACTAAGCGCTATGCACAAGAAACACCTACAAACAAGTGAAATGCAGGTGAGACTATTGCACCACATTCCACGTTGGGTGACATATATAATTTCAATGCTTGTGTGCTATTAGTAACTTGATTTAAGTTTTTCGTAATTTTTGGGTTTGCGATAAGTTTTTGGCTTACGCTAGTGAAACTGAGGGGGCCAAATTATTGGGCCTACATGAATAGTTCAGTCTCCAAATTGGCAAAGACCTTTTGGTAGACAATTGTGATGAATCATCCAACTTCTTTTGTACAAGTGAATATTTCCCTTTTACAATAATGTATTTCGCAAAATTATGATCATATCGACATAACTAGTGACATGATATTAATTTATTGGTTCATAATGTGCTAATTTTAAATATTTTAGAAAATTTTAGTTAATGAATAAGCAACACGTCATTGGTTGCAAAAAATAACTGTAATTAATCGGTATGAATATCATTATTCCCTGACAAGACTAGAAATATGAAATTTTATTTAGATCATACTAATCATAAAATACTGTTTATAAATAAAAGTCCCTAAAACTTTGGTTAGGCATCCAATATATATTTATTCACAAACTAACAACTCTTAAACGTCGAGATGTTTTTAGACACACGCCCCTCATGTTCCAGAGTCCATTTTCACGATTTATTTCAATATCGGAAAAATGACTGTCATTCAAGAAATTATCACCAACCCTAGTTGGTCAACCAATAATTAGTTAGAAGATTAAGGAAATAATTGAGTCGAATATAAAGCTAATTAAGCTGCAATCAATTTGAAATCAGAAGAAAGAAACAACAGTCATCCATTCCAGTGGAGGCAAATCTTTGAAGTAATGGGCCTCCAAGTTTTGCAGTACAGCCTTTCATGGGCCTAATGTTGGGCTTGCATTTTGAAGGGATAGAGCTGTTGGGCCAGCCCAATTCACCAGTATCTGGTCTACTGAAGGAGCCTCTATGGCTTTTCTTAAAAGAACAAGAAGAAATATCAGGCCCAATGATTAATTCGGCCCGCATTATCTTCTTTCCTTTAGTTCATAACCTCAATATTACCAAATTTATATCAACTTGACATTGCAACGTTAACACTTAAATGACACAATTAGAAAACGCATACTTTAACTTTGTAACACGGAGTTAGTACAGAAAATCGTAACTCGGTTTGACATAACCAAAATGCCTTGAAAAAGTCAACTCTATTATGTGTTGAACTTTCAATTAAATCATGCAACTGGTTTGATGCAGCCATGGCGGCCTCCTTA
Source organism: Leptodermis oblonga (assembly GCA_016801395.1). NCBI lineage: Eukaryota > Viridiplantae > Streptophyta > Magnoliopsida > Gentianales > Rubiaceae > Leptodermis > Leptodermis oblonga. Next base: position 3,176,788 of record CM028755.1, read on the forward strand.
TTGATTGGTTCTCAATATTGAAAAATTTTGTTGCCTCATAAATTGTTGGATGAACGTTGAAAAATATTAACAATTGACTATGAATCTGAGTGTCAGATCAATGGAATTCAATTTACAAACTTGACTAAAGAAATGGGTAGAGAAAGACTTTCCCAATTTATAGTTGAGAGAACAAGGAACGAGATGAGGCGTTTGTAAGTTGTAACTCTATTATGAAGTATATAATACGGCGTAGAATGCAAAAACTTGTATCCGACATGTTTGATGATCCGACAAGTATAAATATTTAGTTTAGTGTTATAAGTATTCATTATAAGGTGATCATAAGTATCAAGTTTAATATCACAAATATCGATTGTGTATTGTAAACACATGTATCGAGAGTTTAACTGCTAAAATCATTGTGTGGATATGTTCAAAACAATAAGTATTGAAAATGTCCGTATTGAAATCATAACATCTTTTGGACCGGCAGCTTCTAAATTCAAATTATTGCCCAATTAATGTTCCCCCAAAGCATTAATAAAACAAATATTAGAGGATTTTTTTTGGAAAGATTAATGAGGAGGGAAGAAGGCAATAATTTAAGGTTGCCTCCTGAAATATACGATCATAATTGTTCTTTCTGTTTTCTGGCTCTCAAAAAGTTTCACGTCCACTTTAGAGAAAGACGAGTTCGGTTTAGACCTTTTCTGCTGCCTCATAAATTTTTAACACACAATAATACTAATAATAATGCATGGGGATATAATATCTTACTAACCAATAACCATAGTTGTCAGAACCGGATCGGAAAGCGCTAAAACATCTCGAGAGAAAGAGTTAAAAAGGGTAAGAATTTGACATTAATTTTTAATTTAACCACAATTCAGTCCCTATTCAACTCTAGCCAACTCAGTTTTTACTAAAATTGAGCCCCGATTATAATACCGGGTTGAAGGTTAACCGAATCGATTGAGAGTTGAACCCGAAGAATATTTCAACAAAGAGTAATGATAGTGTTAGCAACTTTTTGATAGCAATTCATGTGACATGCATTCATCGGTTACATTTTTATTAATATCAAATAATTGGCCAATGAATGCATGCCACATGAGTTGCTATAAAAAAATTACTATAATTTATTGCTGAGTATATGATTACTCTTCGTACAGAAGCAATGAATGAAAACATTGAAAAGTCTCCAAGAAAGTTGGCGCCGATGTAGGATAGATGGATGGACGATTGTAATTAATTAGATGGATAGATGAAGTGGAGGCCCCCATTTTTTTTAAACAAATTTGAGAAAAGAACATTAATTGCACCGAACAATTCCTCTGTTTTTAGTAACTGTCTGTGGTATCATATCATCATTAAATGCAAAATGCAACTCTTGAGTAACTACTTTATTTCTCTTTCTTTTTCCTTCTTAAATGCAAACCGTTGAAATGGATTATATTCTACTCTACTATTTTTTGACATATTCTTCCAATAAAGCTGCAACAAACAAAACTATTTATCCCTTTCTTATTTTCTTTTCTTTTTTTTCATATTTTGAAAGGAATATTCCTTTTTCGTCTGCAAGATAAAACTATAGCACTCTCACGAAATCATTCAGTCAGCGAATAATGACTTATATAATTAGTGTTGTCTGGGCCGGACCGGACCGGCCGCAACCGGTACCCCTGCCGGTTCATGGAAAAAAACCGGAAATTTAAAAAACCGGTCAAAATCTCGGGCGGGCCGGGAACCGGGATGACCCACCCGAACCAGGCTTTTTAATTTTTTTTTCAAAATTTGACAACTTTTGCAAAATTTTGCTGTCACTGAAAGTTGAACCTTGATTACTCACATAGAAACATGAGTACTTACCACTATACCATTGTTCACTTTTGCTTAACTTATCGTTTTAACTCATTTTTATATGAATCATGAACTTTCTAACAATCTATAAATTGGACCATCCAAACTAATGTTAATTTTATTATAATTCCTTACTATTTATACAATTAATACTATCATAATTTTTATTAGTTGTTTTCAGTTCAATTAAAATTTGTTTAATTTATTCATGTATTAACTTAAAATACGTTTAATTTTTTTTACGTTAAATTTTATCCTTTTTTTTTGTCTAATAAAAATGTAGTATATAATTTTATTTATTTTTAATAGAAAATAAGAAATATTTTATAGTTGATTTACGTATTGAGTTTTATAATAATGAATTTTCATGTTTAACTTAGTTGTAAAATTTGCAAAAATATATAATTGTTGTGAAAAAAATATTTTAAATGTTACAATTAATAAAATTAAAGCATGTTAATCATTAATATATATAAATATATATATATATATATGACGTCATCCGGTTAGACCCCGGCTCAACCGGTCGAACCCCAGTTCGAGCGAACCCTTGATCTCAACGGTTCAACGTCCGGTCCGGCCCAGACAGCCATGTATATAATAGCTTATTCAATTGTATTACTAATGCGTCATAAGTCATTATTCACTGACTGAATGATCACGTGAAGGGACTATAGTATTTCACTCAAAGAATATCTTTAAATTCATATGATTTCTTTTTTTTTAATTAAAGAAAAAGGAAAAAAAAAAAAAAGAAGTGTGAAATGAAGGCATTAATTGATGGGAGGTTACAACTTAACATGTGAAGAGGAAGCAATGAATTGTGTGATTAATATACCTTTTTGTGGTTGCACCGCATTTGGAAACATATGTGCTACTTTTGCATGCAGATCTCTCAAGTCTCGACAAACTACCACTTTGTGGATAATTTCATAATTAATTCTGCCTTTCTTTTCTTTTTCTTTTTTTTTAATAAAAAAAAATATTTGGAGACCTTTATATTTCGGATATTTGTGAAGCAGACTATGGCTGGACGACTCCGGGTATCGAAAATACCTTCAAAAAATATTTGATCCTTGTAGTTAGAGAGAAATATTAGACTCTTACCTGTTAGCCGACTCCGAGTATATCAGAGTTGTCTCTCTGCCGCTACCTCACTATTTTGGGCAGTTTGTTTGAATCGATCTCAAAATTTTTGAGATCCCGTAAGAAAAGAAGAAAAGAAAACGAATATAAATTAGAATTTAAACATTCTTAAGTGAAAAAAAATCGTATAATTGAGAGAAATTTAGTAGAAAACACAAATATGAAAGCATATATAAACGGTCGTTGTTCATATAATTGGTGGAATTCCAAGAAAATGGTTAATTAATTTTAGGATGAAGATCATCCACATATGACAAAACTTTTCAACTCAATTAATTAAGCAATTTATTAAGAAACGTTTGAATGTCTTAATTAATTAATTAATAAATTAATCGTTTCTCTCTAGTTATTAATTATTGGCTGAGTACGTAGTTTAATTTATTAATCTCCTGTACCTGATGTACTCTCCCTGTTCCACTAAAATAGTTCACTTTTAATTTTATAAAATAATTATTTTTAATGAAACACAGAGAGAAAGATATATTAACTAATTTTATTTTTTTAATGAAATATATATTACCATATTAAAAACCAATAAATACATTACACACCACTGGATATAAAAGTGACAGTAAATTTGAAACTATCGATCTCAACACTTAATATTAAATATTAATATATTACCAACAAACGAAGTATGTCACTTGATATAAAAAATAGTTATGAATTTAATGTTACGAGTAATATTATTATATAAATACATAGTATGATGTACTATATATGTATATAAATTAAGAGTAATGATAGTCTTAGTAACAAATCATAGCAATTTTTTGATATCAACTCATGTGACATGCATTCATTGGTTATATTTTTATTAATATCAAATAATTGGCCAATGAATGCATGCCACATAAGTTACTATCAAAAAGTTGTTATGATTTGTTGCTGAGTATATCATTACTCGATACCGACCTAATGAAATGCTTAGAGTACCCCCATTACCCAATAAAACGATTTTGTCGACCCTTCCCTCGCGTTCGGCTAAATAAAGAGCCCCAGAATCTAGAGCTGCTTGTCGTTCCAACCCGGTTCCAACAATGCATTTCTCGGACCTAGAAAGTGGAACTGCTTGACGTTGCATATTCGAACTCATTAAAGCTCGATTCGCATCATTATGTTCGATAAAAGGAATGAGGGAAGCTCCAATAGAAAGGGAAAAAGACTTCTAAGATGAACCCTTTCCCACGCAATAGTCAAGAAGTCTTGATGGTATCGAGCTGGAGCAACCTGCTGTTCCTGAAGATCCCCATTCAAAGCCAAAGAATTTCCCGCCGCGACTGTAAAGTATTCATCTCTACCCGGCGATAAAAAAAGCATTTGTACTCTTGTGGATCTCTCAGAAATTTCATAAAACGGGCTTTCTAGAGATCCCCACAGACCGATCTTCGCATGAATTGATAAAGATCCAATAAGTCCAACATTGATTCCTTCAGATGTGTCAATTGGACAAATATGCCCTGCATCGTATATTTTTCTTTTGAAAGTGTGCTGGATGCGAGAAAGAGAATTTCATTTCCAGGCTCCTATTTTTTCTTAATTTCAAAATTAAGAAAAAATAGAAATTCTCTCTTTTTTATTTTTTTATTGAGGGGGTTTTAAATTTATCCGAAGGAAAGAAAAATAGAAGTAACAAAGAAAACACTAAAGAAACTGAAAAAATAAACTCAAAAAAGACTTTCATTTTTTAAAAGAATCTAGAACTATCTTTCTTTTTCGCAATCTAATGAGCAAGATCTAATAATAACATTAATTAATGGAACAGGGGGGTACGTCTGAGGATCGATTGGGAGTGAGAGGGGGGTTGATTATTCCTTAAACAGTTCTTTGAAAAGATATTCATCTACCTGATTGACAAGCCATAAGAAGACAATTCACGGTTCATATACTAGTTATTAGTAGGAATAATCAAATTGAAAATTTCTAGTTTCGTAAAATCAAAATCTTAAAACTAAAAAAATATCTTGCTACGCATTTACGAAAAATACAATACTCATTTAGTTTTGTATATGATATTAAATATTAAATTAAATAATAGATTAAATGAGACCAAAAAGACTAAAAGGAGAGAAATTTATGTATATCAATGGACGAAATAACAATGTGGAAAATAAGGCAGTAATTCTATACAATGACACTGTAGAACAACGGAAGGGATGTAGTGCAGCTTGGTAGCGCGTTTGTTTTGGGTACAAAATGTCACGGGTTCAAATCCAGTCATCCCTAGTCATTATTGCTCAAAGTAGCAGTAATGGGGGATCACCTAAGAAAAGCCAAGGGGTCAACAGGTCAAGTTTTACTCCAATTACTTGAAATGCGTTTGGATAACATACTTTTTCGATTGGGTATGGCTTCGACTATTCCTGCTGCCCGCCAATTGGTTAACCATAGGCATATTTTAGTTAATTGTCGTATAGTAGATATCCCAAGTTATCGCTATAAACCCTGAGATATTATTATAGCGAAGGATGAACAAAAATCCAGAGCTCTGATTCAAAATTCTCTGGATTCATCCCCTCGCGAAGAATTACCAAGTCATTTGATCCTTCAACCATTCCAATATAAAGGATTAGTCAATCAAATAGGGAGCCCATACTGAAAATCAATCAAGTGGGAAATGGGAGAGATTGATTTTTGACAAATGAATTCCCCTTAAATCTTATCAACTTTAGTTTATTGAAAGCAACCCCACCACCATGTGAATATTGGAGGTTGGGATGCTTGCCATTCTATTTCTTTTTGCAAATTATAATACGTTTTTACACGATGTTACTGAAATAAACGAGTCAGTGTTCAAATCGTTGTAACTTGTAATGTATAACTAATTATATATCAAAAAGGTCGAGAATTCGACTCTCATATCTTTACTAGTTTCGTCCAACTTTTCTTTCCTCAAATTGCTATCCATTGTAATCGACAAAATGTTATAATAGTGGATTGTTAAAAAGAATCGCAGCGAGAACCCTTTTTTCCAATTTTCTTTTTTGTTCCTTCTCTTTTGACAACTCCACCATGCATGGAGGCACATTCCACTTCCATACTCGATCCATCATTAAAATGTTCATTTGAAAAGGTCGGTGCCAACCCAAAGAATAGTTTTAATTTTTCTCTATAAATATATAGAGATTATAATTCTGCCACCGAAATATTCAGTCATTGGATGATGGTCCGTGCAATGACCTTTTGGTGATATTAATAATGCATCGATGATCACTATTAAATGGAATTAATGATTTCGTATCAGGATTATAGTATCTTTTCTTATATATATAAGCTTAAAAAAATCTAAGTAATAATAATTATTATAATATATTTTATAATAATATGCTAAAATTTTAATAAAAATTGTCGAAATAAAATTTATTAAAGGAAAAACAAAAACCAATCACCATTAATTATAATTACGATAAATAATAAAGAAAACACGGTTTAAAGGATATATCTATTTCATTTTCAATTAATCTGTTTTAGCGAATTTGGTACGTAAGTAATGGACCTATCGTGGATGATATGTCTCTTTAGTTTGGCTAATAAATGTACGTGGACAATACTAAACCGATGATTCAACAGATGAATGGATGCAATTAAGATTTTTGTCGTTTTTGTTTGTGTTTAGTTTTATCGTAAATTAAATATATTATAATATTTTTTATTATTTTAAAAATAATTTTAATATAAATTTGGGTAAATTACATTAACCTATTTCTAGGTTTGTGGAAACTATCAAAACTCCCTTGTGGTTTTATGAAACTACCAACACCTCCCTGGACGTTCAAATTCTGACAAAAATTTGTATTCAACCTGTCAAATGGCTCAACACGCATCACTTTTCCTTTAAGAAATATTGCATTATCCAATATATTAAGGGCGAAAATATCAATTGTTAAACTGTCAAACGGTCTGACAGGAGCATGGTTGTTAGAATCGGGTCTAGACTCGTAGAATCGGCCGATTCTACGAGTCTAGACCCTGGAATCGAGTCAAACTCGGAATAGAATCGGATGTACCTGAGTTGCAGCAGTAGACTCGGTAGAATCGGTCTAGAATCGGTCTAGAATCGGTCTAGAATCGTAGAATCGGTCTAGAATCGTACCGATTCTAGACCGATTCCACAATATGTAGATGGGCTCGAGAAATTGGACCAAAAACAGTTAAATTAAATATGTGATTAGCCCATTTTCATGATTAGCTCATTTTCATGATTAGCCCATTTTAAATTAAATATGTGATTAGACCAAAAACAGTCTAGGCAGCCCATTTTCATGATTAGCCCAGCAATAATTTTCCCTCTTCAGTCTTCAATCTTGAGTTCCTCAGTCCTCAGAATTCACGACGGGCGACTCCTTGAATTCAATTTTTTCATTCCCCTTTTTTGACACTTTTAATGTGTTTTTTATTGAACAATTATGAGTTTGTATGAGATATTCCGAGTTTTTGATATAATTATAATTAAATAAGTGTGTATTTGCTATTTTCCGATTCCAGGATCCGATTCTACGATCCGATTCTACGATTCCGATTCTGGACATAAAACGATTCTATCCCGAGTTCCGAGTTTAACAACCTTGGACAGGAGACTGTTTTGCCTAATTACCAAAAAAAAAAAAAAAAAACCTTGAATTTTGAGTTCAATTTTTTGACTCACGAAGGGGCAAATATAATATTACAAACCAGAAGGGGATAATTGTTATATTTTTACTCGGTCTAGGGGATGTTGGTAGTTTCATAAAACCACATAGGAGTTTTGGTTATTTTCACAAACCTTGAGGAAAGTGAATGTAATTTACCCTATAAATTTTTACTATTCAAATATTTTTTTTATATTTTCAATAAAATTTTACATAAACTTTTTTTAAAAAAATATATGTGTTTTCAAAATCATCCCAAAACGAAAAACGCCAACCCTGATATGGCAGCCAGGAAGGAAAAATTGAGCCACGTACAATTGTGGACCCCAAATAGACTAGGTGGGTAAACAAGTACCATTTATTGCCTTTACAATTTTAATGGTGAAATTAAGGTGACAGCGATCGATAAGCATAGACTAATATTAATTATATCAATCAATAAACTATTGTGAGATTGATCATATCCCAAAAGTCTAGGTTTTTGGGGTCCTTTTTTTTTTTGCTTTTCTTGATTGAATTTGTCATCGGAAAACTGTAGGAATTGGTCCACAACATTGACCCTAAGACACACACCTAACCTACGAGCAAACTTGCATCCGACGTATCTCACAGTGTCAAATTTAGTTTCAAAAGTACTATTTCATACACATACATATATCGATTTTAACTTCTAATGTATCACGAATTATATTTAATCAATAACGTATCGTGTATGAATATAAATTTAGCTGTCAAATTCGCCATCGAACAGTTAAACGATAAATATTTATCTATTATGTATCTCCATAATGTATTATTATTGATGAGTTTTGAAGTTGAAGGCATCGATCAATCAACTTCAAGTTCAACAAGTCTAGATTTTTCAAACACTTCGACAATAATCAACTTCTACTTTTCTACGTAGCCATGCTTTTTGGTCACACTTTGGATAATTTCTTTTACAATTATAAAACTTCATTTCTGAAATTTTCAGTACAATTGAAGGAAAATGACAACCTTATCCCCCTCTACCCCAACAACCTTTCTTTTGTTTCCATTAAGATTTTCACATTTTAGTCAAATTGCTAGCTAGCTTCGGAGAACAAAACCCCCAAATCAATAATTGAATACAATATTATGGTTCGGGTCAAGTTTTGGACCAATAGACCGATTCATTTTATGTCGGTGAAATACTAGCGATTTAGATTGTGTATCTTGGAAGGTTAACTTGAACCGAACTAAATTGACGTGAAATAAGCTCGAAGTGAACCAAAAATTATTTGTTGGTCGATCGAAGTTTCATCCCCGTTGAAATTTTAACTTTTTACTCGATTGTTTAGTGAATTTACTTCCTCCATATTTTATATTTTAGTAAAACACAACAAACAAATTACACTTTTTTTTTGTTTCTAAATTCAAGGTCCTCCTATTTAGTCACATTCACATTGGATTTTCTACATTTCAGAGTCAGTTCATATTTATGATTTATTTATGCGTAGACTGGTGGGATCTTTTAGGTGATAGAAAAAATAGAAAAAAAAAAAAAAGTTTGAAGTACATTTGTCAACAGAATCGCTCTATAAAAGTCAAGATTTGAGAGCTGGGGTCAACTGAGCTCCTCATGATCAGCAACACAGTTTTGATCTTTCATCTGCATCTGCATCTGCGTCTGCCCACTTGGTTTATAGCCAGTTCTTTTTTATTGTTTTGAAAATCATTTTGAAAACATGTTTTCAAACAAGGCAAGAGTTGGCGAAAGCTTTATTAGAAAACATTGTTTGCCTCACGATTAACTCATTTTAGTAATTCAAAAGTGATACAATTATCTCGGTTGACAAACACTGCTACCTTTCTTTCGGATTATGTGTAAATAATTCACGTCCGTGGCCACACAGTGAGAGGGGCAGGTCGGCAGAGAGAAAAGAGAGACAAAGATGAACATAAATATACTTTTAGGATCCAAAAAACAATCTGGACATTGGAGCAGATTTCCAAGGAAAATTCTCGTAGAAAACCGAAACACTTTTCATATATAGTTTCAATGTGAACGAATTGAAAGATGAAGCTTCATCAGTTTTCAGCTCTATCCATCTCTTTCTCTTGCCAGTGTGTGTAAAATGGATCCATGGAAACAAACACAAATGCCCCCCCCCAACCCCTTACCTACGTGCCAAATATTAATCAATCCCGGTGGTCCATATATTCCATTCCGGTTCGATCAATACAATAAATAATATATATATTTCTTTTGCTGTACATATTGTGAAACTGAATATAGTTTGCAATATCGAGATTTCGTTTGAGATTGATTTGGCTGTAAAACCAGGATTGATATGATGGGATTCTATAGGATAGTAAGATCTTATGATAAATTTGCATATGTAAAATTGTAAACAATTTATAGTTAGCAAGATCGGGATTTTATGGGGATTGATTTGAGTGTAGTATTAGAATTGATAAAATGGAATCGTACTATTGTAAGATTCAAAAAAAAAAAAAAAAATACATGTGTGAAATTACAGATAATTTTTTAAAAAATTACGAGTCATTTTAGTAAACTTTTATTATGATCGGATAGAATGGATGGAACGGCCAATTTGGTATTGGGGAATCCTAAGATCCTACTACCCAATCGGGATTTTGAAAACTATGAGATAAATTATAAAAATTATTTTATTTCATTTGTTTTAGTAAAAATAAAATTAAGGATCGGATATAATCGAAACTATGATTCATTTACTATTATGGGATCATAGAATCGTGAAATCCTAAGAGAGAAAATCATTAAGTACATCGCTACATGCTTAAAAATAGTGCAACCAACCAATAGTAAAATAGAAATTAGTATTAATTCTTATTTCTTGGCCTCTCCCACAAAAATAGCATTATCTGACTGCACTATCCAACGTGGTGGCGTAACCAGAAAAATATAGGGATCTAATGTAAAAACAATCTTCACACATATGAATATATAGATGTATATAAGGGGTGATGTGGTGGGGGTTGGAGAGGTCTTGAAATCCATTTGGACCTTCACTAAATTTGCCTGTGAATATAGCGGAAGTGTTAAAAAATTTCTCCTACTATACGGATCGAGATTCTGCAAACAATAAGTACGAGATTGCAAATGGAAAAATGGCGGGCGGGGAGTGTGGACAGTCGATCACAGTTGTTGAAATTATGAAAAAGAAAACCGAAGCAGCAGTGTGTGTTTACAATTTTGGACGCAAACATCTAACATGCCTATGTCCGATCATCTAACATTAATTATAGATAAGTATTGTGAGAATGATGTCCATTTTTGGTGTACGTATTCAACATTTCGGTTTGAGTCGACACGAGTTCGAACTTGTTCGTGAACATTCATATAAGATGTTAACCGTTGTTAGCTAAAGTAAAAGAATATAAAAGTTCAAATTTAATTTGAGCTCATATATTAAGATTTATATATCCATGAGTGTGTACCAGAATTCAAAATTTATTTTTTATTATAATTTTATCTAATATATATTTATTTTATTTTATATTATACACGATTACCTTCTGTTATTTTTCAGTTGGCTCTATTAAATTTTGGTTGGTTTGTATTTGTTTTTTTTAATAAAATAGAGGAGCACGAATCAATTAACTCTTTTTAATATTATAAAGTAAATTCTGCTAATAAAATATAGAAAGAACATATTAACAAAGTTAAAAAAGAGAAAGTTTCCCACGATCTCCCTAACCAAGTAATGTCGTTCGAGGTACAACATCAGTCGGACTTGTAGCATTAGCTTCCCGATAGACATGTTACACCTCATTATTCTTTCTTGTTAGTTTTCCATTTGTTTTCGTTTATTTAATTCTTGAACAAATGATAAATTGAAAACACTAAGTTTCTTTAATAAGAATTATTTTATTATTGAATTTATTGTTACATGAATTATTAATGTGATTATGTGTGCAATTATATAAATCATTATTTATTTATAGAATTGGTATTTAACGAGACTGTAATTTTATAGAGCGCATAAAAACAGAAGAAATGATGGTTCCAGCATAAGTAGTTGTCCTTTTGCAACATAGATATTACCAATCATACATAATTAACTTTGACAGAAAGCATCAGACTCTCTAAATATATAAATATATATGTATATATATATATATATAATATAATATAAAATTTGTTCGTGTGGCGTTTAGTGAAGAGCGTGGAAAAGGTGGGGGGAAAAAACTAAAAAAACGCAGTGACACACAAATGGACAATGCATAGGAATGATTGTGACTTATCATAAATTCATAATACGAAGAAGGTGATAATATTGTTACGAAAAATATATATATATATAAATATATAATTACAAAATTGTTTATCTGAATAATAACATAGAAAAAATGATATTTTTAGTACTAAAAGTTTAGGTTGTTTGTAACTTTGGTACTAAAAGTTTACTCAGTTTTAAACTTGTTCTTTATGCTTATATTTTGTTGTATTTTTAGTACCAATAACTGCTATAGCAGGTTTTATGTAGTCAAACCGAAGTCAAAGGTAATTTTGGGATATTTTACAAATTTTGGGATATTATTTCCAAAACATTTTCGCGGTTTTTTTTCTCCTCAGTCGACGTACAAGTTTTCTTCCGACTGAGGAGAAAGAAAATCTCGAAAATGTTTTACAAATTATATTAAAAAAATTATATTTTCAGCCTCCACAAATAGTAAAATTGTAAAATACCGTCAAATTTTGGTTTGACTACGTAAAATATGTTATAGCAGGTACTGATATTAAAAATACAATAAAATATAAATATAAAACACAAGTTTGGAATTGAGTAAACTTTTAGTACCAAAGTTGCAAACAACCCAAACTTTTAGTACTAAAAATGCCATTATGTAATGTATTAGTTGGGTAGTAAAAATCATTACATAAATTAGTATTTAATGAATAATATTTTTTGACGAGACTGTAGTTTTACAATTCGAAGAAGATCATCGTACAGCCAGAGCCATTCTATTCTATGAGAGGGTATGAATGTCAATGGCGTAAAGTTTTCCCATTCTTGTGAGGTTTGAGGAGGTTGTGCTTTCGGCTAATGAGTAGCTAGTTTTTTCAACAAAAGGGAAAGTTCGTTGTAGCCAACCTTTGATTTTGTTTCTTCCACGCTATCAATTATGTAATGGAGGAGAAGATCCAAATTAAGAGTTTTATTTATAGTATTTTTTGGGGGGTTAAATCGCTTAGATTAGGCTGTTGAAAATAGTTTTGAAATGATTTCTAACTCAAAATTTCGACATATTCGACTTATTTATGATTAACACGTAAAATTCATGCACATATTAGTAGTGGCAGTAAATGGGAGAAAAAAAATAAAATGTTATATCACTTTGTTCGATTCTTGATTTGACCTAAAACGACTTGTGTACTAGCCTAAAATAGTTCAAATGTTGTCGAAATTTGAGTTGGAGACCATTTTAGATCTATTTTGCAAGTTCAAAGACGAAAATAAAACTTTTACTTGTTGAGAGATCAAAGAAAAACAACCGTTCAAATTAAAAGATCAATGGAGAAATTTTAGTTTATTTTTAGTATAAGAAAATGATTATGATTTTGTGTGGGGAGGCAAGGAAGGAGCATATGTGTAATTAACTTCCATAACATTGATTGTTTGAAAATCAATCACCATTTAAGAGGAATTGTCCATACCCCTTTTCTTCACTAAAAATAAAATAAAGAAAGAAAGTTATACCGAGGAAAGGGTTGCGGTGGTAGATAACGAGAGAGTCTTATGACCTTGAAATCACGGGTTCGAACATTGAGATGTAAGAGTAAAAATAAAAAATAAAAAATTGAGAAAGAAAGCTATACCAAACAATTAAGCACAGTTGGAGTGTGTAAAGTAGTTAGGGGATATCCTTAAATTCTCCTGGACCCTGGGAAAAACAGAAATCACCAACTCATATAGTATAATCATAATAATTAATTTACTTTATTAAAAACAAAAAGTTAATCAAATTGATTGGCTCATTAAATTTATTTGTTTTTGCTTACTTACTTCTCTGTCACAGCATCACAAATGGTAGTGTGTTTTTCCTGCACAATTAATGATAAGCTCAATGACTGTACCAAATGAGATCTCTCTTTTATAAATGTCATCCTTTTTTTAATATTTTGTTCAATTATTAAAACAACACATTTTTATTTAAAACCTTTTATAAGTAAATGGGGGTACTTTCCATAGTTTGAATCGAATAAGACACAGTAATATGGTTAGGTAATCCATTTTCCAGGTATACATAGCCAAATGACATTCCGAATCGGAATTATTTTGTTTTACTTTGTCTAAGTTATTAAGGTAACATAATTTCACTTAATTATTTTTGGTGGAATGATATCAATGGAAATAACATTATGTTATTTTGATAATTTAGACAGAATATCACATGAACATTTACATGGATAGAGTATCCTTTCTCGTAAGTAGTTATTGCAAAACTTTTTAACTTAATTAACCGAATACATATTTAGGAATGAGATTATATGTCCAAATGATTATGTTATATCCTATCTAAGTATCAATATTACATCGTTATTTAAAAAGTATTAGTAAAACTATGTCATTCCACTAATTTATACATAATATAATAGAAGAATTTGAATAGAATATCCTCATTCCATCTATTACACTCACAGAAAATTCTACTAGTAAACATTAAGTGCTGAAAAGTAGTTAGCGTGTATGATTGCAACAAAGAAAAATATATAAAAATTTGTATATGACGCGTAAGAGGGTGTAATAACACTCCTATCGAGTTTACGATCTGAAGTACCATGTGTATGTTATATATGAATTTAGGTGTTGAAATATCACGTACTGTTTTTAGGTATTGAGTTATTGTGTTTAACATAAGAAGTAACGCGTGTATATAATTTAAGTGTTGAAGTATTGCATGCTATTTTTAGGTGCTCAAATATTTAGTTTAATCTCTAAATTATAGTTGTATGTTAAAACAATAAGTATAACATACATCGTATAAATTTAATTACTAAAGTTTCACATTCCGAATCTCATAACAGTTGGACAAGAAACTCCGAAAAATAAAGCAGATAAGCCGAAAAGCAATATTGACCATTGAGACTTGAGAAATCCGAAAGCAACTCATGTCTATTTTATCCTCAAACTTTGAACTTTAACCATGCAAAGAGCCAGCCAAATGACCAGAGAAAATAAGTACTACATATGGCATTGTTTATGTGTTAGAGGAAACCGCAAATATCATCCTCAACATCCACATTGATAGGCATCCAATGCAGTACGTTATCAACCAATAACCGAATGATTTCTTAATGAAAACTGGTAGTATTTTCTTATAGTACAAAACAACTGAATGATTCGTTAACGAGAGAGTGGAGGAAGTAGTAACTTCCAAGTTAGTAGTAGGAAGGAGAGTATGTAGAAGTAGCTCGATCCGTGAGTTGTTGATGATGATAAGTTGGAAACGCGTCCAAAGTATTGATTTGGAGTGCTTTAGTATCGGTGTGGTGAAATGAAGCCAGCCAATGTGGCTAAGGCAACATTTATTGCTGCCGACCCTTTCTTCCCAACACACTCTGCCCTCTGCATTTAATGCCGCCCCCACCTCCCCAAAACCCCTCACTTCCATCATCACCATCTTCTCCACATCCTTCATCTTTGGAGCTGTATGGAATTTTGATAATGGTACTAGTACATGTTTGATAAGAGAAAATGACATTTTTGATAATAAAAAGTTAGACTGTTTGTAATTTTGGTATTAAAAGTTTATTTGGTTCCAAATTTGTGCTTTTTGTTTATATTTTGTTACATTTTTAGTACCAATACCTGCTATAGCAGGTTTTATGTAGTCAAACTGAAGTCAAAGGTAATTTGAGATATTTTATAATTTCTATAATTTTGTAGGGGTTGAAAAGATATTTTTCTAATATTATTTCCAAAATATTTTCTCGATTTTTTTCCTTCTCAGTCGACGTACAAGTTTTCTTCCGACTGAGGAGAAAGAAAATCGCAAAAATGTTTTGGAAATTATATTAGAAAAATTATATTTTCAACCCCCACAAAATTGTAGAATTGTAAAATACCCTCAAATTACCGTGAATTTTGGTTTGACTACATAAAACCTGCTATAGCGGTTACTAGTACTAAAAATGCAACAAAGTATAAAAATAAAATACAAGTTTGGAATTGAGTAAACTTTTAGTACTAAAGTTACAAACAACCCAAACTTTTAGTACTAAAAATGTCATTCTTCCTTACATGTTTATGGTAAATATGTTAGAAGGAGTCCAACGTTTTTCATGCTTGATTGTATGACCGTCTAATATATAATATTTTATCATATAAAAATGGTATATGTATATATATATATATATATTTTATATGTATACGCGGTACTTAAATTTAATACTTCAAAACTTAAAAATGGTACACACACTTAATACTTATTGCACTACTTTGTAAGCTAATTTGATACTTCAGTTCATAAACATGATATGCGATACTTCTAACACAGAAATTTAGTACGCACGATACTTGTTATTTTAATTTGTACGTGATAATTCATAGACTAACACCCGTTAGATCAGATGCGGCGAATACAAGATCTTACGATATGGTAAAAGGATTTTGAGTAATAAATTTTTGATGAGACGAAGATATTGATATTTAGCCAATATAATTATCTGGTTTTTCTTTTGAACATTCTGTCAAAATAACCTCATTTTATTGGAAGGGACGATATTAATTCAAGTCAGAAAATCAATAACACAAAATAAACAAGTACAAGATAAGACTCTATTCGTTTTATAGGGTTTTAAAATCATGTTTTCAAAATAATTTTTAGATAGGTAAATGATATGGTTATATTTTAGTCAAGGGAAAGACGTGGGCCCCATATGGCAACTTTTTTTTCCATCTCATTTCACTCTCATTTTCATTTTATAATAATTTATCATCAATTTTAATACACCTTTTTACATTTCCCAAACACCTTTTTACATTTGTCAAACACCTTTTTACATTTCTAATATAATTTTAATAATTTTAAAATTCAAAACACCTTTCCAAAGGCATACCATATCTTTAACTTCAATATTTAGCATTAGTTCAGTAATTTTCGGTCATACTTGGCAAGAGTAGTGGTTAGTTTAGTGGCTATATTTTAGCCATATTGTTAGCCAAGATTATCATAAATAGTCTCTTTCTCTTCTTCCTTAATTAATACTTGTTCGTACGAATTAGGTAGTATCAGTGGTATCAGAGCATGATTCTGGCCCCTGTATTTCTTTTTCTCCATTCCTAAATTATTTGTGCACTTCTTCTTCTTCTCGCTAGCTATATGCTTAACACATGCAAGTCGAACGTTCTTTTCGGGGAGCTAGGTAGAAGGAAAAGAGGTTCCTAGCTAAAGGTAGCTTGTCTAGCCCAAGATATGAGAAGAGTTGAGAACAAAGTGGCAAACGGGTGCAAGACGAGTGGGATGGGGTGATTCGGGCGAGATCGAATGTAGATCCAAGATCAAGGGGATGGGACTTTCTTCTTTTAAATTTGGGTATATTTTCCTTCGTTGAGGACGAGACGTCACTGTCCTAACTCTACCATATCTTTTGTTTCATTTCTTCTGGAACAATCAAGAGCACTTTTTGGCCTAGCAATTGCAATTGTAAATGCTGTATAAATCACTCCCATAGACTACAAAAGACAGTGCAACAGGAAGAGCTTACCTTAAGACGTCTACTGGGGTCGATTACTCCGCAGCTATGTTGGTTGAATTTGAAGACTTTGACAGTAGTTTGGCTAAGCTGGCAAGAGAAATGGAGTGACTAAGCCCTAACATTAGATCCATTGAGGAAGGACTCACTAACCCATTAAGACATCCACTAAACCTAATTAGATATTGTTCCCTCTAAATTCTTCTTCCACCAAATTCTGGCATTGATAGTACAAGTTCTAGGACATTGTCACCAA
Organism: Leptodermis oblonga; assembly: GCA_016801395.1. Lineage (NCBI taxonomy): Eukaryota > Viridiplantae > Streptophyta > Magnoliopsida > Gentianales > Rubiaceae > Leptodermis > Leptodermis oblonga. Next base: position 3,194,366 of record CM028755.1, read on the forward strand.
CCGAAAATTTTCGGGATAGAAGAGTATCACCTCCAAACACAGATCTTCGGGGGTAGAAGATTGTTTCTCGACACCACCAATCTTCGGGATAAAAGATTGTTCACTGACACCGCCAATCTTCGGGATAGAAGATTGCTCACCAACATTGTCAGTTGTAACTTAGTAGTTTACTTAGTTACTTTGTACTGATTGACTTGGGTCATTTGTTAGGATTTAGTGGCTTTAGTTAGTATTTTTTTCAAGATTTAATGGCTTTAGTGGTTGGATAGTGTTGTTGAATTTCAGCAAATTGGTTGCAGCAGACTTCTTTAAAGAGTCATTCGCATAAGTAATTTGATATGAATGAAAATACAGACTTCTTTCCCTCATTATTATTCTCTTTCCTTATTTTCTAAAATTATATTCGTAAAGTGTATTTTTTAAAATATAAAAAAATATAGTTGAAAAGTAAAAAAGACGTATTAAGAATAACAAAAAAGCTATTATAAAACTGAAAACTCTAATAATATGTGTTTTGAAAATATAAAAACTACTAATAAGTGAACAAAACCAATGAAATTTGCGTCCCTTCCAAAATCAACAATTTCATCACTGCTTTCATTTCCAAACTTAAAAAGCTCATTTTCTCATAATATGCATAATAACTAATGCATGGGCAAATAGTTTGGAAGAGACAATGAAATCATCATCAACACTTAGCATAAATTAAGGTTTCATAAATCACTTTCATAATAGTGATAACATTAATTAATCCTCAAAATATCCTTAGAAAATATTAATAATTCCACCAAAATCAATTCATCTTCGATCTCTCCCTCCAATCTTCTCTCTTAATTTCTCTTTCAGCTTCACACCAAAAGGGTCAACTCTGAGTCAATACCCGAACCAGAATACATTTTAACCGCGGTTCGTTCTTGACTCAACCCCACCCCGACCCAACCCAATCGCCCAGCACCCCAGATTCATCTCTCAAGTAGACCCGGTCTATTAAGCCTAATGCATCAACTGCTTGTACCCTATGGTACAACCCCTTCATGCATAGTTCCCCATAGACAGACTCTACTTGAGACCCTCAACAACGCCCAAGAAAAAAAAAACCTATATATAATTAACAATGGAGGAAACTGGGAACCGTTCATCATCATTTAGCTCTCGCAATTAAGGGCGGCCTTAATCTTCTGTACTGTGCAAGTGATGAGGTTATTGACCGTTTCAACCGACTCCACCGTCAGCTTGGCCGTGGGCAAGCTGTTCACCAGAATTTGGAACGCTACGGTCAAGAGGGACCCACCAACTCTACCGCCTGCGGGCCCGGAAGAAGGCCCACCACCACCACGAGAGCCCGGCCCGTCCGGCACGATCGCGAAGCCAGAAGGGAGGAGCGCCACGTAAGCCGAATCTCCACCGTTCATCACCACGTGCATAGCTGGAATGTCAACGGGCGCGTACACCACAAGCGACCCCGCCGCGTCTATGCACGTCTCCTGTAATATCAGCATACTGCTCTGGTTCGCGTTCACCGTCTGCAATAAAAATATTACAACAGAACCCCTTAGAGTTTTCCTTATTTACGCATTTTGCCCCAAAACTTTTTTTATTATTAAATTTGTATGAAAAGTTTATAAATGGGGTCAGAATCAAAGTGAGTCAACTTGTTGGGGTTGGGGGAATGGGGACAGCAGGAGTTCATTTCCAGAGTCATGGGGCTCACCCCCTATTGAAGGTGACAGGTGCCAAGTGTTTTGACTTTAATATATTTACAAAATCCCACAAAAAGTTAAAAATATGTGGGGAGATCTCTATTACATCTATTCACTTGTCCTCTATGATACGTCCTATTTTTCAACCATTTCCAACACTTTTTTTTTTCTTTTATAAATTATTTAGGTTGACACTAGAAAGAACCAAAAAGTATGCAAAATTCAATTAATTTAAGATTTAATTACTTTTTTATCCCTATATTCATATTTTAATGAGGATAATAAGGCCAATTTTAGTGAAACAGCAACAATTGAGCGAGCAAAATATATATTTTGAAAGTACAGGGATACAAAAATTAAACTATCTTATAAATACAGGAGAGCGAAAAGGAATTAAGCCTTAAAATAATGGTAAAATTATTTGAAGTTATTAAAAATTCCACCTCTAGTACAAATGATATCCGTTAAAAGTACACCTTGTGATCTAACTAAAGTCATTTTTTAAAATTTTTAATTTACTTTTTGTAAAGCTGAAACAATTAAGAATACAGTCAAATACTAAGTATGAATTTAATTCTCCATTCAACTAGAAAAGTATAAATTATAACATCTAATGTATCACGTATAAAATACGATTTTATATAATGTGTTATGGAGATATGCATGCATGGAATGGAATGGAATAGAAATGGAGCAATTAATGAGAGAAGAAACTTACGCTGGCACGGAGGAGGGAGACGCAGTTGCCATGATCTTGACCTTTGGCGATGTGGGCCATTTCTTGCATTGGACCACCGTTGGATAAGATGTCCCATTCACTCCGGAGCCGCTCGTCCCGGAGGAAATCAAACAGCCTCTGAGGAGATACCGGCAGCCACACCGACGTCGCCGCGCTCAGGACGATACCCGGTGGCTCCCCCGGGTCGTCCACGCTCTTCCGGGTCATCACCCGGACATCCTCGTCCACGTTCCCGGCGCACAGCTTGTTCCACTTGTGGACCGTGGAGGCACAGACGCCGGCGCAGAAGTTGTCGGTCATCCGCTGCGCCAGCTTCAGCATGCTCCTCCTCCCACCTGGGGTTATCGCTGCATGGCAAAACCACAACTAATTATACATACGAATCATATTTCGCTGTTGTGCACGCGTGCAATAAATAAGCTGTGTTGTTCGTACCGGTGTTATCACGGGAGGGGACGCTGGAGGACATGAGAATAGCGAGGCACTCGCACTGGCGTTGGAGGGTGGCGATCCAACGCTGAGCGCCGAAGCCCATGCCGGAGCTGATCAACGGACGGTAGAGCTGGTGGATGAGGGAGTCGTCGTATTCAGCGTGTTCAACCCAAGTCACCTGTACACACACAAAACCATTGATTACGTGCAACCATGGGGATCACAAATTTTAAGGAAACAAAAAACAACAAAGTCATTAATTTTCCTCCCAAATCCCAACTACATTTGGCAAAAATCCCATTTTTCTTAAAATCCCTTTCTAATCAAAACCCAAATCCCATTTCAAGCATACTATTTTAACAATCAATCATCCAATTATTGAGGAAGATGAAATTATTGATGATGAATCAGAAGAATTTTTTTTTTTTTTTTAAAAACCCAGAAAAGGACAGTCAATAATGTTGTTGTAGAAGAACAACAGTTTAACTTTTCTCTCTCTCTCTCTCTCAAACTCAATCAAATTCCTGTAGATGTACTAGGTACGAGACAAACATCATCGATGAGGACTAGATTCAATTACACAGACAAGATTTAACATGACACCTAAAAACCCTAGATAAGATTTGAAGAACAGTTGTAAACTGAGGAAGAAGAAGACACAAATTTTCTGCAAGATTTGAAGGCACGAGGTTGAAGATAGATTAGATCCCCACGTGACAACAAAATTAGCTAAGCTATAGCCTGGTCTAAAGGGTTTGACTATTTTGAGGAAATTAAAAACAACAAAAAAAAACACAAAATGGAAGCTGGAAATAGTTTGCAAAATTTAATATTGAAGGTGGCAGAGGAGGGGGATGATCGAGACAGCATCTGAGATTGGAATAGAAACATCAAATGATTTCTTTAATTTCTCCTAAGTTTTGTGATTACGAAGCCAAATTTTATTTTTTTGGGTCCAAATCATATGACATTAATGTGTCTCCCTAGGTTCTTGATCAATTTTTTTTAATCTTTAGAGGCTTCCATTCATCTTGTTAATTAATAATTCATTGAAATCTGCAGCTGCCTCCCTCGATTCTCTCTTTCAACATCATGATTTTGCTCTCAAGTAAGCATCTTGTGTTCCGACAAAAGAAATCGAAAAAACTCGCAAGCATTTCGAACCGGATCTGAGATGGGATTTAACCTTATCACTAATTTACAAAAAACAAGATGACAAACTAAAACTAAAACTATATGCTGCTTTTGTTGCATCAATGGAGGATGGGGAATTTGATGCTAAAGAATGGCTAAAAATGACTATAGTTTGAAAGAGTGTGTGGTCACTTCACTTCACCAAACTCATTAAACACAAAAAATACGAAAGCTACCAGTTTTGGCTATGTGGGAAACGCCAAGTAATAAAGACTTGAACGGCGCCAAACTTTGTATTATTAATTAGGAAAAAGAAAAAAAAAAAAAAAAAAACTCACTTTGGAATAGCCATTAGGCATATCTTGAACTAAGCATCCCGAGGGAAGTCTCCGGCTGCTGGGAAACGTCGGTGGCGCGACACCGCCACCGCCTTCCCGGATGGCGTCGACGGAGACGTCTACCACCGCCCATACTCCCTCCGCGTGCTGCTTGCAGAACCGGAGGAAATTCACCTCCCGGACGGGGACTAGAGGTGAAAGAACTTGCAATTCACCGTGCATCTGCGAATTAATCAACGAAAACCACACCAATAATTATAATTGAATTAATTTAATTTATCCCAAATGGAATTTTCAAATAAATTACCAGCTGAAGTGCACCATTTCGAGTTCCTCCCATCCCACTTGAAATCACATCTGTTGTTGAAGTTCTTGCAATCACACACGGAAACATCTCCATCCATTTGTTCTGCAAATCATCATGCATAAAGTTAAATTGGATGATTGATTAATTCGTTCTTTGTGACTAATATTTTAATCGAGGGTATTCATGTAAACGTCGTTAAATTCAACTCACCGCATCCATTAATGTCTCCACGAGAGCCAGGCTGTTGATGATTACCATCCCAGTTTCTCTTGACGCCTCGGTGACGAAGCCGTTGGGTTTCATTCCAATGCAAGGAGTAAATGTTCTCAGATATTCTTCGTGATTCAGAACTTCCCGGCCGCCGCCGCCGCCTTCCAGGCTCCTCAGCCAGAGCGGCTCATCCGTCTGCGCCATCTTCACAAGCTCATTCATGGCGGCCAAGGCGATTTCCAAATACATGGATCTCTCCAGTGATCTCTCAATGCCCGGTCGAGGAGTGGAAGGGACGCCCGGTAAATGGTTTCCGATGCCGAAATCAGAAGGGCCTAACGGTAACGTCGCCGGAATGGGTCCGAATCCGTTCACTCCCATCCCGAGTTCCAGGCTTGAATTAGGCATCGGAGGGGCGGAGGATGAGATGGGTCGGCCTAGAAATTTCCCGGCGAGTGCACAAACGCGGTCTAATTCGTCCTTTAATCGCGCATTTTCCATCCTGAGATGTTGCTCCTCTAAGGACACTTCGCCGATTATGGCAGGACCACCGCAATTGGTGCACATGGGGTTCCTCATAGCATCTCTGATCGACATGTTTTCAGCTCGAAGTTTATCATTTTCTTGCCTTAGTATCGAATTTTCATGACGCTCCAGTTGTGTCTGAGGCAAAATAATTCAACCACATCACGAACCCGAAAAAAAAAATCATCAAAACATGAAAGATTAGAGACTCTAGGTCGGTCTAAAAAAGTTACCTTCATTTGAGTTCGTCTATTCTGGAACCAGAATTTGACTTGTCTGGTTTCCAAACATAGCCTTTTGCTAAGTTCCAGCCTTTGTTTCTCATCGGGATGAGGGCACTCTTTGAAGAGACTGCAAAGTTGAGAGAAAAAAAAAAAAAATAATAACAAAAACCAAGAAATGAAGAAAAGAAAAAAGAGTTTAGATTATGTAAACATACGATTCGAGTTCTTGGATTTGCTGGGGAGTATGGCGGTGATATCTCTTCTTCCTCGGCGGCTTGTCGTCGGCGGCGTCTTGATCATCACCGGAACCGCCGTCCATATTTTCACTCCCAGATCTGCTTATTTCATGCTCTTCCTCTCGGCTCCTCCGATTAATATTCATAGTATTTGTTTCGTAGTTGTTATCCGCCATTATTCCTCCGACTTCTCCTTGCCCCTCCAAACTCGTTTGCTACAAAAACCAATAATAAAAGAAACGATTATTAATATTTAATACTAAAAAATCCATAACTCGGAAAGGAAGAAGGGAAGCGAATTGGCGTACGAGGGCGAGGGAGAGTCCCGGAGAAGAGAACATGGACTTAGAGAGTGACTGAGTGAGATGGTGGCGCGGCGGCTGAGAAATAGCTGCACTGGTGGGCATATTCGCGTCGCCGTTAACGTTGTGATGGTTGTTCACGTTGTTGTTGTTGTGGTGGCTGTCGGAATAAGGTATATCGGCAACGATTTTCTGACCGCTGCCAACACCAACTGAATTGCTGTCAAGAAATCCCCCAAAATTCATGAAAAAATCCCTTTTGTTTTCTCTAATCTTTCTTCGTATTTACTCTCTTCTCACTTTAACTTTTGTTGTATATATATGGACGAAAAGCAAATGCATTCATGAATCACAAGAAAAAAAAAACCCAGAGAAACAAAATACAGTAGAGAGGTAGAGGAGACACGAGGACTAATTCCAAATGTCTCAACTTCCTCTCAAATAAAAGAAATCAAAGAAGAAGAAGAAAAAAAAAACCCTCTCTTAATATCTCAACAGCTTTGAATTTCCTCCTTTTCAATCTTCATCCCTTTCCACTATCCAAAAAAAACCCAGAAAATAAAAATCTGATTTTTTTTGGCAGGAAAAGCTCAAAAGAATGGATTGTGATAGAACCCTAGTGTTGAGGTTGAAAGGAAAAAGAGAAAAAGGGGCTTAAAAAGGTCTGATTTTGCAGAGATTGAGAAAAAAGAACGCCAAGAACAAGAAGAAGAAAAAAGGAGGATAACACAAAAGAAAGGACATAGGCAAATATGTGGACTATTGGAAGCCTTACATATACAAAAGAGAAGAGAAAGAGAAAGAGGAGAGAGTCTGTAGGCTGTACTGTACTCTTCCAAAATCCGGAAAAAGGGTCGGTGGATCCTTGTGGGCACCAGGCACTGGTCCTCCTGCCAAGGTTATCGCTGAGTCACCCTGATTTACCTCCCACACGAGGCTCATGGGGCTGGGCGGTGTGGGCCCTGCGGGCGAGGGATATCGCCTTTTGCAGCCAAGGAAAAAGGGTCGGTTGACTCTTTTACTTCCTCTGCTCCCTTTCCTACTTTCCGTTATTCTTTTCCATTAGTTTATTACATACACAGACCCCCGACCCCCCAACCCGCCACCCACACACAACAATGTCTTCTTTCCTAGTATTAGTTTAGGGCTAATTACATTTACCACCCGGAGATTCGGTTAAATTATAAATAAATTTTATTTTGTGTTTACTTTTCACTAACAGTAGAGGTCATATCGAATTGAGTTGAATTGATATTTAAAATTCTCAAACTGTGACCATTTATTAAATAATAGGATCTAAAATTTCATTCATACTTGTTTATTTATTGAATAAATAAAGTTGAACTAAATTTTTACTACATCAATCTTGAACTTTTGTAAATAAAGTTTATGTTTGGTTTTAAGTTTTAGCCATAACTAATCGTGTTCGATTTGTAATTATAGCTAGCCCATATAAAAGTATTTATAATTTGACCAAACTTTATGGAAGTAAATATAATTTTCCTTTTAATTTATTACAGGCCCACCCCCCTGTCCTATGTCCAAATCTCACTTTTCTCTCCTTTCAGATTACACTGTAGTATTGACTAAACAACAAACTTTTGTCAGAGACTGTAAAATTCAATAATAATTTTCTTTACATTAAGTGTGTGTTCTTTTAGTACTATGGATAGGAAATTTTATAGTTAAGAAAGAATTTTGTTTTGGAGGGAATTTCTTTTGGAAATTTGTGTAGGAAAGAGAAGAAAAAGTGTAATGATTATGTTTTTTTGAATTTATGTGAGTGAGTTTTTGGAGGAAATTTTTAAATTTAAATTGTGAATTTTATAAAAATAATGTTGTTTCTTTGTGTAATATTTTTGAGAAAAAAGTAATACTTTTTCTAATTATGTTCAGAAAAGAACAGAGCCTAAGGCTCTGTTCTCTTGTGGCTTGTGTAGGAGAAATTTTGTTGGAGGGAAATTTTTTGTTGGTAATTTTTTGGAGGGAAGTTTTTTTTGGAAAATTGTGTAGGTGAGAGATAAAAAAGTGTAATGATTGTGTTATTTTTTGAATTTATGTGAGTAGGTATTTAGAGGGAATTTTAAAATTTTAATTTTGAATTGTTGAAAAAGTAAAGTTGTTTCTTTATGTAAAGTTTTGGAAAAAAAAAGTGATGATTCTTGAGAAATTGACACAAGAGAACAGAGCCTAAATATTTTAAAATGTAATCTGATTTATTTGAATATAAAATTACCAAATAATTCGTAGTAATTCTGAATTTTGATCTTGGAGTTGTGTGGAATTATTAAATAATTTCAGCGTTTGACTTCTTTTGGTGTTACTGATAACAGATGAAGCGGTGTCATTATTATTGAGTTATTACACAGTTACAACGTCTGATGCCTTTACAAATACGTCATACAACTAAAATTACTAAGTCAACATTTCACCAACTAGACGTCTGGTTGACTAGTTAAGAGAACACGTTAAAATGACGAAAATACAGGTGAACAGCATGGTCTAAAGATTATCAAAATTTGAAAATCGTCAAATTGAACCACATAGTTTGATAAAATTAACTAACCACCATTTCGATTGATCAAGGTTGATTTGCTAATTTCACGTAATTATGAAGTTTATTTAGTAACTTAGACAAATCTTAATATAATTTTAATATTTTACTTATTTTTTAAATGAGGAGAGTATAAGTATTAACTATTCATTATGTTTTTAATGTTAATTATGAACTAAAGTAAATAAAATATTTTAAATGATTAGAGTTAAGATACTTCAAATTCACCAAAGAAAATAAATATTTTAAATTTATTGGATGGTCAATTCTTTGACTAAAGTTTTTTAATTTCTCAGAGAAAAAGGCCGAATATTATAATAATAAATAAGAAAAAATTAATATTATTTATTCATTCCCAAGCTAACTAGTAGCCTTTGACCTCTCAATACATGTAAGTCATCTTATTTTATATGTTTTTTAATTTTTTTTCTTATTTTTAATTTTCCTAATAATTAATTAAACTTTAAATGTTATGAAAAAGTTAATTAAAATTTACTTGAGGTGGACTTATCACCATGTGTTTTCCCCAAAAGGTAAAAATGTAAGAAAAGGTTTTACTGACACAAGGAAAGATACATTTTGTAGTTATCTGTTGACTTTTTTTACCTTTCAAAGTACATACATTCACACATAAACAATTCATGGAATGAATATTTGCCTTAATTAACCAACCTTCTTTTTCTAGCTTCTCCCTTCTCTTTTATCTTTTTAGAAATTTTTTTTTACCCATCTCGGCCGTATGTTAATATTACCGGATATATGATTTACATAGCCGACTATATAAAATGAAAATTTTTTAATAACATAAATGGAATTCCAATACGTGATATGATTTATATTGCCAACTCATGTGATAGAAATTTATTAATAACATAAATAGAGTTCGAATAATCCTTTTCTCTTTAATAGATATTCTATTCAACTCGTCTTTATTATCAAATTACTTATTTTATATGTTGTTCATTACCATTCATAAAAATTTATACGTTTTTAAATATGGGTTTTTTTAATGAGACGGGAATAATATTTCACGGAGATAAAAACACACACAAAGAAATCGCTTTAATTTGTTATTTTGTGATTAGATCATGCAATAAAAATATGAGTATAAATAGTAAATCCTCTTAATATTATTCCAAAATTGAATGAGAGTATGATTTTGTTCATGCGTTAGAAATAAATCCCTAATTAATTAGAAATAAATCCCTAATTAAAGGAAACGAATTGTATCGAATCATTCCATTTTTTGTTGCACAAAATCTTTTTTCACCGCCTATGAATTAATTGATTTATATGCTTTTATATTAAGCAATATATTGAACCCTAAATGGTATATTTATTATCACTTTTGAATCACATGGATTTAGTGCTAAAAATTAATGTACAATCAAAATTACGCATACTTGAATGTACAAATTATACCAAAACTTAATAGATATGATGGAAAAATTATTCGGTGCAACACCTGTATCTGTAAATGTAGTGTAACGCACCAATGACGATAAAGATAAATACATGACCTCCTAATTTTTATTTTTTTGATTGAATTTCCATGTTAGTTACTGATTTACCTTAACTAAATGTTTCAGATTGTACCATCCTACGTGGTACCGCCCCTACCCTTAATGTTTGCAAATATGATTATGTATCGTGTATAATTATTATATATTTATAAATATACTTACGAGTAGATAAAATAGTAACAAATTGTTTATGTAGGGTAAAATTTTTAAACGCGTAAAAAGCTATAATGTCTTATTTTAGGCGTTGGATTTGAAAATTCATAAAAGTTACACTTTTTCAAAATAAAACTCTTTATACTAAACAAAAAATTATATGAAATCACAATTTAATTAACAATTAAAATACTATATAACAATAATTAATGTCTCATAATTATTTGGGAATTAATTAATTATCATAATTCCCCCTTGAATATGAATTATTAATTTACTATGTTCAGTTGTAGTTATAGCTGAATTATAAACTGGGTTGGGGATAATGCAAATTTAATTCGAATAAATTAGCCAGCTATAAATACTTTAATTATTGTGGCTCTTAATTGTTCAATGAATAATGAAATGTATTAATGTACTACTACTACTACTAATTATATTTACTGAATTAAAGTTATGATCATACACTTAATGACAAATTTGTAGTAATTTTGTACTCACTCAATTCCATAAAAAGAGTCGCGTGTTTCGAGAAAGTACAGCAGTTCGACGGTAGTAAGGTATAACACGTTAAATACAAATTAGTTTGTCTAAAGTTTTTTTTTACTTATGTGCTTAATTTTAAATGTGAATTAATTGTGAATCGCATATAATTATATTAGTAAGTGTGTGCAAAGTATAAAAAAAAAAAAAAAAAAGTAAAAACGGTATTCTTCTAAAAGAAATTTTAATTTATTTATAGAAACATGATTCTTTTAGTAAAACTGATGGAATATTTACTTTTATTTAACTTGATAATAATGAATGAATGTTACATAAGTAGCGGTATAATTAATACAGTAAACAAATATTTAATTTAGCATAAATTGTATCACATGAAGATGCAAACTAAGTATTTTGCAAAAAATATAAATAAGAATTCGTCAATAAAATGCATATATACGCACATGATATTAATTTTGGGTTTAAATGTGAAACAATTATACTCTTTATTAATATGTAAAAATATTTAATTTTACAGGAGAGATTTGTTATAATTAATCCAAATTGTGAACAGATAAAAGGGAGATTTTCTTGCTCGACTGTTTGATGGTCTGATGCGCATAATTCAGCAAATAAATTTAATATATGCATTTTTTATTACATGTTTTTTATTTTTTATTTTTATCATAACTAGTTAACTACGATATATCAAAGATAAATTCGATACATCATATTTCACCCAATAAACTGATAACCACATCCATTAACAATTAAACCTGATATGCGAGTTGCTATTCAGCAGCTAAACTCAATACGCACGTTGCTGCTCAACTGTTTCAATTATAAGTTTTTGCAACAAAATAAATACTCCTAATTTTTTTAAAATATATCAAACTTGTGTGTGTAAAACGGACATAAAGGAAAGGGATTTCGTCAAAGCATTTGACCTTGTTTATATTATATTTTGCCTATGTAATCTACAAAGATCATGGACACATGCTGCCATAACTAAAATCAAAATTAAGATGACATCAAAATGTAGCTACTTAGCGTCAGCAAATATCCGCGTCAGCAAAATTCATTATCGATTTTTAGTTTTTGAGCGAATTACATTTATCTCCCAAAATTTTGGTAAAATTACAAATAATCTTTTAATTTTTTTGACAATTACAATTACTTCCTAATTTGCCCAAAAATTTCAAAAATAACAAATATATCTACACATATAGAACTATTTCTCCTCTTTTTTTAATAATCAAATTGCGGTATTTATAAGTTTATCAAAACTCGTGAGAGGTAAATATCATTGTCAAAAAAATCTGCAAGAATAGTTGTAATTTCACATAAACTCATGGAATCTAAATGTAATTCAGCCATAGTTTTTGGTGGTGGTACTGCATGAGTGATGAGCCGATGATAAAAGGGTTAATTACAATTATCTCCCCTAAAGTTTGAAAAAATTTAAGGTTTTGAAAATTTTACTCGTACCTATTGAACTCTTCAAAATTGCATAAACAGTACCTCCTTAGGTTTATATTTATTTTTTTTTAAATGATAGAAATCGATGGATAATATGACCAAATTGAAGGGTGATATTGATAATATTGTCCAAACTAAGAAGTGGTGTTTATAGTATTCTATAACTTCAAGAAAGTATTGGTAATTTCTTCAAACTTCAAGATAGGCAAAACTATAGGTCCCATATATTATCGAAATTTGGTTTCACATTTGTGTTTAAATCGATTTTAATAATATATATATATATATATTGTAAATAGGATTAATTACATTTACCTCCATAGAAATTCGAGAAATTATGAATGTCTCTGAGATTTTTGAATATTATTGATGCCTTTGAACTGTTCAAATAATCATTGTCCCTCTGAGGTTCAAACAAACCCCTATACAGAATTCGTGGCTTTGGTTATGGGCTTGCACAGATTCGTGTTCGAAACAAATTGTGCCTATCTAGTGGGGGTGGTAACAGGTGAGTACAAAGTCCAGTGGGAGCTCCGCTATCTTTACAGATACATTCGGCGGCGAGTCATCGGATTCAGGACAACTTTCGGGAGGGTAACTCTGCGGCAGATTGTATAGCGAGGGTGGCGTCTCTCACTCAAACAGAAGTTACATACTCTCGTGGGTCGTTTCCCACTGCACTATCAAAGGTTCTTTTATCGGATCTCTCTGAGGTCCCATACATTAGGCTCTGGTTTTGGCATTTTGATGTAATAATTTTTCAATAGCACATCTGCATCCATGCACTTGTAACGCTGGAGTAAGGTTCATTATGTCTCCCTCAAATCTTTGGCGATTGCGTTTCATTTTAATAAAGAGTCCCAATGCCCCCAAACCACTTAATCAGTTGTTCACAAAAAAAAAATGAAAAAAATATTGTCCCTATGAGGTTTATGTTTATTTATTTATTAATACGAAGATTGATTTGTAATTTGATCAACTCAATGAAAGATCTTTACTCAGTTTTTACTACGACACATGATAAGTACAAATAAATAGAAGCTGTGAAATTGAATTTCATGCACATTATGGAAGTATGCATTTTGTCCCCATATGTATGCATTTTTTCTCAATTGACAGAAACCCCACTCTGCTGCCTAAAGCCCCATCCAATTATTGGACAACTCTTTTTCCCCACATGAAAATTTCTTCACTTTCATTGTGTGGAAAATTAGCCACACAAGGTAGGACAAATTATGCACTCAAATCTAGGCTGCTGCTGCTTCTTCTTCTTCACAGATCTATAAATTTCATCCTCATTAACAACTTCATCTTGTTCATGATATGAGTCTTCATGCCACACTTCAACCCTACATTGATGTTTCAGTAACATATATTCTATCCGTCTCATTAGAAGAGTCCGCTTCTCATCCATTTTACAAAAGCTAAAGTCTTGAAATGCCTCTAAGTGACCCCTTCCCGTGTCTTTTCATGAAGTTGAGAACTTTCCTTCTTCTAACTTGGATAATGATTTTGTAGATAAGGCTGGTCAAAAAAGCCCGCGAGTCGGGTCAACTTGTGTAGCCAACCCAAACCAAAAGTTGGGTTCGGTTTGGCTGACAGGAATTTAAAGGCGGTTTAGGTTCGAGTTTTACACAAGGATAAATCAGTGCTTGATCTCCATTCAAATAAAAACTTCTTTTTTCTTTTTTATTTTATTTTATTTTTTTCCCTGAGTTAAAAGCTACAATACAAATTTCCAGTCTAATAATAATACATCTTAACCTTAACTCTTACATATATTGTTATCTTTATACACTACCAATTCTAATGAAAAAGGAGCAAAAAAAATTACAAGGATGCAACCATTGATTCCTATCCTACATAGAACACAAAGTTGCATCAATGGTGTGCTCAAGAAAGCTTCCACAAAAGCTTTTTTGCAACCAGAATTTTCTCCCTCCCATGTGTTTCTGGTTCTTTCTCATGCACAGTAAACGACCATCTTACTCCGTGAGCCACCCGGGCCACTCTGTCGATCACTTCCGGCGAATCTCTAACCACAACTGTACCTTCCGGTCTCAAGATCCGATCAATCTCAACCATCAAATCCACAAGGTTACACCTGCAACAACAAAAGAGGGCAAGTCAAGCATTCATCTTCAAGAACTGTTGATCAATGATACAGGCACAGTTTGTAGCAGTTTCTATTTCAAACAGAATTCAAATTCCAAGTGTGATTAGGGAATCGAGCAGATCAGTGGTTAATCACAAACGAACACATCGCATAGGCGAGCTCGAATCCCATCCAGGGCAAGGGGGCAAGGGAGGGGGAAAATTTAAATGTGGAGCCCAGTAGGGGCTCAGTTTCAAAAAGGAAAAAAAAAAGTAAGAAGAATAGTGAATAGATTCCTATGCATTTAGGCTACTGCATCAGCAGTCACATTTTGTCAAGAAGTCTACTTTTAACAACTACAGAGCCAAAGGAATGCAGTCATTTCATATGATGTTTGCAGCAGTGCATGAGTTTCAACAAACCTATTTTTCTAGCTAACAGATTTTCTGCTCCCACTTGGTTTCACTTGGGTCATTTTCATGGAAAACCTTACCCATCTCAAGTATATTCTGCTTGTGGATAGATACCCTATGTCCCACCAAATGAAATGTTGCAAGGGCTATGAAAATTTCATCAAAATAATAGAAAGAATAGCAATTGGCACCATATTGCTTTAGAGAGACCATCATGTATTGGCATAGAACGAATACTAATTTACTGAATTTTTTGCAATTATAACAGAGAAAATAAAAACTAAAATACCTCATCCTCCCAGTGCTAGAGTCTTTTATAAGAGATTCAATGGAAGTAGCATGAATGAAATCATACGTCCGCGGATACGTGGAGAATGGTTCACACCTGTTGATAATCAATCAGATACATAAAATCTGTCAGTTACAAATGTAGTAGGCAGCATTCAACCATCATTTTTCTTCAATAAATTATCTTCTGAGCATCTCATTCAAATTGTTACAATTCTTCTGCGTTTGAGTGTTTTAACTTCAAAACAACCAAGACAAACTTCCATCCAAATGAAGAATGTAGATTGTACATAAATGTTAAAATGGGGTACTAGATCAATGCAATGGGAATCAATTGTTGCAAGCACAGTCATATGTTTCTTCATTTTAAAATCAATTATAAAAAAAAGTGGGAAAAACCTATCTTAAACTTGCTTGTATATGAAGATAGATAATGCAGCCTCAAAGGTAAAGGTGACCTACCAATCATGGAACATTCCGATAAGGCCTCTGTCATAAATGACTCCAAGTGTGGAAGGAGTGCGAGAAGGAACAACATTCATCACCCAAACAGGGTCAGATGATAGTGCAGCAGCAAAGCTTCCAAATAATGCGTTCATGTCCATGACATTTCTAACAAATGAAGTACCAAGTTTCAAATTCAATGATTTCTTGTAGTAGGTAACTCTCCTTGCCCACCGCCGAGTATCAGCCTCAAAGACATCAGGTCCATTTTTAATCAAGCTGGCCCTTGAAGGAGCTTTCCTTAACCTCTCTGGCCATTTTGGAATCATCCCGACAGCATATTCTCCCTCCACTTTAGAAATCTTGCTAATACATTTTTTCATCTTGTAGTACCTGCAACAATTACCCAATTATATGTCCAATACACATAACTAATCATCTGCAGAAGGATCTCATTAATGATGAATGTTATATCTCACCAGTCTAGAAACTTACACTTCTCAAAATTCAATTTCTTTTGCTTTTAGAGCATCAGAACCATGTAAAGTACCAAGAAGCATTAGAATGACAGATTGCACAATAAAAATAATTACCATGCAACATTTGGGTCATCAGATTCATCACAATATCTAAGGCCAAATTCGTTTTGATTTAAAGAACATGGATCCACAGACTTTTTCCAGATGACAGTGTTCCCATCCACAACAATGAGCTCATAACAGAGTGATCTAGCCACTGTTTGGAGATCTGCCCAATCCTTGTCTTGTTTAGGCCACTGCACAGGGGGACCAGAGATGACTAAGTACCCTCCAGGGCGAAGTAATCGATCGACTTCCAGGAAGTATGTTGCATCTACAAAATAAAACCTTCTAAATGTCATAAACATATTCGGTTAGTAGCAGAACTAGAAAATGAAAAGGACTGTAAACAACAGAAACACACCATAGTTAGTAAAATTAATCAAGCATCGAGAACAGTGCATCAGATCAAATGAGGATGCAGGAAATGGAAGCCTGCGAGTGCCGAGCATAGCAACAAATGCTGGTACTCCTCTTTCCAAAGCAAATTGTATCTGCGCTTTATGTGAATCTCTTGGAGCAAATGAAAGAGTTAAAATGCTCTCAGAGAGTAGAAAACCACCAAAACTGGCAACCTGAAATTGGAAATTGAGATAGCATTCTCACAAGAGTGAACTCCCATTAAAAGGGGAAAAAAGAAAAGTGCAGATATACACACAGAGAGATGTCCATACCCCACATCCCATATCAAGAGCAGTTCGCAAAACTCCACCAGCTATAGGAATATACTGCTTAAGTTTTTCAATATATTGTATAGCTCCATCGGGGAACATAGTCCCACCACCAGGAAAGATGAAGTACGGACCCTCCCTTTTCATCCATCCTTGGTGACCTTTCCTATCGGCGATTTTGCTATAAGGCATGTTGTCATGCCATATCTGTAGAGAGAAGAATTTTCTTGATTTGATACGAAAGAAGATACAGAAAACCGTGAAGCATCCATACATTTTAAAGAGTATCAAATAATACAAGAAGAAGAAACACAGACATGCAAAGAAGACAAGCATAATATGACTGAACAGAAATTCAATATACAAAGATACAAATCTAGAGCAACCCTGTTGCACTCTGAAAATAGGATTATAGGACTCAAACAAAACAGGATTCTAAGTCAATGACTAGTTAGGTCATATACAACTCAATGTAAGTACTTACAATCCTTCAAATAACCTCAATGTAAGTAAATCCAATGCTAAATAACTCATAAGGATAGCATTTCTAAGCTAAAGAACTAACATTTAGTAAAACATAAAAGCTTAAATAAACATGAATGCTTCAAATTTAAGGCTCCATTAACAATAAGAATTCAGATTCACCCAGAAAGCTTCAATTTTAAAATACTATCTACAGCTTGAAAAATACAGCTCAGATTAAATTAATCAACTAAATTGCCAAATGCCCAGAAAAGAAAAGAAAACCATTATAAGTATACCTTGTGCAAACTCTCCGGCCACGGCACCGACACGCGGTAGTCCTTGGGAGGAGGAATCAAGCAAAGGGGCGTTTCCTCAGGAGCTGGGCAATGCCTTTCCCGATAGAAATTCATCTCCCTGCTAAGTTGGCTATTGATTCTGGGATCTTCACAAGGCATATGATCCACCATCTCCGCCGGGCAAGCGTCAATCTGCGGGTTTCCGGTGGTCTCCACTAGAGCCACCATCCTTGCCCTCTGCTGCGGATCGGCGGCGCCCATGGAGGCGCGCAGCAACGTCTGACGGCCGGAGGCGGCCATTGAATCCCCCAACGGGGTGAACACGAGAATGAAGAAAATTAGAACCGCCCCAAAGAAGATTGCTGAGACGATATCCAGTACACGCCATTGACGGGCGTTGTTGTTCCGCTTGGAGGACGGTAGATTTAGATGACCCATGTTTCTTTCGCTATCGAAGATCCAAAATCATGTACAATGCATCAGTTTGAAGCACTTTTTTGACGTATGTATTATGCTGGTGGATCGAGGATCTGAGTTTTTTGCTTGGTTAATGTTCTCAGAGACACACAGTAGTGAGGTAAGGTCGGTGGGTTACTTTACTGCAAAAAGGTATTGAAGTTGTAACTATTAAATCTGTAAGTTCATTTATTTATATAGATAGATTTATATCTCGCTATCTTATATAAATAAATACAAAGCGATAGGTAAATTTACTGCTTGTGGTGGGTAGAAGTAGAAGAAGTTGAAGTTGACATAAATGGGGTCTTTTTGGGAACAAGAAGGAACAGCCATCCATTAGTGAAGTGAAGAGTGCAGATTATTTTCCCCAAATATTTATTTTGGCCATATATAAATACAAAAATAATCAAAAAAAAAATCTCAAAATATAAAAAACAAAGTTGGGAGATTCGTTTTCACAATTTCATTTTCTTCAAAACTAACCAAAAAAAAAAAAAAAAAAAAATTCTTGAAGGGGAATTCGTTTCCAAAAAGATCCTTCTTTTTTGTTTTTTATTAATTTCATTAACAAACAAATTCCACTAAAATTATTTTTAAAATAAATAAAAATAATTATATTTAAATGAATTTTTAAAAAATTAAATAATTATTTTCATTGAAAACTGTTCACCAACATGTTTCTAAGTTTTTATTCATTTTTAAAAAAATAACTATTATTTAATGAAAGGCGAATTTTAGGGTTTTCGAAATAAACCCCCGTAAATCGTTTTTGGGTTGTTATAAAAAAAAAAAGCAAAACATAATTATATAACTGAAATTTTAATTTGTAATTCAATAAATTTTAGAGGAAGTAATTTACGGCATTTTTTGAAATACATAAAATCTCCGCATAAATGAATTTGGGGAATTTATTTATCTTTGAAAATTTAGTCACGCATTTATATTTTAAAAATAATTAATTCCGTTAAAAACAAAACTCATAAATTCGTTTATCTCAAAAAGAAATAACATTAGACCGATATTGATGTTTCCATTTTTAATTGTTTTTAGTTTAAATGAGCTTGCATAGGGAATACTAGTGGGATTAGGCGGGCGCGATAATATAGAAAATGAAGAGAATAAAGAAGACAAAGGTAATTGACCACCATTTCAAAAAATGTCGTAAATTACTTCCTCTAAAATTTTATTAAATTACAAATTAAAATTTCAGTTATATAATTATATTTTGCCTTTTTTTCATAACAACTCAAAAATGAATTACGGGGATTCTTTTGAATTAATGAAATTAATAAAAAAACAAAAAAGGACAAAATTAATTTGAAATTAATAAAAAAAAAAGAAGAAGGAAGAAACGAATTCATGGATTTTTTTTTTCTTCAAGATTTTCCCTGAATTCTTTTTCTTCAAGATTTTTTCTTTTTGGTTATTTTTTGAGGAAACGAAGTCATTGAAAACGAATTTCCCAACTTTGTTTTGTATATTTTGGGAATGAAAAAAAAAATTATCTATTTTGGTAATTTTTGGTTTGAATATGAATATTGGGGAAAAAAACCCGAAGAGTGCAGGTGAAATGTCATAATTGAAGATAATGATTTGGGGAAAAGGATTATTACTAGAAGGGGAAAAGAAATGGGGTTGGCAGATGTTCTACTCTTCGGGTGTATTTGACATGCGGAAGTGAGAACGAAAATTTGGTATATCACATTCGAGAATAAATAAGACATTCGTTAAAAAAAAAAAAAAGAAGTTAAATTATTGTTAAAAAGATATTATTCATTAAATTATTGGATTCCTTTTCTTCTTTACATGAACAAAAAATACTTCAAAAATCACTTATTCTTATTTCTATTCTTGCGTATCAAACACATCGTTCCTTTTTTACCTTTTTAGTTGACTAGTAAGAGCGTTCTAATTATATATGGTAATTCAAAGACAATTAAACTATTTAACTCTTTTAATGAGTCGAAAAAAGTACTTGCGATCTTGTTTTTCTCTTGCGTAGCACTTAGTGAGGAGTTAATTAGGTTTGCCATAGCATTCAAAAAGAGTTGAAGCTATCGGTAGCCACCTGGGATCTGGTGTTAAGTGGACACTGTTCACTATCTCACAATAGAAAAATAAGCTCTAAATGTGAATTATAACTAGTATTGTCTACCATTATCCAAGAATTGCAAAGCTCTATACCACTTTGATGTACCTTACTTCACCACAACCCTAACTACAAAGAATTAAAATTGAAA
The DNA here is from genome assembly GCA_016801395.1 of Leptodermis oblonga. Lineage (NCBI taxonomy): Eukaryota > Viridiplantae > Streptophyta > Magnoliopsida > Gentianales > Rubiaceae > Leptodermis > Leptodermis oblonga. The sequence continues at coordinate 3,214,654 of CM028755.1, forward strand.
AGAGGGGGAAAATTGAGAGAGAGACATGGAGAACTAGAAGAAATCGGGAAAGACACATAAGAACATAAAGAAGGAAGAAGATTGGGAGAGTTGTATTGAGAAGGAGAGAATCATAATTCAAAATTATTTTCTCATATGCAGTAATGAATACATTCTCAGCACATAATTGATTCCAATGCTAAAACGACACAGTTTTGGGGGAAGGGCATGACAGATACCTTCTATAAGTTAAAGTTGGACAATAAATTAATCAACTTTATAGTCCTCATTTTGTAACCAAAATTAAGCATAATTTGTTGTATAAGAAGATACCAAAAGTAAGTAATCTTCTACAACTACACAACTGATATAGTTTGATACAATAATCTATCATGCTGCACTTTTATCACTTGGCTTTGTTGGGCGGAGAAATTGCAAATGTATTATTCAAAAAGAAGAAAATAAAAATACAAATAATTTAACTCGTCTCAACGAAGGCAGCAAAAGTATACATCTCTGATTCATCTGCAACCTCAAATGAATTAATTACCAACAAAAACTGACTTGCCCTTTAAATAGATGCCGTATCTGGCCCATGGGAGATAGATCCTTCATGTTGCCACTAGAATAAGGAAGTTTTATATGTTCAACTCTTTTCGTCTCCGGATTCAACACAAAGTACTCATGTCCGTACAAGATTAATTCACCTTCTTTCGACTTGGGATGCACATTAGAGATGTGGACATTGAAATCATGTTTAACATGATATTTCTTCATCCAAGATTTGGTTTTGGCCAAAAATTCCCATACTATTACTTCCTTCCTCGTGTTCAAAAAGTCTAAGTCTATTAGACACAAACTTTTTTCGTAATCAATTAGTTGAGCATGCCCAAGGCCTCTCATGTGTTTTGGCTTCACCAAAGGACCTTTGATGATTGCATACGTTTTCTTGTCAAGGTCCAATGAAACAATCTCTAACCCCATAGCCAGTAGACATAGTTATTTATCAAAATCCCCTCAAACCGCCTAGCCGGCGGGAAATATCCCACATAGATTTCTTTCCAGCTCAATGATCTAACACTATTCTTACTCAAAGAAATTTTTGCCAATCTTATAGACTTGTTCACTGACTCATCACTGACAATTGCCGAATCGGTGTAAGCCACCACAGTGTATTCTCGGGTGGAAGAGTCATACCTGGCTATGCCAACAGAACGAGGGTACCTCAGCAATGTATGTACCTCACTGGTTCTAGGGTTGTACAGGTAAACTCTATTTCCACGACCCGTAAAACACAACAAGTCGCAAGTAGTCAGCTTGAAAAGTGAAGTTGAAATAATAAAGGAAAATACAGTCTCCTTCTTCCTTGTCGATCAGATTATAGTTGCAAATAGAAAACGTGTAGATATGATTTCCAATGTTCTTTCTCCTTTCTCTAGAGTTCTTTTCCCAACTGTCCCGAAATAGTAGGTTGGAGTTTCTCAGTATGAATTTCCGATGGCTGGCGATGAATATCGAGTCGGAGATTATTTGATACCCGGTCTTGCAAACTAGTCGAGAATTTGACAGAGTTTTAGCGTCTAATCTTGTGAGTATATCAGCAGCAGCAATGAGGTCATTGGGAATCTCCTGCGATCTCAACTTCAACTTCTTCATCATTAAGGAATTTGATTTTTCGTAGATACAAGTGGAAGTGGACATCTCTCTATTTATAGAGATTAATTAATTTGACCTTTTCAAAATAGGAAATTAATTCTATTCCAATTCCAATTATAAAACAAGTAACTATAAATGCAACTGATCATTCTACAATTGTAAATAACTATAAATGCAACTGATCATTCTACAATTGTAAATAACTATAAATGCAAACGACAAACAAAATTAATGTTTTAACGAAAAAAAATAAAAACTCTTTTTTTTTCATTGAAAGAGTCAACTTTGTTGCAGAAAGAAAAATATGGTCGGCCTATGTTTACTCTTCAGGAAATTTTGATACTAAAAAATGACAAGATGAGCTTTTCATTAATAGAATATTAATAAATTATCGTTGAGATAATATTATTTAAACGATTAGAGTCCTTATTATTTACTCCCTCCGCCTCACTTAAAAAGTCCACTTTCAAAATAAAACTTTGTCTCATTTAAAGAGTCCACTTTAAATTTATTTAAATTATATATCCTTACTAATATAATAATATGTGGTTCACAATTAACACTTACTTCTAAAATAAATATATAAGTAAAAAATATGGTACTAAATTACTTATTTTAAGTATTGTACCTCATAACCCATAATAAATTGTACATATTTCAAAGTAGACTATTTGAGTGAGACGGAGGCGCGGAGTATATAAACCAAACACAAAAATTATAATTTCATAAATTACTTATCCATTTTCTCATTCTCGCAAGTCGCAACTTTCATTTTTAAGTGTGCCTTAGCATTCAAAAAGAAGTGAAGCTGCCGCTAGGCACTTGGAAACAGAGTCCAGTGTACACTACAATTACTATTTACTATCTCACAGTAAGAAAGAGAAAACGTGACATGTGAGTCCCTCCTTCTATTTACAAGAGAGCAGACGGGGGCACGGGGCTACAAAATACCCAATAGACAGAGCATCGGATCCTTTCAGCGCAAAACTGGTGTAAGCAATACTATTTAGATGAGAGTTGTTATGCATCTACCAAACACTGAGAAAAGTAACATAACATAACAAATTAACAGGTTGCAGTAATATGTACCAAAATGCCTGTAGCTTCTCCGTACCAAATTTGTCAATATTAACACGGACTTACAATATAAATGCTCAAGAGACCAACAAGAAAAACACCCAAATCTGATTTTCCAAAAGTCATTAGTATGTCCCCGTCGAACCATTCAGTGTCGCCTCGCTAACCTGGCATTATACTCGTGTTTAAGAAGACTTGCTCTCAACAACATTGCTTTCACATCCCGGTCAAATTCACTGCCCGACTGCAGCACCCGTTGGAAGGTGGCCTTCCTCTGATCTGCATGCCGAGCATACAGAATTTTATTGTGGGAGTCAATCCGTGCCTGCAGTAATAAAACACCATTATTAGGGACAATCCACAAATATTGATCTCCCACATTACATCTTCAGACCACACACGAGGAATACCAGAGTTGGAAATTAATTCAAATACCTGAATCTGGTTCTCAGTAATCAAAGCTTCAAGTTCTTTCTCCAATCCAGAAATGCTAGTCTTAAAGGCATTGGCCATCATTTGCAAATCAACAGAGACGAATGGATGCGTGTACTGTATGAGAGCCTTGCTGCGAATTTGATCATACAATGTCTCCACATGCTCATGCAAATGAATGTCAAGTAACAAGTTGGCTTTAAGATTTCCAAGATAGTCCAGGCATGAAGCATAGCGGCTGCACCACAAAACAGATGAAATCCTTCTTAATAACGTAAGCTCTCTTCTCCATTAGCAATAAATGGAAAATCTGTTACTACTCCTAAGAAAAATGTCAAATGACTAATTATCAAAATATTGCTTCTTAAATTACCACCCAGCAGTAGTGACACTAGAGGCCTTATCATCACGTTACGCTAAAGAGTATTGACTCTTAAGATGAAGGCGACAAGCTTCTTTGAAACTAGTTAAACAAAACTAATTGCAGCTGGAGATTACAAAGTAACATTATAATGTTACTGACATACAAATTTCAAATATCAATTTACCGGCTCCTTTAAGTTGTCAGCATTTTCATTCTAACTCAACTGCCACTTAATTAATAATCACAGCAATAAAAAATCACCTCTTGTATGCAGATTATGTAAGACACTGACACAGAAATTGCATATTCACACACACAAAAGAGTAAAACAACCACACACCTAATATTGCCACAACCCACATACTTGATGAAATTGGTAAAACATAATGAGTTGCTAGCTGAAATCAAAACCCCCAGCAAAACAAAGAAGAAAAGGTTTGAGTAAAAAAAATAAAAGCAAAAACTAATTGGGCTTTCCAAGCTCCACCACTGACTAGAGCATGAACCCATATCAACCTTTGAATTAGTTGGAATCCTTCCCCCCCCCCCCCCAACACATAAATGAGATGAGTGAAAGATAGTCAACTTAAAGTTGAAGCCATGATATAAAATAATGGAAACAAATCGAACAACAAACAACATGACAAAACAAATGGCACAATCCAACTGAAATGATTGCGCCATTTATGTAATGTTTATCCTGAAAAATCCCAATAACTCATGAAAACCACATTACACCAATAATGACAGCATTCCTGACTTAGAACATGAGCAAGCAAGTGAAAATTGCGGACCTACCTTGTATAGAAATCTTGAATAAGCTCTCTAATTTCCGGTACCAACTCTAAGAAATTCCTAAAGTTAGTGTTATCAATGACTTTGCTCTGCAAAACAAAACAATTTGGTCAGGACATATTCCTTCAATTCAAGGAGGCAGGCTTTCAGCTAAAACAGGATATTAGAAACAGTGTATTGCTGCACCTTCAGTTCTGTTCGGTCAAAGCTTGCAAGTGCACACAATCCACCATATGTAGCAACATCCTGGGGTGCTATTACTTCTGTGTAGTTGTTGGCTAATTCTGGAACAACCTCGAGAAACTACAATACCAAAGGCAACACTGAATTATGAAAAGCAAAAAAAATTAACCAAGGGGGGAACTCCTTTAATCGACTAACCATATCAGGAACTGGTAATGATATATAACTAATTTCACACGAGTCCTAACCATAGGTATCAAACTTGTGATCTTGGATCGTAGGATCGCACGATCCAGGATATAAAATCGATACTGGATCACAAATAATTGGTTTTTGTACTGGAGTCGGAGCAGGATCAGTGGGATCGGAACAAGAGAAGAATGGCTCAATTTTTGGGCTGGGAGAGAGCATTTTTTGGGCTGAAAGCCTAAACTTACTATTAAAATTAATGGTCCACTATTCATACTTAATAAAATTTTGATTCAATATCTTTTTTCTACGCTAAATCAAATGGATTCAGGCATCTGCCATCAGCCCAACAGCAGACAAAGTTCAGACAAAGCTCAAGTGCTCAATTCAAAGTTCAACTTCAGCAGTTCAGCAGCTCGATCTCTTCTATTCTAAATTTTCACTCATCTTCCTCGACTTCTCAATTGACTTACAATGAGTTTGTTACATTTATAGTTAATCTGCGCCTTATTTTATAGTTAGAATTATTATTAGTCTATTTGTATGGGAATGTCATTTATCAGTCATCTTCATTCAATTTATTTATTATGTGAAGCTTAAAAAATGTTCAACAAAATCAATTTAAGTCACTATTTGTATAATTTTAAAATCCAACGATCCGATCCTACCAATTCCAATCCTGCCCCCAAAACTAACCCTGCGTGGAATCACGATCCTGCAAACTATGCTCCTAACTTGCTAATAAACTGTAGAAGTACAATCTGTTAACTTAATGAAGCCTGATCACATTGATGTAAACATCATGCCTCAGCTATCTGAAGGTTTTTACAACAAGAAACTCAATAACACTGTAGTATGAGAAGATGTGCTCAAAGAAAGGTAACACTATTAGCCATAAAGAGTGCTCAAAGAAATATGGAAACCAATGCTATAGAGCTAATCCATGCGTCTTGAATCACAAACACGAATTTCCAAGTAATCTAAAGGAACAAGGACATTCCATAGGAAAGCATTTTCAAATGATCCAAATGCTTGGCATGATTAGTAATCCATAATTTTCAGTATCAGATTCCTATTCAAGCAAGGAAGCTGGAAGTAGTACAGATAAAACAGCGAAGTACTTAACAGGGAAAAGAGTAAAACAAATAACATTTCCTCGGAACCGAGGCTACCCCAGAACCTAGGAATCACAGGCTCTCAGTCCCCCCACCAACCAAGAAAGAATACAGAAGGAAAATCTTCCTATTAAATTCCATTAATAAGCAAGGGTAAACATATATTTTAAGAAATAAATATCGAACCTTGCGAGCAGCAAGCTTGTACTTTTTTCCCTCCAAGTGCGCTAGCCCAGCAGCACACTTCAGCTTTGCACCGGTAATCGCGTCTACAGAATCTGGATTAGACTCTGCTTTATTGACATAACTTGTAACATGAGTGAACTGACCCATCTCAATGCTAACCAAAATTGCATTCAAACACATATGGACAATATGTTTTGAGGTTGTGCAATAATCTCGAGTCCGGACATAATTCTTAAATGCTTCTGGTAGCGCACCGTGTGCATAGTAAAAATCGCCAAAATCATTGTAACCCATCCTAATGCTCTCTTTTATCAGATTAGTCTACACAAGGAAAACCAAAAGGGAATATAATTAAACAGTCAATAGAATACAAAAATTTCCTTTTCATACTCTTGCAACAGAAATCTAATTAAAAATTCAAGGAAACAAAATCTTCCGATCACCCTCAAAGCACGAACTACAGCATTTCAAGGCTGAGCTAGCACAACATTCCCCCGCAAAACAAAATAAGTCTATGAACTTCACAATGTTCTTGCAGATAAAGAAGATATACATAATCATACTCAGCAACACAAATAAGGTTAGATACTCACAAATGTATAAAAAGCAAAATAAATAATAAAAAAATTAATAAGGTAAACTGCATACCCTATACGCATTAAGTTCATTCTCGAGCTTTTCCTTCCTCTGCTCAGCTCGGCGGTCAACAGCATCGGCCCACGACGAGTCCAGCACGTAATTAGGACCCAAACGCCCGTCAATTTTTTGAACAACTTGTTTGTAGAGATCAGTATTCTCGCCCTTCTTTAACTCATCGTACGCCATTCTGAGAGCTTCTAACTGCATCGAGCCGCCGCCGCATCGCTCCGCGATGAACAAAAGCCTCATAACCTTCGTCCGGCCGCTGTACAGCGAAGCATACGCCTCGATATCGAGCTGTTCGCCGCTTATGATGGGGCGGTGACGCTGCTCAGTTTCAATACTGTCGCCGTTAGCGTAGATCTCACCCTCGTCCATCATCTGTCCGGCTAAGTCATCTTCGGCGTCCATCGTTGAATCTAGGGTTCTACTTCCCGATCTTCGTTTCTCCGATTATCTCCTTGCTCAGTGATAAGTGTGGGTGCAGTGAAAGAGGGAAAAAAGGGTTTAAGTCAATCAGATCTACGGCGTCGTTTCCGGGTCCAGAAAAGAAAGACGTGTTTTAAAACTCAAGGCCCATTGAACTTTGAAGAACCTTGTGTCGACCCATCAGAAAATTGTTTAAGCCTGAATTTATTATTGGGAAAAAATAAAAAAGGTTTGGACAAAAATTAAAAACATTCCTGAGGTTTTAAAAAAATATCAAATAGTACTTTGACCATCATATGACTTCTCATTGATCAGCATCTTCTTTTTCATCATCATTGTCGGTATCATCATCATCGTCGGTATCATCATCATCGTCGTCGGCATCATTTTCATCACCGTCGTCGACATATGATGCCAATGAATCAAGTTGATGGTGATGAAGATTATGCCGACAACGGTGATGAAGATGATGTCGCCGCCGCCGTCGATGATGATACTGACGATGAGGATGAAAAAGATGTCGGTTAATGAGAGGTCATATGCTGATCAAATGACTATTTTATATTCTTTTTGAAACCTTAAGGATATATTTTTAATTTTTGTCCAAACCTTGCTTTTTATTTTTTCCCTTTATTATTTAAAGGGAAAAAACCAAAAAGAATGAGAGACAATAGATGAAATTGGGAAAGAAGGGGAAGAAATGAGAAAATCATATGATATTCAACATAACTCAGTCTTGAAAAAGTATAAAAAAAAAATAATAATAACTCATAAAATTATTGGGACTATAACATATATACCAACTCCTCAATTTTCACAAAATACACTAAACGACAACGTTCTAATTATAACTGAAAATTTACTTTTTATTTTATTTATATATAACTGCAATTTACTTAATGCACCCTAAAAAGACTTAATACCGTGACAATGTTTCAGGAAAATTTTAAACTATTTTTTTATTTGAGTTCTTTATTTATTTTTATTTTTGGAAAAATCATAATTTTAGTACCATATATTTGAAATGTTTACACTTTTGGTACTAAATGTTTGTCCAGTTACAAAACTATGTTTTATGTTTGGAAAAGTTGCATTTTTTGTACAAAAAATGTGTTTTTTTACACTTGTAGTACTAAGTATTTGTCCAATTGTAAAATTTTGCTGTATGTTTGAAAATTTTTGGTTTATTTACACTTTATACATCTATTTTGTGACACTTTCAGTTTCAAGATAGATTATTAATCAAACCAGTGTTTAACAATATTTTTGGAGTTTTATACAAATTTGAAATTCTTGTGTCTTTACAATTATTTTCTCTACTCATTATAAATGACGAAACAAAACTTTTTAATCCCTACAAAATTAGACAAAAACCAAATATTCACGTCATTTGTTTTAATCAGCGGAATATTAGAACTAATTTCGAGGCTACACATGAATATGAATTTGCAAAAAAAGAAACCCTAAAATATTATTGCATACTGGTTTAACCATTTACTATACATAACAGCCTATCTCGAGACTTAAAGTATCATAAAATAGGAACATAATGTATAAAGAGATCAAACTTTTAGTAGTAATAATGCAATTTTTGCAAACATAAAGCAAAAGTTGGCAAATGGACAATAATTTGGTACCAAAAGTGTAAAGAAGACAAACTTTTGGTACTAAAAATGCAACTTTTCCAAACATAAAGCATAATTTTTTAACTGGACAAACATTTAATACCAAACATTAAATATTAAAATGTAATTTTTCCTACATATTTTATAACTCATCTGCAAACACTAAGGGCCTGTTCTTTACTGGGTTTGAGAACTGGGTTTGAGTTTTTAGGTAGAGACCAAATGGGTTGAGACCCAGAACAAAGAAACGTCGTTTTCAGACCCGGGTCCAGAACACAAATTCCACCACCACCCGAGTCCGCCCCGCCGCCGCGTCACCGCCGCGTCGCCGCCACTGTCGGGGCCTAAAACCTAAATTCCCAAAAATCAAATTCTTGTTGTTCTTCTTTTTTTCTCTGTTTCAATCAAATGGGTTTATCAATTGAAGTTTTAATTTGATTCAATTTGGGATTTGGGGACTGGAATTGGGTTTGAAGCAAAGCAATTGGGTTTGTTAATTCTTTTGGGAGAAGAACAGGCCGAAGAAGTGCGAAGAAGAAAGTAGAGGAAGAAGAGGAGGAAGGGGAGGAAGAAGAAGGAGAAGAAGAGGAGGAAGGGGAGGAAGAAGAAGGAGAAGAAGAGGAGGAGGAACAGCCGGCGGCGCGAAGAAGAAGAAGACCGCCTGCAGCACAGTGAAGAGGAAGAAGAAGAAGAAGAAGAGGAGGAGGAGGAGGAAGGGAAGAAGACAGCACCGAACCAAGAAGAAGAAGAAGAAGAAGACAGCACCGAACCGGGTTTGAAGAAGAAGAAGAAGACAGCACTGAACCGGGTTTGAAGAAGAAGAAGAAGACAGCACCCAAGAAGAAGAAGAAGAGGAGGAGGAGGAGGAAGGGAAGAAGACAGCACCGAATCAAGAAGAAGAAGAAGAAGAAGACAGCACCGAACCGGGTTTGAAGAAGAAGAAGAAGACAGCACCAAACCAAGAAGAAGAAGAAGAAGACAGCACCCAAGAAGAAGAAGAAGAAGAACTGCGTGAAATTCGCGGCGGCGGGAGGAGGAGTGCGGCGGCGGAAGTGAGAATTGGGTTTGTGAACTGGGTTTGATTTTTGGGTAAAGAACATGGGGTTGGGTTTGATTTTTGGGTTGAGACCCAAAAAAAGGCCAGAACCGGGTCTGAGAACATGGAGAAGAACAGGCCCTAAATAGTGTAGAGGAATTTTTTAGAAAATTGTATAGAAAAGAAAATAGAAAGTGTTATTATTGTGTTATTTTTTGAAATAATGTGAGTATAAATTTAAGGGAAAATTTTAAAAGTAAAAGTATTTGGATATAAAATTTTTGAGTAAAAAAAGTTATTTAAAAAAAAAAGTAAGTAAAAACAAAAGGAGGTCTAAACTCACAATTATTAAAGCAATCAAAATTTTCAATCTATTATTTTACTAATTTAAGTTTTAATTAAAAATAATTAATAACGAAATAATTGAACTAAACACTTAAAATTCAAGGCCCACCCCACCCCTCTCTTTCTCCGTCCCCTGAGTGTATTTGACGAAAGTATAAATACTGATTGAAATATCCTTTCAAAATTTGACTAACACATTTATAAAAGTGAAGAGTCACCAATTCCTTAGTTTCTTGTTCAATGAACAGTCACACCATTTGTTTCAAAACAGACCGTTGGCAGTTTTTTACATTTTTTCCAGCACCGTTTTCAAACATGCCCAATGAAAACAATTCTAACTCCTACATTTCTTACTAAAATAATCTTTCGATTTGTTCGCCATTTGTGTCAATTCCACTTGGTGCGCTTTAATAATTGTGGTTGCGTGTAGGAGTGTAAATGAGTCGAGCTACTCGTGAGCCGCTTGACGGCTCGCGAGTAGCTTGGTCAAAGCTTGGCTCGAGCTTGGTTAAACTCGAGCTCGAGCCGACTAGTTTAATAGTCGAGCAGAGCTCGAGCCCAATTACTACTGTCTCGAGGGCTCGTTGAGCCTATCAAACCCAGCTCTTTATATAATTTTTTAATATTTTTATATTTTTAAGTATAAATTAAAAAAATTAGTTCGAGCTCGAGTTCAGGCTTGAGTTCGAGCTCAAAAGCGTGCTCTACTTCGAACTCGAGCCTGACTGGTTTTTATTAAGCCCAACTCAATAAGACCCCAGCTCTGTCACAGCTCGGCTCGTTTACAGCCCTAGTTTGCATGCTTGAAATTTTTACGTATCATGGCTACCTAATGTGATGAAACTCTTAATCCATCAAAACTTCAACATGGTTGGCATATAATGAAATACCAGCTAATACAGCAGAGGGCATTTATGAACAAGTTTTGATACGATGTGAACAATTTTATCACCTTGACTAACAGTGAGGTGTTCAGAGTTCCAAGGGTTGATTGTCTCAATGCTTGGTTGGGCTAACACAAACGGAGGTATTAGCTCAGAAAACTAGTGAAAAAATGTTAATAAAAGACAAATGTAAAAAAATACATGTAGCAAAAAAGAAATTCACACCTTCCTTAAAAATCCAGTTAACTCTGGTATTACAAGGTGCAGACAGGTAGGTTAAAGTGCAGCGGATAAGCAACAATGACAGCAAATGCATAAGATTCAATAACAGCCTTCTATATCAGCTTTACCACTGGAGAAGTATTTATAATGTAACAGATATAGTCTGCCCACAAAAATTCTTCCATACCAATTACATGAATTTGAACCAACCTTCATAGCTGTAGGCCTAGTTATCTCATTTGTCATATGATCCTTAAGCCCATGAAGGAATCCAATTAACTTCCCACTGAGAAAACTATCACCAAAGGCTGATACAAAAAGCCCTGTACATGTAATTGCACACTCCTTGACTTAATGGAAGTAGAAAATAATAAAACACTGTAACATTGTTCCAATAGTGAAGAAACAATATCCAAAACCAACAACCGTACCTGATCTTCAGCTGTGAAATATTCATAGATAGCATCAAATATTTTAAGAACATGACGTTTGAAATTACTACCAGAACCCTGAAATCAATAATCCCTTTAGCATTTAGGAAAGACAAAAAAAAAAAAAAAAAAAAGTGTTTTCAATACGAAAAGTTAGTAAAAATAATCTGACCTCAATCTTTGGCCTTATAACACAAACAAGTTCTCCGCATAATCTTAGTGCTTCAGTTGTAACTTTATAGCCACGCCCACCAACAACAGATATAACAAGATCGATCTGAAATGGCCTGAATAATAGATTAGCAAAATCATGATCATATGTTTAACATTTTAGAGAACATATCGTAATACGGCAATTAGTAACACTGCTCAAAAGGAGAGTATTGTAAATATAATTATATCCAAAGAATATTTCCCAAAAGTTTGCATTTTATTATATTTGGATCTCATCACTCAAACTAGAGATGGCCACGGTTCGAACCATAATAATAATAATTTTTTCATTCCCCTTGCACAGATTCGAACACGCGACCCTTTGCTAGAATTGAAAGGCTTTAAGCAAAGTTGATTGACCACTTCAACTATTTGCTTTTTTTGTACTTCTTTCTTATAATTATAACAATAATTATATTATATGTTTAGCATATAATATATATAAACTATTTTTAAATATATATATTATAATAATATATAAACTAATAGTATGCTTTTTATATATATTATTAATATAATATAAATAAGCATTAAATTAAAATTAATTAATTATTAAATTAAATTAGATCCAACAGCAACTTCCGCAAATGATAAAGATGATGAAGATGAATTATATTGGATATTCAAGATGTATTTATTTTGTAAAAGTTTCAATGCTTCAAAGTTCAAACTCTGACTTCTCACGATTTATAACAAGGCATCACTCTCTTGTTTTTTTTTAAAAATAATATATTGAGGTATTATTCATCTTTATATATATTTTTTCACAATTTATTTTTGTATCTTTTATTATATAAATCATTTAATTGTTTAAATGTATGTACTATCGCTATAGATTTTATTTTATTTTTGTAATTTTAATTATTTATAAATAATTGAGTTATTAATTGAGTCAAAATAAAATAATATTTATAAGTTAAAATTGTTAAATAAACGAAAAAAATTGTTAAATAAACAGAAAAGATTGAAATCGGAAAGGGAACCGTGACAGGACCGGAGCCGTAACAGACTGGAACCAGAAACGTGATAGAACCGGAATTGGAACCAGAACCGGCGGTTCTGAAACCGGCACGGAACCGTCCCCCCAAGGTTCCAGTTCCGGTTCCACTGATTTATGAACCGTAACCGGCGGTTCTGGAACCGTGGCCATCCTTAACTCAAACCATGCTAGTTCAAACAAATCTGAATTAATTAAACCTCCCAATTTCTAGGGACCTAAAATCCTTCATTCTAAAACATTTACACATATATGCTGAAAGGAACCAATCCAATCATACACTTTTCAAAATGTAATGACAATTATAATACAATGAGTAAACATGACTTAACATCCCATTCTCAAATTCTGCATAAGATGCACCACATTCTCGTTCAGAGCGTCAAACGCACCTAATGTCTAGTGAAATCCATTGGAGTCTCATACATCCAATGTCGGATACATGAAGTCATACACAACCACCACGCTTCCGTTCCGACATCCATGGCGGTTCACTCTGAGTGGCCCACTCTAGGCGTAGGTTGCCCCTTCTCGGTCACCCGTTCCATCCACCGGCGGTTCACTCTAAGTGGCCCACTCTAGCTGTAGGTCCCCCCTTCTCAAGTCATCCCTTTAGCAAACGCGGACGAAGCATGGGGCCAGCTCTAATTAAACCTCCCAAATACATTGAAATCCATTTGTTCCAAAATGGAAACAACAATAATAATAAAAATATCTTTGATAAAAGAATTTCCAATAGCAATTCATTTAAGGAAAATTTCTAAGGACCTAAAATCCTTCAATCTAAAACATTTACACATATATGCTGAAAGGAACCAACCCAATCATACACTTTTCAAAATGTAATGACAATTATAATACAATGAGTAAACATGACTTAACATTCCATTCTCAAATTCTACATAAGATGCACCACATTCTCGTTTCGAGCGTCAAACACACCTAATGTCTAGTGAAGCAAGATATTTTAAAAAATTAATAATTAATTAAATTAATACTAGTATGATTTCTCTTTATGTTTGCCCTTGATTTTATTATTTTTTGTTGAGACAAAATTAACTATTTTTACATAGTACGACTGGCACTTTCAAAAAGTGAGGTGAATCAATTGCCCTAGACATACTTATTTATTTACTTATTAATCATAATGATGTGAACTTTTTATAATTCACATCATTGGTTCTCTTGGGTTGATTGGGGAAGATGATGGACAGTGTCACCGACACTGTTAATCAAATTTAAAAATTGGCCACTGTTATATTATTTTTCTTAAATAGGGCCCAACTTATTTTTTTTTTAACTAAAACAAAATAAATTTAAATTACTTTTCAAAAAAATTAAATATGAAAAATAAAATATTAAATTATCTTAAATTACCAATATTATAATTATACAGATATTCATATCAAAACTTATATTTTATTATTATAGAGTAAAATTTAGTGGACGAATATGTAAAAAATTAAAAATTAAAAAAAAAAAAATTTATTGGTTGGACAAATATGTAACAATGATGAAAATTTGTGGTAAATATGTAAAATAATGAAATATTAGGGGTTTGTTTTGTAAGTATAATGGATTTTTTTCCCCAAATATTCATTTTGGCCACATATAAATACGAAAATAATCAAAAATATATATATAATTCCCAAAATATAAAAAACAAAGTTGGGAGATTTGTTTTCATCTGAAAACGAATCTCCCAACTTCGTTTCCTTCAAAACTAACCAAAAAAAAAAAAAAAAAAAATTGCTTAAAGAAAACGAATTCCACTAAAATTATTTTTGAAATAAATAATTATATTTAAATGAATTTTTTAAAAAATTAAATAATTATTTTCATTGAAAACGGTTCACCAACATGTTTCTAAGTTTTTATTCATTTTAAAAAAATGAATATTATTTAATGAAAAAGAAATTTTAGGGTTTCAAAATGAACCCCCGTAAATCGTTTTTGAGTTGTTATAAAAAAAAGGATAAAACATAATTATATAACGGAAATTTTAATTTTAATTCAATAAAATTTTAGAGGAAGTAATTTACGGCATTTTTTGAAATACATAAAATCTCCGTATAAATGAATTTGGGGAATTTATTTATCTTTGAAAATTTAGTCACGCATTTATGTTTTAAAAATAATTAATTCCGTTAAAAATAAAATTCATAAATTCGTTTCTCTAAAAAAAAAATAACATTAGACCGATATTGATGTTTCCATTTTTAATTGATTTTAGTTTAAATGAGCTTACATAGGGAATACTAGTGGGATTAGCGCCTGCCTTTGATATAGAAAATGGAGAGAATAAAGAAGACAAAGGTAATTGACCACCATTTCAAAAAATGCCGTAAATTACTTCCTCTAAAATTTTATTAAATTACAAATTAAAATTTCAGTTATATAATTATATTTTGCCTTTTTCCATAACAACTCAAAAATGAATTACGGGGGTTCTTTTGAATTAATGAAATTAATAAAAAAACAAAAAAGGAAAAAATTAATTTCTCCAAGAAACGAATTCATTAATGAAATTAATAAATAAAAAAAAGGAAAAAATTAATTCCTCCAAGAAACGAATTCATTAATGAAATTAATAAATAAAACAAAAAAGGAAGAAATGAATTCAAAGAAAACGAATTCAGGAAGTTGATCTGAAAACGAATCTCCCAACTTCGTTTTTTATATTTTGGGAATGAAAAAAAAATTGTGTATTTTGGTAATTTTTGGTTCCAATATGAATTTTGGGGAAAAAAAACCCTGAGTATAATAAAATACTAGAAAGGTAAGACAAAAAAATAGGCAAATGGATTGTTTTACCCCTCTAAAAGTTCTTCCGTTAACCACTTAACGGTGAAGACAAACGGAGTGGTATGTTTTGCCCGTTTTGGAAAGTTTGGTGTCCAAAAAAGAGCATTTTAAAAGAAAGTGTTATTTTTTACAAAGGTTCATAGTTAAGTGATGAGTTGTGCATTTCAACCTATAAATAATTATATCACTAAACTCTTTAAATGGCAAGTAGTAATATTTTTGTGGAGAGGAAAATTCATGTTGATTTATTAATGGTTGTATGCAAGTTGTAGAAGAAATTTGGGTTTGATGTATACACAAAATAAATTTATAAGCATTTCACTATCTTTATGGGATATAAAACAACAATTTAACGCTTCGTGACAGAAATAAGAAATAAACAAGACTCAAATATTCTTAGATCCAAAGTTTATTTCAAATTGTACCTTATAATCCAAAAATAATTACACCACTCAACTATTTTAATAAAACAATTGAATTCTTTTAATGAAAAACGACGGATCTCTTTCGATAAAACGACATGAAAATCTTGTGAACTAACTTTATTTGCACATTATTTTACCAGAGATATACAAAATAGAAACAGCGGTTTTCAAGATTTTTATTCTTATTTAAATTAGAAAAGGATGTGGTTAAATCTTGATTTTTGAAAGTTAGTTAGGGATCAAAATTATAAATGCTCAAACATAAAAGAATTAAATGCAAATTCCAAAATCTTCTCACAAATATTGTTTCATATATTGCACTAAATTTATTTAACTTTTCTACAAGTCATTATAATAAAATTTGCCTAAAATGGCATTTAAAAGTATAATTGCACCTTAGGCTCTGTTCTTTTTTGACTTGTGTTGGGAAAAATTTGGTTTTTTTTTGAAAATTTTTTGGAGGGAATTTTTTTTGGAAAATTGTGTAGGTGAGAGATAAAAAAGTATAATAATTGTGTTATTTTTTAAATTTATGTGATTAGATATTTAGAGGGAATTTTTTACTTTAATTTTGAATTCTTGAAAAAATAAAGTTGTTTCTTTGTGTAGAGTTTTAGAAGAAAAAAGTGATGATTCTTGAAAAATAGCCACAAAGAACAGAGCCTTAGAGTCGATAAGTCACCTCAATCAAAAAGACTTTTTTTTTTAATTTTTAAATTATATAGTTTTGAAATTTTTTCATAGTTAATAGTATTCTGGTGTCGTGCACGTGCCTTGGGTGGACTTGGGTGATGTGGCCCACTTATGGCAGGGCTCGATGAGTGGGACGATGCTTACGCGTCCAATGCGGCAGTGCCTCTAGGACTCGATCGACTAGACAGTCACTGAGCTAAGGCTGTGAGCTTAACGTTTGGACTGAGCTGGAACATTATCAAACCGAATACACCAAAACCAAACCAAACCAGAATCCGAATTATAAGAAAGTCTACAATTTGGAAAAGTGTTTGCACAAATTTCTTCCACTAGATAAACTCCCAGTTTGATTCTATTAACCCCTTCTTCCAAATATCAAAAAAAAAAAAAACCCTTCTTGCAAGGTCTCTTTTGATCAACCTTCATCTTGGCACAAAATGAACCCTACTCCTTAGCTCATAATTGGTATGCTACGTACTAACTCCGTTCCATTAAAAGTATTCAAGTGACAGGGTTAAAAATAGTACAATTTATTATAAATTTTAAAATACTAACACTTAAAATAGACAATTTGCCACTATTTGTAGGTGTGAATTAATTATGTCTCCACACATTATTATATTAACAAGAGTAGAAAAAATAAAAAAATAAAAAATTCTTCGATTGAAACAAAAATAAACTTTGAAACTTCACTCTTCAAATGGAAAAGAGAGAGGGAGTATATAATTGGCCACAATGCCTAATAGTACATCTGTGAATCTCATTTTTTACATTAATGTCAAAGTTTCTATCATTCCTAATGAGGAAAAAGAAAACCATATCCTCTTTGTTACACCCAAAAAATGGACTTCATTTGTAAAGAATTATCAACACAAAAAAAGTATTAAAAAAAATGGATTTTGAAGCCCTCATTGATCTTCATTTGAGGCTGGGGCTGTCCAGTATTGCTTCACTGCAATTAGAAGCTTTTGCCTCACATGAGGACCTCCTTCATGATCCACCATTCTGCTCTCCCATTGAAGCCTGTCAATGACACTCTTCACATTTACCAATACATCCACGTCGTCTCGGATTATCACGCTACCTTGCGGCCGCAGAACCCGATCCATTTCCAACAGGATGTCTTCCATTTCACATCTGCAACACAACAAACACAATCAGACAGAGTGAAGATAGATAGAATGAAATTGCAGAGTGAATGATGCCACGTGTTTTTTAACTCATGCCACGCCATTCACGCTACAGATTCGCTTTCAATGGACATATAATCATCGTTTGGTTCATCAAGTATGAATATGCACAGAATCTCATTCGCACCTATCTTCATAAAGGCTGAAAACTGAATCAGCATGAATGAAATCATATGTCCTAGGATAAGTAGACATGGCTTCACACCTGAGAAAGCAGCAAATTTTCAGCTATGTATACCAGCATTACTAAAAAAAACTAGTGCATTGCTATAAGGCTGATGAATGCATACCAGTTCTGATAAGTTCCGATTAGTCCACGCTCGTAAATGACTCCAAGGGTATTCAATTTGGCCTCTACCGGGACAACGTTCATCACCCACACTGGATCATTGACAAGAGTTGCAGCAAATCCTCCCAAGTTTGCATTCATGTCAAGCACGTTTCTGTACCTTCCTGGCTCTGCTAACTGAGAATCCAGGGCCTTGTAGTGCACAACACGCTTCTTCCACAACTCTGTATCTTCCTGAAAGGCTGCTGCAGTGATCCCATCTAAACTTCCACTGGCAATTCTTGGAGGGATTAAAGTCAATCTCTCAGGCCATTTCGCGAGCTCTCCACCTGCGGTTTCTGAAATGTCAGACACTTCAGGCAGGGGAGTTATGCAGTTCTCCAATTTTGTGTACCTAAAATGAAATGTCAGGGTGATCAGTGTCAATTTAAACATCATTTAAGGCCATGTACGTTAGCTCATGTTTTGATCCTGTTTTTGTATTTTACCATACAATTTATATTTTATAATCATTACTCATCATTCCCAACATGCCTTTTTTACTTTTAAGAGTTATTTTCCAAAAAACGTCCCTTAAAATGAGTTAACGTACCAAGCTGTGTCTGGATCTTGTGCTCGGCAGAACTGTGGCTTCTTAAACACCTTCCTGTTAACAATGCAGTGCTTATGATTTGATGGCTTTTTCCAAATGGCTAGATCATTCTTCTGTGTCACCTTCTTCCAGCATAAACTTCTGGCAACATTCTCAATTTCATCTTGTTCAGTTTTCAAATCTTCGGCTGTTCTCTGCCACCCCTTCCACCGATTCTCCCAGTTTATCGGTGGTCCAGAAAGAACCCAATAGCCCCCAGGGCGCAAAATTCGATCAATTTCAGTTAAGTATAGGCCATCTGCATACATTGCCATGTTACTTTAAGATTAACCAAATCTTTTGACTTCAAGAAAAGTAAGCAGTCACTAAAATGAAAACGCTTGATTACCATTTTTTCCCCAGGGAATGAGGCATCTTGAACAATGAGCCATGTCGAAAGATCTCGAAGGATATGGTTGCCTAATGGAAGCAAAAACACCAATCAATGCAGGAACTCCTCTTTCAAGAGCAAACTGAACCTGTGCTTCGTGTGTATCCCGAGGGGCGAACGATACACTTATAATGTTTCTGGAAATCAGATATGCACCCCAACTTGCAACCTGGAAAACCATAAGGATTCAGTAACATGAACTTGCGTTTCTTAGTTGTACCATAAATTTCTGAAATACCATAAATTTTTTTCAGAAATGTGCATATTCTTTTGAATATGTGAAAATTGAAGTTCAGCACCAAGTCAAACAATTGAAAAAAAAAAAAGAAACTGTCAATCATGAAAGTCCAAGAAGGATGCCAACTAACTAATGACTTTCCAAGCATATGATTCCACAAAACAATTACTCCCCGTTTCTATTGAAAGAGTCCACTTTAAAACAGTATTACAAAGTTAACTTTTTAATGTAAAGGAGTATATGATTCAGTTGTCCCTATCCTATTCTATAATGGAATCCTAGCTTTCCATCTTTGCAGTTAAAGTTTAGTTTTTTTTTCTCTTTCCTTGTAGGTAATCTTGTCTATTATTGAATGTAGGGGAAGACAAATCACAGTGAAACTCCACTTTGAGTTTGAGCCACAATTTTTGGTTCCAGAACAGTGAGGAAAGTGCAGAAAAAACCAAAGACCCAGTCGATTTCACAAGAAAACCATCTCTAAAAAGCAACTGAAATCAAGGGGGGGAAAGAACAAATCTACACCCTCCAATTCTGCCTCTGATTTTAGTTGCTCAATGAGCAACCAATCAAGATCAAAACAACCACCACCACAACAACATCAAAGCTTTTATTCCATTATGTGAGATCGGCTGTATAGATCATATCTTATATTTTTAAGCACATTGTTTCATTTATATACATAAACAGAGGAACGATACATGTAAAACAAGTTTTATAGCCAACCAATGAATGCACGTCATGTCTTTAGCTATAGAAACTCCATGTGAATTTGTTACTATGGGTATCATTACAATACGCTTTATCATTTTTGGCATAGTAACAAGAATAAAAAAGGGGCATACAAAAATACCAAAAGTGTCATTGATAAAAATGATTTATTTATTCTTTGTGACATTTATTCTTGAAGTGTGGCAGAAGCAAATGTGGAAGGAATTTGAAGGTTTCATGAAGAATTTTAGCACATTCCTATGACCTCTACAATGCCCCACAGCACAATGACACTTCAAAAATTTTCTTAGTCTTTTTTTTTTTTTTTTTGATAAATTCTTGCTTCATTTCTAAGGAAATAAACTTACTTTTCTCTAACCATCGAGGGAAAGATTTTTTCAATGAAGTTGTTCCGTTTCACCTAACATCCAATCACAAAGAACCCTCCCCCCACCCACCCACCCACCCACACACAAAAAAGTATTATTAATTCATTCAATAGCTTCTTTTGTCACCGTTAGGGTGACAATTTATGATACAATATGAACCCAACACAAATCTCCACCCTAGTCAACGGCTTGTTGGGCATTCAAAAGTTTCTACTAAATCCTAGGGAAAGAATCGACAAGACAATCCATCCTTACATTAAGTAGCATTAATTTATGCACAACAAACCAACGGAAAATGTACCAATTCAAGAGAGTATCTGTTGACACTTCCCAAATTTTCCATAATATTCATAAGGATTAAGCATTCAGTAAAAGTATAATTTTTTTTTAACGTTTTCAAATGTATGACGGGCAAAAGGGAAAGTCAACGTAACGTTTACTTTGACTGAAAAAAACTATACTTGGATGGAATTTTATTGCGAAAAGCAAATACGAAACTGACAATTCATTGGCTTCCACTCAAACCATACACCTTCAAGATTTCAGTGTAAGAATTTCATTTTCCATTGGCCTAATTACTTTCCTTGTTACGTTGTTTGACTTTTGCCCATTGAATTGTCACGATTTTATTCAAATTGACATTTTTCTCCCTTATTTTGGCCCCCACCCCAAAGAAAAAATTGTCATGATTACCATAACTGTCCTTAAAAGATACCCCAAACATCAATATGATGGGAGGCAAAAATGTCAATTTCGTAAAATACTGACGATTCAAGAGAAAAATATATTTTGGAAACACAAGAGGCATAAGTCAAACAACATAATATAAAAATAATATAATATGAGGGGGTAAAAAGTAATTAAGCATTTATATAAAGGCAAACTCTACTAAAATGACACCTAAATAATGTAACATAAATAAAGGAATATTTCATCTTATTTTACTTAGTGAAGCTAGCTATCCACATTTTATTTCATATAATCATTTTGTCCAAATTATTATATCTTATTCTGTCTAATTTATCCGACATAAATTTTCAATTAAAACTTTTTTAGTGAATCATAAGTGAAGTTGGGAAAACTCATATTCAAATCTAGACTGCCCCATGTGATTAACCCATCACTAATGAATAATTAATTAATTAGGTAACAAGTCAAATCTTCATAATTGTTAATTAATTCCGATATTAACAAAGCAATTTAATTAATTAATAATAACTTAATATATTTTTATCAATAATAAAAAAAAATTTAAAAATTGGTTTAATCGTAAATATTAAAATTCGATAATTAAATAAATAACTCACCCCGCAACCGGTGTCAATGGCGGTCCTAATGGAGCCATCGTCGAGATTAATCAACTTGCCGATGTCATCAATGTACGCGTTGGCGCCACGTGGAAACATGGTCCCACCACCCGGGAACTTGAACCGGTCCCCCTCGAACCGGACCCAGTTCTGACCCGCCTTCTCAACCGTCAGGTGCTTATGTGGCACGTTCGCGTACCAGGCCATGTCCCGGCTCTCCGGCCACCGGAATGGCGTCTTGTACCCGTACGGCGCCGGAATTCTACACTTGAGCTGCTCGCTTTTCTCCGGGCAATGCCTCTGCCTGTACACCAGCATCTGCCGGTCGAATTTCAGCGATCTCTTCGCGTCCTCGCAGGGAGTGTACTCGGACAATTCCAACTTGCATGGAGGGAACTGCTCCGCACGCGCCGACGAAATCTCGACGAGGTCGTCGGCGTTGTGGTGGGCGGCGAAGTCGAGGGAGAACGGAGACGGAGGGTCGATGTCGGAGGCGTTGTTCTTGCACGGGATTTCGGCGAATGAGTCTGCGATTGATGGCGCGTTGGCTGATCCGGCGGCACCGGCGGAGACCTTTAAGCCGCCGTGCTGCCAAATTCCGCCGAGGTAAGACAGAGAACACAAAGCGGCAATCAGGGTCAGGTAGAAAAGATTGGTTTTCTTGAATTTCAAGGTGAGGTAGTGGGGGAAGTTAGCCCAACTCGCCATTGCCGCCAATCCCAAGAAAGACAGAAAGAACAGAGAAGAAGGCAAAGGGGGAGGGATGGGAGGTGATATTTGTAGCTATATATTTGAGTTTGTTTTGGTTCTAAGAATATTTGTTTGGAAGCTTGTGAGGGGAAGGGGGGGGGGGGGGGGGGGGGGGGGTTGAGAAAATGGAAATTAATGTTATGATTTGTGATTTAAGTATTAATTATATAGTCAACATACATTAAGGTGTGTAGTATTATTAAGGGAAAGGAAAGGGCATCTTGTTTAATAATATGGGTTTTTATTTTATATTTTATGGAAATAATATGGATGATGGATCAGTAGTATGTGGAAGAAAATGACATTTTTGTATTTTAATTCCCTAATTATTTTCTTTCCTTTTTATGCATGGTTTTTTTAAAATACTTTTTGAGAAACTTTTTTTGTGGTAATTGACTTTCGTGAATATTTAAATATAGATTAAATTATCGTGTTGTATAAACACATACGATAATTCAATAAATACGATCTGTGTTATGGAAATTAGATAGCTGATAATTATCACATTTAGTTTGAATTTGTTTTTCTTTTCTACAACTCGTTCTATATTTATAATGAATTTTCGTATTTTCAATCGTACATACCTTAGTTAGTTATTGTTAAGTAGCAATCTTTCCGTTTCACAATGTAAATTATTTTATCCTTTTTTCACATTTATTAAGAAGGGATTCAAAATAGTTATTATATCATTCATTAAAGTTAATTCGTGTAATACGAAAGCACTTCTCATAAGATGTGAGTGCTACATCAATTTTCATTAAATGTTTTACTGATAAAGATAAATTTAGGAAAAAATATGAAAAATAAATAAAAACTCTAGCCAATTGACTTAGATCTTATTTATGCTTCCTATGCCTATGCTCGACCCGTGGCTGCCGTTAAAAGGTGTGACCGAAGTAATTGACTTACTTTATCAAATCGAATGTAAGAGATCGATATTATTAATTTGGCAAATGTAAGTTTATGAAGTGAAAAGAGCACAAAAGGTCGGTTTAGATTATTAGATGGAAATGGAATGGGCCAAACTGGCCAAGTAAATAAGACGACTTTTAGATGAGTTGTAGGGATGCGTTTTAGGAAGCAAGTAATCGGAAAGATCAAATCCAGCTTGAAAAGTTCTAGAGAAGAAGACAACAATGAAACTGCTATAGGCACGCGCCACCTCGTGAAAGTTGTGATTGCTAACAGAAAGATTCTTTGGTCATTAGCCACGGTGGTAGAAGGAGGCGATGAGCTGATGAAGTGGGGGTGGTGGTGGTTTTGATTGTGAAAAGGCCAAAGTATATTTGTGTGGTACTCGTATTTATGAAGTGTGTTTGTTTTGTTTGTCCAATGCACTAGAAGAATATATCTAGTCCTCAATTACTTGTAAGTGGCCCTGTTCTTTTTGATTGATTTGAAAAAGATTTTGAAAACATGTTTTGGAAAATAGTTTTATAATGTAAAAAGTGTATTGAAAATGTAAAAAGTAAATGCTGAATAGTAACAAATTGTATTGGAAATAATGAAAAATAATTAAAATATATTAAA
Source organism: Leptodermis oblonga (assembly GCA_016801395.1). Taxonomy (NCBI): domain Eukaryota; kingdom Viridiplantae; phylum Streptophyta; class Magnoliopsida; order Gentianales; family Rubiaceae; genus Leptodermis; species Leptodermis oblonga. Next base: position 3,238,797 of record CM028755.1, read on the forward strand.
TTTACTGTTAAAACCAAAACCGTTTTCAAACCAAAACCAAAAGAACAGGCCCTTAGAATATAAATAATTATATTGGCAAGGAAATTGAAAGTGAGACAATTATATGCGGTTTCATTTATAGTACGTAATAGCTTTTCGTTTTCCTATGAAATTTAAATAGTATTCATTTCGTTCTATTAGAAAAGTTACTATTCTTTTTATAAAAAAATATTGCTCTAATATAAAAGTATAGTTTTGAATTTTTTTTTTCTACCTTTACTAATAATATTGTATGTGGTCCACAACTAACTTACACTTAAAAAGAAACGAGTAAACAAATCGTGTCAAATTAGTTATTTCAAGTATTTTTTATAGAAATTCGTAAAAAGTTATACATTTTCAAAACTGCAAAGAATAATAAATAATGCTAATATACTTCATAATGGTTAGAATGTGTATAAAAAAAATTAAATATTATAAAAAAACTTTACAATCTTGAAGTCTTGAAGTCGTAGATTCAAATTTTGTAGATTATCAGCATAAGAAAAACAATAAATAACGTAAGGATGAGGTGATGCTTTAATTTTTTGTTTTGCATTTTTCCATTATAATGTGTTAAACTTAGACATTCAATTACAAGTTTCTCCGTCAAAATGAATAGGACCATGTTTGTTACTTACCATAAATTGTCGATTCATAGTTAATATCGTATGAAATTATTGGTATTGACTATTTGTTGCTATTGGTTAATTTAGATGTATGTTTGGATCTAATGTGAACCTTCACGTGTACATCACATGATTAGTTGTTGACTAAGGTTTAAAGTTTGGTGAATGGGGACGATTCCACTATTCGCATAGTGAATTTGATTCTTGAAGTATCGTGGATATTATAAAAATGTAAGTATTAAGTTTAGTATTTAATGTATTGAATTGGGTTGTTGATATCTACGGTTATAAGTTTTGACTAAGCATGTATCAAGTATTGGATGAAAACACGTGTATAAAGTTATCGCGCGGCAAATTGGAAGTCAAACCCGTATGGCAAGGAATTTCCGATAAAATATTAGGACCGTAGTTCTCAGAAAAAAAAAAAGAAAAAAGAAGAAGGCTAGTATGTGTCAAATTTTCAATTATAAACACTAAAATTATAAAGGGTGAATTACATTTAATTACCTCCCTAAACTTTGAGTATAATTACAAATTCATCCCTATTATTTTTAAAAATACAAATAAAACATTGACTCGTTAGACGATAAAGTCAAAACTGTAGAAGACCAAAAAGTTAAAAAAAGTTTTAGGTAGGTATTTGAAAAAAAGAAATAAAAACATCCAGGAGTTGTACTTTGCTAGTTTTAACTTTACTGTTTAGTTAATCTAGTGAGTTATTTGTAATTTTTAAAACAGTAGGATGAAATTCAAAGAGTAAATGTAATTCGCTCAAATTATAATTTCAACTAGTAACCAGAGTGATAGCCGGACGGATGGTGAACGCTTGCCACGTGTAATGATTCGATTTGATCTGGTTAACATCGTGACCAAGTCACTGTTTTTGTGAGTCTTGTGTCATTTTATTTTTTTTATTTTAAATTTTTTATATAAGAAATATAATATAATATAACATGGAGTATTATTAATTAATTAATGAAGTAGTGATCAAGGACTGGCCTTTTATTCACCAATTAACGCAATCATCCATTATCCAATTCGGTGGACTTTGAATCATTACAATGAGTTCGAAATTTCAACTATGATTTCCTCACCCAAGCCATTATATGGACAAAATGGAGAAAGAAATATCCCATCACAAGCATGGGCATATATATATATATAGGGCACCGCGGGGGACTGTGTCTCGATCTTTTATTTAGTAGTATAGTTGAAAAGTGATTTCACCATATATATATATTTTCCGAACTAAATAGTCTAACTAATTCGAAAGACATCACTGATCATAGACCATGGTCATTTGTAGTTTTAGGTTATTCTTGAGGTTTTTTTTTCTTTCTGAATTAATCACGGTATATGTTTACGTCACACAAGCGTTTAAAAAGAGTTACAGACTTTTAAAGAACATTCGAAACACGTTCAATATTAGATATGCATCGAAATTTGGAAAAAAAAAAAAAAAACCTCAGAATAATACAACAACCATGAATTGTGATATGGACTCCATCATCGATCGATCTCTTTCCTATTGTTTTTATGGGTTTCAACGGCCGGCCACTAGTATAATTGAACTATCTTTCTGTGAAAATGCTCATGCCAATTTTGACTATAAAAAAATAATGCTTCAATTTCTTAGTTTTTTTCCTGTGAGCTTTTGATGGTTTTATAGATTTTTATCCCATTTTTAATAAGTCTTGTGTTAACATCATAATTTTAGTGGTTTAAATGCGTATTATATACTCTTCAAAAACATGGTATATAGCATATTTTAGATCATGTTTTAAAACTCATTTCAATTTTTATAAATTTTTGAAATTACTTTTTAATGTACTTTTTCGCGTAATGAATTATATATTTACTTTTTTACATTTTTAATATATATACTCTTTTTACAATAGAGTTTCAAAATGAGGTTTGGTGTTCTGCAGCTTAATTAATTACTATTTATGAACCAAGTGAGATGGACTCATTAATTTATAAAATGAATTATTTAATTGATTTATTTTTAAAAATAATAACCTGATAATTTATTCTTCATTGTTTTTGTAAAAAATAAATTAAGAAATGTGATTAGTGCGAAAGAAATAGATGAATGATAATTTTAGAACTCTATTAATTTTCTATATTGAAATTTGTAAAAGGACAAATATTTGAGAATAATAAAATTCAGTGGTTAGAACACTTAGAAATAACACATATTGATTTTCTGATTTTATTTTATTCAAACGACATTTAAGAATTTAAAACCCGTTTTCCACTTTCATTCTTTTCATCTTCTTACGAAGTAATGTGACAATTAATATGAATAAGTCCTTATATGGGAGTAGAGTTGGCAATTTCTGATACGATACGAAAATACAATACGAACTAACGCAATATAAACATGTTAAAATTGAGTCTTGATAGGTTCGTAAGTTAAATGAGTGGACATGAATAACTTAAATAATTAAATGGATAAGGTTAAAATTGAAAAATATCAATACGCGAACTCGTCAAATCCAAATCCGACACGAGTAAATATATACTATAACACAAAAGTACAATGCGAATCCAAAATATTCACAATTTAAATTATTGATCAATACAAATAGCATGAATAATCAAACGGATAAAATAAAGTTGAAAAGTGTTGACACAAAAATTCGCCAACGGAAACTTGATAACTCGGATACGACACAAATTGAAATTCATAGCTGAGAATAGTTTGACAGGCTGGGAGCAGGTAAATTTGAGTTTGAGATATATAGATTAATTAATGAAAATATTTTAAATATTGAAAACAACAAATGAATCGACAAAGTCTACATTTGATTTACTTGTAGCGTACGTACGTACATTTTATACATAATCCGTATAGAACTAGTACACTAGTGCTTATTGTTTATTGCCTGCACGATTTGTCCAAAATGGTGAACACTTTGGACGCATTCCACATCAATATTATAACCCTTACTTTGGACCATTTAATATATACTTTTTCTGATTTTTCAGTGATTAAATATTGAACGCTTAAATAAGATATTCTTACCTTAATTTTAACTCTCTTTTTAAGGTTTAAAAGGAAGAAATTATTTTTGTAGAATGTTCTAAAGTGGTAAATAAGAGGGGGAAAAAATAAAACAAAAGGAGAAGAAAGATATAGGGTAAATCATCCTGTTGATTTCTTAAGTTGGGATGTTGTATTTATTTGGTCCCTTAACTTGAAATTTTATTTCAAAATTGTCCTCAAATCCAAATTCTATTATTATTTGAACTATTTTCGGTTAACATGTAAGATTCACATTAACACGGACAAAAAATGAAAAAGTAAATGTTAAACATTTTGTTCACTCTTAATGACTTGAAACATCTCATGTGTTAATCGAAAATAGCTCAAATATTGTCAGAATTTGGATTTGGGGACCAATTTGAAACAAATTTTCAAGTTAAGGGAATAAAACAATCTCAAATTAAGAGACCAAATAGATACAACATCTCAACTTAAATGAGCAACGAAATGATTTACTATGTTGAATTTTCTTTTCACAGTTCAAAAGATTAATGATGGTACCTTTCTAATAAATAAATTTAAGCCCCCTATCAATATCATTATAAAACAATAAGAACAATTTAAGTGCCCCAATTTGCAAGTTGTAATTATAATGGTTCACTTGTTGTGGAGAAAACTTAAGTCAAAACCCATTAATTAATTTCAGTAAATATGTACTCGCACTTGGCAAAATACGACCTGTTCTTTCGATTATCAATTTGTTTTACTGGGGCAGGCATGTAAGAAAATTAATTTTTTTAAAAAAATGAGAGAAGAAAATTGTCATCGGCGTACGATGGTTCAGTGAGATACAATTAATTGAGGTGTATATACTACGAGTATTTTTTTTTTATGAGAGTAATAAATATATAAGAGCAGTGACAGAGTCAGACCCCTAATATCTGGTGGGCTAATATTGAACCTTTACTTTTTCATCTATTTTTTCAAAATTTTGATGGGACAAAGTTGACAATTTTGTAATTTCAACATAGCATTGAAGGATACTTTAAAAAAAATGAGATATGACAACTGTCCCACCAAGTCAAAGCGTGGCTCCGCCCCTACGTAGAAGAAGCCTATAAATAAATACATATTTTAATTCTTATTTTTTTAGAACTATTAGTTTGTTACACCATTTTCAAGATCAGTATCGAACCATTTTTTAAAGACTTATAAACTCAAAAGGGTACCCAACTCCCCTAGGTTTCGATAGTACCCAGAGAAGAGATGTACCTCCAAAATACTATGTGCATCTAATTGATTTGGAATGGATCGATTTCATATTAAGTACAAATTGAGAATATTAAAATGCAGAGTTTATATTTTATTCATGAGAAGTTGAACATTCCACTCATCTTAATAGTCATCTTTTTAGTATTTTATGCATTGAGATAAGAATTTAATTTTGGTCATTCAAAATAACATAATTCTCAAATCCAAAACCACATTTAGGGGCGGCAATTAACGTTTGTATTTGGATTGGTGAATTAATACTTAGTGTGTCAAAATTGTCACAACTTTTTTAAACTTTAATGGTCTCATTTCTACATTTTGACATGATATATTATATCGATACATCACAAGGTAAATACGATACATCAGAGGTAAGATTCAATAAGTGAAACTTCAATAACTAACTCAAAATCGCGATACGTCATTAGCTAAACTCGATACATTATAGACTAAACTCAATACGTGATATATCATGATACATATATTTTTGAAATGTTCATGTAATACTTTTGAGACAAAACTTGATACGTGAACTATTGAATAGTTTTTCTTATTAAGAATGAACTAATGATTGGTTAATTGGCTTTCCTTAATTCTAAGTAGATCTCACAAAAAGGTGAAAAGGGCAAGGATGGTCAATGGAGGTTCTAACCTGCCCTTTCCCCAATCATGTGCCTACTTCAACTAACTCGTCCTCTCTAGGAGGCTCAAGTCCACCCCTTACCCACTCCCACCACCCCGCCCCCCATACTCCCCACACACAAAAAGAAAAGAAAAGAAAAAATTAAAGCTTAAAAAAATCTCCATGCATGGATGTCAACAGCTAGGAATATCCAAAGTATAGCAACAGAAAAACCAATTAGGACACAGAAAAAGAAAAGTATAGATTATATAATATGCTACTTTAAATCTTATGTTTCCTTGGGAGTCGGCCACAGTTGAAAATATGCGCATCGGATTCTCTGTTTATTTTTCTCTATCTTGTTTTGACTATTGAGGGTAAAATAACGTTATTTTGCCACTCATTCTCATTCGTATTTAAACAATAAGTGGGTATAAATGAAAGACAAAGTAACATTATTACTTTACTCCTAGTAAACCCGACAAAAAAAAAAAAAAAAAAGACCAAAAGATCCGGACTCGTAAATATGGGCTCTCTGTCATGGAAGCCACGATTAGTGAAATTTTCCGGCATTGCATGCACGAGGTTTCCTTTTTTTGTTCTTTTTAATGTTTGTCACCATTGTCCCCATTCCTATCTTTCCTATTATTCTATATCCATTTTTAATTAGTCCATCGTGGATGGTCTAACCCGGTACGTACCTTTTGGAAGCAACTCATCACGTACCTTCCTAACGTTTATGCAATTTGCAAGAAACCCGACAAAAAATAACCATGCTATTCTCATGGTTTTCTTAAATTTTTATATAAATATTTTAAAAACTTTAATGAAACTAAAATAAGGTTTGATTTGTCGAACTATATGCAAAAATGGCTGAAAATTTAAGCAAAAATGAAGATCCTGATTTTTTTGCTAAAGTTTTGTTGTTAGAGTAAGTGAATGCACGCAAATAAAATGATTGTGAGAACGAAAGTATAAAATGAATTATGTAATTACCGCATAATTATTTTAATTTTATATCCTCAATACATTTTTACCATATGAATGTCACGCTAGTCTAAATTTCTGAATATTCTAATATCATCACCTAATGTATACTTGGATTTTTTTAAAAGACTACGGCTTTAACTCCTTTGGTTGTTGGAAATTTTCTGATTCATGCACTTATACCTTTTTTAACCATGTTCTGGGTCTTGCCCTTTATTTTCTTTGTTTTTAGAACTAATGTGTTTCCTCCTCGGGTTGAGTACGTATAAATGAATCCATGTGTCTTGACCGTATACAATGGCCGTATATGATCTATTTAATCTACCTACAAAATAACACCTTACTCATATATTTGTCTGCACAATCCTACGTAGTTCGATACACGGAATAATTTCTCAAATTATGCTTTCTCTTCTGTGCTTTTATTCAAGTAGATGACAAACTAAGAATCTCATTGATTCGCAAAAGTATCTCTAATTTATCTGCGACCTTAATCACCAAAGAAAACTGACCTGCTGTTTATATAGATTCCGTACCTTGCCGATAGGAGGTTGTGCGACCTTAATCACCAAAGGAAACTGACCTGCTGTTTATATAGATTCCGTACCTTGCCGATAGGAGGTTGTAGATCCTTAATGGTGCCTTTAGGATAAGGAAGTTTTATATGTTTAACTAATTTCGTCTCCGGATTGAACATAAAGTAGTTGCTCTTTCCTTTTCTGAATCCGCAGAAGATTAAATCTCCTTCTTTCGACTTGGGATGCATATTATAGATAGGGACTTGGAAGTCGTGTTTAACATGATATTTCTTCCTCCAAGATTCGGTTTTTGCCGAAAATTCCCATACTATTAGTTGCTTCCTCATGTCCAAAAATTCCAAGTCTACTATGCACAAATTTCCTTCAAAATCAATCAGTTTAGTATTTGGGATGGCGCTAGTGTGCATCAGGTTCACGCAAAATTCCGCTGGACATTTGAAGATTGCATATGTGTTCTTGTCAAGGTCCAATGAAACAATCTCTAAACTATTTTGCTTTCGCCAGTAGACATAGTTGGTTATCAAAATCTCCCCAAAGCGCCTAACCCCCTGCGGAAAGTTTCCCGCATTGATTTCTTTCCAGCTCAACGAGCTAACAGTACTACTATTAGTGAAAGAAAATTTCGCCAATCTTACTGAATTGTCCTGGGACGGATCACCACCAGCCACGGTTGTGTAAGCCACCACGGTGTATTTTTGGGTGGAAGCGTCATATCCGTACGCGGCTATGCCATCAAAATGAGGGCATGCCGGCAATGTGTGCACCTCACCGGTTCTAGGATTGTAGAGGTAAACAGTCGTGCCATTAGTACCGGTACAACACAACAAATCGCAAGTAGTCAGCCTGAAATTTGGAAGGAAAAATGGATCTTTTCTGCTTGTTGAACTGATAAAGGTAAAGACGGAGTCTCCTTCTTCCCTGTCGATCACATTATGGTCGCAAATCGAAAACGTATAAACAAGTTCTACCTCCTCAATGTTCTTTCGCCAATTGTCCGCGAATAGTAGGTTGGAGTTTCTGATCATGAATCTCTGACGGCCTGCAATGAAGATCGGGTCGGAGATTATTTTGGACCAAGTCTTGCAAACTCGTTGACAATTGGAGAGGGTTTTAACATCTAATCTTGTGAGTATATCAACAACGAGGTCACTGGGAAGCCCATGCATCTCCTCCGATCTCAACTTCTTCATCATGAAAAATATAATGTACGAAACTGGAAGAGTAGCAATCAAGAAATTAAGGAATTCGATCGATTTGTCGTACGTAAGTGGCCACATCTCTCTATTTATATTTATAGAGATTAATTAATTTGACCGTTTTTCCAACCGATCAAAATAGGAAATTAATTCCAATTCCAATTATAAAACAAGTAGTATATATATGAAATACCCAATTCAATCCGAACTAGAAGATTACCCGAAACATTTAACTCATTCTACAATTCTAAAATTTTATAGTTCTACACTAATTACATTCATGATCTGCGAATACTTTTTAGTTTATTGTAGGCAAATACTAATCTAAGTAATCTTAAATGGCAGAAAAACAATTTCACTTCGGGAAGGAAGAAAAATTGACTAATTTCAGATCTTTAAGGTTGGTGGCCGCCTGACCGTAGACGCTAGCTAACAGTACAACCTTTTCTATTTCGTAAAGTAAGCATGGATGAGTTCAGCAATTGAATTTCTTTTTTTATTAAAGAAAAACAAATTGATGGATTTTACATGTTATATTGTAACAATAAATTCAGAGATAATATAACGAGAGAGAAATAGAGAACATAAAGGTTGTTTGAGAGAATTTGGGAAAAGGAAGGCAGAATTGATATTGGGGAAAATGATAATATAAAAAAATAATAATTTGGACATTTGGGATGTCAATTTTTTTTTTTTTTTTGGCCATTGTCAGCCCACACCACACATATATTGAAGATGGGACCGAAATCAATACTTAGTTTAAAGATTACAGTATATTATAAGGTCATTTATAAAATATTTGGGCCCCTGAGTTGTTGCCCAGGTTCGCCCTATTTCAGGGCTGAGCCTGTCTAGGGTAGCTGCAATGAGGGAAGTGCCCCCATAAGCACTCTGAAGTTTTAGCCAATATAAAGTTGTGGAGTTTAGTAGAGTAATTGAGCATGCAATTTATATAGATCGTACCTTGAACTATTGGCGATAAGGGTATTTATAGGGGAGCAGTTCCTTCATCCTGCTGGTGGGCGATGGGGTTTGGCGAGTCTGCTCCCGAGAATCTCGGGGGCCAGCCACGATCTCATAGTGATGGATCGTGGTCTGGTAACTGGGATGTGCCCAAGTCTTTCGGGGTCGCACCCTCGCGTTTGGTACGGACGTAGGTGATGTGGCACTAATTAAGCTCACAGAGCTCGCTTATGGAGGGGGCAATTGACGTTTCCAGTGCCGTTAGGGATCACTTAAGTTAATTGTCGTTGGGCTAAGGCTGTGGGTTTAGTGTTTGGGTTTCGGATGGGGATATGCCAAACCAAGTACACGTCATATATCACTTTTTTTTTTTTCAAATTTTTTTTCTTCTATAAATCTATTAATTATATTTCGGCGCAAATCAGTTACTTAAATTTTCATTTACTCAATCATACTTTCTAGGATATTACTTCACCTTCGAATTAATTTCATATGTCAAACTAATTGCATTAACTATGTTTCCATGTCATCTCAAATATTTATAACTATATTTTTTAAATTCAAATTTCCTCTCTAAAGATTTTATATTCATAGGCAATTTTAAATTAATTTTCAACATAAATAATCTAAAATGAAATGTTGAATTTGCACTACTATTAAACTAATTTGCATTAACTATTTTCGAATTTTGAAGACGCAAGGGTAAAAAAAAAAAAAAAAAAAAACCTTTCTATGTAAAAGGGGGAATATTTTGATTCATTCACAACTTTAGTTGCCAAGTAACCACGTAAATAGGAAGTCCGTTAAAAACAGTGAATACAATGTAAATTGAAACTCACTAAGATACCTCAGTAGCTAACGAATAATTCATAAGCGCGATACATCAGTATCTAAATTCAATACATTATAGACTAAATTTCAACGGGCAATATATCAAAGGCTAAAATTAATACATGTATTTTCATATTCGCGTAATACTTTTGATAGAAACTTGATACGTGAACTATTAAATTGAATACAAAATGGACTAATGATTGGTTAATTGGGTTTCCTTAATTCTAAGTAGATCTCACAAAAAAGGTGAAAATGGGGTGGATGTTCAATGGATCTTACAAAACTACTTTTCATGGTTAATTTGTCAGTGAAAGTAAAGTGATGTTAATTTGTCACTCATTCATATATAAACAACTAGTAATTATGAATAAAAGACAAAGTAACATTACTTTGTTCAATAAACCCAATAGAAAAAAATAGACAAAACATCCGAACCAGTAAATATGGGCTCTCTATCATGGAAGCCACGATTAGTGTTATTCCCGGCATTGCATGCACGAGGTTTCCCTTTTTTTGTTCTTTTTAATGTTTCTCACCATGGTTGTTAGAATCGGGCCTAGACTCGTAGAATCGGCCGATTCTACGAGTCTAGACCAAGGAATCGAGCCAAACTCGGGTAAAATCGTATCTAATTTTAGAATCGCATCATCCCTGGTAGAATCGGCCTAGAATCGGGTAGAATCGGGTAGAATCGGCCTAGAATCGGCCCTAGAATCGGCCGATTCTACCCGATTCTACCCGATTCCACAAATTTATTGAATGGGCTCCGAAATTGGACCAAGGCCACTTAAATATGCGATTTGGAAGGCCTAAATTTGGTCAAATTTAGGTGGGTCAAATTTACAAGTACACTTTTGATAGCCCAAATTCTCAATTGCAATCATTTTCCCCTATCTTCTTCAATCTTCACAACTACGGGTTTTATTTCATTCAATTTAAGACTTCATTTTTTAATCTTCATTCTTTTTTTTTTGCCTTAACTCTTTTATGCACTACTTAAGTCTTGATGGATTGAGATTTGACATTTTTATTTTGGTTTTTATTGAACAAATATGAGTTTGTATGATACTCATTAAGTTTATGATATAATTATAGTTAAATACATGTGTATTTTCTATTTTCCGATTCCAGGATCCGATTCTACGATCCGATTCTACGATTCCGATTCCAGGCATAAAACGATTCTATCCCAATTTACGAGTTTAACAACCTTGTTTCTCACCATTGTCCCCATTCCTATCTCTCCTATTATTCTATAGCCATTTTTGCAACTCATCACTTACCTTCCTAACGTTTATGCAATTTGCAAGAAACCCCACAAAAAATAACCATGCCATTCTCATGGTTTTCTTAAATTTTTTTATAAATATTATAAAAACTTTAATGAAACTAAAATAAGGTTTCATTTGTTGAACTATATGCATAAATGGCTGAAAATTTAGGCAAAATTGAAGATCCTGATTTTTTTTTTTGTAAAGTTTAGTTCGTTAGAGCAATAATTTACCATAGAAAGTAATTTTGTAAGTGAAGACACCAAAAGGAAAATGATCGATTGTGATCAAGAGTGAAAGTGTAAAATAAATTATGTGATTGTCACATGATAATTACCACATAATAATTTTAATTTTATATCCGCAACACATTTTTGTCATATAAATGCCACGTACGTCAGTTTAAATTTCTGAATTTTCGATGAGTATATCGTCACACGATGTAAATGCCACCAGAGTCTTTACAATTAGTTAGCACACGAGGTACTGATAATCTTTTTTCACTGCTTTTGTTCTTCAGTTTTACATGTATACTTGGATTTTTCTCTTTTAAAGACTACAGCTTATATATGTATATTTCGTAACCATGTTCCGGTTCTTCCCTTTTATTTTCTTTGTTTCAGAACTAATGTACTGTATTTCCAGGGGGGAGTATAAATAAATTAAAGTGTTTCGACCATATAGTATACTATGACCAAATATTATCTATATAACCGAACCCACAAAAATTTTACTAACGAATCGAATGTCTTATTCAACAGAGACAAAAAAAAAAAAAAAAAAAAGTACTTATTTTGAGTTAATTTGTTTGCTCTATCTCATCTCATTGATTCACAAAACACAGAGTATATATCTCTTCTGAATCATCTGCAAACAGAGGCTGAAGAAGAAGGAAGCCTAATTACCACAAAAACTTAACCTGCCGAGTAAATAGATGTCGTGTCATGTCGATTGCCGGTTGTAGATCCTTAACGGTGCCTTCATAATAAGGAACTTTTATACGTTTAACTCGTTTCGTCTCCAGATTCACCATAAAGTGCTTATTCCTTCCGTGGATTAAATCTCCTAATTTGGGATGCACATCAAAGATATAGGCTTGGAAGTCGTGTTTAACTTCATATTTATTCCTCCAAGAATCGGTTTTTGCAGAATATTCCATGCTATTAGTTTCTTCAAATCTACTAGGCACAAACTATTAGATATTTACGTAAAGTGGACTTCATGACCACATACAGTTACCTAAATATGTAACCATTATTTATCAGATAACCCACTACCTAGTTGTCGGTTATCAGATAACCCACTACCTAGTTGTGGGTTAGCTGGAGAGAAGATCATGGAGATCAGGCACATGAGTTCTACAACACATCAATGGCTCAAAGTACGATTTGTATTTACATGTTGTAACCCGATGATCCGACTTATAAATTCTAACATGTGGTATCAGAGCTAGATGTTATTAATTTGTAAGTCAATTTAAGATTAATGTCGTGCTTGAATTAATTTCGTCATCGTGTGAATCTGTTGTCGATGGTTTCCGTGATGAGTATCATATCATGATTTATGTTCTAATCATTTTTTATTGTGTTCATCAATAAATTAATATATATTGAATATGATGAAGTTTAGTTCACATCTCCGTTTCACAGTGCAAGACTCATATAAAATATACAACCTTCGCCTCATAACAAAATTCGAACCATTCTGCTTTCTGATCTTCTTTTGTAACTGGCTACATGCAATTTTGTGGTCTGGCACTGAGTCCCTCGATCTCTGTTATTTAAAGGGTGTTATTGCTTGTTGTTTGAGGATTAATTTAGACTGTATAAATTTAGAATTTATTAGATTTAAAACTTTATATTTGTGTATGAAGCAAAAATTATTGTTCCTTAGCTTCATACCGACTCATAACATTGCTGGTAAAATGAGTTTTTTACTTTACGGTTAGTTCAATTAAATGTTCACAATCAGTAGAAATTATTGTTGATTCTCCGTACACATTTAATTTATGAGCTTTTGCCTTTAAAATCCTGTTATGAGTTATGCATAAATTTTGCAATACTTTAATTATAAAATCAATTTTTTTGGTCTGTGAGTGGTTACTGGTCGAAAGGTTTTTCAAACTAAAGTCCATTATTAACTACACTTTTGTGCAGTGAATTTTCATAGCTTTATCTGTGTGGACAAATTAATGTTTTGAAAGTTATGTAACCACCACATCATGAATTTTTTTTTTCTATAAATTTATGAAGATTCATTACTTTCCCGACTCATGTTTGTTTTTATGAAGGAAAATTAATGAATTATCGTCAAATTATAGTTTATTGGCATTAATGAAGTAAAACTTACATTTTGTAAAAGTGAGTATTAAGCTTAGCAGCCTTATAAACATTAAAGAGTTAATTAGTTTTCAACAAAGTGAACTAATTGTAAAGTTATATGTCATGACTGTAGTTTTAAAATTTCCCCAAAGGTATTTTAATTCTATTTTCATTACAGAGTTATAGCATTACACACATGAATATGATAGCTCTACTAATGTAAATAAAAGTGAATAATTATTTCTCACTTTGAGCACATCACTAGCATGTTGTAAATTTTGCCCAAAGGTAGCTTACAATGATGCACATGATTGCTTTAGTTATGATCCTCATGGCATGATTTATGCTTTTTCAAGCTATCATTCCAGACTCAGTTACATGATTTACTTCTGACATCCCTTAGTTGAATGGGTCCAATTACTGTGATTGGCATAATTGCTTTTAATCCTGTGATGCCTAGATCTGGATATGTATTTCCAAATTGATGAGGTTGTTCATTGGGTTATTTATGATTATTTATTATGCGTATAGAATTAAAATTTGTCCAAATGTATTTTATCTCTATACACATAAGGAGTTTCTATAATATCTAAAGGAAATATAGTTTCTCCACTTTACGAAAAATAAGTGAACTACTTAATTATAATGTTCACTGGGCTATTTATTATTATGAATATAGAATTAAAAGTTGCCCAAAGGTATTTTATTTCTAAATTCATAAGGAGTCATTGTATTACCCAAAGGAATTATAATACCTCCATTGGTTGCCCAAAAATCTATAGCATGTCATTATTCAAACCCAAAGGTGAAATGCGATAATGCACTTGATTTATCTCTCAGGTTAATGATGTCAACTTTAAATATTTAGTTGACTATATTATGATATTCTTTAATGTTCCTTGCAACTGGGACCAACTAAACTGTATATCCCAGATTTTAGTATGCAAATAATTATTTAAATCACATACATTATCATGATAAAAGTAATTATGATGTGACAGGAATATTAAGGAGTTTTAGTCACCACAATGATTTGTTGGCATATGAACAAATTTTTAATATTTTCCTTGTGAATTCCCTATAAAGGTAATTTTAGTCACATGAATTTTTAGTGATTAAAAATAAATGAAATGAGGGAAAATAAAATTTAATAATTATTCAACATAATTGTATTGGTTGGCATTTAAAGGTTCATGGATGCCTTAAATAAAAGTGTATCATATATTTGAGAGTAGCCAAAGCACCTCAAGTATGTGGTGTAAATTATTTTCTTGGTCACATTATTGATTGTCGGCGATAAATTTAAAGAAAATAAATCAACAATTAAACAAGTTGATTTATTCAAGAAATAATATATTTTTGTGTACTTAAAATTAGCCAAAGCAGTTTAAGTGCACTAAAGCAAATTATTTCTACTATTTTATCACATTACTAGTAATCATGAAAAGCTTATAGTAAACCATATCAAGACATCTGTACAACATATGCAATTAATTTAATAAGTTAATTGTCGGCCCCAAAGGGAGGCAATTTTCTCTATTAAATTAATTTGAAAGTGGGTGAGTTAAACATTAACTTGGAAAGCCTTCCTATACAAAGGTAAGGACTATTTATGTCATTTAATGTTTAATTTTTCATAGCATCAATGTTTGTATAAATTACCATTCAAGTATTATTTGATTACTTGATAATTCATTGACTATTCCAATGCTTATTGATAGTTTTCTAGATTGTTTGGATAATTCTTCCTTGATGTTATGGTGCAATTGACCAATAATAAATGAATATTTACATTCACCTCTATGGAATTCTAGTCTGACACTAGAAATTAAAGAATTGTGAATAATTTAAAATAAATCTCATAGTTGAAGTAGAGATTTTAAACCTTTTTATGGTACATATTTTCAATTTTCTCATGACAGTTTATGTTTTGACCATTTCAGTTTTCTTAAATTACATATTAAGTTTTATGGTTAATCATGATTTCTTTAACCATGTGTGTTTAAGAAATTAAAGGGGCCAAAAGTTAGAGAAATTGGAAACTGAGATAATTTAATAGCTTGTAGTGTCTCATTAAAGTAATATGTCACACAATAAACACTAAAGGTTATATGAAGTGGACAAAAATAAAAAGGTTTTGAACATAGAAATCGAAGAAGACTACTTTGCCTCTATTGTAAGAAATATTTAAGAGAAAGTTAAAACTGATGTTTGAAGCATTGTGATATTTAATGAATCTTAGTGAATTGATTTTAGATTGCAATTCACATTTTAGTATTATTAAAGTAACTCATAATAAGTGAATAATATCTTATAAAAGTAAATTTGAGATATTCACGTATGTTTATATATGAGTTATAATGCATAACTTATAAATAGAACTAGTAAATTATACATTTATTAAATTTTACTAGATTAGACTATAAAATGCTTTTTATTAAAAGTTGAATCTACAAAACGAGTTTTCCTTTATCTAAAATGTATTATTTTCTACCTTATTTTGAATAACTTAAATTATGTTGATTGTTTATTCAAATTTACACTTCTCATATTCTTGTTTGAGAATAAAGATAAGAAGTGATGAAAGGTAGAAAATATAATTGAACTTACTTAAGATATGTTTCCTACACACTCATTGAATAATTATTGATAAAAATCATTTACTTGTGATTGCTATTGATGAACTGGTAAGGAAACATTAATTGTGTGCATTTTTTATCCATATCATATTAAACAATGAAATCATTCAGTGTAATTTTTAATAATATGTTTCTTCCCATTGTTGTTTAAAATAACAATTAATTTGAAAAAGATTGAAACTATATTTAAGAACTTACACATTAAGATGCAAAATGATTCTTGCTCTAATAGTTGATTTATGGATGGGAATCAATTAGTTTGCCATAGTAGTAGGCACAAACTTCCATGGAAATCAATCAGTTTGCCGTAGTTGTAGGCACAAACTTCCATGGAAATCAATCAGTTTGCCATAGTAGTGTTTCACGTTCCCTGGCGATTTGAAGGTTGCATACGTGTTCTTGTCGAGGTCCAATGAAAAAATCCATTTGCCAATTTTCCAGTAGACATAGTTATTTAATAAAATTGCCATAACCGCGTACGGTAAGTATTCCCCCCATCGATTTCTTTCCAGCTGGACGAGCTAACACCACTAGCGAAAGAAAATTTCGCCATTTTAATTTGACGATGATTATCACCTTTGTAAGCCACCACTGTGTATTCTCGGGTGGAAGCGACATATCCATACACTGCTAAGCAGCGAATACCAGGGCACGCCGGCAACCAATGTACCTCACCGGTTCTAGGATTGTAGAGGTAAACATTCTTGCGATTAGTACCAATACCAGTACAACAAATCAAATCGCAAGTAGTCGGGCTGAAAACTGGAAGGGAAAATGGAGCTTTTCTGCATGGTGAAGTGATAGAGGTTAAGACGTAGTCTCCTTCCCTGTCGATCACATTAGGGTCGTAAATCGTAAACGTAAGAACACCTTCCTCAATTTTCTTTTGCCAATAGTCCAGGTACACTAGGTTGAAGTTTCTGAGCATGAATTTTCGATGGCCGGCGATGAAGATCAGGTCGGAGATTATTTTGTACCAAGTCTTGCAAACCTGTCGAGAATTGGAGAGGGTTTTAGGGTCGTATATAAGCAACGAGGTCACTGTGAATCCCATGCATCTCCTCCGATCTCAACTTCTTCATCACTAAGAATATAATGTACGAAACTGGAGAAATTAAGGAGTTCGATTTTTGGGTTTATAGAGATCAATGAATTTGACCTTTTTCCAACTGATCATAATAGGAAATTAATTCTATTCCTATTCCAATTATAAAACGGGAAATTAATTCTATTCCTATTCCTATTCCAATTCCAATTCCAATTCCAATCATAATAGGAAATCTTATTATCTTTTATTATTATTATTTTATTTCGTAAAGTAAACATGGATAAGTTGAGCAATTGAAAATTTTTTTATTAAAAAAAATAAATTGATGGGTTTTACGCGTTATATTGTAGCAGTAAATCCAGAAATTCAAAGAGAACATAACGGGAGAGAAATTAATAGAGAACAGAAAGGTTGTTTAAGAGAATTTGGGAAAAGGGAGGGAGAAATAGAGCATACAAAACACGACCCTTCCTCGACAAGGAAACAAAACAAAGAACGGATGGGGAACTAATATAAAAGCATAGAAAATACTTTATTCTCCTTTTCCTAACCCACGTTTAGATAATAAAAAATCAAAATTAATCAAAATTTGGACATTTGGGATGTCAAATTTTTTTTTTTTTTGCCATTGTTAGTTCAGACCACACATATATTAAAGATGAGCCCGAAATCAATAGTTAGTGTAAAGATTAAAGTATAGTATAAGCCCATTTATAAAATATTAGATCCTGAAATATTTGGGCCCTGGGTTGTTGCCCAGCTTCGCCCTTCTTCAGAAGCAGGGCCAAGCCTTTCTAGGGTAACTGCAATGTGAGTGAAGTATCCCCGTAAGCACTATGAAACTTAAGTTAGTATAAAATTATGAAGTCAATTTAGATCATACCTTGAACTACTGGCGATAGGGGAGCAGTTCCTTCAGCCTATTGGCGGGCGTTGGGTTTTGCAAAATTGCTCTTGGGAATCTTGGGAGTCGCCCACTATCTTATAGTGATGGATCTTGGGCGGATCAGTGGGGATGTGCCCGAGTCTTCTAGGGTCTCACCCTCGTGTCCTGTACGGACGTGGGTGACAGAGCACTAATTATGCTCGCAGAGCTACCTTACGGAGGAGGCGGTTGGGCCTCGATTAACTTGACTGTCACTGGGTGTCATGAACAAAGGGGCCTAGATGTAATTCTGCACCTAAGTGTAATAGTTAGTTGCTGTAACAGATTTAGAAGCAATTAGTGGAGTTAGTTAATGGCTTACGGGGTATAAGTAGATGGGGTATGTGTCATTTGGGGATTTATCGATTTGCATGTTGAAAAACTCTATCTTCCTTTCTCAATCTAATAACCCCCATTTCCTCATTCTATCTCAATTCTTTCCAAAACCTTCTATTTCTCTTCTAAAATTCTTAAGGATTCTTCTTAATCCTGACACTGGGATAAGGCAGTGGGCTTACGCTCTGTTCTCTTGTGGCTTGTGTAGGAGAAATTTTGTTGGAGGGAAGTTTTTTGTTGGTAATTTTTTGGAGGGAAGTTTTTTTTGAGAAATTGTGTAGATGAGAGATAAAAAAGTGTAATGATTGTGTTATTTTTTGAATTTATGTGAGTAGGTATTTAGAGGGAATTTTAAAATTTTAATTTTGAATTGTTGAAAAAGTAAAGTTGTTTATTTGTGTAAAATTTTGAAAAAAAAAAGTGATGATTCTTGAGAAATTGCCACAAGAGAACAGAGCCTTAGTGTTTGGGTTTCGGATGGGCCTGTGCCAAACTAGGTACACCAGTTATCACTTTTCTTCAATTGTTTTTTTTTCCCCTCTATAAATCTATATTACTTTAGAAAATTATATTTCGGTGCAAATTAGTTATTTAAGTTTTCATTTGCTCCCTTAATCATACTTTCTAGAATATTACTTCACCTCCAATTAATTAATTAACTATGTTACCATGTCATCTCAAAGATTTATAACTATATTTTTAAAATTCAAATTTCATCTCTAAGATTTTACATTTATAACCATTTTAAAATAAATGTGGATTACTATATATTAAATTAATTTTAAATATAAATAATAAAAAATGGAACTGTTAATTTGAATTTGCATTATTATTAAACTAATTTGCATTATGTGTATTATTGAATGTCTCATGTGTATACAAATTTCAGTTTTTTTTTTTTTTTTTTTTTTCAGTTATGTATATTGCTTTTCATTATGTGCCTACTGCAACTAACACGTCCTCAAGGAGGATAAATTATTGTTGCCTTCATTGTATCATTAAAAATAGTGCAAAAAACTTATCATAAACCAGCTATATATATTATATTAATTTATGGCCCCTATATGTACATCACCTTCTCCAAAAATAGCAATTTTCTCCTAAATGTATCTGGTTACACAATCTTATGCAGTACAATGGATGCACCGAATAATTTATCCAAGGGGTGTTATTTCCCGACATTGCATGAATGAGGTTTCCTTTTTTCTTTTTTGTTGTTGTTGTTGATCTTTTTAATGTTTCTCACCATTGTCCCCATTCCTTAATTTCTCTCCTATTATTCTATACTATGGCCATTTTTGGAAGCAATTCATCACCTACCTTCCTAACGTTTATATTATGCAATTAATTTGCAACACACCCCACAAAAATAACCATGCCATTCTCATGGTTTTCTTAAATTCAATTTATATATAAATATTTTAAAATTTTTAATGAAAACTAAGGTTTCATTTGTTGAACTATATGCATATATGGCTGAAAATTTAGGCAAAATTTAAGATCCTGATTTTTTTTGTTAAAATTTTATTGTTAAAGCAATAATTTACCAAACAAAATAATCTTGTATGTAAGTGAACACATGCAAAGGAAAATGATTGTGATCGGGAGTGAAAATATTGAGTGAAGGTGTAAAGTATATTATGTGATTGTCATAAAGAAAGAAAAGTGCGTGAACCTCAGCCTAATACTTTATAGTTAATTTCAAATTAGTTATAGGCACCAGAAAAGTCTTTTACCACTTGAGTTATAAATGATTCTTGTATGTAAGACCCAAATTAAGCACCCATAACGATCAACCCGAATCGCAAGTTTTAGGAACTCAATTGAAGACACAATCGCCGAACATGCAAAGCTGATCGCAGAGCAACAACTAAATTATCAATCAAAGATGCAAAGTTATGCACGCACTACTACAAAATGGATATTCAACGGCGGTGCTTAAATGGCGGAATAAATAGATACCGCCATTAGATAAAAACACGGACATTCAATGGCAGTTTTTAAGGGCATATAGTAACCGCCATAGAAAGTGCGGACTTTCTATAGCGGTTGTAAGGTACCCGCCATAGAAAGTCCTTTTTAAGACGGGTGTGATTGCAATCGAAGACCACGAAACAAATCAATTCAATCCAATTGATCACAGCTGAACCATACTAAGACGGGTGTGATTGCAAATCGAAGACCACGAAACAAATCAATTCAATCCAATTGATCACAGCTGAACCATACTAAACTTGCACAAATTGAGCTAATGCAATTTGTAATTGCACCCGAACCAATAATAGAAACAAAACAAAAGCTCTAAGAATAAACTTAAGCACAAGAAACAAACGAAAGAACTGGCCGGATTCAAAATAAGGCAGCTTAATTACCACAAAAAACTTACCTGCTGCCTAATTAGATGCCGTATCTTGCCGATAGGAGGTTGTAGATCCTTAATTGTGCCTTCAAAATAAGGAACTTTTATACTTTTAACTCTTTTCGTCTCCGGATTCAACATATAGTACCTATTCTTTCCGCAGAAAATTAAATCTCCTTCTTTCGACGACTTGGGATGCATATCATTGACAGGGACTTTGAAGTCGTGTTTAACTTGATATTTCTTCAAGATTTGGTTTTTGCCGAAAATTCCCATACTATTAGATCATTAGTCAAGGTCAGAAGTTCCAAGTCTACTAGGCACAAACTTTCTTGGAAATCAACCAGTTTGTAACTATAGGGTTTCACGTTCCTTTGCCATTTGATGGTTGCACACATGTTCTTGTCGAGGTCCAATGAAGAAATCTGTGAGCCCATTTTCCAGTAGACATAGTTATTTATCAAAATCGCCATTACCCTGTATGGTAAGTACTTCCCATCAATTTCTTTCCAGCTGGACGAGCTAACACTATTAGTGAAAGAAAATTTCGCCGCAAAAAATAGGTCACTCCAGCAATGTATGTACCTCCTCGGTTCTAGGATTGTAGAGGTAAACACTCTTGAGATCAGCACAACAC
This sequence comes from Leptodermis oblonga, assembly GCA_016801395.1. NCBI lineage: Eukaryota > Viridiplantae > Streptophyta > Magnoliopsida > Gentianales > Rubiaceae > Leptodermis > Leptodermis oblonga. The sequence continues at coordinate 3,260,382 of CM028755.1, forward strand.
GGCAAATCGCAAGTAGTCGGCATGAAATATGGAAGGAAACGTGGATTTTTTCTTGCTAAGCCCAATGTTGGTGAAGTGATAGGGGTAAAGACGTGGTCTCCTTCTTCCCTGTCGATCACATTACGGTCTCAAATCGAAAGCGTCAAAACATCTTCTTTTTCTTCTTTATTAATGTTCTTTCGCCAACGGTTCAGGAACAGTAGGTTGGAGTTTCTGATCATGAATTTCCGACGGCCGGCAACGAAGATCGGGCCAGAGATGATTTGTGACCAGGTCTTGCAAACCCGTCGAGAATTCAACAGGGTTTTAGCGTCTAATCTTGTGAGTATATTAGCAACGAGGTCATTGGGAAGCCCATGCATCTCCTCCGATCTCAACTTCTTCATAATTATTAAGAATATAATGTAAGAAAATGAAGATTACCGATCAAGAAATTAAGAAGCTCGATTTCTCGGACATCTCTATTTATAGAGATCAATTAATTTGACCTTTTTTTTTCCAACCGATCATAATTTGAAATTAATTCTATTCCAATTCCAAATCCAATTATAAAACAGGAAATTAATTCTATTCCATTCCAATTCCAATTACAATTACAATTATATTCTTCATTTAGAACAGTACGTTAAAAGTTCTTTTATTTTATTTTTTATATTTTTGATTTACTTTGGGTTTTGGTATAATTTGTATCATTCATATATGTTGCATGTGTTTCCATTATTGTTACTATGAGTAGTATTGATTTTCTCTCTTTTTTTTTTTTCTTTTTCAGTTATATATAATGCTTAAAAACGTTCGAATTCGACAACTTTTGCGCAGGGACTTCGAACCAGTCTGAAGAATTAAAAAGCTCAAAATAGTTGTGTTTCTTTTCTTTATTTTACAACTTTATTTAGAGGTTTTAACCTCCCTCTTTGTACTTTTTTCAAAATTTTAATAAAACAGTGAATATACTCAATTTAACTTTTTTAAAGAAAATTTACTGATAAACTATTAAAGAATACTTTTATTTGAGCAACTTTTATAAAAATATGGGTACAGAAATATGTATATCCCGACTTCTTTAATAAATCCTTTTCTATAATACATTCCCCAGGGCTCAGAAAATTTTCACCCAACAATGTTCCCGATGCTAAGATTTTGGATTCCATTTAAAATTTAAATATAATTTAAGATGGAACCGTTACGGTTTAAATATGATTGATTCATAAAGATGTGTATATATTGTACTCCTGTAATGGAAAAAATTCAACACTTTTTTAATTTTATTTTTTCTGAAAGCCAAATAGCGTTTATGTAGTATAATGAAGTGTCGCGGTAAAATGGAATGGAATAGTTGAGAACATTCTCCCAGAGACTAGAGATGGAAGTCTATGGCATACAACTTGCCATAACCAGGTAAACTATGAGTTAGGTGGTTGCGCGTATGCCGAATTCAAGAAAGGGACTAAGCTAGTAAAAAAGTCAACACTTTTGTTTAAATTTGAATATATTTTGATTCATAAAAGTGGCAGTGGACAAATACTGGAAATAAGAAGTTGGTCAAAAAACAGTGAATAAATGGAAATTGAAATTGAAATTGACTGCAATGGCTAACCTTTTGTTTGTTTGATATTTTTTCTCATAATTGAAATAGGTCAAATTTAAAAATGAAAATAAAAAGTTACGTTAAAAAATGCTGAAAGACAGTCAATATTGACAAAGGTACAACTTTTTATGAATATTAATGTAAAATACATAAAATGATTAATTTGACACCCATTTGTTCCATTTATATCATTACTTTTTAAGTATGAATTAATTGTTGACCGCACATAATTATATTAACAAGAGTAAGAGGTATAAAAAAAAAATGAATGTGGACTCTTCTAATGCAATAAAAAATATTTTTCAAAGTGGATTTACCGAAAGAACTTCATGGTCCAAAGAAGGAGGACTTACCGGAACGCGCATATTTGGCCCATCAACTCTGTTAGAAAAGTAGATTACATGAAATATGCATATTTGGATCATTTACTTAAATATGAATAACAAAAAAAACTATATTATATATATAAAAAAACTAATAGAAAAGCTTGGGTTCTCTACTTCCAAGTGCAATCACCCTTCTAATTCCATATCGAAGAATGAACTTTAAAATAATTTAATTTGAAAATTAGACAATTTTTGATAATGGTAAAATCGATACAAGTAATTACCATAAAAAACTAACGTATCGATTCCACCTACTAGTGCCATTATATTGAGGAGGTGTAACAAGTTTAACTCTTTTCGTCTCCGGATTGCACAAATAGTACACCTCCTCCGCCTCATCCCCGTCCCCGCCCTGGATTATTAAATCTCCATCTATTGACGACTGGGGATGTATATAAGGACGCGGCATGGGTGGATATCTCCGACGAGCAGGTCGCCGGGGGAAAGGGATCCGAAAGTCAAGTTTCATATGGTATTTCTTCTTCCAAGAATATCGGGCGGCCGGCGAAGACGGCGTAATTAATTCCCACAAGATCAGATCATTAGTCATGCCCAGAAGGTACAAGTCCACCAAGCACAAGGTACCTTTGAAATCAATCAACGTAATGTAGTTAGCGTAGTGGATCGAATAGCACGGGTGAAAATCCGACGGCGGACATTTAATGATTTCAAACGTGTCATTCTCAAGGTCCAACGAAAGAATCTCCTCGCCGGAGGAAGTCGGCTTTTGGCTCAGCGGCCAGTACGCGTGGCTATTTATCAGAACCCCTTTATGGTAATTCACCCGGTGCCGGAATTCCACGTCAATCTCTTTCCACGATGACCTCGACGACGAGGGGATATCCTTGAAGGACAATTTCACGGGTCGGTATTTTCGACCATTCCCAACGAAAGCCACGACTGTGTATTCCCCTTTGGAAAAAACATATCCGTACGCCGACAGAGTGACCAACTCAGGGCAGGCCGGCAGCTTGGCATATTCGAGACTACTGGCTGAAGGATTGATGACGTAAACTTTATCGGAGCCGGAAGCGTAACACAGGAGATCGCAACTCGTCGGCAAGAATTTTGGATAGAACCCTGGGTTATTTGAACTGAAACAAGTGGTACGGATGAGGTCTTCTTCCGTACGGCTGAGGTCTTCTTCCGTACACACCGAACATAACCAGACACATTCTTCTTCTTCTCCCTTTGGATCCTCCGGCGGCTTTACCCAATAGTCGACGAAGAGGAGGTTGGGGTTTCTCGTCAGACGGTTAGTCGGGTCGGATATGATTTGGTGCCAGGTTTTGGAAACCCAGCGACAATTGAATAGGGTTTTCACGTCTAATCTTGAAAGTATATCGGAAACAATGTCGATTGGCAAATGCTCCATCGTCATTGCAGAAGGCATTATGTTTGAATATGAATTTATAATTTATGCTTGATCGAATAAGATTTTGGGGAATTACCGAATTAGAATTGGAATTGGAAAGATTTTCCCATTCTTTTGTTGAATAAGATTAATCAATAATAATTATTGACACAAGTAATTTTTTTTTTTTTTCATGTGATATTATTGTTTTAAAATAAGTGATACTTCAATCCTAATAACCAATACTTCAATCCTAAGCCGTACTTTATTCTTTTTATTTATTTATTTATTTTAATTTTTAACATACAATATATTAATAGTTACAAATAAGAGGTTACACATGATGTTTATTTTTAATTTTTTTTAGAAACATGCTATTAACTCGAAACATGATTTGATATTATGATATGCGATTCATCAGTGGCTATAGAACATAATACATTAAAGGTTATAGACGGTATTTTTTTTTTTTTTTCAATTTCTAAGGGGAAAAAAACATATAATACATTAGCGCTAAACTCGCTAAATCATGTGATATAAGCGATACACGATACATTAGTAGTTAGACGTGATAAGCAATACTTCATAACATACCCACACCCTCCACCCACATTCATCTCCATCTCCATCCCTTTGTTCAGAATGTTAGTGTTCCAAATTTTATAGCAAACTAATTGTCTTGGAAACTAATTTTATTCGACTGTTCGTACTGTCCCTTTTTTTTTTCTTTTTCCCCTCGTGATTAAGGTAAAGCTCTATTAAAAATTTCTACAACAGAGAAGCGTCTATCTACTAATTCAGTTGAGAACCAGGTGTCGAACTAAACTGATAACTGATCATCTATCGAAGCGCCTCTTTAAAGGCAGGATGCCGAGAATCATGTCTCTAAATAAGAAAGAGTAGGCATGCGTGGGACTTTAGGACAAGAATCCGTAAGACCAAGTCACAAAGCTATAATAGATAATCTAGGGAAGAAAGTCAAAAATGAAGAACATGCTTTATTGATGTTGTGTTCAGTGGCGGAGCCACATATTGCCCCACCTCATTTTTTTTTTTTCAGAAACACTCTTATTACATTATAAATTATTTAAAATTTAGGAGTTTTTAAATAGTTGCTCCACCAGAAAGTATAAAAATTTTGGGTAGAATTGACAATATAAAATTTTGATATTTTACTATGCCATGAAAAAATATTATTGTGAAATATTTTACTCCACCTAACTTTAGGGAACTGGCTCCACCGCCAGTTGTCTTCATTGTCCTTATATTTCAGCGTAGTGCACTGGTGAGCTCCTTCTCAAGGAAGGAGAGAATGCTTTGCACTTAGCTTTGAGTGAGGGAAACTAATTTTAGGTTTTGAAAAATGGAAAAGAAAAAGTTTTAAGTTTAGCATTTATTTAATTATTCGGTCTATTAATGAGAACTAGTGGAAGAATTTTTCTTTTCTTTTCTTTTTTTTATTTTTATTTTTATAAATTCATTGTGCAGTTGCTGGTGGGGGGAGGTTTGTGTGTTTTAATTACCAAAATCTCTTCAAGCGCACGGGAATGGGATTGGGTGGAATTAACATCTGATTCGAGTGATTAAAATTCCTATAATTGGTACGTACGTGAATATAATAATTTGAACTATTATACACCTTAGAGGTTTGTAAAGAGTACACTAAGATTTTGAGGTTTTGAAAATTGTCAAGTAGACTATTTCAATTTTAAGTAGGATGTTTTGGTTAACTGACAAAGGTCCATTATATATGTTGATTACTTGGAATACACATATTGCTTTTCATCATGAAAATAATGTCATAAGAATGTAGAGTAAGGATTACCGTCCTTTAAACATAAAACTATGTTATTCAACTGATTTGGACATAATAGAACATAATAATTTGGACAGATGACCCGAGAATGACCGCTAGAAAAATGCGACAATTCAGGTGGTAAATTTTATTACAAAATCTCTAAATTACATCATCAAGAGCCGTAAATCTCTCTAATGACTTGCAGCAAACATCAAAGTCATTCTATTGGTGAATCTTCATTACCACAAAAAACTGACATGCTGAGTATATAGATGTTGTATCTTGCCCATAGGAGGTTGTAGATCCTTAATGGTGCCTCTAGAATAAGGAACTTGTATACGTTTAAATCTTTTCGTCTCCAGATTCAACATAAAGTACTTCTCCTTTCCGTCGTCATTTCCGATTCCGTACAAGATTAAATCTCCTTCTTTCGACTTGGGATGCATATCATAGATCTGGACTTTGAAGTCGTGTTTAACATGATATTTCTTCCTCCAACAATTGGTTTTGGCCAAAAATTCCCATACTTTTACTTCCTTACTCACCTTCGTAAGCTCCCATTCTACTAGGCACAAATTTCCTTCGAAATCAATCACTTTTCCATAATTGCGGCCACAAAATTCCTCAGGACATTTGATGATTGTATATGTGTTCTTGTCAAGATCCAATGAAACAATCTCTAAATCATTTAACCAGTAGACACAGTTACTTATCAAAATCAAAAACTGCCAATTGGGGATAACCCCCGGCGGGAGGTGTCCCACATCGATTTCTTTCCAGCTCAACGAGCTAACACTATTACTATTACTGAAAGAAAATTTAGCCAATCTTAGATACTCATCGGTGTAAGCCAGCACGGTGTATTCTCGGGTGGAAGCGACATATCCATACGTGGCTACCCAAGAAAAACCTGGGTACGCCGGCAATGTATGAACCTCCTCGGTTCTAGCATTGTAGAGGAAAACACTCCTGCGATCAATACCAGTACAACAAATCAAATCGGAAGTAATCGGCCTGAAAGATATATGGAATTCCGTTTTTCTGCCTTAGCTTAATGTTGGTGGAGTGATAGAGGTAAAGATGAAGTCTCCTTGTTCCCTATTGATCACATTATGGTCACAAATCGAAACCGTATAAACATCTCCTTCTTTATTAATGTTCTTTCGCCAACGTTCCCCGAATAGTAGGTTGGAGTTTTTGAGCATAAATTTCTGACGGCTGGCGATGAAAATCGGGTCGGAGATGATTTGTGACCAGGTCTTGCAAACCCGTCGAGAATTCGACAGGGCTTTAGCGTTTAATCTTGTTAGTATATTAGCAACGAGTTCACTGGGAAGCCCATGCATCTCCTCCGATCTCATCTTCAGCTTGTTCATCATTAAGAATATAACGTACGAAACTGGAAGAGAACCAATTAAGAAATTAAGGAATTGAATTTGTCGTACGTGAGTGGCCAAATCTCCACGTATAGAGATTAATTAATTTGACCTTTTCAAAATGGGAAATTAATTCTATTTCAATTCCAATTCCAATTCTAATACAGGTAGTATTTTTTTTTTTTTTTTGAAAATTTAAAAAACAGGCAGTATATATATAGTCGAATATGAATTACCCAAAACATGCAACCCATTCTACAATTCTAAATAACGACCAACAAAATTATTTTTAGAAAATATAAAGAACTAAAAATGAATGTTTAACAGAAAAAAAAATTATTAACTAAAAAGGGACCAAATTAAAGAATAAATCGTCAGTTGAAACTCTTGGTTTATACTTTTAAATCATAAATGTTCTCTCTTCTTTTACTTGATTCATCTTTCTACAACCATTATCATTCTTTCTTCTTAAAATGTTATTTAATATTATTTTTTTTAAAACTCTAAAATTTTAAAATCTTAGACAAAAATGAAGTAATTATTAATATACCGTCCTTATTAAAAATTACGTATAAATTACACACCCTTCTTATCAAATTGATAACTTCCACGGCCCTAATTAAACATTTCCCAAAAAAGATGAACATTGAAAGGATATTGATGGTTTTGCTAAACCGCAGGTGGTATGTAGTAGTTTCTACATACTTTGAGGGGGATAAATTTTATTACCCTTTTAATTTAGTTTCTACATACCGCTTTCATCTATACCAACCCATCCGTGTAGCGCTTTTAAGCTATTAGGGTGCGCTTGGCGTACGAGAAATAGAATGAGAATGTGGCATCTCATCTCCAGCAATAGGTGAATTCCTTATTAAAGGAATCTTATATTGCCTTTTAGATGATATAGTAGTTGAATTAATTATCAGATTTCTATCCGTACCAAACATAAGAATTTCAATTCTGAAGAATCAGATGTCAATCCCTCCATTCTCATTCCCACATGCCAAGCACACCCTTAATTTATAATTTATGTATGCTTGTTCGAATAAGCTACACAAACATGGAGTCTCATTAGGATTTTGGGGAATTAGATTGAAATTGGAAACCTTTTCCCCTTCTTCTGTTTAATTAATTTACTTATTATTTTTAGAAATAAGCTATATAGGCTAGCGTGTTTGATATATATATATATATATATATATATATTAGCAGGTCGAGATTTCACCAACCAACGGAGCAACCCTTAGAACGGTCGTCTTTATTGTGTTTTGGTTCATCTCCGGGCTGGATCACATCAACGTGTGAAGGAAGCCACCGGAAGAGAAGAGGTTTCTATACAAATAAGTGAACCCTTAGTCACAAGATTTAATTTGTTAGAATTGAATATCAACGAAACAAATTTATCTCAAAAAATTAAAATAATTATACCCTACAACAAATAAGTGAGCCCTTAGTCATAAGTTTTAATTTGTTAAAAATGAATATGTATGAAAAAAAAATTATTTAAAAAATTTAAATAACTATACCTTATATACAAATAAGTGAACCCTTAGTCACGAGATTTATTTTGTTAAAAATGAATATTAATGGTAAAGTGACTTCACCGGGCAAGCATACAATAATTAGAATATATCAATTTATAAAAGTTATGTGGTAGTCTGTGATTAAATGTTTAATGAGTACTAATATAGTTTATATCAGGATGATCTTGACAAATATTAAATTCATATATATATATATATATATATATATATTAGCTATGTTTCGAATTCGATCTATGTTGTCTAGTTCACTTCTGACTATGACTATATTAATGGTAAAGATTAATATATTTTAATATGTTTGTAGTATGATGCTTTGTAGTCGTTATTATTATTATATTTTATAAAATAAAATAAAATGATGTTTTTAATAATAAAAAAAAGCTATTTTTTTTACATGCGATCTCACTATTTAAAATAAGCGATACTTCAATACAGTTAATAATTTATTTTTTTTAAGCAAACAATATTTGAGCAACTCAATTTGACAAATTAGAATTACACATGATATATATATTTTTTCCTTTTAGAAACATGAATTCATCCATTGCTAAATCCGAAACATCATATGCTATATGTGTGTACGCGATACGGAAGAGGCAATATGTGAGTGATACATAATGCATACAAGGCTATAGGTGATACGTTTTTTTATGTTTAAGAAATATATAATACATAAGCAAATAAACTCGCTGCATCATATCGAAGTTATAAGTGATGAGTACACGTGATAAGAAATATTTCATTGTGATATTTTTTAGACTAAAGGCAATAATTTTTCTTTAAAGAAAAATTGTCACATGTTTCTTAAAAATTATCCCTTTGTTTCTTAGAATAGTCATTTTGAAAATTATCTTTTGTTCCAATATAAGAGTCACGGGTTAATTTCCTGAAAATTATTCCCTATGATACTTTCAAATTTGGGTGAATTACATTTTCCCCCCTAAGGTTTGGCTAAATTACAAAAGCACCCTTCTAGTTTGGTTAAATAACAAAATCCTCCATTGACCTACAGATGAGTTACAATTTACCCCTTGAGATTTGGATAAATTACAAAATTACCCTCCTAGTTTGGTTAAATGACAAAAATTCCCTTTGACCAGTAGAGAAATTACATTTTTTCCCCTAAAGTTTGGATAAATTACAAAATTATAAAATTAATCCATTTAAAAATCAAATCATCACATAAACAATTATATACTTGGGAAGACTAAAGTGCCCCTAACTTAAATACTTGGGAAAATAAAGGTTTTTATATTTTTCAAACAAACTCATTTATGAAAATAGTTTTCAACCCTTTAAGAGTCGGTGAGTGAAGATAATCTCAACAAATTTTCTTTACATTGCATTATTATTGGTTCCCATACCAGATTTACAGTTGCTTAGAGATAAATTTATCGAAAATATCCTCACTTATTGCCTCTTCTAGAATTGAAAAGGCAACCATCAACGATGTTTTTGTTTGAAAAATATAAAAAAAAGCTTTCTTTTTCCCTTGGCGTAATAAATAATGTATTTTAAGCACTCATTTGTCTCTTTCTAAAGGGCATTTTAATCTTTAAAATTTAGACAGATTAAGTTAGGGCAACTTTATTCTTCCAAAGTATATAATTATTTATGTCATGATTTGATTTTTAAATGGATTAATTTTATAATCAAATTAGGAGGATCATTTTGTAATTTACCCAAACTTTAAGGGGAAAAATGTAATTTATCTGCTAGTCAAAGGGGCTTTTTGTTATTTAACCAAACTAATAGGGTGATTTTATAATTTACCCAAACCTCAGGGGGAAATTGTAACTCGTCCTCTGGTAAAGGGAGATTTTTGTTATTTAACCAAACTACGAGGGTGCTTTGTAATTTAGTCAAACCCCAGGGGGGGAAATTGAATTCGCCCTTCAAATTTTTACTTCTCTTAACTTTACTAATATAATCATGCGTGATACACAATTAGTCCATCTTTAATAAGTAGGTATATAAATTGAATAACGTGTGTGATATTAACTAATTTAGGTATTATACCTTAACATTCAAAATAAATTGTACATTAATCAAAGTGAACCGTTCTAATGTAACGGGAAGGATATTATAAAAAAAAAAAAAAAACCCCTTATCCGACAATGGGGAAATACTGCCATTGATTATGAGATGATTTTGATCAAATAAATTGCCTATATAGCTATCAAATAACCGACGGGTCGTGCAGTCCGACGTTTTTTTCTCTCTTTAGAAACAAGTGATGCTTTTTCTTTAAAGAAAAACTAATCAAGTTTACCACAAAAGTATCGCGTGTATGTTATCAAATATTGCGTATCTCGTATAGTTTCCAATTAGTTTCTTTAATGCAGGATGACTCCCAGCTTTAGACCTTGTTTATTTTTCGGCCTTGTAAATATCTTATTTTCTGGTAGCTTTCTGGCCCGGAAGGGGAGAGACAACCATCGGATTGCTCAAGTTCGAGCAGCCATATGGGAGGCTTGTGGGGATTCTGGAGCTATCATTGTGAGTAATTAAGTACTCCTTACATCCCGATGAAAGAGTCACGAGATACAACTCCAAACAAGATTCTAGTCTTCATTTGGACATACAGAGTAGTAATTTCTTTAACTATATCACTATGTCCAAGGATTCTGGGATTGATGTCCGAGGCCAATTTGGACATAATAGAGCATAATAACTTGGACGGATGACCCGAGAATGACTGCCTATTTAAGCGGTAAATTTTGTTACAATACAATACATAATAAAAGCAACTCAAAATTAATACATTCAGCAAGACATCATCATGTTTCCCCAAGGTGTTGGAGCAAAAATTAGCCTTAAATCTTTGGTTCATCTGCAAACAGAGGTTGAAGACGCTTCATTACCACAGAAAACTGACATGCCGAGTATATCGATGCTGTATCTTGCCAATGGGTGGTTGTAGATCCTTAATTGTGCCTTTAGAATAAGGGAATTTTATACTTTTAACTCTTTTCGTCTCCGGATTGAACATAAAGTACTTATCCTTCCCCTTACCGTTGTGTCCGCAGAAGATTAAATCACCTTCTTTCGACTTGGGATGCACATTAGAGATATGGACTTGGAAGTCGTGTTTAACTTGATATTTCTTCCTCCAAGAATCGGTTTTTGCCGAAAATTCCCATACTATTACTTCCTTACTCACCTTCAGAGGTTCCCACTGTACTAGGCACAAACTTCCTTCGAAATCAATCACTTTAGCAAACCGGAAGCTGTAGTCATGTTCTACGTTCTCGCAAAATTCCCCAGGACATTTGATGATTGCATACGTGTTCTTCTCAAGGTCCAATGAAACAATCTCTTCTAAGCTCCCCAACCATCCCCAGTAGACATAGTTATTTATCAAAATCACCGAGAAACCGGGTCTAACCCCAGGCGATGGGAAGTCTCCCACATTGATTTCTTTCCATCTCAACGAGCTAACACTACTAGTAGTGAAACAACAAAATTTTGCCAATCTTACATGATTGTCCCAGGACGACGGATCCCCGCCGGTGTAAGCCACCACCGTGTATTCTTGGGTGGAAGCGACATATCCATAAGTGGCTATGCTATGGAAACCAGGGCACACCGGCAATGTATGTACCTCACCGGTTCTAGGATTGTAGAGGTAAACACTCTTGCGATCAGGATTAGTCCAACAAATCAAATCGCAAGTAGTCGGCCTGATATTTTGAAGGAATCCCGTTTTTCTGCCTAAGTTTGGTGAACTGATAGAGGTAAATATGTGGTCTCCTTCTTCCCTGTCTTCTATCATATTATGGTCGCAAATCGAAACCGTATAAACATCTTCTTCTTTATTACTGTTCTTTCGCCAACGGTCCACAAATAGTAGGTTGGAGTTTCTGAGCATGAAATTCCGACGGCCGGCGATGAAAATCGGGCCGGAAATGATTTGGTACCACGTCTTGCAAACTAGTCGACAATTCGACAGAGTTTTAGCGTCTAATCTTATGAGTATATCAGCAACGAGGTCACTGGGAATCTCCACCGATCTCACCTTGTTCATAATTATTAAGAATATAACGCACGAAACTGGAAGGTTAACAATCAAGAAATTAAGGAATTCGATTGATTTGTCGTACGTAAGTGGACATCTCTCTATTTATAGATATTAATTAATTTGACCTTTTCAAAATAGGAAATTAATTCCGATTCTGATTCCGATTCGGATTCTGATTCCGATTCCGAGTCCGATTCCGATTCATATTCGAATATGAATCACCCAAAACATGCAACTCATTCTAATTCTAAATAACGACCAACAAAATTATTTTTAGAAAATATAAAGAACTAAAAATTAATGTTTAACCGAAAGAAAAAGTATTAATTAACTAAAAAGGGACAAAATTAAAGTAGAATAAGTCCTCAGTTGAAACTCTTGGTTTATACTTTTTAACCAAAAATGTTATCTCTTCTTTTACTTGATTCATCTTTCTACAACCATTATCATTCTTTCTTCTTAAAATGTTATTTAATACGGATGGTGTTATTTGCACATATTATGTGCAAATTATTGTGCACATAATAGAATATTTATATTATGTTTTACCTAATTACCCTTGACTATAATTCCAAGATGGAATGACACCTAGATAATTAATAATAAAATAAAAATTATGTAATTATTTTATTACATTTTAGTTTCCATAAAGTGTGTATGTTTACACGGTGTGCATAAATATTCATGGTAATACAAACAATATTCCTATTTTAATTGATGGAGGGATGCTTTTTTGATTGATTTTTTTTTTATTTCAATTTCAGTTACTTAATTTTTTTTTTTTGGATTACTTTGTCCGTAATAGCATCCATTCATACCATATTTAAGCAATGGATGATTGCTTTTTTATTCTTTCAATTCGTTTTTTTTTTTTTTTTGAGTGAAATCCAATTCGTTCACTTCATTGTTTAATTTTCTTTTTTTTCATTTTTATTGTTTCAATTTATTTCTCGCATGTTGTAATCAATGGAGGAGTGCCTTTTTGATTGATTGTGTTGTTAATTTCAGTTTCAAATATTTAATTTATTGTTTCGATTTCTTTATCTGTAATAGCATATTTTGTTCTTGGCTATATAATATCAAGTTTATTTATTTATGTTTAAAAAAAAAAGTTTATTATTTATAAAAAGAAAATAAAACCCATTATGCTTCACTTCTCTTCAATGTTTAACAAACCGGATCAGACGCTGAACCGGTCAAGCTCAGGGGTCAAGGTTCAACCGGGGTTCATGAATCGAACCGGGAGTCAAACCAACGACGTCATTATGATGTCATAAATATATTTAAAATATTATATTTTTCATAATTAATATATAATTAATTTTTATAATATTAAAAAGATAATTTTTAAAAGGGACATTAATATTATAAATTATCTAATGTCTAATTTATCATATGAGTATATTTAGCCTAATGGCTAACCACTTTACCATAAGAGTTTCACTCTTCTTCAAGTTGCAGGTTTAGTTGCTGGATGCTACATCTTGGATTCTGCCGACTGGCGATTCGGCTTCGTTAAACGGTTGTCGGGAATCAACTCAGCCCTGGCTGCGGAAGCACTAGCGGCCCTTGAAACCCTCAGCCTAGCCGAGCAGCTCCACCTCATCCCCTCCGGTGTGGTGGGGGACTCCCAAACTATCATCCACAGGACCACAGGGAAAACTCTTGCGAGGAATATCGTTCGGATATTGGAACCCTAACCGCTGACATCTGTTGGCTCATGACCCTCATCCAGCTAAGGGCGCTCACGCGGATTCGGTGCGTGGTTTTGGCAAGACTTGTGCCATAAGATACAAATTCTTTGAGCATGCTTCTGATTGTACAACAAAATTATTCCCTACCACGTCATCTTAATGCAGTACCTCTTCAAACAAAATTTAAGGAATTTTATTTGTTTTCAAAATATTAGGGTCTCTTGACGCGCGATAATTAAAGTTAACTAAACGTGTTTTATTTATTACAAACGATACTTGTGTTTTAAGATAGCTGCAATACATCAAGAGCAAAACTCGATGCAGCATATGTTAAAATCAATACGTGATACTTTATCAGCTAAACTCATAGTTGCGATAGTTAAACTTGACACGCCCGAGGATAAACTAAATATACAATACATCAGAGTATAAACTCAATAAGCGATATTTCAACAACTAAATTTATAATCGTGGTACATCGACAACTACACTCAATGCATTAGAGGCAGAAAACATAAGTGGTCCATCATCTACTAGATTTGATAGGTGTGTTTTCATAATATAATCACGATAATTCGAAAGCTAAACTTGATACACTTATCATCGGATTGTCACATCTTCAGATACAATTTGTTGTCTTCAAAATAAATGTTACTATACATAAAATTATATTTTATTTCCAAATTTACCCACATGATTAATTATGTAGCACTTTCTCGCATAATTAATTCTCCCAATATGTGCTACTTAGGTTCCGTTCCGTCCCCCCACCACAAAAAAAAAAAAAAAAAAAAAAAAAAAAAAAAGAAAAACAAACAAACAAAAACAAGGCCTTCTTAGGACAACACCGAGAGAAATATAATTTGTAATGTTCGTTCTATTAAAAGAAATTATATTTTAAAAATGTAAAATTTATTATAAGTTTCAAACCTACAACACATAAAATAAATAAATTGCTATCATTTTTTTTCTCCCATATGTATAAAATAAATTGAGAATTTTATAACACAAATATTATAATTACAGATATAAAAAAAAAAAGAACAATCTAGTTGAATTTCATAAAGATACATCTTGTCTTTATGAGTTATTTACGACAACAAATGAGTTAGCATCCGTTTGATAAAAATTAATGCTTATATCTGAATGCTTAATGCTGAAACCATAGTGCTGAATTGATTAAGCACTTAACATCTTAATGCTGAAATATATTTTCTGAACCTCTGAATCGTAATGCTTAATCACTCGATCTTGTTTGAAAAATACGATGATCTTATTGCTGAAAATTTTAAAATATACCAGTTTACCCTTATATTGAATTTTTTATATTTATATATGTGAAATATCAAATTTTATTATAAAACATCAATTATGATTAATGAAAAATATAAAGAAACAAAATAAGATAAAACACATGAAATTGAATGATGAAAAAATACAAAAAAAATAATTATTACAATTTATTAAAACCCCTAATAATAAAAAATGAATCCATTATTGTAGTCTAAAAGAAATTAAAATTTTTACAATAAATTCATATATGATTAATAAACTATATAAGTAATATAAACATATCGTATGGATGAGATTTATAAAAACATGTAAATGATATAATTTATTAAATAAATTTTTAATACCAAAATACAATGGCAAAAATAAATTAAATTTTATTTGATAATATTATAATTAAAAATTTTAAAATACGTGGTATGCTAATGAAGAAAAATTAAAATTATTATTATAGTTAAATCAATATAAATAAAATAAAAGGGGTAGTTTTGAAAATCAAATATGAATTATTTAAAGAATTATTACGTGGAGCATTAAGCAATAAGCAATAAGCTGACTTTTTTCGCTTAATTTTTTGTAAAGGAAATAAGCAGTGCTTAAACGATTAAGAGGTTTGAGTTTCCGTTATCAAACACTCTAAAATTCATTATCTCTTAATCAAATAATTTTAAGCATTAAGTTAGGTTATCAAGCAAGCTTTACTCTCAATTAAGAATTGCAAATATTAGTTAAAAAGTAGTAATTGAGAAAAGAAAATGATTGAATCATTTTTGTTTGCTTATTAATTTGGCATGGAATACATCATGTGTTAGTAAAAAATAATCACAAAACTCAAGTTGAGAGATGAAATAAAATATTTTAAAGTTGAAGACTAAAGCATGACATAGTCAATGTTAAGGAACAAATAGAATTATTTAATTTATCATATACTGTAATATAGAATAGAGCAAATTATAATACTAATAAAATAAAATAAAAAATTCATAATATTTTTTAAACTCAGAAATAGCAAAGTTGAAATATGCAATATGCGTCACAGTTGATGGGTCTGCAGAGATAAGAATCGAATATCTGACCTCTGATGACCTTCTATTTTTATGCGTCACAACCGATGGTCATTAGTGTTCCTAGCACATCACGTGTTTGATCAAATACCCGTTTTGATGATATGGTTTCCGCGAGATATCTGTTCAACGAAATGCCTGACAGAGATTTGGTGTCATGGAATTCTATGATTTCAGGGTATTCTCAAGTTGGGTTCTTTGAGGAATCGAAGAAACTGTACCGGGATATGTTGAATTTGGAGGGAATTAGTCCAAATGGGGTCTCTGTGCGCAGTCAAATGATCTTATTTTAGGGATGGATGTTCACAAGTACGTGATAGAAAATGGGATTGAAATGGATATTGCACTCTGTAATTCCATTATCACATTGTATTCAAAATGCGGTAGCTTGGATTATGCCAGCGATTCTTTTTGATGGAATGAGTGAAGAGGATGAGATTACATATGGTGCCTTATTTCAGGTTACATGGCTCATGGTTTTACTGATGAAGGCCTAGCCCTGTTCAGGGAAATGAGGAGTCCCGTATTGAGTATTCGGGGACCACCCCACCCCCTAGATATACGCTTCTGGGTGACACTATAATTCCTTTGAAGATACCATTCATCTTTCTGATTTTGGTTTTGTATAAATTAACTTTGCAATTGCATACTCTTAGGCCAAATTCAATGTATGGCTAAATGGTCCCTTGAAGGTGTTATAGTTTTTCCCATTGTTTAATAGTAAAAATATAATTTTTTGGTAAATGATGAAAAAGATAGGGATTATATTTGCATATTTTAATTTTGAATGATCTATTGCACTAAAAAGGTAAGGTAAATGAAACGATTGAACAAAATAATAAGTTGTACTTAAACATTCATAGTAGGTTGTACATTGGTCAATGTGAACGAGTATTTTTTTTAATACTTATATTAGGCCCTAAAAGTTTAACCTAGAATTGAAACTGTAATAACAAGTCCTGAAAATCAAAACACATATACTACGAGTTTATTAAGGAAATTAAATACCCAATCACATTGAAAATCTTACACAGAATGGTTTTTTTTTTTTTTTTTTTTCTTTTTAACGAACAAAAAGTATTAATTCATTTCAAAGTTGATATGCATCTAAACATAAAAAGATAAAAGCATGCTAATTGGTCTCATCTATACTTGTTTCCATCAACAAATGAAGTAATATAAGTGGGTTACCGGTTAATATGCATGTTTTTATATATAATTTGCCCCGGAGAATTAATTATTACTTTATTTACTTTGGCAATAAAGTATTTAATTAATAAGTTATTGTTCTGATATTAACATTAGTCATATATAAATTAATGTTATAAATAGTGTAATTTTATCTTTTAATTCAAGGGAAGTAAACGGTTTGATTAAAATTTTAATTAAAATAATTTTTTAAAAAATGTTTATTATTGTGATGATTTAGATATTTTAGCTTTTGTAATGTGAAATTAATCTAAGCAATATGTTCTAATTTTGTGAATAATATTTAGGGTCCGTTTGGTTGAACAAAATTAGCATTGAATTCGAAAATTCGATTGTACACTCTGTTCCTACATGATTTCCTATTCTTTTTCTTCTGACAATTAAGGATTAAGTCTCCAAATCCATAAAGTTTACCATTATGTTCTAATTGAAAATAGTCTCATCTCTATATTTGACATTACATATTATGTTCTAATAAAAGAGTCATGAAATACAGTTATTTATTTGTCACAATGTGCAATTTTAAATATAATTTTTCCGCTAAAATGAATGGAGTAGATAGTATATACGTAGAGAAATAAATCAACATATATATAAAATGTAGTTAAATGCTCACATTGAGATTATTATTATTATTTTAAGGAGTTTCATGTTCGACCATTTATTTGTCACAATGTATATTGGCATACCCTTCGAGGCGCTCAACGCATGATATTCAAGGATTTGAATATGAAAATCCCGGCGCCACCGTCTTTCCTTTGTTGGTTTCATATGCGTTTGAGAAGATGGATTTTAGTCCGTCAAATCTTTGACTTACGTCTCTCATACAAGTCCGTTAATTAGTGTACAAAAGCTGTTAAAGTGAATAAAATTGCAAAAATCTGAAACATTGTGAACTAAATTTGTTAGTTTTAATTAAAAGAATGTGAACTACGTACATTTGCAGGTAAAGATTATTAGCTAAAAACGTAATTTTCCAATTTTCAATTTTAAGTAGGATGTGGGTTAAGTGACAAAGGTCCATTATGTTGCTGGTTACACATATTGCTTTTCATTAATGTCATAAGAATGTAGAGTAAGGATCACCGTTATACTACGTTATTTCACTAATTTAAACATAATTGAACATAATAACTTGAACGGGAGAATGACTGCCAGTGATCTTCAATAATTAATCTCTTTCTCATCTCATTGATTCGCAGAAGAGAGTATCTCTTTTGATTCATCTGCAAACAGAGGCTGAAGAAGGCAGCTTAATTACCCAAAAAAACTGACCTCCTGAGTATATAGATGCTTGATCTTGCGGATAGGAGGTTGTAGATCCTTAATGGTGCCTTTAGAATAAGGAACTTTTATACGTTTAACTCTTTTCGTCTCCGGATTGAACATAAAGTAATCATACTTCACGGTATCTTTGCTGAATCCATAGAAGATTAAATCTCCTTCTTTCGACTTGGGATGGATATAACGGATTTGGGCATGGAAGTCTGGTTTAACATGATATTTCTTCATCCAAGAATCGGTTTTGGCCGAAAATTCCCATACTATTAGTTAGTTCCTTTCTCACCCCCAGAAAGCACAATTCTACTAGCCACAACCTTCCTTCGAAATCAATCATTTTAGGATTAGTGGCGCCGTTGTGATTCGCGTTCACTTGAAATTCCTCCGGACATTTGATGATTGCGTACGTGTTCTTCTCAAGGTCCAATGAAACCATCTCTAAGTTGTCCCGCATTTTCCAGTAGACACGGTTCTTTATCAAAATCTCCCCATAGCGCCTAACCCACGGAAAATATCCCACGTCGATTTCTTTCCAGCTCAACGAGCTAATACTATTACTATTATTGAAAGAAAATTTCGCGAATCTTTCACCGCCATCTGCCTGGGCCTCGGTGGTGTAAACCACCACAGTGTATTCTCCGGTGGAAGCAACATATCCGTACGCAGCTACCTTAGAAACCCAGGGCACGTCAGCAATTAATGTATGCACCTCGCCGCTTTTAGGATTGCAGAGGTAAACACTCTCGCGATCAGTATCTATAAGCCATAAAATGGACAGAAAATCTCTAATCAATCGATCATCTGTGCTCGTATTACCCAAACAAGAAAGCAGTTGTTGCAATTGCTCAGAGCACACACCCGGAATACCCGAAACAGGTGCCGAATCACCACTGCCCACCGTGGCACCTTCACTGGTCGCCAGACAGGCCACTGCCCGCGCCTCAGCAGCGCGAGGTCGCGCCGCACCTGCTGCCGGTCCGCCTCCTTTCCCACGGCCAGGGCCGCGATCAGGGTTGGCCTTCCCACGGAATTGAGGCCGTTCTCCCCACCATTCCGGATATCTGGATATCCATTCTTCCCAAAGCAGGTAGATTCCTCATGCCCAATCCTACTACAGTAAGTGCAAGTGACATTAGGAAGGAATCATTTCATACTCAGAAGTACCTGTATGCGGGGCGTTCACAGCAAAAGTCATCACATCCGCCCGGTCATATTTGACAGAACTGTTCCGGGTCTGTAGTTGCTCCTCTTGATTCATTGCCTTAAACGCCCAATCCAAGGTGGGTAGTGGATTTTGCGCCAAAAGTTGAGAACGAAGGCTCGCAAATCGCTGCTGGTCGGTTCCTTCATCAGCCATGGTGAAGGAGATCGGGAGGGGGCTCGAAAAAATCACAGGTGGAGGCTAGGGTTTTTTTATTTCGTGGCTCTGATATCATCAAAAAATATTTTCCTCTCTCAAAGTCAACTTCGAGTTGGCTCGAGCTCGATATTGAATCTCTTTATGATGAGCTTGTACAAAGAGTTTATATACAGCTAACATACCAAACCTACGAGGCCCAAAATAATATACAGCTAACATACCAAACCTACGAGGCCCAAAATAATACTCCACTACAATATATATTTAACTATAGAATATATCCAACAAAATCAATCAGTTGACTATCATTGAGGTTGAGGCGGTTGTCTTCCGCACAAAGTTCCGCAGGATATTTGATGATTGTTCCAATGAAACAATCTCTAAGCCCTTCCCCCAGTAGACATAGTTGTTTATCAAAATCTCCCCAAATCGCTCAGCCCCTCGCGGAACACTTCCCGCATCGATTTCTTTCCAACTCAACGAGCTAACACTACTACTATTAGTGAAACAAAATTTCGCCAATCTTATCAGGGACCCCTCCATGGAGTTGTAAACCACCACGGTATATTCTCGGGTAGAAGCCACATATCCATATGCGGCTACGGCATGGAAACCCAGGCACGCTGGCAATGCATGTATGCCTCGCCGGTTCTAGGATTGCAAAGGTAAACACTTTTGCGATCAGTACCAGTACAACACAGCAAATCGCAAGTAGCCGGCCTGAAAATTGGAAGAAGGAAATGTGGATCTTTTCTACGTAAGCCTAATGTTGGTGAAGTGATAGAGGTAAAGACGTAGTCTCCTTCTTCCCTGTCGATCACATTATCATCGCAAACCGAAAACGTACAGACATCTTCTTCTTCCTTCCGCCAACAGTCCAGGAATAGTAGGTTGGAGTTTCTAAGCATGAATTTCCGATGGCCGGCGGTGAAGATCGGGTCGGAGATTATTCGGTACCAGGTCTTGCAAACCCGTCGACAATTCGACAGGGTTTCAACATCTAATCTTGTTAGTATATCAGCAGCAACGAGGTCACTGTGAAGCCCATGAATCGCCTTCCTTTCATCCTCCGATCTCAACTTCAACTTCTTCATCATTAAGAATTTACGTTGGAAACACATAATAAATTAAATAATCTAAGAATATAATGTAAGCAAAAAATTAAGGAATTCGATTTGTCGTACGTAAGTGGAGATTTTTTTTTTTTTTTTTTTTTGCCAAGTGGAGATCTCTATTTATAGAGAATAATTAATTTGACCTTTTTTCCAACTCATCAAAATAGGAAATTAATTCTAATTTCAATTCCAATTCCAATTCAAATTAGAAAACAAGTAGTCTATATATTCGAATATGAATTGCCCAATACAATCAGATTACCCAAAACATGCAACTCATTCTACAATTCTAAATGCAAACGACAAACACAGTTTAATATTTTTAATTATAAAGAACTAAAAACTAATGTTCTAGGGAAGAAGTATTAACTAAAAAGGGACCAAATTAAAGTAGAATAAATGTCCAAACCAGTTTATTATGGAGAAGACCCAATCACATTGAATCATAAATGTTATCGTGATTGATCTATCAAGATTATGCATCCCACCAATTATCGCGTGTAACTTATGACGTTTACCGGTCACTTTCATTGTGCAGCGTATATGTCAAAAACTTTCCCTACCATATAAGGGATAACAATTCAGACAGTAAATAGATTGACGGGTCAATTTTAACTTGTCAAGTATGCGTTGTGTTTTCATATGTATCACAGCCTGATAGATTACTAATTGATGCATAATTGCGAAGAAATGACAAGCAAAAACGAGATGGAAGCTGCAGGATCTTCGCCGCTGTCCTCAATAATTGGAGATTCTTCCTATCGTAACTGTACAACATACTCAATTGTTGTTCAAATATGAATGATTGACAAAATAACATTACTTTAATTAGATTCAGTGAACAAGACAAGACCGAAGAGAAATGGATAGAGAATCTGGTCCGGATTGAACAAGACCAATCATTCGAGAACTACCCTAACACACCACAATCAAGTCAATATGGGACAAAAGATCATTCCAACATAATGGAACAATAGATGACTGACCAAATTCATGTAGGAAAACATGGTATTAGGAAAAATAAATTGCGAAACCCCTACGAGATTTGTCAAGATTACCAGCAGATTTTGAGGTTTTAAAAATGGTCACACGGAATTTATATTTTTCAATTTTAAGTAGAATGTTGGTTAATTGACAAAGGTCCATTATATTGCTGGTTACACATATTGCTTTTCATCAATGTCATAAGAATCACCGTCGTTTTTAACTAATTTGGACATAATATTAACATAAGACTTGAGAATGACTGCAAGTGATCTTCAAATGCGTAGAAAAAAGGTGAAAATTCAAGTGGTAAATTTGTTACAAAATCATACGAAATCAATAATGCATCTTTTAATTTATATTAAAATCTAAAAATTTATTGAAATTGTAATAATAACTAATAAGTCCTGAAAATTGTAAGCACAACATATAAAAATAGTCCTGAACTCAAAACATAAACTAGTGTGAAAATTTTGAGTTAACAAACGAATCAAATTAGCCAGCAAAAAATTAAGTATCTCTTCTGATTCATCTGCAAACAGAGAGGCTAACCTGAACTGAAGAAGGCAGCTTAATTACAACAAAAAACTAACCTGCCGAGTATATAGATCCATTATCTTTCAGATAGAAGGTTGTAAATCCTTAATGGTGCCACTAAAATAAGGAGATTTTATACATATTTAACTCTTTTCGTCTCCGGATTGAACATAGAGTACTTATAACCGCAGCCTCCATAGAAGATTAAATCTCCTTTCCAAGACTTGGGATGCATACCATTGATCGTGAATGGGAAGTCATGTTTAACGTGATATTTCTTCCTCCAACAACCCGAAAATTCTCATACTATTAGTTCTTTACTCACGTTCACAAGGTACCAGTCTACTAGACACAAACTTCCTTCGAAATCAATCAGTTGAGCATTATCGAGGCCCTTGTGTTTTGGTTTCGCGATAAATTCCGCAACACATTTGATGATTGTATATGTGTTCTTGTCAAGATCACTGTGAAGCCCATGCCTCTTCGTGAACACCTTTATGGTATGGAATTCTGAGCTAGCCTTATTTTATGATATTTGCTACGCTTTTAACTTAGACATCGTGAATACGTCATTTACAAATTATTGCTCTATCAATAATATTAAAGTAATTGGGCCTTATTCCAAACCCATTATATCGTTATTTTACAAATTATTGATCTATTAATAATATTAAAGTAATTGGGTCTTATTCCAAACCCATTATATCGTCATTTACAAATTATTGCTCTATCAATAATATTAAAATAATTGGGCCTTATTCCAAACCCATTATATCGTCATTTACAAATTATTGCTCTATCAATAATATTAAAGTAATTGGGCCTTATTCCAAACGCATTATATCATCATAATAAAGGGAAACAAAAAAAACCTATACTAATATTAGTCTATTATAAGAAGAGTGAAACTCGTTAAAGAATGTAAGTTGACAAGAAAGAATTGAGGTTTGCGGAGATCGTGGGTTTCAGCGTCGCAAACGAGCTGACAAGGTTTGGAAAACAATGGATCCCGAGGAGGATAACACTATCACCATGGATTATGGGTTTAGTTCTTTCTCCTCCGCAATTTTATATTCTTTGAAATTCAATGCATTTTTTATTCTCTGTTACATAAATTTATCAACTTTTTGCCTGTTTGTTTATCTCTTAAAGATTGACTTTTGAATTTTGCGGTAGAATGTGGTGATTCTTCCTGAAACCCCTTCTGTTTTTCAAGCTCAATTTCGACCCCAAAATCCACATATTTCTTGGGTTTTAGGTCCTTATTTGCTCCGAAAGATCGTAGAATTTTTGGGTAAAATTGGCCAAATTAGAGGTTTTGATAGTATTCAAAAATTTGGGGCATTTGATATTTTTCAAACAGATAAAAAGTTCATTGGGGAATGCAAAGAAAAGGAACTTATCTAGTAATATTTTGGCCTAGAATTGAAGCTAACCAGTATAATGTATATATAGGGCCAACTACTAACTAGGCAAGCCCAGGAGTGTGTAACATAAAAATTTCAACCAAGATGGCATCCTTATGAATCATTCGAGATCAAATAATCTGTATCTATGTACTAATGTAGTATATCCCTACGAGATCAAATCATTTGTATCTGTGTACTAATGTCGTATATCCCGTGTGAAAGGGTACATGTGGTACACAAATACACAGAATATCTTGAGTGCTAGACAAGCAAGATCATCTCTGCTTGGTTTTTTGTCATCATAATAGTTTCACCTGTCTGTCCAAATTGCAATTTGCATCAGATGGTAAATATAACAATTGTGACACAGAATTGTGTTTACATTGCAACTTTCAATGTTTGTACTAAGAGTAACCTTTCTTTCCCCTTGCAGAGTGGAGGACAACAGGGAAGATGATCTTGAGGTAAACAGGCTTCAGAAATCTTTTCGTTTTTGGAGACTTTTGAAAATATGTTTACAAAACTTAGTTTTGGAAATGACTTTTAAATCTGAAAAGTGTATTGGGTAATGATGAAAAATGAGTACAAAATTCAAAACTCCAAAAACGTTTTTACACTTTGTAACGCATTTGCAGATTGAAGAAGAGAAAACTGCTGAGAATGAAGATGGAATCCAAGAGCATGAAGAACTTCATCCTAAAGATTCTGAAGAAGACATGGGAAAGGCAGGGATGGAAAAAGATGGCAGAAAAACTGATAAATACATGACCAAGTATGAAAGAGCTAGAATCTTGGGAACACGCGCACTTCAAATCAGGTTTGATTTCTCTAACTTTGGCGCCAAAATGAAAACATTATTTCATACCACCGTTGCATTCGCATTTTTAGTCCAACAGACCAATCAGAACTAAAATGAATAAATATGACCCTCTACTTTTTTTCATCACTTTAGCAAGAAATTTATGTTTTTACCCTTTAAATAATACATGTTGCATAGTTTCAATATATGCAACAGGTGCATGAAATAATTTCTCGCCAAAAGTGTCTCATTGCTGGTAAAGATTAATAACTTTTATTTGTATAAACAGCATGAATGCCCCTGTGATGGTTGAATTGAACGGCGAGACTGATCCTCTTGCGGTAACCTTCTTCTTGTTCTGAATCCTGAATCCGAGTGGTTTCCCCATATACTTTTTCAAATTGCACTAGCTAGTTTAGCGGTCTTCAAAAGATATTTTTTGACTACGCCAGTGCGCGTGTGTCCAGATAGCAATGAAAGAGCTTCTCGAGCGCAAATTGCCCTTATCGATCCGCCGGCACCTGCCTGATGGAAGGTAATCAATGTGTTTGATCTTTTACCAGTTTTACCTCTTTCTTTCTTCTTGCACTCTTTACAGCAACATACAGCTTTACTGTTTTACTGAATGTGGTGAAATTGGATGTACACAGTTATGAAGACTGGGCAGTGGATGAATTAATTCTACCTGAGAATTAATTAGGCACAGAAAAGGGAGTGGAAGAAACATTGGATTGATGCATGATTTATTTGCTTAAAACTTTGAAAATTAGATAATAATTTTAGTTCTACAACAAACTTTGTTTTTTTCTGAATTCTGACTTAGAAGGAAGATATATAGGGTCTTGCATATTAAGAATTATTATTGTTCTTATGAGATTTATCCGAAAGATGATTTGAACATACATGTAAAAGACCTTTAAATGTCTTAGTAAGACGAGACGAGTAGAAAACAGAGAAGTATTAATTAATATTAAACAAAAAACAAAAGAACACCTAAAAAAGAATTGAAAAACATCTTTAAGAAGATATAGGAACACCAAAAGACTTTGTTATTGTTATGTGATTCATCCCATTTGTTTCTTATGGGGTTGAGGGGATGGCTCAGGTCATGGGTTCGAATCTTGTGGGCTGCAAGGTAATCGATATTAAACTAAGGAAGGTAAGGATTAGCAGTAGGCGCAGAACTACATTCAAGTCGGGTGGGACAAGCTTGATAATTTTTTATAAAATAGTCTTGATATTTACAAAAAAAAAAAAAATTATAAAAGTATCGTCCCACCAAAAGTTTTTAAAAATACTGTAATAATTTTGGCTCACCAGACATGCAGAGCTTGTTTACGCCTCTCATTAGCAGCATTGGCTTGATACCTTGAAACATTAAACTAGCATACATTGGATGACTAACTTTCTGATTAATTTTATGTAAAATATCCTGGCACTGTTTCTTAAACTTGTACGAAAGCTTTAAGGGTTCGTTGACTCAATTTATTATATAGTTTTCTGTTCACCCGCACGTAACTATACTTCTTAAATATGGTATGTTTTTTATCTTGTAATGCTAATTCGGTCAATAAAGGCTGATCTTTGAGTAGATAACACACTCTATTACAAGGAACTATAGGGAAAGGGAGATTTTCTTTTAATTTGTTGCTTGTTTGTCATGGCAATCTGTTTCGTTATAAGAGTTTTAAAATATGATTTCGAGAAGCTAAGTAACCGAACTCTTTCGGAGATGGAAGAACTCAATTTGTGTCATTTTAAAAGAGTTCAGAACTACACGTGTTTGTGAGTTTTAAAATATAAAATCAAATACAACTCTTTTAGTGAGATGAAAAAAGTATTCGTTAACCAATTTAGTTATTTTCCTTAAATTAGAGACTAACATATATTCAATGTGTTCATTTGTTTTATTTAAGAACATCGGTATATATATTTTGAGTAATGATACACTCCTTAAATAATCTTCTCAACTTTCTTAACTCAAGTGAGGTGTCACGCATTCATTGGATACACTTTTATAAAATAATTATTAATACTACATTATTGACCAATGAATACATAATACCTCATTTGAGTTAAGAAAGTTGAGAAAATTACTTGAGGAGAGTATCATTACTCATATATTTTCCTAGAGCAAAATAATTGGACAATGTGTAAGTTTCAAAGTAATTTTAGTATTTTACTTTGCTTTCAGCAAAATTGACATCTAAACTAATTCACATTTGTCCTTAGGTGTAGTTGGTGGAATCCAATGAGAGACCAATTAAGTGCATGGACCACATGAGGCTGAATCACATGTTCATCAAATTAATGAAACGATGTATTTTCACATTAGATCGAATAAGTTAGACGTAGTAGTTAAAGAAAGCAGGAATTCTAGGCAGCATTTGCTTCCGACAAATGGCTAATGAGTCTGATGTTTTTGCCCTAAAAGCGACAAATCAGCAATCAAAACCTAACCAGGAACAAAGAACAAATTGAAAAGACCATTGCCATTTCCACGTTTGACAAAGCCATTGGTACTTTGCTGACAATGGGGTGACGTGTTGTGGATTGCTATAAATTGGATGTACACATTTATGAAGACTGGGCAGTGGATGAATTGATTCTACCTGAGAATTAATTAAGCACAGAAAAGGAGTGGACTCCCCTCCAACGGATGGAAGAAATTGACATTGGATTGATGCATGATTTTTTTGTTTAAACCTTTGAAAATTAGATAATAATCTTAGCTCTACAACAACTTTTTCTTTCTGAATTCTGACTGACTTAGATTGATGAAGATATATAGGGTCTTGCATATTAAGAATTATTATTGTTGTTTCGAGATTCATCCAAAAAAGATGATTTGAGCATGTACGTTAGAGACCTTTAAATGTCCTAGTAAGATGAAACGAGTAAAAAACATAGAAGCATACTAAATATTAAAAAAAACAAAGAAAGACCTTAAAAGAATTGAAAAACATCTTTAAAAAGAGAGAGGAAGACCCAAAGACTTTGTTATTGTCATGTGAGTCATCCCATTTGTTTCTTATAGGAAGAGGGGGTTTGAGGGGATGCTTCTGGTCATGAGTTCGAATCTTGTAGGTTGCGAAGTAATCGATATTGAACTGATGAAGGTAACGATTAGCAGAGGGGTGGAAGTGCGGAACTACATTCAAGTCTTGGTGGGGTGGCAAGGGGCAATTACCCCACTAGGGTTGATAATGTTTTATATCATAATCTTGATATTTAAAAAAATTATAAAAATATCGTCCCATAGAAAATAGTGTAAATATTTTGTCTCACCAAACATGCGTTGAAACATTAAACCAACATACATTGGATTTGACTAAATTCTCATTAGTTGCGTATGTAAAATATCCTGCACTGTTTCTTAAACTTGTACGAAAGCTTTCAGGGTTCGTTGACTCAATTTATTATGAGTAATTTATAGTTTGCTGTTCGTGTTGATGTAGTAGATTGTCCCGCACGTAACTATACTCCTTAAATTGCTCTTAAATATGCTATGTATTTTTTTTTTTTAGCTTGTAATGCTAACTGTCAATAAAGGGTGATCTTTGAGTAGATAACACACTTTGTCTATTACAAGGAAGTATATAGAGAAAGGGAGGTTTTTTTTTAATTTGTTGCTCGCTTGTCATGGTAATCTGTTCCCTTATAAGAGTTTAGAAATTTATAAGTTTTAAAATATTATTTCGAGAAGCTAAGTAACCGAACTCTTTACGAGATGGAAGAACTCAATTTCTGTCATTTTAAAAGAATTTACAATTTGACGTGTTTATGAGTTTTAAGTTATATATAACACTAAATACAACTCTTTTAGGGTATAAAAAGAGTGTTCATTAACCAATTTAGTTATTTCCCTTATCGGAGACTACTATTCCACGTGTTCCATTTGTTTTATGTCATATCATCAATATATATATTTTCCTAGAGCGAAATAATTGGACAATATGTAAATGTTAAAGTAATTTTAATATTTTACTTTGCTTTCAGCAAAATTGACATCTAATTCACATTTGTCCTTAGGTGTAGATGGCGGACCAATAACATGTTCAGCAAATTAATGAAACGATGTATTTTCGCATTAGATCGAATAAATCGGACATGTGATCTCGTCCCGTCCTGAGCACAAACCCATTCTCTTGTTGGTGGTTGTTAGACCAAAGCTGTAGTGATGAAAAACCCCATCACAAGAAATTAGACCAAACTTAGGAATACATTTTGGCCATTAAAATACCAAACACAGTACTAGAAGTTAGCAGCAACTCTAGGCAGCATTTCGTTCCGACAAATGGATAAGGAGTCTGATGTTTTTGCCCTAAAACCGACAAATCAGCAATCAAAACCTAACCAAGAACAAAGAACAAATTGAAAGACCGTTGCCATTTCCACGTTTGACAAAGCCATTGGTGCTTTGCTGACATTGGGGTGACGTGTTGTGGATTGCTATAGAGAAACCTAGACGTGGCCCATGATGCTTGGTGACTCAGCTCCACATGTAAAGCCCTTCAATTTTTTCCTTTTCCTTTCTTTTTTGTTGTTTGTTGTGTCCTTTACCTCGCCCCAACAAAAATTATTAAAATCAATTCATATCGTGTCCGATTTATTGAGCTTGAGTTAGCAGGTTCTAATGTTGACATCCCTTAATCTTAATTTTACATGTTTTATTATTCCTGTTATTAGTGTCGACTCATTTAACTCGCGAATATTTTGGGTTCATGTCATGCTTTCGTGTTATATTATAAATTAATCGTGTCTGGTTCAAGTAGGCAAGTTCATGTGTCGGTATTCTCAATCATAACCTTACTCGTGTAATTATTCGTTTAATTCGGGTTGACCCGTATAATACGCAAATCTGCCAAGACTAAACTCTAACCTAGTTATATCATGTTGGGTTATTTCGTGTTTCCATGTTGGGTCACGTTGCCATCCCTGCTTAAAACTAGCACAACACACTAATAAGAATGAAGATAAGGTCCGCTTGGCGCACGGGAATGGGAATGGAGAGAATGGAAATCTAATTCTTAGGATTGAAATTTCTATGTTTGGTATGTATAGAAATTTAATAGTTTCAACTATTATATCATAATGAAATCTAAGATTCTTTTAATGAGAAAATTATTTATTCCGGGATATGAGATGTACCTCATTCTCATTCCCATAAAGTCATGAGATTCCAATTTTTTTTTTTATAGCCTTACAAGTTAATTGCACTATTACTCAATAATTATTTCATTTTGTACCATCCTACATGGTATAACTGGATGCACTCAATAATTTCTCCTACCTCAGTGATTTTTTTTTTTTTTTTTTGGTCCATTTCATTTGCTTTGGAATGTACAACATTTGTTGGTAGTGATTACAGTGACTGATTATTAATGTAATAATAATTGAGGGATTTGTTTATGTTTAAATGGCTTGTATTGGGAATCTTGAAAAAGCTATTTACATTATGTTTAAAATAACATCACTTTTTGGAGTGAAGGGGGAAAAGTGGAATCATTGGCTTTCTTTTTTAATCACAAAATTGACAACTATTTTTCTTGAAGTGGAACCTTGACAATTGTTAATACATTTTTAGTGTCACTTTTTTATTATTAAATTTACCTTAATCCATTGGCCACTCAAGTTTATTTCAGGAGGATAATGTTCTTTTTTTAATAAATAAAAAATAAAAATGAAAACAAAAACTATTTTCCCTCTTTGGAAAAGGCCCTATGTCAA
This sequence comes from Leptodermis oblonga, assembly GCA_016801395.1. NCBI lineage: Eukaryota > Viridiplantae > Streptophyta > Magnoliopsida > Gentianales > Rubiaceae > Leptodermis > Leptodermis oblonga. Next base: position 3,290,921 of record CM028755.1, read on the forward strand.
ATATATGTGATGTTGCAATTTGAATAGAGTTAACTAGGAACTAATCATTGCTTAAAGATAAGATGTTTAATAGGTCTTTCATATAAGTCAAATATTTGATTCTTATTTATCCTAAATTAGTTCTTCATTGCGATAGGAGAAGAAGTAAGACTTTAATTGAAAAACATATATTTCAATCACGGAATAATTCAGTCATGATGATAATTAACTCTTTTAATGGAGTCATTGTATAACATTCAGACATACGACCATAGTTTTACCCTAATTAAACAAAAATACTATGTTTCGTTACAAAATCATTCGTTCACTTGGTAGTGGCGTATCTTGCATTATTAATATCTTTATCGAGTAAATGATTGGTTTTAGTAGTAATATCAATCTAAAATATCTTTATTGAAATTTAAATACATGATAAAAAGAATATTTTAAGTAAAGTATATCCATCAAACCTTTAAACAATAACTTAAAAACATTTAATAATGTATTCATAAATAACACTTATTTTGAAATACACTTTCCAAAATGATGATGATTATTATGAAAAAATGGGGGGGAAAAAAATTGCTGAATTGATCCATCATTCAATTTGCACAAATAAGATATATCTTATCCATAAAAAAAAATTAAAAAATCCAAAATCTTCCAAGTTGGTGCTTTTCATGCCAAGTGGCAAATATAAAGCAAATTCTACCCAAACTGGCAAAGTTATTATCATCAAATAAACAAAAATTCTTCTAAAATAAGAAAGAAAAAAAAGTGCACTTTTAGTTTTAGAGCGTGAAGCCACCACTCCTACGTTATACTCATCAAACTTTTCACCAACTTTTCCAAATTCAAGTAAGGCAACAAGTAACGAGCTAGTGCCTCAATAGTTAGAGTGCAGGGTAAGCCACTCTAATGTCAGGGATTCGATACCTACCTTTGTCAATTCTGTCTATTTATAATTCAAACCTGACATGATTTTGCAGGAAACTCTCCACTTCATTCTTTCTCTCCCCACAACTCGTATTTCTTTATAAAAAAAAAAGTAAGGCAATGAAGCTTTAAAAGGAAAAAAAAAAAGTAAATTAAAAACTATTCTTATATATCCACTAATTAACCAATGAAAAATATAATAATAATGGTGAACCCGATTTGACCTCCGAACTAACTCAATAAATCCAGGCCCAACTTGAAGTCCAATAGGGCGAGACTAATAGTCGAGCCCGAGAATCAAAAGCCGCAGCACCCAACTACTCGGTTGAGTACAAATAATAAATGTTACGCTGCTCACGTATTATATAACTATCATGTTATTATACGGGTTCATAATATATTATTTTTTCTGTCACAATAAAATTTAAAATGTCTATTTTAAAAAGTATTTTCCGCCCTAACCACATTTTATCCATAACCAACATTTTTGGATAAGATTATGAGCCAAAAATTTGGGACTAATAGTGGATGTGTAATTGGATTTGGATTTAAATGATGTCTAATTCCCAAAATATCCCCCACAAAAACCACCTGATAAGTGATAAGCACAGCCGAATCGGATTCCCTATTCACTTATCAGTTCTCGATTCTTCCCCTGCGCGTTTTCCCACTCTCCAAAAGACGCGTTGATCTCCTATATCTATTACCACCTCCACGGTGTACTCGATAAGAAGGAAGATCCTCCGCCCTTTTTATTAAATCTTCGTTCTCATTTCCTCAGCCTTTCCCAAGTCATAGGGCCAAATATGTCCGCCACCGCGACAACGCCTCCGCCACCCATCGCCACTGTCGCAAAACACACACTCACGTAGTACAATCCTTACGTGTCTTAATGTGAAGAACCCACCTCAGAATTTACCCCCTTTTTTTCCGGAGAGCTTAAATTTTCATTCTTCAATTTTAGTTTTTTCTTTCTTGTTGGGGTTGTGAAGCTGCATGCGAAATGGGTGCTAATGAATCTTCGATTTTATCTGAGCCCGATGGGTTTCTCAATCCGTCGATGAAACCGAAATTGAGTGACATCCCGGAATCTTGTGTGGCTTCAGTCTTGTACCATCTGGACCCGCCGGAGATCTGTAAGTTGGCCCGGCTGAACCGATCTTTCCGGGATGCTTCCTCGGCCGATTTCATCTGGGAGTCTAAATTACCATCCAGTTATGCCTATATTCTGAAATTGTTGCGGAAGGACGAGAAATACCGGTGTTTGACGAAAAGGGATATTTATGCTCTGCTTTCTAAGCCCAATTCGTTCGATGATGGCACAAAGGTTTAATCTTTGTCTACATCTGAGCTGTTTCCTTTACCGTTGGGTATAGTTTTATGCTTTTTACATGTTTTTTTAGGGTTTATTTGTGATTAGGTACTGATTTTGTGTATTGGGTATGAATAGGAGGTTTGGATTGATAAGAGGACAGGAGGGGTTTGTTTATCGATTTCGTGGAGGGCTATGACCATAACTGGCATTGATGATCGGAGATATTGGAATCACATTCCCAGCAATGAATCAAGGTGGGTTTTTTCCAGGAATTTTATTACTGTGTGTTAGATTGTGGAATTGCAGTTTTTTTTTTTTTAGCAATTTGACCTGTGTTGTTGTGGGATTTCCGTTGTTATCTTCCCTTTTTTCTTTTTTTTTTTTTTTTTGCCTTGGCCAGGAACTGCCTAGTTTCGTTTGCTTCCCAAGGAAGTAGTCGTTATATGCTTTTCTTGAATTCTTATAAGATAACTGCGTGAGTTAGCAGAGCTGGATATGTGTAGGAAAAACAAGTTAGAAGCCATGGAAAAGGTATCTGCTTCTTCTCTTGCTCACAGTGAGATCTCAAATTGAGAGAAAAGCATTTTGGGATCAGGTGGTTGGAGATTCTTGAATTTTTCAGTTGCCTGGTGAAGATGGCAATCTCTGTAGATAGGGTCAAACATAGAGTTGTATTGGAGGTTAAAAATATGAGATGCAATGTTACTACAGTTTATTATTATTATTATTATTTTTATTCTTTTTTTTTTAAGTTTTAAGGACTGATTATGCTTCTTACCTGGATTTGTGCTGATATTCATGAATGTGAAGAATCAATCTCCTGTGGTGTTTTAGTTCCTTTACATCTGTGGAGGGTTTCTATACAAAAACTGTACCTTTACCTAGTTAATTGAGGGGGTCAGCACTGGAAATTTCTCATGCTTTCTATAAGCACACAAGGGGCCAGTGATTTGACATTGTGCGTGGTTTAATAAATTAAACACAACATTTTGAGGTGACCTTGGTGGAAATCCTGTTATGAACAGCAAAGACAGACGGATAGGGTTACTTATTTGATGAAATAAAGAGGGAGGGTTGTCTGTCTATTCTCAGGATTTTTTTAATCTGCAAGTTGATGATGCTGTTGTGTGCAAACTGCATCCTATTAGTGAGTTGACCTGCTTAGTGTTTTTTAAACTTCAGCCCCTGTTCGTTTTGGAAATGATTATTAAACGGCAAATGTATTAGAAATATAACTAGGTATATCGAAATGATGAGAAATTAGTATAAAATTCAAAACTCCAGAAATATGTTTATGAAAATATGGAACCGGGCCTCATATTCTCTTGAAAGAGTCTCCTTATGCTGTGAGCTGGCATCCCCATCTCACTTTAGGCATTCGTTTAGTTATGAGACTAGGAATTCACCATTTACTGGTGTTTGCCTGCTATTTTTTGTTGTTGATTCCTAGTGGAAGCATGATTTTAAGTTATCTGACTCAGGTTTCTTCCTTCCTGTAGATTTGATACCATCGCTTATCTCCAACAAATCTGGTGGCTAGAGGTTGTAGGGGACTTGGAGTTCCCGTTTCCAGCAGGGACATATAGTCTGTTTTTCCGCCTTCAGCTGGGAAGGGCAAGTAAGCGACTGGGCCGACGGTACTGTACTTGTGACCACATACATGGCTGGGACATAAAACCAGTTCGGTTCCAGTTATCAACTTCAGATGGTCAGCACGCCGTGAGGCAGTGTGTGCTGGATAACGTAGGAAACTGGGTATACTACCATGTAGGAGATTTTGTTATTGAAGATTACAATGCGCTTATGAAGATCAAGTTTTCTCTTTCTCAGATTGATTGCACACATAACAAAGGAGGGTTATGTTTAGATTCAGTTTTGATTTGCCCTTTTAGTTTAGGGAAGAATTTGGATCTCTATCTTAGGCAGTGAAATGGTGGGGGTGCTCCAGGTAAAAACATAAAACCAGAGCCTATCAAAAATGCAGTCGCAGATTGGCTTTCTGTTCCTGGGAAGAAGAAGCAATCTCTGTGTTTTTTTGGGGAAGTTTTTGTTGTTTCTTTCCATTTTTGTTTGGCTGTGGTTTGTTTCTGCGAGTTTTTGTAACTTCTGTAGTTGTAAATTTCTGTAAATATTCATACACAATGATGTGTTTTGGTTGGTTTTTGAATAGAGTAAATCTCTTTGTTCTAGTTTCTTGTTCAATAGGCGGAGATATCAGATAAGTGTGTTTTCTTCCAATATAGGCGAGACTTGTTGTTTTAATATAATTATGATACTATAGTTAATCTCAATATTTGGAGAAAGTTAATATTTCAACAATATACGTGTTTGGAAAATGTACACTTATTTTACTGGTTGCTTAAACGATACACTTATTTTACTGGTTGCTTGATACACTTATTTTACTGGTTGCTTCAGCATACACGATAAATACTGTTTTAATACTACAACGGTAGTTTAAAAGTTTAACTCGATATTCAGTGTGTGCAAGTTCCCCATTAAAATTTTAATGCGTTTGATATAAGTTTTTATGTGTTTGATATAAGTTTTTGCGGAATCGTTTAATCTTTGATGCGATGTTCATTTACAACGAGGCAGCATAATTTTAAACAGAATGGAACCTCGGAAATGGACCAGAAAAAAGCAGAGGCTGCAGATGTTGTACTAGGTTTGACCACTTGTTTTCTGGAACTGAAACTGGTTAAGTCTGGGATCTCCCAGAAGATGGATATGGAGAAATCATTAACATTTGTAAAAAGGGCGTGGCAGACAAATGGCATTTGCTGCCCTACACCCTTACCCTGCGTCTATAGCTTTCCTATTGGATAGCAACACTTGGCTTGAGTACGATGTTTGCTCCTACTCCACTCACTGCTGCTCAGTATCGGTGACAATTTGGGTCGTGTTTGAATCAGTGAATCTATGTGATAAGTTTGTTTTGAGTTTTTGATTTGATGGTATATGGTACATGGGACTCAGTTAAAAGGTTTGTGATTTATGTACTATACTTATATGGTATACAATAATATCCGAATGATAAGACTCTCTTTGTCTATAAGATAGATCAAAGAGCACTATAGAAAGGATAACATCAACACAAGATAACAGACCCTTTTAACATTATTCTACATATTACTACTTTCTACTTGTTGGGTCGGCTACAGACACGATCTCAGTGACAAATTTGATTGATTCTCTCTATTTTATAGGTACTCAAGTCCATTTGTCGGATTTGACTTTATCACGTTTTTTGTTAGAAATTATCAAAATTTGTCTTTTAATGGTGATAATTCAAATTATGTCGGCATTAACAAATTCACTTATAACGTGTTGGTTCTATGTAGAATTTTTATATCTTGTAATATATTTAGACCTCATCCCTGAATCAATGCTCTCTCTGTTCTTTTTCAAGTATCTCAACAGTCCAATCCTTTTATTCTAAATAAATATTCATTTTCAAGTTTCAATACAAAAATTTTAATTATATATATATATATATATATTTTTTTTCGAAAGCTATATTTATTTATTTTATAAATTAGTGTGCTCATCTAATATCTGACTTGGGATATGTTAAAAAAAAATGAATAGAGTATTTCATAAGACAATGACCAACCATTAAGCTCAACAAATATCTTTTTGTCACGCTATAAATGGAAATGAAATGAAATGCAATATAAACTCAAATTGAAATTCGAAGTCAAATGGGCCTTTGTGGTTTGTCCATCTACTTAAGCAAAGGGCATGTTCTTTAAGAAGTTTTCAAAACAATTTTGAAAAAAAGTTTTCAAACATTTTGGTTTTAGACCAATTTGTAAAGAACATGATTTTCAAAATAGTTTTAAAATTTGTGTTTTGGCAATTTTTTTTAATTTGTTTTTCTGTAACTCCCACTTTCACCTTTTGCACCCCTTCTCTCTCTCTCCCACCCCGGTTGTGTTTTTCCATCTTCCCCGCACCCCCCCTCCCCACCCCTTCGCGACGTGTCTAAACGGAAGACCCAGATCTGGTTTGGAGAGAAAGAAGAAGAGAGTGAAGTAGAAGTTTGGAGGAAGAAGAAGAAGAGAGTGAAGTAGAAGTTTGGAGAGGAAGAATAAGAAGAGGAAGAAGAAGAGTGAAGAAGAAGGAAGGAGAAGAAGAATAGAAGAAGAAGAAAACAGAATGAGAAGAAGAAGAAGAAGAGAGTGAAGATGAGATGGCGGCGTGGGCGGCGGTGGGCGGAGGCCGGAGTGAAGAAGAAGAAGAGGAAGAAGAAGAAGAAGGAAGGGGAAGAAGAAGGAAGGAGAAGAAGAAGAAAAAAGTGAAGATGACATGGCGGCGGTGGGCGGCAGTGGGCGGAGGCCGGAGTGAAGAAGAAGAAGAGAAGAAGAAGAAGAGGAAGAAGGAAGGGGAAGAAGAAGGAAGGAGGAGGAAAAAAAAAAAAAAAAATTTCAAGTCTCAATTTGGTTTTCAAAACTTGGTAAAAGAACAAGCTTTTTAGACATTTTGGGTTTGAAACCCAAAAACTTGCCAAAAACAAGTTTGAAAAGGAGCTGCCGAACAGGCCGTGATTGCAATTCTCCACCAACAACCATCGAGTTTTGAACATGTATAATTTATATGAATTTTAAGTCTTAAGGTAAAAAAGTTGAAATAATTAATTTGTCATAATTTACGAATTATATATTATTATATTAATAAATGTGAAAAAAGTAAAAAAATTTGAAAAGAAATTTTATTATTGAACAAAAATAAATTTTAAAAGTGAATTATTCTCGTAGAACAGAACAGAGGGAGTTAAAGAAAAAGCCATTCATTTGTTGCTTTTATTGTCTATTTAGACTATTGGACCACATTCACATTAATTTATTTAGGAATGTGTGGGGTGCCATGCTTAAAAAAGGTACGATTCAACAAAGACGATTTTCACGGGCAAAGAAAGAAATTGTCAAAAAAGAAAAGGAAAGAATGAAAGAAAGAGAAAAAGTGTACGAAAGCATTCCTACAATGCCTTTACCATGTTTTCGAAATTTCTATTATATCCCTGAAGTATATCATTGATACGTCACACGTTAAAAATAGTTATTTTGAATTGAATTATAATACGGTAACGTCGTTTTGAGCTCTGCATAAGAATGTTAGATTGAAAAAAGTTTTATTTTTGCCAGTGGCGAAACCTAAAATTATATTTTAAAATAAGTTTAGTGTATAAAAATTTATGAAAATAACAATAGAGAAAGAAAATGAAATTTATTTAATAATTCTTTACGTTTTTCGCTTTGAATGGAATTTTAGTTCTAATCAATTTAAATCTTACTAATACTTAAAAAAAATAATAATCACAACATTAATACAATTTGCCTATGTGTTGTGAATCTTATTAATACTTAAAAAAATAATTATAATCTTAATACAATTTAGCTGTGTGTTGTGTATTATTTATGTTTAATTTATAATTAAAAATGGCGAGAGCACATTATACTAATTTAACAATTTTTTTAAAAAAATTTGACCAAATATATAAAGGGTGGTGGGGGCCATTGGGGGCACGTGCCCCCACTGTAAATCCGCTAATGATTTTCGCACAAAAACACTTTTTGTTTACCTTCAATAGCTCGGCTCAAACCTAAATTTTTTGTTTACTTTAATCTGCCAATTCAAAATACAACTCGATTATCACTCTAGAAATTGCTTCTTTATTTTGTGTTTGTGTGATTTAAATTCTTGAAAATTAAATAATTAAAATCATAATCCAGCAAAGGAATGACATGCTGGCAAGTTATCTCCTAACCCATAACATAAAGCCCAAAATTCTTTTGTGCCAAAACCCATCTTCACTTGATCCACAATATTATTCACAAGCTTGCTGCATTAAATATGACAAATTACATTTGCCTCCCATGAAGTTTAACTTTATTATAAATCATTTTTGTAGTTTAGGATAGTTCAAATCTTTCTAGTTGACAAATTTAAAACATTACTTTTGTACTCGGTATGAAATAACTTTATTTCATGTATAACATTTAAAATTTGAACTTTAGTTTAATTTTTCATTTGTCTTATTTTTCAATACATTTTTGTACACGTAAAAATGCACAATAAATTAGGATGTTATCTATTAAGTCAATTTTATGTTTAAATATATTAGTATTTTTACAAATCACTGTAATTAGAAACGAGGTAGTGCCCCAACAGTCGTGGCGTATAGAGGGCTATTCAGATGTCGATTTATACCTCTGCCATTTAATTGATTATTAATAATTTTTTGTGACTAGATATTTCTTGTAACTTCAAAAAGGGGGAGAAAATTCTGTAATTATTTTAAAATATAATTGATTGATTGGTAATAAATTTAAATATTGGGGTGGTAGTTATAATTTAGTAATAATTAAAATAATTAAATTAAATTACCGAGCCATATTTATACTGCATCTCGAATCGCGAACACTGATGAGAAGATATTCTGATTCATCAATCGTTGTTGCAACCCAACAACATTTCCTCCTCAATTCTCCGCATTCGCTACTCTTCATGGATATCAACACTATCTTCAATTTGTTCCCTGCTTGATACTTTTGCTGCTTCTTCGTATTAACGCTGGTATGATTCTTTTCCTTCTTTTTGTTTTTTCTATTTGTGTCCCTTTTTATCTGTGTCCGCGTGCGTGTCTGTGTTGTTTTTCTTAAAGATTGATTCTTTTGCGCACCCATGAGGACCACAATTGGGTTTTTTTGTCGAATGGATTTCTGGGTTTTGATTTATGGGTTGATTTAGGTACTTTGTGGCTTGCTTGCCCAAAAATAAGCATCTTTGCGCTCGTTGATTTGAATTGTTTGAGTTGAAACAAATTTCGAATTTCTTGGATACATTCTTTGTTGAAATTACTTGCCCTTTTTGTTGTTTGAATTGCCTCTGTCATGCTCTTTTGGTTCACTTCCCTCTTCTAGGTTTTTCTGCGTGTAATTCATGTGCTTAGAATCGTGGGTCTTTTATTCGAGTTTTTTTTTTTGGCGTTTTTATGGTTGGTTTGTAATTCAATTGATGTGATAGTTTTCCCTATGCTCTGTGCTGGCGTGTTATTGTCTTTAATGTTGGGTTTCATTGTTCATTCAGGTCGGTGGACGGTTTGATTGTTGGCTGAACTGATCACTCCAAAAATGGACTCTTGTATAGATTTCTTAGAATGCCTTGAAACTGATATGGTGCTGAATATCTTGAAGTGTTTGGATGATCCAGCTGATCTTGTACGTGCCAGTATTGTCTCCCGTGATTGGCGAGAATTTGGTGAGCTATAGAAGTTGCATTAGTTATTGTTTCTATTCAACACATGTTTGAGAATCTATTTTTGTGTTGCTGTTGTTTAGTATGTTACCTCCGTGTTTGTCTTAGATGATCATTCTCTTTATTGTTAGAAATAATCTGTTCTTATTGCCAATTTGGAAGACTGTCTCTGCCTTTGTATAAATTCTGTTACCATCCTTCAAAATGCTATGATTTGGGCTATGGTGAGAGGACACAGGTAGTTTTTCTTTCCCGTGAAAATACCTTTTGGTTTTGGTTTTTAGTCTTGTAATATTCGGGCACATTTGAAAGCATCCGAGTTAGATTAGGTGGTTCCGTGAACCCTTTAATATTGTTCAAGAGAAGTACTTTATATATATATACACACACATAAGCTTCACAGAGAAAATTCATTGCCTGGAGCACAATCTATTCACTATACTTTTATCTACATTTATTTGAGATTTACAGTGAAAGGTCATTGACAATATCAGTTTTTTTTCACGAAGTTTTCTTGTGTTATATTGGTAAAACCCATGAAACATATGTGCTCTATAAGTAACTAGAGAACCGGCTTCTGAGAAAGAAAAATATATATATATATTTCTGAGCTCTTCAGGTTGAATTTTTGGGTTCCCTGAAAATTATTAATACGAACTCTTTGTTTGCTGATGTTATGCTGCATGTTTCTCTTCAATATAGTTGCTGACTTCTTTGCTCTCCTTGCTTTGGGTCTGAGTCTTAGATGTTAAATGTGTTCACAAGCACTAGTTCATATTCGAGAGAGTGAAGTTTGACAGGAACTAACATCAAAGGTAATATTGGGGTTGTCAAAGTGACAGAAGATGTGTAAAAAGAAGGAGAGACTGATAGATGAAAAATTGGATAACATAATGTTTGGGGACTCACTGGCATTAGTGACTGATAGTTGTGAATACTGTTATAGGATTTTCTTTCGCAGAACTAGGCATCAAATATTTGTTTTTCTGATGATCTCAATATGCACTTTTGGAACATCTTCAGTGCTTAGAATTTGCATGTCTTATTGGGAAATATCATGTTAACATTTTAGCTACTGACCTTCTCGTCTCTTTGAAAGGAATCCAGAATTGGATTCAATTTGTAACTCCATATGGGATAGTATTGATGTTTGGACCAGCATTTATTTCTGCTGCTTCTTTTTTTCCCATTTCTTGGAAAGAGAATACAGAGAATAATAACGGGAGAAGCACTTTTGATGTTTATAACAAATTTTGGGCCTCTTTGCAGTGGTTGGCAGTGAGCTTTCTAAGCAGCTCTGTGTCGGACAGTTTGCTCAACTAGCCAATGTTGTAACTGTAACCGAACCTGATTGTAAGAAAATGAAGTTGGCAGATGTTGGATCTAGCAGGGCCATGGAAAGGGAGATTCTTGCAAGAGAGCATAAGGCTTATGCAGCTCTACTTCACGCTCTTACGAAACTAAAATCCTCTCCTGTTGAATGCATATCGGAGGCATTTAGTGCTTCTAGCACAGATAATTATCCAGATGAAAGCATAGTTAATACACTAGAACCAAGAGACAGGTTTGCAAGGAGAGCGTCATACTGGTCAAGTACAGGGCAAAAAGATCCTAATGTTCCTGAGACTCTGATCTACAAGCTAAAATCTGATCTTTGTGTTCTTACTGAGATTGACATACAGCCATTTGAAGGTGAATGCCTTCCTTTTCTCCTTTTTTCTTTTTGGTATTTCTCCGATCCATACTTGCTCCTGTTCCACCAATGTTCAAAGTTGATTATGAAATTAGGAAAATATTATCATCATTTACTGACTCATTATCAGCACCGCTAATGTTGTCGCATTACCCTTGGCAGCCTTTTTCCAATTTGATGACCCAATATATGCTGCCAAATCAGTGAGATTCCGGATGGGTTATCCCAAATCTAGGATGGCGGTAGAAAATTACGAATGCATTTCATTACAGGAGCCTGCTGATGACATGTTCATATGGACATACACATCACCAGAGTTCACAATGACTCAGGTATGTTGACAAAGTTCATGGTCATCTTGGGCATGCATAAGTTTAGAACACATCACCAGTCATTGTAGTTATTCAATCGTGTACGGTTTAGAACATAAGTTCCAAATTTATTGCTTACTGCAGTGGAAAGTTTGAGCCTTGAAATTGTCTTTTACTCATTACCTTTTCATTTCCTATGTTGGAGTGGTGTTGTTGAAATAACTTTATATGAGCAGGAAAACCGGTTGCAGCAGTTCAAGTTCCCCGAACCTGTTCTTTGCGTTGGTGGATTTTTGCAGATCGAGCTGTTGGGACGCGTTCAGAGGCAAGAAATGGATGGCTTATTCTACATATGGTGAGTCTTGAGTTTGTTGCTTGCATCAATGAAGATTCAAGGTCATTCGTTCCAATCTCATTACATATATGCATTTCGTATGCAGTGTTTCTCATGTTAAAGTTCTGGGGCGTCCCTTGTCTCCCGCATTTCACGCCGAGGTCCTCGAACCCCCTGGGAAGTTCCTTCTGAAGTACTACCCTGATGTTCTGCACCATACGTTGCAAAGCTCTGCTGCCAAGGGCAAAGAGCCCGAGCCGCCAACACACCTGCTAACATCGGATGAAATGATGTGGGGGCATGTAGGTCTGTTGCAGTATCTGATGGGAAGTGGCCAAGAGAATGATGATGATGATGATTATGAGGATGCTGCTGATTGGGATGAGGAGAATGAAATGGATCGATTTGTTCTCTGAATCTTGAATGTTTCTCCTTTCCCCATTGTATGAATTTTTCTACTTATATTTTATATTTTTAAGATAATAATGACAACCTTAGAGATTCAAAATGTTTTTTTTTTTTTTTTTTTTTTGTTTCTGAAATTATGTTTGAGATTTGAGAAACCTTATTGATGTGAGCGTAGAAATCAGTTAACTATAAACTTACTCCTGTATGATAATAATTTCTTCCTCGGCTGGTGCTCTCATTGGAGGGCGAATTACGGTGGTCAAATTATAAATAAATTAATGTGATTTTAAAATTTAAAAGTATCTTCTAGAAGAACTATTCAAATTTTGTTTGTTTTGTGTTTATTCTTTCAGTAACAGTAATGTGTGAGATTGATTGGAATTGGGTCAATATTTGACTATTTGAGCGTTCAATCTTCTGTGATCGTTTATTAAATAATTGAGTTTAGAATTTCATTTATATTTATTTATTTATTGAATAAATAACTTAAGCTGAACTTTACCAAGTAAATCTAAAATTTTAATGAATAAAGTTTGTGCTCGTTTTTAGTCATAATTAACAAAGATTTATGACTAAATTACATAGAATTTTTTATACTTTATAAAGTAATGGAACTTATTTGTAATTTGACCAAATTTCAGGGCGTTAAATGTGATTCGCCCATTATAGAATGTTGTTAGAGACCATCTATCATTCTACTGATAATTTGTAATGGGGAACAAAGTTATGGTGGTAATTTGTGACATGGTACAAAAGTGACATGAATTTAACATGTTTTTTGACACGAGTTGACACTGCAGATGTAGAAATTTAGAAAGGAAAAGTCGCAGTTTTGGTCCTTTTAGTTTAGACATGTTGCATTTTTTATCCCTTGCGTTTTATTGGTCCAAAGATAATTATTTACGTTGCATGTCGTTGTAATTTTGGTCCATGTAACTGGTTATTTTTAACCCTTCAAAAGAGAGACCAATGATTTCTTGAGGCCTTCTGAAATGAAAAAAGAAAAAAAACTTTATCGTGATTTTGATATACTTTAGTAGCCCAAACAATAATTCTATCCATCTCCCAAATAAAGGATTTATAAAGCAAGCAGAAACGAAATTTCAGGAAAAAGAAAAAAAAAACCTAATTTTGACAATTTAAACAAAATTAATATCTTAAAAACAGTTTGATTGCACTGGTACAAAAATTTTAAATTTACAACTACCCCACTTTTTTTTTTTAATTTTAAAAAGCCGTTAAAAATCATTAACATCCTATTTTACTATTTAAAATTGGTCATAATCCATCACAAATACCAAAACAACGATACTTTACAAAATTATTTTTGCACCGATGAAATGTAGAAGCAACATATTCAAAGTCACAAACAGAACGAACCAAATGTAAAATTTCCAAATTAGAAGTATATTCACCTCATGAATTCAATGGGTGCTTCATGCGTGCTTTGACCGTCACACTGCGTTTGGGACTTTTTATAACGTCGTCGTTCTTCTAGAATCCAAGCTGGCCAGTCAATGTGTGTCGTTGACCAATGATGCCTCTTTTTTTGCATAGAAATTCTTCAATGGAAAGCATCCTTCGATTCACAACCATTTTCTCAATCTTCTTGTGAAGCACTCATTACCGCTATAAATATCTAGCCAACTTTCCTAAAGGGCAAAAACCTAAGTGTCATACTGTATTCATCTTCATTCTTCAAGGCCTTTCTCCGTTTTCTTGGTATGTAGTTATCATTTATTTATTGCTTTTGAAGTGAATGGACGATCATGGTCTTGTTCGATTCTGTTTATGATTACCATGTTAATGTTCTTGTTTAAATATGGCTGACAATAGTTGTGTGTACTTATGATTCTGCAAAAGCAGACCCCTGCATTTCAAGTGTTTGTGTTAATTAACTTGAGAATTGCATATTTCCTTAGGAAATTTGAGTGCATTTTCTGGGATAACGGCCTAAACAATGATCTTCCTGAAAGTTAATTATCATTCATATATTCATAATATCATGTTCGTCTTGTATACAATTTCATATGATTTCAAAGTGTGACTCTTCTAATGGAATGGGGAGATATGTTAGCTACTCTTTTGATATGCATAGAAATTTCCAAGTTTGAATAATGATCACCGATCGCATCATATGATTTTGTATTGATTTGTTAGTCCATTTGATCAGGTTTGTTGAACTATGGCTTCTGAAACTGCCCATGAGAACTGTAATTGTATTGCCTATGCTGCAAGGGATCCATCTGGAGTCCTGTCTCCTTACGCGTTCAGCCGCAGGTTTGTCTTCTAAGTTTTGTTTGAATGCTTTGTCAGCCCAAAGAAAGATTTTTGTGTTCTTTTATTATTTTTGCTCATTGAGATGGAAAGAAAGATGCAACTTTGAATGGTATCAGAAATCTGCTTCCTAAAGATAGTTTGTAGTTTCAAAAACTCAAAACTTTTTTTATTGACAACATTTTGCACTTAACAGGGCTGTCAGGGATGATGATGTTTTGATAGATATTGCATACTGTGGAGTCTGCTTTGCTGATGTAATCTGGACGAGGAACCATATGGGACATTCCAAGTATCCTTTAGTGCCCGGGTATGAATCTTTTTGATAAGATGTTTCATTAAAATTTTCTTTGTTGTTTGTTCCTTTTCAATGAGTTCAAGAAATTTTCTTTGAACAGACATGAGATCTCTGGTTATGTAAGAGAAGTTGGCTCCAAAGTTACAAAATTCAAACCTGGAGACCGCATTGGAGTTGGAACATATGTCAATTCTTGCAGAGAGTGCCAGTATTGCAATGAGGGGAATGAGGTTTACTGCGTTAAGGGACAAGTCTTTACTTTTGATGGTATAGATTTTGATGGTACCGTTACTAAAGGAGGATATTCTAGCCACATTGTTGTTGGAGAAAGGTGATTAGTGTTTATTTCTACTAAATATCATCTGAAGTTAATGAAGTAGCTTATTTGATACAATTTGAATGTTATTAATTTGCAGGTACTGCTACACAATTCCTGAAGATTATCCTCTGGAATTGGCAGCGCCATTGTTGTGCGCTGGAGTTACGGTTTACACTCCAATGATGCGACACAACATGAACCAACCTGGGAAAACTTTGGGTGTGATTGGTTTAGGTGGTCTGGGACATTTGGCTGTGAAATTCGGAAAAGCTTTTGGTCTGAAAGTCACTGTCTTTAGCACCAGTGAATCCAAAAGGGAAGAGGCAGTTAGTCATCTTGGTGCAGATGATTTCGTGGTCTCATCCGACGAAAAACAAATGAATGTGAGTACCTATCAGTCCTGTACCATTAAAAGAGTCATGTTTCTTGTCTGTTTCTAAACCCGAGAAACAATACTTTTTTATTCACTGCCAAAAATTGACTGCTCCTTTTCTTGCAGGCACTTGAGAAGTCATTGGACTTCATAATCAACACTGCTTCTGGTAACATTCCATTTGATCCATACATGAAAACCTTGAAAACTGGTGGAGTTCTTGTGGTTGTTGGCTTCCCTCGCGAAATAAAGATGAGCCCTTTAAGCTTAATTCCAGAGATGAGAACTGTAACAGGGAGCGTAACTGGAGGAACAAAGCAGACTCAAGAAATGCTGGAGTTCTGTGCTGAGCACAAGGTTTACCCAGAAATCGAAATGGTTCCAATTCAATATTGCAATGAAGCCATTGAGAGGATGATCAAGAAGGATGTGAAGTATCGTTTCGTGATAGATGTTGCAAACTCCCTCAAGCCAGAGGCTCAATAAATGCATCATCATTCTTGTGATGCAGAGATTCACTGGAGGTGAAGAACTACTGATTTGATCAGTGTTGGAGGAAATATAATATACAATAATACAATGTTGAGATACAGAGTTTGAATTTGCCAATTTTTATACATTTTGATCCTGTTTTTGATGTATTCCTTTGTGTGTAATGAAATGCTTGTTCTTGAAGATTGTGCTGAAGATATGTAAGTTAGTCCGCACTATTCTTGAATAAAAGCTAGCAATATTTTCTTGTATATCTTTGGAGCAAGTCTAGTTGGTTAATTTACTCCCATTGTCAGATTTGCCAATTACTTTTTTGTCACAATCTTTCTAAATTTTTAAAAACTCCCATGTAATTCCTAACAATTACAAGAATCCTTCTAAACTTTTTTTGAAAAGACAAATATCTTCCAATTTTTTGACATAAACTGTTGATATTACTTACTGAATCCAACGAAAGGGTCATATTTTTTAAAAAATTTGGTTTGGATATAAGAGTGGTGTTTTTAATTGGCACATTAAAAATTTGTTATCAGATTCAATAAACAATCATTAGTCTCGGCCTCCCTTACAACTTTTTCCTCCCTCCCCCATGGGATTCGACCCGCATGGTGCGGGAAAACTCTTCTGCCTCCTTTCTTTTCCTTTGAGCTCTTAGTCGTTCCCAACTTTGATTGATTGCAGAATACTCAGGAAGTCGTTTTGCAACTTGCAGGTTAGAAAGAATAAACTGCCACTTATGGTCAATGGACTTGATTAATTTTGTCATTTTATTGGATAAAGTAATCATCTTTTGACTGTTTGAGATGGGTTTTTAAAATCAATTTTTAGATCAATGGTAATCTCAGGCTTTTACTTCTTCTTCCGACATTACAACCTACGAATGCAAAGAGGGGTCTTCTTTCTGTGTTTCACATGAAATTTGGGAGGCTTTCTGGACAAAACTTCATTGTTTTCTTGAGAACCTTGACTTTTCTGTGCTTTTAATGCTTATCTTTAATGGCTTATCTTTAATGGCTGTCATCGTCTAGAATGCCTTGAATTCAAAGGGTTGACCAGTTAAACCCCATTATTTTCATTTTCTGCAATTCAAGGTGTTTTGAATTGGATCCTGCTGTCTCATGTTCAAGACCTCTAGCTGTGGACTTTCAGGTATGATGTATGCTTCTCATCTTACTCCGTTGATCTGAACTTGTACTTGTATCAGTGGGTCTACAATGCACATTTTGTACCGCAACCCATAAAATGAGAGTTCTGGGTGTCGAACCCAACACCTCACCCCAACGAGAACCTTAATTCTCCTTGGGTGCTCTTACTTTGAATTGGATATATGATAATGGTTTGTTCATTTGTTTCTCATGATAACATCTGCAGCACCCAATTCTTTTAAGTTATAATCAATCTTTGTACTTATGTTTATTGCCATTTAACTTGCAATATTGGGGTATTTGTATAGAGCATAGGTGAGTAGATCAGCTATGTTGTACTATTTGCAAAATTCCCAATTTTAACAGTTACTATAATTTCCCAGTAATGGTTTCTAAACTATACGGATAGTATACTTTTGGCTATTTTTGTCGTCCATCTATCTAAAAGGATTACTTTGGCCGTGCATTCTAACTGTTGGATGAACATGATGGTCCTACCTAATTTTCAATAGTTGAGTGCTCAAAGTATTAGTAGCCAAAAGTATGCTATTCAAATAGTTTAGGGGTGGTTAAGCTTATTAGCCCAACTTTTATTAGAGGGGCCTAAACAATGATCATCCTGAACCTTTGTAATATGGCTAACATTTTCCCTCTATCAATTTCAGTTATCAAACATGTGTAGCCCTGCTGTGAAAGTTTGCATTCATAGTATACTAACATTGACATTTTACAAACTTCTTAAGCCGTTTGTGACATTTTTCCTTTTGAATCATATGATTTAGAATTGATGTCTTCCTCTTGTTTATATGTTTGTTTCTCTTGTATCCCAGGTTTGTTGAATCATGGCTTGTGAGAGTTCCAAAGGGAACTGTCTCGCCTACGCTGCAAGAGATCGATCTGGAGTCCTATCCCCTTACTCATTTGACCGCAGGTTTGTCTATCTGGTTTTCTTATCCTTATTTGTGCTTAACTGAATTTTGTCATTGAACATTTTTTTGTGTTGCTTTCTTGAAGATGTATAGTTCTGAGAAATCTAAATAATCGACACTCAACAGGTCCGTTGGGGAGGACGATGTTTCACTAGATATTTCATTCTGTGGAATTTGTTATGCTGATGTTATCTGGACAAGGAGTTACCAGGGAGATACAAAGTATCCCGTAGTGCCTGGGTATGTGTTTCATTACAAACCCGAAAATGTTCTTGAATCGGAATGCTTTTTCTTGGTAATCCTGTTTAGAGAAACGTCTGAAATTAACTTTCTAATGATCTCAGACATGAGATCACTGGGATTGTAAGGGAAGTTGGCTCCAAAGTAACGAAATTCAAACCTGGAGACTGCGTGGGAGTCGGAACATATGTCAATTCTT
This sequence comes from Leptodermis oblonga, assembly GCA_016801395.1. Classification (NCBI taxonomy): domain Eukaryota; kingdom Viridiplantae; phylum Streptophyta; class Magnoliopsida; order Gentianales; family Rubiaceae; genus Leptodermis; species Leptodermis oblonga. The sequence goes on from CM028755.1 coordinate 3,309,429, forward strand.
GTAGAGAATGCGAGTATTGTGATGAGGGACTCGAGGTTCACTGCGAAAAGGGATCGGTCTTTACATTTGATGGAATAGATGCTGATGGTTCAGTGACCAAAGGAGGATATTCTAGCTTCATTGTTGTCCATGAAAGGTGAGTCTATAATGAATGATGCTGGCCCAGTTCATTTTGTACAGTTTTGAAAATTATTTTTAAATGTGAAAAGTGGATTAAAATATAAAAATGTATAGTTGAAAAGTAAAAAAGTGTTGGGAATGATGAAAATTTTTGTAAATTTGCAGGTACTGCTTTTCAATACCTGATGGCTATCCGCTAGAGTTGGCCGCGCCATTGTTGTGTGCTGGGATTACTGTTTACACTCCAATGATTAGGCACAACATGAACCAACCTGGAAAATCATTGGGTGTGATTGGTTTGGGGGGTCTTGGACATTTGGCAGTGAAATTTGGAAAGGCTTTTGGTTTGAAAGTCACAGTTTTCAGCACAAGCGAAGTGAAAAGAGAGCAGGCAATGAGCCATCTGGGAGCAGATAATTTTGTTGTTTCATCTGATGAACAGCAGATGAATGTGAGTGGATTTTCCCATTAGTTCATACTCTATAATCTCAAGCCATAATAGCCGAATTGATCGCTTTCTTGTCGCTGCAGGCGCTTCACAAATCGATGGACTTCATTCTCAACACTGCTTCTGGCAACATTCCTTTTGATCCATACATGAAGCTCCTGAAAACTTTTGGTGTTCTGGTGTTAGTTGGCTTCCCACATGAAGTAAAAATGGCTCCAATAAACATAATCCACGGTACCCTCTTTAACTGATGACAAAACAGTTGTACCATTGGACACTTTTAATGGGACAGGGTATTTTCTTAGGGCTAACGCACAATTTGTTAACTAACAATATATAATGTGGCTTCTTTGCAGCTTCAAGATGCATTGCTGGAAGTCTAACAGGGGGAACAAAACAGACTCAGGAAATGTTGGATTTCTGTGCTGCTCACAAGATCTACCCAGATATTGAAATGGTTCCGATCCAACATTGCAACGACGCGATTGAGAGGCAGATAAAGAAGGATGTGAAGTATCGGTTCGTGATCGATGTTGCAAACTCCCTCAAGCCAGAGGCGAAATAAAGTTTCTGTTCTTTTGATGCAGAGAATTGTGAAGGAGATGATGCAGAGTTTTTACTCTTGAGTTGGAATTGTCTGCTATCTCTTTGATAGTGGTTTTCTTAGATTTGAAATCTGATAACTTCATAATGTGATTCTATTATATGGATATAGGTTTGATGTTTATTACCCATTTTATTTATCTCTGTGAATTTCTGCTGCTCTCAAGTCTACTGATTTTGCAGTCATCTCTTCACTGGCCAGCGCCTCCCAGAAATCATAATACTTTTGAGTTCACATGATCTCTCTAAAGGGGCGACTTTTGATTGATTTCAGAATACTCAGGAAGTCCATGTTTTCCAACTTGCTGTTTAGAAATATTAAACGGCCACTTATGGTCAATGGAATTGATCCATTTTGTCATTTTATTGGATAAAAAAATCATCATCTATTGACTGTTTGATATGGGGTTTAAAATCAATTTTTAGATCAATGGTTGTCTCAGTTACTACCTACGAATGCAAAGAGGGTTTACCTAGGCCAGTTTGATGGAGATTGTATCGACAAATTATGGTCTTCTTTGTGTGTTTCACAACAACTTTAGGAGACTTTCTGGACAAAAATTCTTTTTTTCCTTGAGGACTACGGCTTTTCTGTGCTTGTAATACTTTTCTTTAGTACTGCCCTCGTCTAGAAGTCCTTGAAGTCAAAGGGTTGACCAGCTAAACCCATTACTGTAACCATTATCTTCATTTCATGTCTTCAATTCAAGGTGTTTTGAATTGGATCCGACTGTTTCATCTTCAAGGCCTCTGTGAACTTTCAGGTATGATGTATGCTTCTGCTCCGACGTTTTCTTTTTAATCATTCACTTGTATTCTCCTTGTACACATGTATTGTGCTACACATAACACGGGATGAGACTCTCGTTGATCTAGACTTGTATGATTGAGTGCACAAGGAGAACCTTAATTCTACTTGAGTGCTCTTACTTTGAATTGGATATATGATAATGGTGTGCTCATTTGTTTCTCATGATAATATCTGCTTGTTCTTGAGCTTTGACTGTTAATTGTGGCACTTTGATTGGTGATTCTGCAGCAGCCAATTCTCATAAGTTATAATCAAATTTTCTAATTATGTTTATTGCCATTTTAACTTGCAATATTGGAGTATTTGTATAGAGCATGGGTGTGCAGATGAGCTATATATGAAGTTGTACTATCTATAAAATTCCCAATTTCAACAGTTAGTATAATAAACTAGAAATTGGGAACTATCTCATTTCCCATGAATGGTTTCTAAACTTTCGAGGCAAATTAAGTACGTGGCTATTAAACTATTCGGATAGTATACTTTTGGGCACTCAACTTATTTAAAAGGATTATTCTTGGCCATGCATTCTAACAGTTGGAAAAACATGATGGTCCTACCTAATTTTCACATACCCAATTGATGAAATTCATTGAATGATGAAAAGTAACCATTTTAAATAGTTGATTGCTCAAATTGTTAGATAAGAAAAAGTTATGTAGCCAAAAGTATACTATTCTGATAGTTTAGCGGTCGTTAAGCTTATTAGCCCAACTTTTATTAGAGGGGGCCTAAACAATGATCATCCTGAACCTTTGTAATCTGGCTTGAATTGTCGTCTTTTCTTTTGTTTATATGTTTCTCTTGTATCCCAGGTTTGTAGAATCATGGCTTCTGAGAGTGCTGAAGGGAACTGTCTCGCCTACGCTGCAAGAGATCGATCTGGAGTCCTATCTCCTTACTCATTTGACCGCAGGTTTGTCTATCTGGTTTTCTTATCCTTAATTGAGTTTGCAATAATTATATGTCTTGGAAATGCTATTTCACATTTCAGCCAAATGGGAGAATTTTGTGTTTGTTTTGCATTCTCCTACCTAATGAGTTATTGGTGCTTTACAACATTTTTTGTGTTGATTTCTTGAAGATGTATTGTTCTGAGAACTCTAAATAATCAACACTCAACAGGTCCGTTGGGGAGGACGATGTTTCACTAGATATCTCATTCTGTGGAATTTGTTATGCTGATGTTAACTGGACAAGGAGTTACCGGGTAGATACAAAGTATCCCGTAGTGCCTGGGTATGTGTTTCATTACAAACCCGAAAATGTTCTTGAATCGGAATGCTTTTTCTTGGTAATCCTGTTTAGGCTTTGTTCTTTTGGTGACTGGCTCTGTTCTCTTGTGGCTTTTGTAGAGAATCGTCAATTTTTTTTTCCAAAACTTTACACAAAGAAACAACTTCACTTTTTCAACAATTTAAAATTAAAATTTTAAAATTCCCTCTAAATACCTACTCACATAAATTCAAAAAATAACACAATCATTACACTTTTTTATCTCTCACCTACACAATTTTCCAAAAAAAACTTCCCTCCAAAAAATTTCTAACAAAAAACTTTCCTCTAATAAAATTTTCTCTACCAAAACCACAAGAGAACAGAGCCTAGAGAAACGTCTGAAATTAACTTTCTAATGATCTCAGACATGAGATCACTGGGATTGTAAGGGAAGTTGGTTCCAAAGTAACGAAATTCAAACCTGGAGACTGCGTGGGAGTCGGAACATATGTCAATTCTTGTAGAGAATGCGAGTATTGTGATGAGGGACTCGAGGTTCACTGCGAAAAGGGATCGGTTTTTACATTTGATGGAATAGACGTTGATGGTTCAGTGACTAAAGGAGGATATTCTAGCTTCATTGTTGTTCATGAAAGGTGAGTCTTTAATGAATGATGCTGGCCCTGTTCGTTTTGTACAGTTTTGAAAATTATTTTTAAATTTGAGAAGTGTATTGGAAATATATAAATTCTTGCAGGTACTGCTTTTCAATACCTGATGGCTATCCGCTAGAGTTGGCCGCGCCATTGTTGTGTGCTGGGATTACTGTTTACACTCCGATGATTAGGCACAACATGAACCAACCTGGAAAATCATTGGGTGTGATTGGTTTGGGTGGTCTTGGACACTTGGCTGTGAAATTTGGAAAGGCTTTTGGTTTGAAAGTCACAGTTTTCAGCACAAGCGAATCGAAAAGAGAGGAGGCACTGAGCCATCTGGGAGCAGATAACTTTGTTGTTTCATCTGATGAACAGCAGATGAATGTGAGTGGATTTCCCCATTAGTTCATATACTATAATATCTAGCCATAATAGCCGAATTGATCGCTTTTCTTGTCGCGGCAGGCGCTTCACAAATCGATGGACTTCATCCTCAACACTGCTTCTGGGAACATTCCTTTTGATCCATACATGAAGCTCTTGAAAATTTTTGGTGTTCTGGTGTTAGTTGGCTTCCCACATGAAGTAAAAATGGCTCCAATAAACATAATCCACGGTACCCTCTTTAACTGATGATGTACCATTGGACTCTTTTAATGGGACGTGATTATTTTCTTAGGGCTATCGCACAATTTGATAACAGATAATATATAATGTGGCTTCTTTGCAGCTTCAAGATGCATTGCTGGAAGTCTAACTGGGGGAACAAAACATACAAAGGAAATGTTGGAGTTCTGTGCTGCTCACAAGATCTACCCGGATATTGAAATGGTTCCGATCCAACATTGCAACGACGCGATTGAGAGGCAGATAAAGAAGGATGTGAAGTATCGGTTCGTGATCGATGTTGCTAACTCCCTCAAGCCAGAGGCGAAATAAAGTTTCTGTTCTTTTGATGCAGAGAATTGTGAAGGAGATGATGCAGAGTTTTACTCTTGAGTTGGAATTGTTTGCTATCTCTTTCATAGTAGTTTTCTTGGATCAAGGTTTGAATTCATTTATGTTTCTCTGTCCCAACGTTTTTAGTATTAAATGACAGCCACTAAAACAGTCTTGTTTATAATGCGAGAAATAGTTAAAGAGTTATAATTTTAGTGGCGAAAGTAAAATTAGAAACTCAGTTCTTTTAGCGAAATGGACGATGAAGAAAACACAAGATTCATCTAATCTATATGACATCCAAATAGAATGATCATATATATCTTTACCCTCGACAGGTAATATACTTTATTTTTGATCACACGTCCCTAAATGACACGTATTCCTAATGCTTCAAAGGAGAACACTGTCTCTCTACTAACAAAATAATCATGAATATTTTGTACACGTGAACAAATAACAAGATGAATTTCAAAAGTTCACTAGAGAATTAAGAAGTATATGAAAGCTCACCTTCATGGGGAGATCATCAACGAACTTAATTTTAGGAAGGGAAGTTGCAACAACAAGATATATTAATGAATCAATAATTCATAACATTAATTTATTCCGAAAACCACAAACACCAATGCCATATAATTGTACGAAGGTGCGCCTTTTACGAGTATAGTCTGTTTTGTTCAAGAGGTCTTGGATTTTGACTTCTTCAACCCCTCGTTCAACAGCTTCTCTTTCACCTTTTCCACCTGTATCTTCTTCTTAAGTGACCCCATATTCTGTGTCAAGAATGATATACGTTAACAATTAGTAACTAATAACTAAAACCTTTATATATAGCTTTGATATATGTTATCTTCTATATTCATGTTCAATTTCACACAAGAATCGATCTTATAACTGTTTATGAATCACAACTGATAAATTATTAGCTGGTTATGAAGTAACTAATGAGAAGAAGAGGTGAAAACGAAACCTGGTAACACGACATGAGAGAGGTGATAAGTCCTAACAATCCAGTCAAACGAGGATCAATAACTTCCGGTGCCAGTTCTAGCAATCCAACCGCAACACATACATCTGTTCCGCCTTTAACCGGTGGTAAGTATTTCTCAAGTTTAGTCTGCTTATAGTCAAGAATATCCTCAAGTGCTTCATTCTTCCCCTTGTCCTTCTTCACTCCTAAACGCCCCATCTGAACTTTCACACCATCAAAATGCATGGCCAAATTAGTATTAGCTACATCCATGCACAAATCATCTGTCTATTTTTATCTTGTTTTTTCTATCCGACTACCTAGAGGAAAGCACGTCACACCGGTCCTAAAATTTCAGAGGCTTAGGGCAAAATGAAGAAAATGGGCCTCAAAGAAAAATATAATACGATAATTTAGTAATTTATATTATTTTTTAAAAAAAATTTATAACGCGATCTTCCAACTACAACAACAAAAGGAAAAAAATATATATATCAGGGGGAAGGTCTAAAAATTCCCCAGTCAAGAGACTGCAAGGAAAGTGTGGACTCTGTGGTGTCCTTTGGTCTCTCAAAATCATCTGATAGTTGGGCTAAATAATCAGGGGAAGCCAAGGCAAAAGAGATAGCACTGGTGGACTCATCATCATACATTGGAAATAACAGTATCATTAATTCCAAAAGGAAGGAGCAATCTAGCCCCTCCTCTAAGTTCTGACTCTCGAAAAGAGGGTATGTAAACAGTGTTATACCCATTCAATCATTTTCAAACAAAAATAAAATTGGGCCTTGAGTTGATAAAAAAAAAAAAAAAAAATTCTTGCATCAATTTTTTTAAAACAAAATTAAATATGGACCTTAAATGTGGGCCTTGAACTAACATAAATTTAAAAAAAGGCCCTAATTTTATCTTTCATATAAAAAATTAATGACTTAAAATTAAAATATTTATGAACTAAAATTATTAATACATAATACTATATTTTTCTTTTTTGGGGCCCCCTAATATGTGTGGGCCTTGGGCCATTGCCCAGCCCCCTGGATTTGATCTTCGAATCCTCAGTACCACCTATAGTATATGTATACTACAACGACAAAATAAGTTTATTTTGTTGTTATATATTACTATATAGAGTTGTTACAAAGTTAGCAATACACGTGATATATATGGAATAAGAAAGAGGAAGAGCTATACAAACCTCAGCAACAGTGGTACAGATGAAACCTCCCAACATGAAGTAGAGAGAGATCGTTTTAACAGACTCGGTCTCTTCCTTGTTCTAATTATATATTCAGAAACAATTCAGGTAAATTTCCATCAGAGATTTATATCTCGAAATAAACGTCGCAATAAATTCAAATATAACATGTCAATGTCGATGTACGTACCTGATAAATGCCTGTTATACCAAGCCACACAAATTGGTCTAGGAAGAAGAAAATCCCCATAAACACATTTTTTAACTGCAAAAAATTAAGCATTAAATTCAACAAGATTCGTCGGTATTTTCAGCTATTTATATAACAAAATTTATACTTTTTTTTCAATATTTAAAAAGAATTCATCGATCGATCGTATCGTAGGTACCGTGTCGAACACAATCACCAGGAAATCGATCCAGCTATTTTCCGATGGGGCTTCTTTTTTTTCTTTTGGCCAAATTTCATTCACATTATTCACAAACTGTAAAAATAAAAAGTGTCATGCAAGATATAAGAAAATGAAAAAAATAAAACATGTATCTCCATAATTAATCACACTACACTCGATTCGGTATTTATAAAGAACCATTATGTCATTCAATTTTGATATTAGATACATTACTAATTAGTAATCTCATTGCATGCGCAACTGTATAGTTCCTTAATGTGACTGTAGTCTTACCTTAAAAAGACGGAAGACTTTTCGAGCCAAGCTGGTTGTTTGCTCAACTGTCTGTGCAGTACCAGGTTCTCCATTACTCAAGAATTTTGAACCAAATTGGATTGCCCTGCATATTTTGTCCCTCGTGTCTAATGTGTCTAAATACTTCACTGCAAACTCAAGAGTTTCTTTGCTGCTCATATTTATCTCCACAATTAATTTTCACTGCAAATGATCGATCAAGATTTAAATTATTTAAATATATTCAGATCAAAAAATATAAATATATATATATAATTAACGCTTAAATTTGAATCAAGAACCAATAAATAAACAATATTGAATTTCTAAATGGGGGTTTTATTAAAACGAAATTGAAAACTCACACAAAGACAGAAATTCAAAATACTCAAATTAACTAGTATTTAAAAACACTCACGAGTGAAGAGAAAACGATCACAGATATGTTATTGCAGCTGATGAACTACCCTTTTTATAGGAGGCAAAGGGGTGAATCATTTCATGGCAAGGAAGACTCAAGCAAAAACTACCTAACTTGTAAGCCAAGTAAATAAGAAAACCCTACATTAACTTTCAGAAATTCTCGAGTAGGATTCGCAAGAATTTGTATCCGTAGTGTCTAATAATCAGACGATGTCTTGTGTGCAAGGATTTCTTTCTGAAAACTCTTGTATCGATTGTAATTAACAAGTTCGTTTTTAGGTGCTAAAGTATTGAGTATTCAATTTAACATATGAATCATCACATTTACGTTAAAATAGCAAGTAATGATTGAAAATATTTATGTCAAGTTTAACTATTAAAATGTTACGATTATATTGCATATCATATTTAGTAGGTGAGATATTGAATATCTCGAACCGTCAAACAATCGAATATAAAACATGTTTTAACTTGATTTTACAGCTTAGGATGGCCAAGGTGTTTGAAACATAAAGAGCAAAGCTGAGTTATCCTTAACTCGAGAAATAAGAAAATAATATTCCATTCCGACATGAAACACATTATCAATTCTTTGGGTGTGATTGAAAAATGTGCCTTGGATTAAAGTTGAGTAATATATTAGATTAGTATCCAAGTATTCACGAAGGATCTTTGAGTTTAGCGAATCTCAGACCGTGGTGGAGTTTGACTAAACTAATTGAAGAGACCAATAACAATAAAAGGAAATTTATACAATCAAATACTTCTGTAAACTTTTTTTTTACTAAAATATAAATACGTATGCCAAAAAAAAAAATTATAGGAGCTGGGCCATTGTTAATTCTAGTGGCGGAGTAAGTGTGGATAAAGGGGTAGCAATCAGTGGACAACGGTATTGCAAAAAGAATTCATACTTGCATGATCAAACTCATTCCTCGCCCCTTGTCTCCAATTATTATAATAGTGTAGTTGTTATAAAGAAAAGAAGAAGGGAAAAAAAAAAAAAGAAAGAAAGTGTGGGTAATAAGTTGTAGAAGAAAGTAAGAAACAACACCACATTGGGTCTTTAATGACAAAATTTCCAAAATTCGTCACTAAAGCTTTGTTTTCTTATAATGATTTTCTACTTCATTTAGAACTCTTGGTACAAAGATGACCTCATAGGGCACCACTGCATTTTTGTAGGATGTCGTTTTGTTATCATTTTAGAAGAAAACAATGTTGTTTCACTATTGATAAGTGATATACGTTTTTACATAAAAGACAAAAGTGTCTAATGGTAATTATAACACCAAAGTCGCACTTGATAAATCAGAGTTTCATTTCTAACATCGTTCTGAAAATAGATTTTCTGTAGAAAACAACTTCAATGGACACCATTCAACAACTAAACTTTGGTTTCCAAACAGTGCATCTATTCCAAGTTCCAACAACAAGAAGGCACAAGATCTGTAGAGACCGACTTTCGGAACATTATAATTTGACAAAGGCCATTGTTGCGAGCTTACATGTTATCTTCTAAGAAAAGCCATTAAAGCTACTGGCATAGAACCATAAAATGAAGTATATGATTAAGTGCAACTTTGCATAATTGGAGACTAATGTCATTGAGGGCAGCTTGTTCACAAACCATATAGCAACGTCGCGTCAAATCTTAAAACATAAATCTTTATTAGACTGAGACTGCTGAGGATTGAGAGAAGAGTGTGCCACTTCAAGGAGTCTTGGCCTTCGGTGATGAAGGAAGCAACTGCAGAAAGGGAAACAGAGGATCTCAATATTGCAAGAAACACATCAATTTGCTCAGTAAGAGAAAATTTTGGAAACACATCAACATGGCCTAAGCTACTTGTTCCGCTTACACGTTACTTCTACCAGTATATCACCTCATGTATTTGGAAAATTTTTGGCTGTTTCAAAATGTAACTGAGATAGAGGTAGCACTAAGAACTGGTGAAAACCTGGTAACAAGATATCAGAGAGCTGACAAATCCAACAGCTCCTGTAACGCGAGGAGTAACTTTCTTTGGTGCTAGTTGAAGCAATCCAACAGCAACAACCAAATCCAGTCCTGCTTTAATCAGGGCTAGGGACCGGTCATTTGACTTCTGAAGTTTAGCCCGGTATTGTTCATTCTGCGAAACCAAGTAAACCCAAAACCAAAAAAAGAGGAAATGGATTGTCAACGTAAGGTTAAGGTGGCAAAGAGAAACAGGGCAAAAGAAAAGAAAACCATGTGTCACATGCACTTGGTGCCAGAAAATTTGAACCTTGTATTTATCAGTATTCTTAAGTTCCTTCTCCAACTTTTTCATTGATGCTGAAAGCCTCCCAAGCTCCCCTAGCTGAAATTTCAGAACATCAAAAGACATTGGCAAATGTTAAGAGTTAGTGGCACACTTGAAAAAGCGCCTTTGATAAAATAAACCATAAACAGATGAGTAAGCTACAGACCTCAGCCAATGAGGTACAGACTGAAGCGCCCAGCCAACAAAAGAGAGAGATCCTGCCAATAAGGTCGGTGCGTTCCTTGTTCTTGTTTAGGAAAGATTTGGGTGATTTTGCATCAGATATACTCAAAGAAACTATACAGCATATTCACATATAAAATGTCAAGTAGTGAGAGTTCCTTTTATACCTTATAGATGCCTGTCCTACCTAGCCACACGATTTGGTCAAGGAACAAGAAAGTCGACAAAAGAGCATTTTTAGACTGCAAAAAGCAGTGTCAACAAGATCAGATAAACAAACCACCATTCAATAGGGAAGGATGATTACGATGTAAACGTCATACCTTTCCTAACAAAACAATTGGAAGTGGGGTGCCTGGAGCAGGTGGGCTAATAAGTCCATGCAGATCATTGATAAACTGCAGAATCAGAAAAGGGAAAAAGAGTTAAGTAAGAAAAAGGACACAGAAAGTAGTTCCATTCATGGACCTCGGCAACCTGATAGGGCAGTGTCAAATAGTCACGCTACCAACAATATAGACTAAAAGAAATTCACTCGAGGCAGAATAAAAAGAATAATCCTAGAAAAAGAAACACTACCTAAAGCAAATATGCATCAATCTCCATAACCATAAAGGATATGTGACAAACTTTTACCTTAAATAAACGGAAAACTTTTCGAGCCAAGCTGGTAGATTTGTCAACATCCTGTGCAGTGCCAGGCTCTCCATTACTCAAAAATTTGGAACCATACTGGATTGCCCTACATATTTTGTCCCTAGCTTCCGCTTTGTTCAGATACAGCACAGCGAGAGCAAGTTCTGCTCTGGCTACGTCTAAAGTGCTCATGATTCTAGAATCTCACTGAGAATCAAGATTCAGATCATTTCATTTAGATCATGAAATCAATCAAAGGATAGAAGAAACGGAAGCATAAGAGACAAGTGCTGGAGTAAATACACAGACAGGAAGCTTTACTTGATTGTGCAGCCAACTTAACAATGTTATACAAAGAAATTACGTTCAACTCTTTAGGTTTATGTAAGCCATTGTTTGGATATAAGTTGATTGTATCGCCTACGGCACCATTATGTGAAAAAATTTGCATACTCTGATTTCCAATTCCTAACTTCATTTCACACCAACACTGCAAGCTCATCTTGCCCTCAGGGAATGAGATGGTTCTCTTCAAGAACAAAAAGAGCTCGAACCCCGAGCTTTATCAGAAGAATTTCCAAAATCACGACTCCTCAAAATTTGTAGTATTTTTATAAGATAAATTTCACTACTTCTGACATAGATTAAAAGCATTGGCAACCCAAGCAGAGCTCAATTGCCCCCAAGGTTAACAAAGAGATCCCACACCAAGAACTTAATAAAATCCATGTGCATCAATGGTAAATTGGCAACAAACACACGAAAGTACCAACGAAAAACCATAATTAGCCTACCCATAAACTCAAACAAATGGTAAAAATGATTCATTTCAGTCAATTCCAACTACTGAACTTCAGTTCAGTTCAGTTGACTACAAAAGTCGAACCAGCTTATACTTCCCAATCTTGGAAACAACCCGTCAATCCATAACTCTTTCCCTTTAAATTAAATTCCCCAACCCAGAAAACAAATATCAAAGAAACCAAAAGATTAATCATAACAAAAAGACAGAAAACAGAAAGAACCCATAAAAGAATCCAAAAGCTAAACATCGATTACGCACAAAGAAGCTCAAAACTCCATTCATAACAGAAAATTAGCTCGACCCTTTTCAATTATCCAAAAAAACAACTTATGTTTAATCTTTGATTTACCTGAAGAAAGAAACCAAACTGCAGAACCCAGAGTACCAAAAAGAACGGCTTTTTCAACACTTCCACACCCAAAAACTGTAATCGTGCGAAGAAAAGGAAAGAAAACGGATTGGAGAAGACAGATATTAATACCAGTATATTTAGTACTGGGGAATGTGCCCGAGTCTTTTTTTTTTCTTGAAAATCCCAATTTGGCTGCTAAGTTGGTGATGCGTGTGAAAATGAGAGAGCCCCTTTTAGTGTGTGTCTATGTGTGATTGATCCAAATCCAAAACTTCGATAATAGATAGGGAATGACAAGGGCTTTATCGGTCCTCTCTTTTTAACTCAAACCCTATAAATTTATAAAAAAAACACAATAAAATGGGAACACGATTATTTTCACAAAATTTTCAAGAATTATCCCTCCAACTGCTTTTTTTATTTTTATTTTTTTATTCTTCTCTTTTTTCTCTTTCATCCCTTTTATTTCTTTCCAAAATTTATAAAAATTTTATGTCAAAGATTTTATTTTGTCAAAATTTCAGTACTTATTTTTATTATTTTGAAAAGAAAAAAAAAAGAAAGAAAAAGACTTTCAACTAATAGTTTTAAAAATTGCTCAACAACGATTGAGAAAAGAAGCTTGGTGGATGAAACCACGGACACACATTAGAGAGGCTGCAGATGAATCAAGTCCAACAACCATTTAGAAATGAAGCTAGGTGTATGAAACTATCGACATACATCATAAATTGTAGACGAATCAAATCTAGTTAGTTCATGAGCGCACTGTACACCTGTCTACCCAAAAAACTCAACAAAAATCATGCATCCGTAGTTTACCCAAAGCTGTAGAAATATAAGAGGAACATTCCAATGGTGGAATGAATTCATCCATGCATGATTGCATCCATAATTTGCAAAATCGGGATTCCCGTGTGGGATAAGATCGGTTCATCAAAAAAAAAAAAAAATAAAGATCAAATAAAATGGAAATTGTGATTGATTTAGTATAAAAGAACCGTAATAGAATTGTAAAACCCTACTATCAATAGGTGGCTATTAATATACCATAGAATTTGGACATTGAGTTGTCATTTTCTTCATTTTCTTTTCTCCCACAAAAATTAAACTTGTAGCAAATTTTTGTCTTTAAAATGAACGCATAATGAATTTGGTGATTGCATCAATATTCTATTCACTCCATCTCAATGAAATTGTTAATAACATGATTATTTATGAGTTTCACGTTATAATTTTAAATAGAATTTTATTGATAAAACGAAAAGTATTGAAAATAGAATGATACGAAATTGTGATAAAAAAAGGTATTTATATTGTACCATAAGTCAATGGAGACGTCAGCCCGCCAAGCAAAGAAATTATAATTGGAATTCAGATATTTAGCCATGGTCAACAGAGTCGTCTAAAACACATTATTATTTATTCATTAATCTAACATTTTTGTTTTGTTTAAGATATCGAAAGTCGTTGGTTATTTATATTGTTTGATGCTTATGTTTGGTTGGCTAAAACTTCTTGTATTGCTTTCGGAAAAAGGAAAAAAAAACTTATTGTATTATCCATGATACAAAATCACAAATAAATTACTCAGGCCCAGTATGGCAATTAACTACTTCTCATTACCATTTCACTCTCACTTTTTATTTTATAATAATTTTTCATCAATTTCAATAACTTTTTTTACATTTTTTAAACACCGTTTTATGTTTCTCAAATACCTTTTTATATTTTCAATATAATTTTAATAATTTTAAAATCCAAAACACCTTTCAAAAGGTATACCATACAGGGAATTTTCCAATATTTCAAACTCTTACTATTATGCGTGAAATATTATACGGTGCATTTGGTGCAACACGTAAAATAATACAACCAAATATATTTAAAGGGATAAATGTTATTTTCTTGAGAGTCGAGAAATAAAAACAAAACTTTATATTTATTTTACTATTGATTTGATGTTGTTTGACTTTTATCTTATGTATTTATAAAATGCATTTTTTTTTCCGTTTCAACTGTCACAATTTCACAAAAATTGGCATCATTCCTCTTCACTTTTAAAATGTATTTTAAGAGTAGTAATGTCACTTTTTATTAAATAATGATAATTTAAAAGGCAAAATATGTATTTTGAAAATATGTATAACAAAAATTGAACAACTTTATAAATACTGGGTCAAAAAGTAATTAATTAATGTTAAAAAGAAAAAGAAAAGAAAAACAAAAAAACAAAAAGGCCTGATTCAGACCTCCATCAATCATAGTGTTCACCACCCAAACCAAACTTTGTAAGTCCAACTCCAGTTTCAGTAATTGGCCATATGAATCACTTTTTTAATTGAAACTTTCTTTATTTTTTTCATAGAAAATGGTAAAATGATACTTTTAGACAACAAAAGTTTATAATTTTAAAGACATTTTTTAGATAACAGTAGGAGTAGTAGTTTCATAACTAGTGATGTGATATACGCTCACAAGTTGATAATGGAGTATCAACAAATGTTCAATAAAATTTCACGTTATTGACTTCGAAAAATGAATATAAATTGTTACTACAAATATTATCACTCTCTTCTCAACAACTATCTTCCTTTTCTCTCTCACCCTTGCCCACCCCCAACCCCCAAACTGCTAACCCTTGAAGATAAAAGGCAATGACTACATCAGTTTTTCTGTCTCCTTCACCTCTCTATTCTCGATTTATCTTCTCACAATAAAAGGTGGTATCCAATGTTATATTATATAATCTACTTCTCTATGTGAGAGGGTAAACATGAAAGATAGAAGTCAGATAGACAAAAAATATCACGAGAAAAAATACCCTATATATTTTGGAAGATAGCTCATGTATTTTGTCAGGTAACAAACCATATCTCTAGTGATGTCAGGTAAAATGGAGCTCTGTCTCATCTAAATCATTGAAATTTTGAAAGGAACTCATAACAACAGCAGCAGCCAACTTTTCAACCTGACCTGCTCACAAAAGACTACAACAATCGGTTTGGTACATAAAGATCCCGACATTAAATCATCTGTACCACTTATCATGTACCACAACGGCAAATTAAAACCGACACACAGTGAACAAACTGAGATGCTTCACACAGTTCATTATGGCATCCATGGAAATTCATTGCATTATAGGGGCATCATGCCTGCAATTTTGCATCAGAATCTGAACAAATCAAGCAGAAAATATGCCTAAGGGTGAAAATCCCAACAAAATTATACATATTCAGTCAAGGAAATAAGCATTATTGATTACACTGGAAGCACAGAAAAGGCCTTTTTCTTCAAGCCATTATCACAGAAAGCCATTTATCAGGTAATGATGCTGTACAAAATGATGGAATTATTACTCATACCTTTATCCTCATCTCGCTAATACTATTCTGTTTCATACAGATTATGAAACTACAACAACAAGAAGAAGATATTAGTTCAAGTTCAACTGGCCTTATACTACTTCCTGATGAATAAGCTTTTCAACTTCCCTCTTTCCAAACGCTCGAGTAGTTTCCTCACCCCGGGGATGTCCATCTCGCTAAGCTTCTTAAGGTAGCCGATGGCGCCATATGAGATCATAAGCTTCTTACATTTCTTGCCCGAGGAGAGCAACGCAAGACAAGAAACAGCGTATTTCTTGGCCGTATTCTGAGGGCTTGGATCGAGCAGTTGCACCAAATTTGGCACGCTTTTGTCATCTTTTTTTACTTCCCTGCAATTATGGGACAGGGTCATTAAGCTTGAAATCGTTTGAGCCGCCACCTCCCTTGCCCCGTTTGGTTTAGCCTCCAGCATTTTCACCAGCAGAGGAATGCAGCCAGCCTCACCGACTAGCTTTTTCATCTCTATATAGCTTGAGATTCTGCAGATTGCTGAAGCTGCAGCTTGCTGAGCGCCAACTGATCCAAATTTAAGCACATGAACCAACCTTGGAATGACTCCAAACGAAACCAAATCATCGACGGATACTAATCCCACCAAATTTCTAACTGCTCCAACAGCAGATTCTTGAGGAAGAGGACCATCCAAATATGCTAGCAAACTCTGAATTCCTTTCTCCGAAATTACAGACTTTCTCAGACTCTCATTGCTAGAAGTGAGATTTTGTAAACATTCAGCTGCATACTCTTTTGATCCCAATAAAATTCCACAATCCAGAAGACTAATCATTACTTTTACAACCCCTTCTTCGGCCAGTGTCTGACGTACCTCAGGAACCGAAGATATGTTCTTTAAGGTACAAGCAGAAGCAGCTTGCGAAACAGAATCACCAGTTCTACAGATCTCAATGAGAGGCCTAACCCCGCCATGGCCAACAATGGAGCGAGCTGTTTCTGCAGACATTGACAGCCTCTGGAGAGAAATCGTTGCCTTTTCTTTACCCACTGGACTGCCAGACTCAACAAGCCTTATCAGTGGCGGAAGAACACCTTCAGAAACAAGCCAATTTTCACAGCTACCGGATTCTGCAAGTGAGCAGATTAAAGTAACAGTCTTTTCTCTTATTCGAGGTGATGTAGCAGTCAGCAGCTGAACAAGAGCAGCGATATTGCTACGGCCTAAAACAGCCAAGACATTCTTTTCATCTTCTTTCATGACTTCCACAAGGCTATCAAGAGCTCTATGTTTAGCTTCCAAGTGACCAATCTGAAGCCTAGCCAGCAATTCTCGAATATTTCCATGCAGTAAAGCCTCAGGTTCTGCTGAAACACCACTAACCGCGGTTGAAGGTAAAGTCACCTCACCAAGAACGCCAGTTTTGATCAAGAGACCACAATCACGCAAGTTTAAATCCAACTTCCCAGTTAATGCATCAAGATCACTCTGCATTCGGAGTTTCCCCTCGAATTTCTCCTGAATGCACAGCTCTGCCAATTCAGTTGCTTCATTTAATGTCTTGGAAACAGCCTGCAATTGCTCCTTGCAAAGTGCATTCTTTGAAAAGCAAGGATGGCTAGACAAATCAGACAGCCGTGTCGGAATCTGCTCCAATTTCGAGACTATCATTTTCCACCTACTAGGAAACACCTTAACCTTCCTTGCTTTCTCCAGGGCCACAGGAACAAGCTGCTGTGCACCGGACAGCCACTCCTCGGCAGACAAATTGTCAACTCCGGCGGCATCCTCAACCATGATTCCGGTAGAGCACAATTTCAGATCAAGATTCCACCAAAGCTAGAAACAGCTGAAACAGAAGAAACCAGCCTCTTTAATGACATACATAGGCCAAATAGATTAAAATTAGCTACTTTTCAGCATAGATCAAAGAAATGACCCCATTTATTCCAAGAATCGAACACTTGGAGGAGAACCCAGTTCAGAAAATGTGGAAAAGATTGGATTTTTCACAAGAAAAATGAAAACGGTATGTTCAAAAAATACTGATAAACTTTTGAATAGAAAATTTAAAGCTGTGGAGCAATTGCAAACCTCAAATTATAGTCTTGTAAATTGTTAATAAATGAGAAAGAGAGTGGTCAAGATAGCAGCTTCGAGAATCTTACATGATCACATAATACTCATTTACAGAAAACAAGACTCGACAGGCAATTACAAAGTGCCTAATGAAGTCCCCACGAGATTAGCCTTGTCAAATAATGATTGATTTGAATGCTACAAAGAAAGGAAAAAGTAATACTTTGATGAACGTGCGTACAATTTACACTTGATGAAAGTGAAAGAATCAAACTTTACAATGTTAGGCTAATAGTACACACAAGGACACAACCCTCCATTAATGGCCGTCGGTTGAGATGACCAAGAAGCCCTCACCAAATATACTCATATCAAGTGGATTATAATGAAAAAACACACAAACACCAAGGTCATTTACCAATGGTAAAAGTTCGTATCTTTACATTTCAATTGTTGAATTGGTTTCAAGGGCCATTGATCAACTGGTGTAGATCTAATCTATTAGCTGTGTAATATCTTTCATTTTTCAAATAAAATGAAGAAGGCCCACAATTTCGCACCTCCATTTATTTTCCAATCTTAAGTGATAAATGGAATGGAATACACATAACTAACAGTATGTGCAATAGAAGTCTGAAAGAGACTTCCCTTTGAAGAGAAGATAAGAGTCTCTATCTCCAGTTGTAGAGTATGCTTGAAGTGTGTATAAAATTTGTAAAATGGGACCAAAAGCCACAAACAGTTCAACATTGTATGGCAATAAAAACACAGATGATATTGAAAGAATACCTCAGGATTGCTTTATCTTTTGCCCACCATTCAAGTCACTCAAAAGTTTTCTCAGCCACCATCACTTTCCCTTACTCAACTGGTTCTGCAAGCAAAGATCAAGGTCATAAATGTCATAATTTTTCAACATCAAAGATGTAAGTAAAGAAAATTAAATAAAGCACAAATCTTTTAGTTTTAGATACTTCTCTCTCAGAGAACCCAAAAAAAGCAAAGCCTGGAGAGATCAAGAAAAGACAAAGAACAAACCTTTAAGACACGAAAATAAGAATCCCAGAACTTTTTTCTCCAGAAAGCAGCCTTACATGTCTTGATCCTCAAATTTCTCTCTTTTTTCTTTTATTTATCCCCAACCCACGAAGTATTTTCCAAAAAGAAAGAAAGAAAACTAGGATGCTCACCAAAATCTCTCTTGGAAACTCTTAAAACAGCAGGCAAGAAATAGACTTTACACACACAACACACAATTTGAGTGACCAAAGGAGGGGCATCCAAGCATCCAAAAAGGCTGTATGGTTTCCCTAATACGACAAGAAAACATCAAACGGTCGAAAAACTTCTTTAAACATAGAAAACCATAGCAAGAAAATCAAAAGAATCTGGGAAGAGTACAAGTTTATTTGAAAATAAACTTACCTTATTAGTGAGAGTCCAGAGCTTTTCTTAAACAAATGGAAACAGAACACAACCCACATTCAAAAATCAAAATTCCAATCACCCCTTCTCTATCTAATTCTATACTATGCTTATAGAAAAAATTGTCAGAGCTGTCCCCCCTCCTCAATATAATACTCCCTCCCAACCAAACCAACATTAATTCATGTTACTTGGGCTGTTTTAAAATGCATGCAAATGTGGATTTTAAAAAGAGTGGCAGTGGGATTTGATATTTTTATGTTAGGACAAAGGAATCAAACGGTGGAGGATGAGGGAAGGAACAGTGAATCTTACCGTTGGATTAGGTGAATTTTGAAAAAGTGGATCTTCAAGAAAAGGAAAAAAAAATTGGTAATTCTTCACGGAAATCGATGTTCTTGAAGCTGAATCAGCTGATACGGTAGTAGTAGATTCAATTCAAATTGGCCTGTGTGAAGAGTGGGGACTTGAATTTGAAAAAGGTTGAGCTGGAGTTGTAGCCCTTTTTAATGCACGTGTTGCAGAGGTTCTTTGGTTTGGGAGTTCTGCTGTTCTTTGCTGGCTTGTCCCAACTCACATTAATGACTAATGAGTGGCGTTTTTTAAAGGCAAAGAAAAAACTCAAGAAGATTTAAAGATGATCCAAATTGGCAAATTGCAGTTGTGGTTTTTAATGAAGTATCATAATATTAGTGATACTTTTGAATCAAGAGATTGGGAGTATAGTACAAAATTTCTGCATTGGGAGATGTTCAGTTTGCCGGTTTTTGTTGCCCTTCAAATTTATTTCAATGTGGTGGTGTTTTTGGTTGGGGAGTGGTTAATATGTTAGTGCGATTAGTGTTTTATTTTCGTGTTGTATAAAAAAATTGTCAAAATTTGTTAGAAAATTAACTTTTAAGGAAGATAAATTGAATCGTGTTTGTGTTCGTATTGTACGTGTTAACAAAATTGCTCATCAAATGATTTATTAAGGACATTGTGGCAAATAACCTTTTGGTGTTGGCTACAAATTGCTATGGAGGGGAGAATTTTTTAATACAGTATAACGTTCAAGTTAGTATGAATACGAAAATTTTAGTGTATAACACAAATTAGTCAAAATTGTGTATATTTAAAAAAGTGTTCACAGATTTTTATTCATAGATAAAAATAGGTGGGAGAGTCATCCCTGATATAATGTCATCGATAAACAGCTGTTATAATTAGTCTCATTAATGTGTAACGTAACCAATATCGAGAGTTATGATGGTAACTCCAATCATAAATATGTTAATTACGTCTACCTATCGCTAAACTTGAGAGTAACGGTAATAACTCCCCTCATTAAGATCACGACCGAATCTAGGTAACCGTGAGTTAGCCACTTATGGGTTTCAATCCGCCATCGAAAATATATATCTACTATTGGGTCATGCATGTGAATTATTGAGCCGAATTTAACTCAAATGATAGACTAGACACACCACTACTAAATATTAAATTCGTGTTAAAAATAATGGGGATGATTTGGATTCTGGGTACTTTTCACGTATCTTAATTAGATCTACCAAGTTAGTAAAAGGTCCAAATCAAATTAAATAAATATCTCCATGCATCTGCTAATTAATGACCCTGTGAACATATACCACCACATACGTACCAAAAGTCACTTCAACTATTCATTAAATTTTCAATTCTGAAAAGTCAAATTACTCACTAAACGAACTTTCGTGAAGATTTCACCATCATGATCTATCATTCGTCACATTGTTATTTTCTGATACGATAAAATCTGATACATTAAAGTAACATGAATTTATACGATTCATTACTATTACCGTTGTGAGATAATTGTCATTCCAACGCAACATAAATATACACAATGAATTCAATAATTTTAAAGTGACTCGCCAATGCATTCACGACTTGAATAGTCATTCTTACTAACATTTTGACAACGTTAAGATTGGAGTCACATAGTAGTTGGCGGGCTACCCTACCTCATTTTTTTTTTTCTAATTTAAAGTACCTATAGTATTATGTAAAAATTATAAAAATAATTAATTTTGTCTCTCTCAAAAATTTGAAAAATAGGGATAAATATAAATATCGCTTCACCAAATTTAGGGGCCTAGTTCCGCCATGCAAATATAATACATAATTAGAGGTAGAGATGGAAGAAAGAGCCTGCAATCCCAATCCAAAGTCAGTGATCTCATCTTAGCTTCACAATAATGTAAGAAAAGTCTACATCTGATCTTTATTTATATATAAATATTAAACTAAAATAATTAATAAGAGAGATTTATATAATTATTATGCATGCGATGGTAACAATAATAAAATGCCAAATCGCATAATGACAAAAGATGATGAATATGTTATCATAAACTCGAAGAGTCAAGACAACACCAATAGCATTTTAGTTAATCAATCATCCCGTCCCGTTCTAATAGAAAAGTCATTTTCTAAATTGTACAACTTTTATCGATTAAAGTTATACTACTAATAATTAAAGTAACTGTACTGAAAATTTGAAAGTAAAAAAAGAAAATATTTGTACAAATGCAAATGTTTTTATTGCAACAAAAATATTTTTTGAAACGTAATTTTTTTAATCGGAACGAATGGATAGATGATGGAGTATAAGTACAAATTAGAACTGACAAACAATGTAATGTTTGAGAAATAAATAATTTAAAATATGAGTATGAGGATGTTGACATGTTAGTAGTGTCAAGTGTGCTTAATTTTGTCTCCATTTTTCTGTAGCCTGGTGGAGTCAGATGTTTGCTTCCAGAAACTCCAATTCTTTAACTTTCCTTATTATTTATTATTCTTTTAATCAGCGTTCTAACTATTACGGACACATAAATTGAGAAAATAGATAAATTACATTATATATCCTTTATTCATTCTTGTTTGAAAGTTAATACTTGTAATATTGTGAAATATGAGGAAAAAGAGACGAAGAGTAAATTTTAAACCCCGAAACTTATGAGAATGACACTTAAATACATATATTGTTTTACTTCAAAATATGAATCGTTCTAACTATTTTTGACACTTTATTTCCATATTTTTCTTTACTGCTAAAATATCACTCATGTGGTACTTATCCTTTATTGGTGATTATTATGATGGGAACTTTTTAAGAGAAGAGCAACATCATTTAGCAATCATTTCTTTCAACTAATGATTCCAAAGTCTGCATTGCATGCATGTGATGGGAATGAATGTTGCCTTGAGTGAGTTTGAATTGGAGACCTGAGTCGAGTAAGGTTTGAATTCGCACAATAATTTTGTTTTGTGATTAACCACTGAACTACCGCTCGATTCTTGTATCAAACTTAATTTCCTTCATCTTCCAATGTCACATGCTCTACTTAATTACTGCTGCTGGCCACAAGGATTAGAATTGCTGATAACAAAACCAGTACCAGAAAAGAATAAATTCAAACCCTATGTTAACAAGATGGAAGTACTAGTACAAGCATAGTTTCTAGGATCGCAATTTGTATTGGTAGGATTTTACTAACTTAAGATTCCAAAATATTAAATTGATCATGGTTTCGATTCTCTCTAATCCGATTTTTTTTTTACTATTAAATAACTTTAAATAATAACTTTTTTTATTTATAAAATCTTACTATCCTATCAATTTTGATCATACGTTAAAATCGATCCCACGTACCAATCTAATACAGCCTGCGAGTACAAGTGCAAAATAAAGGAAGTTGGGATGAGTGCTAGTTAGTGAGTGGGATATTGTAGCTGCTTTTTCTTTTTGGTGGAAAGTAATTGATTTACGTGCATAGAAATAGGATAAACCTTCAACTCCAGAGGCTTCCTTCTGTATATTAAGATTCTAAGAAGAAGAAGAAAGAAGAAGAAGAAGAAGAAGAAGAGACCGGCAATGGTGGCGGGTGACCCAAGACGCGTGGTTACGAGTAGCAAACGACGTTACGCTGTCTCCTACTCTGTCGGTAGCAGGCACCACTGCCCAACGCTACTCTGCCCCGCCTTTTTCCGCTGCCATTTTTTACAAAGTGATTTCTTTTACTGAAACCGAAAAAATTACATTGCTACTAGGTTGTTGGCTTCCACCTCTTAATCGATTTCCAGAATTGATTCAATTCAAACTGCTATTTTCTGCTAATGATATCCAAAATCTGCCGCAGAGGAGACTTCCCCACCCACCGTATAAACTAACTACGTGGCCGCCGCGGCCACTCTATACCACTCTATCCATCCGGTACACTAGAAGAGTGTAGTGGTACAATTCTAAGACGAACTCGAACAGAAAAGAGTATCATTTTCCAACGTTACATATGGTCATCAAGAATCAAATTCACAACCCTTTTTCAAATGTTTAGAAGAAGAATCAAAATCATGCCAAGAATAATAAACCATACATCGTCTATCTATTAGCGATAGAAAAAACAGGTCCAACAGGTAAAAGAAACAAATGAGTTGCTGCTGCTGCTGCTGGCTTTTGCTTTGCCATTCGAATGATAAACAAAATCTACTACTACTACTAGTACTCTCACAGTCTCACTGTCTACATTTGATAGCTACCTCACCATTAAGTTCAACAAAAGTACGACCGGCCAAACTACAAACCACTACGTTCAGGCCACTACAAATTTTTTGCTTCAAAAAGTTCAGAATCCAAACTGCAAAAGTCCAAACATTCTTCTCTACCAAACTCTGATGTAGGACTGCTGCTGCCCTTCTCAAGATCAAGATCGAGATCTATCCCTGGGTGGTGGTGAACGGCTGCCCAAGTATTAGTTAGTATCAGGCCTTTGAAAACAAGAGAATGAGCCGAGAGAACTAAAAATTTACCTGTGGTATCTTTCATTGGCTGGGCTGGCTGATCTACCATACTCGGGACTACCCCGGCCTTCTCCTCCTCCCCTAGAACTAGGGACAGCTCCATGACCATAATCGGGGCTACCCCTATCCCTACGATAGGGACTGGGTGACCTCCCACCACGACCATGGCCTCCTCTCCTATCAGCAGGGGATGCATCACGACCACCTCTTCTGTCAGGGCTGTATCCGCCATTCCTTCTGTCATCATCATCCCGAATTGCGTATTCAACTGAAATAACTCTATCCATAAACTTGCTGCATAGTGAAGTTGAATTACCAAAGTCAGCAATGACGACATAGGGACAAAACAACAGAACCAGCAAGAATATTAAGACTGCAAAGCTTATATGAACCAGTATAGAAAAGTATAACCATGCAAGATTAACCATCCCAACAAGTACGATTTTCGTATCTTTCCACATCAACTAGGAAATCAAAGACAACATATTTCAGCTGCATTTTCACAAGAAAAAAAAAAAAAAAAAAACCTCATGTGTTGTGCTTCCAATGCTCTGGTGGCGTCTTCCTGCGTCTCAAACTGCACAAATGCAAAATTCCTTCTAATTCTGACATTTGATATTCTTCCATATGCTTCAAAATGCCTCTCCAGGTCCCTCGTCCTAGTATGAATCGGATCAAAGTTGATGACAAACAGGGTCTTTGAAGGTCTTGAATTAGCTGATGATTTTTTAGGGCTGCCGCCAGGCCTTCTAATACCACGTTCTTGCTGCACAAAAAGAATAAGTTGAATGACCCTAAGCCTAGATTCTATTTTCTGCCCAACATTCTAACCACACAAGACAATACAAAGGATACATACCTTGGTCCACTCGACACGGAGTCTGCGTCCCTTTCTACCGAACTCCATCCTGTCAAGCCTTCTAATTGCATCATCAGCATCTCTCTCGTCTTCCATGTAGACGAAAGCAAAACCTATTGAATAGCGATGATGAGAAACAAAAACAACAGCATCTCCAATTTGATGATAGACATAGAAGCATTCACTATAACTTTCAGTCAGTAAGCCTCCCAGCTGGAAACTTGAGGATTCTAAACCACAATAACAAAATGCAAGATTCCACTGTAACCAATCAGACATGGGGGGAATGAGAAAACTCTTTCGAAGTAAAACAAAACCTGCCATTGGATCCGTGATGATCATGATTCATGATATCTATGTTGGAACATGTTGGGACATGTTGGGAAGTGAATACGGTGCAAAGTCATGAGAAATGCAAAAGGCAATGGTCTGAGGTAAGTGTGGGATGGGAGAACCATGGCAGATCATATTGTTCCTTTCGGAAAAAGAATAACATGAATCTTGGGAACAAGCCAGAAAAGAGACGCAGTGAACCATCCACCAGGAAGATCATGGAAATTCCAAGTAATCCTGCGCCAAAGAAACTATTGAGCTTGGCGGATTAACTGCAACATAAAATTGCTTTTCTGAAATAAAACCTACGGATACAACAAATTGAAAAAACATTTATTTGATGACACATTTGACCCTTGTGGCCGTATGCCAACAGATACTGGGACCATCTTCCATTAGCTGTAAAGATTCTAAAGAACATAAATTCATTTCACAGTCATTCACTCACTACAGCATGCCTTCGACAATTTCTCAAGGCAATCTTCCTTCTAATTCTTAAACTATACCCAATCAATTCATGATTGGTTACAAGAACAATTCGTGAAGAGTTTATTGACATAGCTTAAGAATTATAAAAATAGGTCCAACACCGATCTCATAGAACAGAACAGTTGTACCTGATTTCATATCCACCCTCTCAACCTTCCCATATCTCCTGAAAAGTCGCTCTACATCAGACTGGCGAGCATCAAACTCCAGATTACCACAAAAGACAGGCCTCATATTCTTCAAAGCTCCTTAGAATCTAGTTTGACCAAGTGAAATAAAAAAGTCAAACTCACCTGTATCAACGTAAAACAAAATAACCACAGTCCATGTATAACACAACCGATGAATGGCAACTATTTGAATATACAAAAATTACTACAGATAAATGCTGGCAGAAACGCAAACTTTGTGCAAAGTGATGCAAACTTTAAGAGAGTACAGGAATCTCATAAATTACAACCTCTGTGTGATCTCACATTGCACGCTAACTAGGGCACAACACACGGATAATATTTAGCAAGGGATAAATTTATCATGAAAGCTACATTACTAGGTTAGATTTCTCGTGTTTCATCCACTACCCCTCTTCAAGATGTTGATTTTAAGCCTTATCCTTAACAAAACCCTAATTTAAAAAAACCCGCCAATTATTCCCCCCGCATTGAAACCCTAAATATACCCAAATGGCTTCCTCCTCGAAATATATCACAAGATTCACACCCACCATTCAAAGACACAGAAAAATCAAGACAAAAACAAAACTTTCGAACGCAAAACTAAATTCAAATTCCTGCCAGATTGTAAGAGAAAATTATTCAAAATTTCAAATTTCCAATCTTTAAGCAGAAACTGAAACAGCGAATCATTTCATTGTACGGAAAAAGAAAAACCCAGAAATTGGATCTCCGTAAATTACCTAAAGATGAAAACTTCTAGCTCGTAACTACACGATCTCGGTCAAGAATCTCTAAAACCCCAACACGGAACCTAAAACCACGAAAAGGGTCAGGAAAAAACCAGATCTATACAAATGAAAGGGCGTATTGGATAATAATTTGCAGAAATGGTGGAAATATTTACCGAGGTAAGCAGTACGGACGGGAATACGAAACCAACTCTCAGGGCGGCTGGACTTGAGATCGCAAGTGACAGGGAAAGAGACTTTTGGGAAGATATTTTTAGGTTGCAAGACTTTAGTAGTTTTCACTCCAACCCTGATGTTTCTAAAATTTCCTTTTAAGCCCCTCAGATTTATCAAAGTATCAAATAGGCCCCTTTTGAAGAACAAAAGAAATTAAAAAGGACACCACTTTTTTTTTCTCCCATTTTGCCTGGGAATCAATCTCCCAAAGCTAGATTTCAAAATCCGATGAAATGGGAGATGGAGGTGGAGGAGGTCGAAGCGGTGCTGGAGAAAATTTGGGACTTGCACGACAAGCTCAGCAATGCTATTCACTCCATGTCCCGGGCTCATTTTCTGAATTCCGTCAAATCAAACGGCGAAGTTTTCCGGCCTCCCATGAGAAAGTCTTAGGGTGATTCTGTTAATCCAACCGGGTTTGTCCATTTTAAGGATTTTTTCGCTGCCGGAGCCGACGACACGGCGGTGATTCAGGAAGCCAAAAGCCTTAATGCTATCCGCACGGCCCTTGAAAATCTCGAGGACCAGCTCGAGTTCTTCCATGTAAGTTTCTAATTTCGGATTTTCCCCTTCCTGAAATTATCGACTGTATTTTTTATTACTGCTTTTGGTTTTTCTGGTATTGTCATTTGGTGTTCATTCAGTGTTGAGCTTGGGTCCATTCTTCACATACTGTGGCAATGATTCAGACTCTTATTTTCTTCTTCTTTTTGGATACTGTAGGATTACAATAATTTGATGCCTGTGGGTTCCTAGACTTTTATGACTAGGTTGGCTGTATTTGTAACTGCATGAAGATTATGTTGTTCATTTGATTGCTCAAGATTATGCAATGATTACAAGTGACGGCCTTGCTTAGGAGAAGTTATATGTAACATGTCAACGCAGATCACAGAATGGAAATTCATATTTTTGTGTGCATGAATTGTGTACTCATATTCTTGTGATGTGAACTTTGTCAGTACTTCCTTTTTAGTTCTTAAACCTGTTAATGATACTTCTGCTACCTATGCAGTTTCGTTGATGTTTGGCTGGCTTTCTTTTGTTTGTTGTGGGACTGTAACTGAATGTGTTGTACAGAGTTCCTCGACAAACTCTTCTGTGTATTCTGTGTGAAAACCTGTCTTTTGATGCTTGGGTAGGAATGATCGCTCCGCTGTTCTGCTTTGCAGACTGTACAGACACACCAGCAGGCTGAGAGAGATGCTGCCATTGCTCGCTTGGAGCAATGCCGTATTGTTCTTGCAATGAGATTGGCTGAACATCAGGGCAAGAAATATAAAGTAATTGAGGAGGCTCGGGCTCTGGTAGGAGAAGTGCACAATGCTAGTCGATTTGTTTCACCTGAAAATACACCAGCAACATCTCCCACTGGTGATAAAGTTGGCGAACAGGAAGGGGAGGGTTCAACTGCAAATTTTAAGGCATTTGTATCCAGTTTCACCTTTGTTAGAAGGTTTCCTAATATGGATCAAATGGGTGGGATTATAGGGAATGCAGCTCTGGTGGCAATTAGTAAGTTTGCCCTCCTACATCTGCATCAAGTTGGCATGATGGAGAAATATATTGTATACCTCCCAGAGAGTAAAGATGTTGTGTACAACAGAGACATGACCAAAACTTCTCGACACCAGGGTTCATCGAGTTGTCGTTCCTCCCAGTTGGATGTGTTGCTTGCTAGGGGCTGACTTGATATTCATTGGTAGAGCGTAGTGGCTTTATTGTAAATAAAGATTGTAGGTCTGCAAATCTGCAACACGAAATTTTAGATGTTGTGCAGAGAGTCTGTAGGATATGTTAGAAAAAATTTTGGCCTGTCTTTTTTTTTCTCTTTCAATTTCTCTAGCTTGGTTGTACCCTCCTCTTTTCATCTCTGGGGGTGACTTCAAGAATTTACTGAATGCCCAGCAAGTTTCTGCATTCACAAGATTCAGATGTGAGACCTTCTTGTCTGTTGGCTGAACAATTGATTGTATGATAGAGTACAGATTTCACTTTCGAAAGTCTTTGCATTTTGGTGGAAGATGGCATTACTGCATGGTGTTCTAGCCATATGCATAATGGAATAGATGTCATTTAAAATGTTGGATGAGATAAGATGGCATGTCTTTTGTTGTATTTTTTAGGGAAATTTCTTTCATTTTCACAGGCTTTGCTTTGTCCCACTACGGGAGGTCGGTTATATGGATCATATCTTTCCAATGTGTATGGTCAAGACAATTCTTGACCGTACACGTTGGCGAGATATGATCCATATAGCCGACCTCACGTAGTTGGACAAATGTCACGATTTCAAATTTGAGCAGTTAATCAAGTGGCTTCATCATCATTTTCATATGCAGTGTTTTAAATGTAGCTTTATTAATTTAACATTCATTCCTAGCAACTTGCATAATTGTTAAAGAGGAAGTTCCATCATCTGCACACGAGTGATCCCATCGCAGTTTCTTGTTTTCTGGAAAAAGGACACAGAAGGGAGCTAATTTCAGAACTCTAAAACCTTATCATTACCAATTGTTTAAGCCATGGCTTACGAGTGAATGAAAACGACGACCCCCTATTCATCTTCAGCTGAGAAAAAAAACATTCATGATGAATGGATGGGATCAAAAGCAGCCATGAATGAAGAATTATTAAAAGCTAAAAGATGTCAATTCATGAAACAGTCCAATTAATTCGCTTGTAAAATATATTTTTTTCTCTGTTGTTAGTGCATGGCCTGCTTAAACTTGCTTTCTTTTTTTCTTTCTTTCTGATGTTTCTCCCACTTCCTGGGTAAGATGCTGACAACTTTTTTGATTATTAAAGAACTAATGGGGTGGGAAGGCAAAAGTTAACAAGACGAGATATGATTTATACAGTCGATTCCACAAAATGGTGGTATAAAGGCGTAATTGTTGATGTAGTACTAGTCTCAAAGCTGAATTGGAAATCATCAACATGATATTATACTTCTACATTCAACTTACACACACTCACACACTCTCTTTTACGACGACTGACTTAGGCATTGAAGAACCATTTCGGAAAACAATCCCAAACGGCTTTCTAGTTTCTAACCATGGCTCGTTTTGTAGGACGTTTATATTCTACTGGTAGAACTCGCCTTTCATCATCCTACATTAATAATTGGACTTAAACAGAGACATTTCCCTTAATTTTGTACTTCTTATGTTCCATTATAAGAGTCAACTTTGTAATACTGAAAGGAGTATGTGTTTAGGACTTAACAGAAAGGGGAGATATTCACAAACTCGTCATATATTTTGAGTCACATTGAAGGTAAAAAGAACAGCATTAGACTTTTTGTTTTTGACAGTCTTACTACTTCAAGTGCTCAAAATGCCTTTGATCTGACTACTGTACAAGATTTCAGGAACTTAACTCAACACAGAAAAGTACTAGAATTGCTGGAAAATGCACTAGAATTTGTTCCCGTAAGCATAAGATTAAGACTAAGTTCACAACAAAAGCAGGCACAAGCCAAAAAAAAAAGGGGAAAAAGGGATACTTCTAGTTCTCTCCATTGTAGGGAGAATTACAAAAACTTGGTGTGCTATTATTATATGGAGAATCACAAAATGTTGTTGGAGAGTCACAAAATCTTGAAGCGCTACTCAATGGGGATTCAGCAAAGGTTGAAGGAACCATCACAGAAGATGAAACCTTGAATCTCTTACTCCTTGACCCTTCACTCATCAAATCTGGACTACTCATCCACCCCATCATTTGATCCTGATTATAAATTTCACTCATGTCTGATCCGTCTGACCTGAGACTACTCATCCAATCATTGCTCGAATCCGATAAACTCGGGCTCTCGTGATCAGCAGCAGCAGCAGAATGAGGGACAATTACACTTGGTTGAACAAGTTTTTCAATGTTCTTTACATCAACAGGTCTTTGGTATTGGTAGCCCCTGAAGTGAAAGATACTTGCAAAGGTAAAATGATCACTTACTCTACTCTTTGATGACTTATTAGTATCCGAACTCCTAGCCATGATACTCTGCAGATTCTTGCTTAATTTTGCTTTCAGGGAAGAGAAGCTCAGTCCATTCCTTGCATCGTCAGATTCAGGAACATTGATCATTCCTCCTGTGGAAGGGGAAGAATTGTTGTTGTTGTTGGCTGTTGGGGCGAAATTAGTACGCGCATTTTCGCCACGCAAGGCTCTTGCAGCCTCATCATAGGCTCTTGCAGCTTCTTCAGGTGTATCATAAGTTCCAAGCCACAGCCTTACTCTCTGAGAGGAGTCCTTGATCTCGGCTACCCATCGCCCCGAGGGTCTTTGCCTTACGCCGACAAACCTTCGGGTTGCTGACTTAGCTGGTTGCGCCGCCTTCTTCTTGATTGTGGTTGCTGCTGAGGCTTTTGTGCATTCTGATCCTGCCATGGTTAATAGGCCTTTTCTGTCTTTTTTTTTTATTTTTTATTTTTGGTTTAGTGTGGCAGATTGTGAGCAATGCTGAGAAGGAATGGTACTTATCAGCAGCTATATATAAGGCCACTAGAGACTGTAGCAAAAGCATATGCTCTTCTGTGCACTTCTTTGTTTCTTTCTACTTGTATTAATTAATCCTGGATTTTCTTCATTATTAATCTTGGTGTTTATTGCAGCAAGATTAATCTAGACTAAATTATACAATTCTAATCGATTTGTATCGAATAAATTGTTACAGATTCATAATTGAGTTCATGAGCAATCTACTAATGCCAACTATATATGCCATTTCCAAGCAAAGGTTTCTGAATAGTGTCATGTAGTATTCTCCCGTCCCATATAAAGAGTTTTATTTCGAGTTATACCTTATGACTCACAAACAACTGTACCACTGGAGTCGAGTATTAGTTAACATGGGTAGTGTGCTACAGTAAAAAATCTTAACTACTGCTAGCTACTCACTCTGTCGTGTCAGAAGATTACAACTCCAAACAATACTCTTTTATTGGGACGGAACTCGGAAGGAGTAATATTTTAATACATTCTTCACTTCCCTCAGTCTGCAACTACAAATTGCAACTTGATTAAGCTTAAGGAATAGATTAAAGGGTCAACTTGCTTAGATCAGAAGCTGACAAAATAAAGGGCCAAAGATACTAATAATCATTGAGGTTTGTAGGATAGTTTAAGAATGAAGAAAGTTTCTGAAACGTTGGATCCTCAAGTTTTAAATTCCCAGGAAATTAGTTAGTTTCTTAATGAGCAATAACCACAATATGATCATTGGATTTTCTCTCTTGGGATTTAGCAAAACCTTAGAATATTATGGATTGTCCTTTGTGCCGTCTCCTCTTCACAAACTAAATGCTCTAAACATGATTGATTACTCAAAGCCTAAGCCTTAATTCACAACATTCTTGTTTTGATTCTGTGTTGAATATGTAAAAAGTCGTTTTCAGATGTAAAATGGTATATCAGAAATGTCGAAAAAACTACTTTGAAATGAGAAATGAGCATTCCTGCTTCAAGAAGAATGGCCTAAAGTAACAAGGTTTCTGAGTCCGGTGGTACAACTGTTTCTGAGTAATAAGGTACAACTCGAAACATGACTCTTTATGTGGGACGGATGTAATATATTATATAGGCGCATCAGTGTTCTACTGATTCATAATTACTTAATCTGCTCATGCTGCAAAACTTGAAAAACTGTTAATGCTGCTCCAGCCAAAGGAATTGGAGTTTGATCATCAGGTTCTTCGGCGAATGGCAGTTTTCGCTAAGGGGCGATTTTCACAACTAGTTTTTTCCAGCAATTTTGTAGACTCATGCATTGTAATTATAACACAGATTTGTCTGCTACTGATTGACAACTAGTGCAAATTTTTTGCTACTAGTCGATGATCTCATCCAACTCTGCTTAAATAAACAACTTGGTCTTTGTCAGGACCACAAACATGATTAGTATTCGGAATTGGGTCAAATTTGTATTCTTGCAGCTTCACATTCCTGTCTCAGTTTAATGCCTACATTTCCTTTCAAATGACATCATTTCCCCCCTCAATTATTAGTTTTGATGTGATATTTGGATGCTACTGAGGGCTTCAGGCTGCAGAAATAGCCTCTTATTGAAATATAAGGTAAGACTGCGTACATCAAGGCTTAATGGTTTGGCCCTTCCCTAGACGCCATACATGCAGGAGCTTCTATGCGCCGGGGGTGGCCTCTTGAGCTGATGCTAGACAAGTTTGAACTGAGTTATCTGCACAACATGATTTTCTATGTACATTAAAGTATCAGAAGAGAAACAGACTAATGCAGATTTCTAGGATTTTCGAAAGGCAGAAGTTACTAGAAGACACAAACATTCTTTCATAATTTCCATCATTCTATAATGCTTGATAGAAGTATCATACAAACAAAAGGAAAGCTCCAGGTTTCATCATAAGTGGTCTTCCACTTTACTGTTTTAGTATTTGAAACTTTAGTGTATTTAGGCCATGCTCAACTATTTTTTTCAACACCTGACACTAAACCCTTCTGATTGAAAGGGAAATTAAGGTTAAATTTTTCTCAGAAAAGCATATTCTGAAGTACCAGTTGCTCTCATGTCATTGTTAATGAACTTCAGATTTCGTCGTTATCTTTACGCCACAAACCACCACTGACAATGTGACATGAACAAAAGACTGCTGCAAGATGCAGACACCTTTAAGCCTGCAACAACACTAGAGGAAGCTTAAGTAAACAGACAACTAGAGTTAAATTCTGTTAATGCATTGCAAACTGCAATCATTAGTCTCACTAAGTTACTAGTGAAACGACTCAAAAACAGTTATACCGCTAGACTCTTTTAATGGGATGGAAGGAGGAATTGACATCTTGGCTAATTTTTGTATTACAACATCACATTCATCAAAGAAACATAGTGATAACATATTATAAGAAGCCAATTGCCTCATAGCAGATAGAGGAATGGCAGTTCAGAAAGCAATCAAGTTGATCAATATCTTAAAATCAAAGTGAATAAACAAAGCTAATGTAGCTTTCTGCATGCATGGGATGGGAGGGTTACCATCAAAGATCTCACCACTCTTTGACTGAATGAAAGAGGAAAAAAATAGTGTGAAAACTTACCTTAGATTCCTCAGGGACAGCGGCAATTTTTGCCGTAACGGTACTAAGCAACTGAGTTCAGACACCGCTAAAGAGTCGTGTTTCTGATGCTGTTACGGATTATTGATTAGAAACAAAAACGAAGGAAATAAAATAAGGTAAAATCAATGTTCTTTTCTTCAAGTCTTTGAATATTGAAGAAGAAGAGAGGTAGTATCCCACACAAAATGATTATGCATAAACTGACAAGATTATACTTTTGGAACCCACAAAGAGAGAACTCAATCATTCATGAATAAGTACAAAAGTGGTGAAGTGATTAGAGAGGAAAGCCATTTGGCCTTTGTCTTCATCAAGATTATTAGTCTTTAGTCAAGTCTAACAGAATGACTTCACAATATTGATCATACTTAAATTATAAGTAGATCTAAATTAGGTATGACAACACCCAACTTTTTTCTCCAATTATTGAGAATTAACTAAAAAAAATTTCTTTGTTGTTTTTATTATTGATTTTTTAAGCACAATTCAGATGAATCCAAAATGTTTGGATGCAAAGTGGGGGCTAATGGGATTTGATATGTAATATCCTGATCAATTTTGAAAGAATAGAGGCCAAA
Source organism: Leptodermis oblonga (assembly GCA_016801395.1). Taxonomy (NCBI): domain Eukaryota; kingdom Viridiplantae; phylum Streptophyta; class Magnoliopsida; order Gentianales; family Rubiaceae; genus Leptodermis; species Leptodermis oblonga. The sequence goes on from CM028755.1 coordinate 3,343,939, forward strand.
ATAAGAGTATTTTTTTACGCGATGCGAATTAAAAGTGATTCGTCAATTCATATACAATCTGAATAATCACTTTTAAATAGAGCGTAATAATTTCAAACACGATACTAAAACATAACACAACCTCGACATGTGTTTAAAGTAACTTCTCCACTCATATACAACTTGAATTGCCATCATTCTTTTTTGGTGATTTAATTCTTTTCTTTGTGAAGTATTTTATAGTAGTGTAAGTGATTAAAAGAAAAAATAATAGAAAAGAAAAATGGCATTTCATTCCCATGACTACAACTATGAAGTTCCAAATGCTAAAGTTTGCACTAAAAGGCCCAAGCCCATAACCACTAAATACATATTTTCATATGGGCCTAAAATATGGGCCGGAGCTGTCACGAGCCCAATGTGAAGTGTGAACATTTCAGGTTCTAGTTTGTCAATTATTATTTTTCCCTTCTTAAAAATTGAATACATAATTATGTTTAGTCTAAAAAAAAACGGAATTGTTAATTGAAAGACACATTTTACTAAATAAATGACACTTTTTAAAAAATTTAGACTTGAAATTACTTTTTTGCCCTTTTCCTTTCTACTTCCTTCTACAGTAAAAGTAAGAAGAAAACAACTTTTAAAAAGAATCGCCCCATCCGGGTGATTCTTTTCCAAAGAATCCCCCCCACCAGGCGATTCAATGGGCGATTCTTTCCATATAATTACTTGGTTGGGGTGATTCTTTTTGAAAATTGTTTTCTTCTTAATTTTACTGCAGAAGAAATGGAGATGAGTGAAAGAAAATTTGAAAAAATTGGAGTAAAAAAATGAGAGTGAGTTAAAGAGTGAAATGGAGAGTTGAAGAGGAAATAAAGGTGTAGGTAAAATATTTATGATGGTAGAAATGTATAAGGATATTATTGTCTTTTTACTCCTCAAAATTTAAAAAGTGTCCTGTGTTTAGTAAAAAGTATCCTACAATTAACATGGCCCAAAATAAATTTTAAAATTATATTTTCCACTACAAATTTTTACATCGTTATAATTTTCTCAAAAAATTACGTTTTAATTACCGTAGTACCTCAAATTGCATAGTTTTTATGCATCTATTGCACCGAATAATTATTGTTGCTTAAATTCTATCAAGTACATTTCTATTTTAAAATTTTTTTTGAAAAAAACGTTTACCGAATCTCTTGTTTGATACTTTGATGACGACTTTCCTCAATGATTAATAAGATTGCGTTGATGATGAACCTCATAATTCCTTACTTTTTATTTTCTCTCTTTATTTACATTTCGCTTTCAACTTTTTGGAAAGTTTTCTGATAAAATTATCTCTAAATTTTTTAAGGGAAACTCTACACCATTCAAGTAGATAACGTTTATTTGCTAAAGAAGGTAGTTACGAAGCAGATATTCTCAAGTATAAATAGTTAAAAAAAAAAAAATAATAATGAAATTAACAATTCACTATTTTTTATTGTGATGCGTACACTTTTATCAGTATGCAATACATGTAAAAATTAATACGTGATACATCAGCTTAACTCAATACGCAATATAAGTGACATAACTCGATGTGTGATACATGAGGCTAAATTCGTACAATTAAACCCAATATGCCATATATGTCATAGACTAAATTCAAAATACGATACATCAGAGACTAAATCAATATACGATACATTAGACGCTTAATTCGATACGCGATACATTAAAGACTAAGCTCGTAAACGTCATACATCAACAACTAAAATCGAATACATCAACCAAACACAATACATCAAATCTAAAACTTAATATATTATATGATATATTAGAGATACATGGTATCATGTTTTCATGACATAATTGTGATGCATTCGATAAACAAATTTTTATAAAGGCTAAACTCGACACGCATCATCAACGAATCAAATGCAAGTTTTTGTCCACTTGTAGCTATTTGACTTTTCCAATTTTCCTTTGTAATTCATACTAGAAATTAATATAAAAAAAGATTTTGATGATAAAAGCAATGGGGGGTTTTATCGTAACCTTGGTATTATTAATCCCAACTTGATAACAGAAAATACTTGTAAATCAATACTTGTTAACGAATAATTGATATTTTATCGTCACCGCTCATCACATATTATTGTTTTTAGTCCAATTTCATTGTGACATTGACTACGTCCTTTAAATAATTTAGAAAACGTAGTAATTTCCAATAATAGTAAGAAATAAAATAAGGTAACAATTTAAACAACCAAAGTTTTGCTCTTGAATGGTCAACAATTACACAAAAATAACAATTTGATTTGAACTTTTCCTCTTATGGTGGATTGAGTGTTGAAAATTTGAATAAATATCAAAGTCAAAAGAAAATAAAATCGTAGGATGATGTAATTAATTTCCACGTCATTTTGCACTAAAAAAGAACATCACACATGTCACATGGGGAGGGACCCGGCAGCCCAGCTCAAAGGGAACTTGCTCCAAATCGAAAGGCCCCAAATCATTAGGCCTATGGGGCCTTATCTATGTTACTACTAGTATACATTCTATACCTAGATATCAGTTATGGATAATAATATCTAACACGATATAAAAATATGATACATATTTGATACGTTGCATTGATATGTCAAATTATGTCTAATTGAGAATTGTCCATTTTAAAAGACAAATTTTGATAATTTCTAACACTACATGACTCACACGTTAAAAGTAATCGATCAACTCATATATAACTCGAACTGTTACTCAACAATATTACTCACACTAACTCAAGAATTGTGCGTGGAGTGTAGGAGAATTAACGTGACATCCATATCACACAAATTTACTCGATATCAAAAGTTAAAAAATTGCGAAATACTAACTATAACGTAATGTTACTAATATTCATTTTACTGTTTCACTCAGCCAATCATTTCCCTTGCCAATCCAATATAGATAGATTCTTTTCTCAGAGGCCAATCATTCTTGCACTGATTCACACAAAGTTGGAATCTTTACATGATCCAACTTTTGTACGGAGTTGGTAGTAGAATCCTCAGCTTGAAGGAGTAGTATAGTGCCTAATTAGCCGTCAAATCCTCTGTGAAAAAATCCATTGATTAGTGCACAGCCGTCTTCATATGCCTATAATATTTGGGTGGACCGGACCGGACCTGACCCCACTTGGAATGCAAGTCCAAGGAAGTAAAGCTGAGAACTTTGCAAAGAGACGAGTCTTTGGGAATAGTCTATTTTCCCCCAAATCTAGAGTCTACACCATCCATTTATGGCCCGTTTGTTATTCTTGACTTGTAGACCACCTAAAGGGATGAGGATTCCATTTGGGTTTTTTTTTTCCTCGTCAATTTTGAGAAAACCTACCTTATTTTGCTGAATCTTGATCTGGGATTTTCTTCTTTGTCCTTTTTTCCCTATGTTGGTGGCTAAGAATCTCAACTCAACTATTGTTTTGCTCATTTGCTGTAATGAGTAAATTTTTTTGCACTTTTGGTTTTCTCAACATTACTCAATATGTCCACCAACTGGGAAAATTCTTGACTTTTTGGTTGGTGGAGTTCAGGGTTTCTCAGTTTTAGAAATGGTATAAGTTGGGATTGAAAACCTTGAAATGCAAGTTTAATATTCTTTATTTGTGTTTTTTGTCTTTTGTTTTGGCCATTTGTCATATCAATCTTGTTGTTTTAGGCGCCCTATTGTGATCTCTCTTGCTTTTTGGGCAACTGAGGGTAAAAAAGAGGTAGGGATTGGAGATGTTTGGTTCAGGCATGAATCTGATCACTACTATTATCGGATTTGGGATGAGTGCAACTTTCATTGTTTTTGTCTGCACTAGACTGATATGTGGGAGGATTCGCCGAATGGAATCCCGGCAAATGTTTGAGATTGGTTCCAGGATGGAATTTGAAATGGTACGTTTGACCCTTTCAAGACTCTTTCTTTCCTATACTTGTGCATCATAGTTTTCATCAACATCATAGTTTTCATCAATCTGTATGATTTCGCATTGGTTTATTGTCGATGAGCTGCTTAACTAGTGATTATTGATTGATTCTTTTTTTTTTTTTTCACATTTTATTTCAATGTCTGTGTTTTGTTGATGCCATGAGGAGCCTAATGTTAGCTCAATATCTGTTTATGGCTTTACTATGAGATTTCCCATCTTTGTTTGGGTTAAATACCTTGATCACAATTTTGCAATGGATAATATGAAACTGAAAGTAATCCATTATTGATGGTTGGATCTTTACTGCTTCGTAAAAATATGGGAAATATAAGTTCAAGATCGATCAATGAAGAACTGTATGGATGAATGAAATACTCTTCTGCGTTCCCCTCCCCCCCCAAGTCAGAGGTTATGGCTGAATGTAAAAGAACCAAAGGTGTTAACTTTGTGACTTTGATCTTCTGTGTTCTTGGTTGCAACTGCACCTAAAATGTGGGGTTTTTTCTTTTTTCTCTTGGTGGCAGCCAGAGCATCGAATTACTGGCCTTGAACCCACTGTTGTGGCTGCAATCCCGACTATGAAGTTTAGCCACGAGGCTTTCAGTTCTGCAGAAGACACACAGTAAGTTTTACCTTCTACATGACAATTGTCATTTAAGAAAACAAACATTCCCTGCATCCCATATAAAGAGTCATGTTTCTAATAACGAAAACAACATTAGATACATGATTCTTTATATGGGTGGATGGAGTAACAAATTTGATATCTTTCCCCAATTTCAAGAATCTGCCTTTGCCATGTTGACTGGAAAATAGATATTCATAAACTTTGTAGGACTATGATGTGTTAATCAATCACACAACTGCTAGAAAGAATGCCATTTGTATATTGTCTGATACCCCAAACACAAGAAAAGAATACCTTGTTTCTTTATATATTTCTGGGTTACTTTACTGGCTTTTCTTTTGCCATCTTAGAAACTTTCCTGTTTCTTGATTAAGGGAATGATCTGAGTTTTGCAGTGCTGGTAATTTCCACTAAATTGTATCTAAGTAAGCCTTGAACTTTGCAATTCAATATTCATTCATTAGTAATGGAAGATTTAGAGAAGGCAAATATCATGGTTAAGCATACACGAGTTTTAAGAGAAGTTTTGGAAAATAGGTTTTCAAACACAAGCAAGCGAACAAGTGGGAAACAACTGTTTTGAGTAAAAAAAATTGAGAAACAGTGTTTTCAAGATCTTGTTGGTAATGTAGTATACAACAAACAAGATTTCTCTTCAATGTTTGGCTTAGAGAAAATAGCTTTTGGTGTTAAAAAAAAAAAAAAAAAATTTGTTTTTGAAACTAGATTTCGGAGAACAAACTTTTAAACACGTGCCTAACAAGCTTTCTCTTCAATGTTTGGTTTAGAGAAAATAGCTTTTGGTGTTAAAAAAAAAGAAAAAAAAATTTGTTTTTGAAACTAGATTTCGGAGAACAAACTTTTAAACACGTGCCTAACAAGATTTCTCTTCAATGTTTGGTTTAGAGAAAATAGCTTTTGGTGTTAAAAAAAAAAAAAATTGTTTTTGAAACTAGATTTCGGAGAACAAACTTTTAAACACGTGCCTAACAAGATTTCTCTTCAATGTTTGGTTTAGAGAAAATAGCTTTTGGTGTTAAAAAAAAAAAAAATTGTTTTTGAAACTAGATTTCGGAGAACAAACTTTTAAACACGTGCCTAACAAGATTTGAGTTTTAAAACAGTTTTTGAAATTCATAATTAAACAAAAACAGCCTGCAAAACTTCCAAACGAACATGAACCATCTAGAAACAAGGAGGAGAGTAACCAGCTTTGGATGAACCATCTGGGATTAATGCATCTTAATGCATATTAAATAAATCTGCCTTTTCCAACATGAGTTAGGCAACTACCAAACAGTTCATGTCTGGCATTCATTTTTCCTTATTATCTGTCACTTGTGATGCCAATTGTTGCCATGCCGTGCACACAAATATTGGTTGATTGATATTGAATTCATTTGTTTTTGGCCATTCATGAGTTTGGAATTTGCACTGCAGGTGTACCATATGCTTAGGTGACTATGAAGACAAAGATGTATTAAGAATCATGCCCACATGTGGCCATAGTTTTCACTTGTCTTGCATTGATGTATGGCTAAGGAAACAGTCAACCTGCCCCGTATGCCGCCTGTCTGTTCAGGATTCCATGGAAGCAAAGTATGTTCAACCGGTGATGCGCAGAACCCAATCTTTCGAGAGTGCAGAGATTTCAGTTGATCACTCTCAGCATTCCCAAGCATGGCTCCTCCCTACAATTCAGCGGTCCGAGGAAACCGGAATCACAGAGTCTTATCCTAATGCTGTTACTATAAACATAGAATCAATTGATGATTCTGGAGGAGGAGGAGGAGGAGCACCGGCAGCAGCAGCGAGGTCATGACAGAAGAAAACAGGAAAAAGTGCAATGCTTTTTGTTATGGCTATCCTTTCGCTTCGTGCTCCTGGTGAGTTTATCTTCTTTATAGGCAAACAACACAAGGGAAAATGGGACCTGGAAATCAAGCAATGCTGGCCTTGAATTTCAGAGGAAATCGGGATTATACCCCATGTTTGTAAATAGTTGTTAACATAGAACCAATTAGGTGATATGGCTTTATGATCTTCTCCCAGAATTCCAAGAATTGTTATTTAAGCACATTTTTGTATCAACTGGCATAAGATAGCATCACATTTGTTATCCAGTATACAAAAAACACACATCAGCAGAAATAGTTTCAAGATGAATCCTCATTTCATTATTGCTGTTGCCTTTTCTAACAGAATTAGATTTATGGTCTTGATCTTATTTGCAATTGTATGCATATTTTATGTCTTTAGTGCTCTTTTCAACTCACAAACATCACTGCTAGTAGCTGGAGATTATCTTAAAGTAGTTTTGTATTATTTCACGACTTCAAAAATGTAAACTGGATGAAGCCGAAGCAGAAACTTCTATCCATATCAATCACACATCATGAGCTACTGCAGACAAGAATAATACTTGGTCCCAATAAAAGAGTCCAGTGGTACAACCACTAATGAGTCATAAGGTACAACCAAAAACAGAACTTGCAGTAGTACCTTATTTTTTACCCGATATATGGTGAGCCGGGATCCATCCTTCCAGAAAAGAAAACATCAAAATCAGGCAAGAAGACTGAGATGAAGTGTTTTACCTGTTGGTTCAATGGTGTTCTCTACACAAGTACTTTAAAGGTTTTCCCTATTCTTCTCATGACCTTGCATAAATGGATAAATAAAAGAGAAAGAAATGATGCCCAAAACCAATGATGGGTGTGTGCCAGGGGATAAAAAGCTACCCAGTAAAAACAGAAAAAGGGCCAAATGAGAAAAGAAAAAGAGCCACAAAAGTGGAACCTTGGAAGAGCTATTGGTTTCTTCAGGAGAAAAAAAAAAAAAACAAAAAAAAGGCGAGAGGGAATGGCGGTGGCGGGGATACACGTGGGCTTCATATCCTTCTCGTCAATTTCTCTAGCTGATTCTGGTCTTCTTCCAAGAAAATCACCATTCACCAAACTTCATAAGCCTCTTGTGAGTAAGTACTGAACAAACCCCTTTTTCCCTTACTTCCTGAATTTAGCATCAACACCAAGATGTTTCTTTTGTTTATCTACTCCCGAAGTATTTCTTTTAAGCTGAATTTCGCTTGTTCAAATTTTCAAAACTGGCTTTTTTTCTTTTTTAATTTCCCAATTTCTCATGACATGAATTTCCTCTTTTTTCAACCTAGTTGGTTCTTGTTTTCACTTGAATGCTAATATATCTGTATAAAGTTCTGATCTTTAGTGTCCGTCAGTGATTTGAGATGCAAATTTTGGGACAAAGTAATTGAGATGGAGCAGAATTGTGTTACAATTGATGTAATCTTTTGTATTGTTTCTGAAATGTGGGTAATTTTTTTGACAGTGGCGTGCTTGAGCAATGATCCAATAACTGAGTGGATTTTATCAGAAGGAAAGGCAACCCAGGTCACAAGAATCAGCCCTGTTGGTGGTGGTTGCATTAATCGCGCTAGTCGTTATGACACAGATGCAGGTCCCTTTTTTGTGAAATCTAACAGGTTAGTTTATGCATTGTTTGGTTGATTTTCATGTCATGTTCCACCTTATATTATTGTTCTGCTAAATTTTCGATGTGAAGCTACTCTGTTTGTTGAATTAAAGTTAAAGAAAATATCGTATGTGATAATATACTGACTAGTGCTACTGTGGTTGTGTGGTTATTCGTTGGTTCAGGAGCATTGGATCATCTATGTTTGAGGGAGAGGCTTTAGGCTTAAATGCTATGTATGAAACTCAAACAATCCGTGTACCTAAACCGTATAAGGTGAGGATATGACCATATCTTGATAGCTTCTTTTTCATTTGTCAAATCTAGTTTGAAATTCTAGAAGCAAATCTTATAGCTTGAACTAACACTTGAGGATCCAGTTTGGGTCATTACCAACCGGGGGCTCGTATATCATCATGGAATTTATCGAATTTGGTGGTTCTAGAAGTCAAGTGAGTTACATCAATTTCTTCTTGTTCTTCTGTGGTTCTCTGAATTTCCTTTCGGTTAGCTTTTTGCTAGTTATAATTTCAGCCAACAATGTGATTTACCAGTCTACAGTCTGAATTAGGAAGGAAGCTTGCTGAAATGCATAAAGTAGGGAAGTCTGAGAAAGGTTTTGGTTTTCATGTTGATAATACCATAGGCAGGTATTCAATTTGTTTTGGAAGTCATTTTCGTACATTGCTTCCTCTAATGCTGGTGCAAAATCGGGCCACGTTACATTTGTAGTTGTCTGTACAGACAAATTTGCTTACATTTCTTTCATCTCCAAGTATTATGTCTTATGTTGGTAATTCTGCGAAGCACTTTCCACTTGTAGCTTGAACTAACACTTTCGCGATTTAACAACTCAACATGTTTATCCAGTACTCCGCAGATTAATACTTGGACTTCTGATTGGGTAGAGTTCTATGCCAAGCATAGACTAGGTTACCAACTGCAGTTGATACGACAACAGTACGGTGATTCAACAATTTATGAAAGAGGTATTGTCTTTTCTGTTTTTTTTTTCTCCCTTCTCCGTGGTTCTGCCTATACTTAGGCAGAACTGCAACTTTCATTCTGTATAATGTCTAAATTAGAATTTGGTTGCATTCTGTGTTTTATGAAGGATTAATTGCTGATATAGCCTTCGGGATTTCTGTGTATATACTTGGAAACTGGCATCTCTGTGATCTTAAGATAATTATGTATCATCCTTTTTGTGTGCAATTAACCGATTAGGACATCCTTTTTTTTTTTTTGTTAATCCGCGAGTTTTCAGTTAACTGATAACTCTTCTCTCTGTGAATGAAGGTCAAAGGCTTGCGAAAAACATCGGGCCTCTGTTTGAGGGTGCTGTGTTAGAGCCTTGCTTGTTACATGGAGACTTGTGGAGTGGGAACATAACTTCAGATAAAAGTGGTCAGCCCGTCATTCTCGACCCGGCTTGTTATTGTAAGTCTGTGTTCTTCTTGTTAGGTTGTTTATGTATCAATTCCAAAGCTTTTGCTGGAAAAACTCATGGAACTCCTTCATTAACTTGTAGATGGACATAATGAAGCTGAGTTTGGAATGTCATGGTGTGCCGGATTCGGAGGATCTTTCTACAATGCTTACTTTGAGGTAATTCACTCGACAGTGGGACAAAGACTTTGAGTTGTGGTTGTCGTTGATTGGTCTCTATCTATCTATACAACACTTAGAAAAACTGAAATCTCCTTGTGTTTCTTTGCTTGTGAATTTCAGGTGATGCCTAAACAGCCAGGCTTTGAAAAAAGGAGAGACTTATACCTGCTGTACCATTACCTGAATCATTACAACTTGTTTGGCTCGAGTTATCGATCCTCGGCGATGTCCATTATCGACGACTATCTGCGTATGTTAAAAGTTTAGGCTAAAGTCAGTGAATTCTATCTGTAAATTCTCCTGATCTAAGCCATTCTGTGAATTATAAGATTGGCTAAAGGATGACAACAGTCACAGTACTTTTTTTGCTGTCTTGAATGAATAGTATGACAAACAATCTTTTGAAAATTACTTTCATCAAGTCTCACTCTTGAGTCGCTCTCAAGAACTCTAGAGGAATGATGAGATTTTGCTGTGATTGTTGACTCTAAACTCTGTTCATGCATTCTGTTAAATTAATACTACAGAAAAAAAAAATACATAAATAAATAAAGGGAGTTTTTTTTTTTTTTTTTCTCTTTTTAGAGAAAACTCATTTGGGAATTTGTTTGTAAGGACTAAGGAAGTAAATGATATGCCAAAAACACCACATTTGACCTGCTTTCTTTCCATCAACTCCCATATCATAATGGCAAAATAAGCTTGTTTTGAACCGTTATGGTATAAAACCAGTACAAAATAAACGATACATGTATTTTAGCTCTAACAAAAAGAAGTAGTAACATATTCCGTTAATATCGATTGTCTCGTAAATGATGTGTTATTTGTGTATTATTTATTTAAACGATCAAAATGACGTTATTTCCATAAACGATACACAAATGATACACTATTCGTGGGACAGCTGATCCCTCCCATCGAATATATATAAAACTCCCAAGTTATGAGTCTTATGAAAAAAGCAGCTTTAGTCGCAAACCATTCTGTAAATCCATGTTTTCTTTGAAAGAATCTAATTAGCTTCCCAAGTCAGCCCTCAGTGAACCAAAACGACGACACACAGTGGCCATGGCCGGGCCGGAAGCTGCAGCTCTAGTGGCAGCTCTTGAACAAGCAACCCTAATGGCGAAACAGCTCCCCAACTCCAATCCGATTAATCTAGAACAATCGCAAATCCTCCAAATTTATTCTTCCCTTAACGCCGCGCAGCACCATCTCTCCCTCTTCCTGTCCCATCATCCGCCGCCTCTGTCATTTTCGCCGCAGCAAGAGAACTCTGTCTCCTCCGCCGTTGGTGGAAACGGCGGAGATGGGAATGACGTGGAACCAATGCAAATGGGTGATGACGATGATGATGTTGATGTTGAGTACAACTCCAAGAACACTGCCGCCGGCGCCGGAATTGATGGAGTTGAGGAGAGGATGAGGACGTTTTATATCCAGAATAAAAGACCCAAACGTGCATTGTCTCCGTCTGCCGCCGCGGAGCAGCGGCGGAGCTATGCAAATGAGGTGGCTGCCAGAGTTGGTTATCCGGCGGAAGATTTTGATCCTGAAGGGACTAGATTAAGGTCCCTTGATCTTATCTTTCAATTTCATGGTTAGAAAAGAGATTGAAATGGCTGGGATTGAGAATGTATTTGTAAATTATGTTGCAATACTTTGTTCTTCATCGTCTATGTGCCATTCTTCATTGATTTTGGTGGAGTTTCTTTTTCTGAATTACAGAGATATGAGCATGAAGTACTGAAAAATAATGAATTTATGTAGCAAATTTACTCAGAATAATCAATTTTCAAGTATCATATCATATGGTACACTGAATCCCTTATATACAAGATATGCATTTGTGGTACCGAGTTTAGATCCGTATACCACAACTTCAAAACACAAAAGTTTTCACTATCATCTTTCATTTTTGAAACGGTTGGTACATAGTTAGTGATACATGTGATCTCAAGCGATCACAAAAAGGATGGGGTCATGGTACATTGAATCCCTTATATGCACAAGCAATGGTGATCTGCTAAATTCCTAAGTTCAGCAACCAAACCTAATCTATCAAAGTGAATTCATTTCTCCAGCCTGAAAATGGTGATATTCTTGTTTCATCAGAGAAATGGCTGCTGCAGTTTAGGGAAGGCTGATGTCAGAAAACGATTTTTGCGGCGCCCTACTTTCCGTTAACTTTGCTGTCTGAGATGCCCTGTCTGGGACAGATAAATCTAAGCTTTGAAAAGCAAGTTATGCAACCTTACAAAATCTTCTAAAGCAAGTTCCTCTGGTCTTGACTGCATCAGAGAACAGAATGAAAGGTCTTAGTATACACAAAAACTGGAAATTTTTGAACAAAACAGTTTCAGATGGACAGTTGAAACTCACTGTAGCAGGAAAACCAACTTCTCCGAGAGCTGCTTCTACCTCGGCAGAGGGACAAAAGTGCTGCAGGGATTTGCGCAGCATTTTGCGCTTTTCGTTGAATGCAGAACTCACCTGAACTCGTTATAAAATAGGTATATCAGATGGAAACTATAATTACTGAATGGAAACTTTGCTTCCCAACCACAGAACTGACTCAAAACAGAACATATTAATAGTAGTGGTGAGGACCATTGAAAAGAAGCTTTTCGTGGATGAAACTTGTGGATATTCTGCAGATCGCTTCAGTCGGAATGTAACAACAGCTGCATCCACCTGGAGAAGGATTACCATTATTGCATCGGTAGCTATCATTGCAAGTATAAAACAATTCAACATTGTACAGCCACAGAGGTATTCATCTGAAAAATAAGTCATATAATCTTTTCAAGTAGTAATTGGTAATGGCAAAATCTTCGGAGAAGAAAAAGAGCCATATGACAATCATATCCAGATAGATCTGTGGTTCAAACTGAATAAGTAAACCACTTGCCTTTGGTTGAGGAAAGAAATTCGTCCTTGGAACCTTCAATTTGTATTCAGGATCTGATAAGAATAAGATACAGTAAGAACTAAAGATAATAACAAATACTGAAACAGCCACAGAAGAATCCACAAGAGCAAAAGGGAGGAACAGGGATCAGCTATCACAAAGTAGGTAATAGTAATACTCCCTCCATTCCAATCAAGTTTCTATCTTTTCACATTTAACAACCGTACTAATACAATCATGTTACAATAAAAGAGTTCTATTTCTAGACATTTCCTTGTTCCAATGGAACATCATGTTTCTATCGTTTTTACATATAACACCATTACTAATACAATCATGTGGGTTCTACAAGTACAAAGTAAGGGTATAGGTGAAAGAAGTGTGATAAATGATTTATGTGTTGTACCCTAATTCATCATCAGTTGTACATTCTTCGGATTGTTGGACGGAAAGAGTACCTAAGTAGGCTGTATTTAGCAATTGAAGGTATACATATGAAGACTAAGACTATAAATCCATCCTAAACAATGACTCAATCACATTCCCTACTGTTGAATTGCTTAGCCATTCTTTATCCATCTTGCTTCTGAATTACCTGAATAGAAGTTGACAAAAATATTTATAGGTCGATATTCTGATGGTCTCAAAGAAGGATCCACCAAGCGCAGCGCTGTTTCATCCTGGAATTGTGGAGTAGTTTTAACACAAAAAAGAAGTAGAAATATTCACAATACTACACATTAAGCTCTGTTCTTTATTTATGAATTTTTATTGTGATCATTCTATACTTAAATGTATGGACAAAAGAATCAAGGCAGATGGGATGAACTGTGAACATCATAATATATATCCCTGCTTTGCCATTTAGATAATTGGATTTTTGCAAAACAACGTAGGGACATGTTCAGTTGGAGAAAGACTATCTCAAAGCAACTCGACATTTCAGTTTCTAGACACTTAACTACTCAAATGATAACTAGCAGAAACAATATTTTATCAAGATGGTGGTTTTGCAAAGGCCGACCCCACATAGTGGGACAAAGGCTTAGTAGTAGTAGTTGTTGTTGTCGTTGTATGGTGGTTTTGCAAAGGATAAACTGGACATGGGATAGCAAAAATATAACATCAAAGTGAGAAAATGAACCTGGAGTAGGAGAACAACTTCTGAGAAGATGTCACCCATTGGAAGAAGTTGTTTTACCACATCCGTACTTATATTGAAAGGAATGTTGGCAACTACCTGTAATTAAGTGATGAAAGTAAAGTGAGACAAAAGAAAAGTCAACTCTCGTGGCAACAAATAGTTCCAAAACGACAAGCATAGTGAAACTTCAACAGAGAAATAGACAATCAGTGGCAAGTCTCCTTAGCTATAAACACATGAGGTGGAGCAATTTCAAGCAATATACACAACTATATGCTCTTAAATAGAAACAAATTAACCTCAACCTAGAACAACCTCTGACAGAGTATAAATTAGATTCGGGCATCAAGACTGTCCGTTGAGCCTCACAACAGTTCAAAATGCATTGTAAAATTATCAACTACCATATTCACGAGTCTTGTTTTCTCGTTCTATAGAAGGCAAAGTCAGTCAATAATAAGCACACAAAAGGCATATTTCCACACATCTTGTGCTCAACTTAAATGGGTTCTATTGTTATCAACCAATGAATTTCAACAATTAAGTCTTTATCCCACTATTGCGGAGTTGGCTAGATCATATCTTGCCACCGTGAACGGTTGAGACACAGCCAATGGATCTAAGCAGCAAAAATTCACTAATCAAATCTCAAATGAAAAATTTGCAGTGATTTTATTCTAACCTTTGCAGGTTGTGATTTTGTATCTGCAGGGCCTCTATCTTGCAAAATTGATGACATGTGGGAGTGTATATGACACCTTGTGAAATCTTCTTGCAGAACCTATAGGATTCAACAAGACAAGAACCATCATGCTTTCTCTTCCTGGAAATACAGCTCATAGTAAAACGTTGGCAAATTTAAGGAAGCAGCAATTAAGAATTCATTATCACGGAATAATGTATGACATGACAAAATCATTATCACTACATTGTGAAAATGACCAAAAGAGGGAGGATCTGTTTCCTTCCTCCTTCATGTAGACATTATACAGAAAGCATTATGCATCTGCCCTTAAAAGTAGAAACCAAGAGTTAATCCACTGCCGGACTAACTAGCTCCAAGATTATCACCTTCACTCGATGTGTATCAGCAAAACGTTCCTTCACAATTGCTGCCATATAAGGGTCCTAGGAAAGAACACAAGAAGAGATATCAGATCCAACCATATAGGAAAGGAATTGACTACCCACATGGTAAACTCAACTCCTGTTTATCAGTACAAAGTTCTTTAACCGAATTACATTTTCTGCAAACTTAGCAATACAGACTACTTCATATTTTCGCCATCTGTTTGCCAACATACAAATCGTCTTGATGGTCACCTTTGGAACTTGAACACAACTTCACATATACTATGGCTCTTATCTTAAAACAGAACGTTATAGGTCTCCTCCCTTCGGCCCTACGACCATTCTTTACTTATTCACTCTTAAAAAGAATAGCTCAAGAAAGTGAAGCATCAATCATCAGCTCAGTTAATCCTTTTTAGCCCAATTAACAGGTTCTGTATATCACACATTTAAGGAAGGGAAGTATCCTACATTCGAGAACTCAAAAATGACATGTTACAATGAAATATGGAACAAGACCCTGAAAGGAGTAAATAGACAAACAAATGAACACATATTTTCTAGTTGAAGACTGATACTGCATCCGTTCTACTAGAAGAGTCAAGTGGTACAACTCTTTATGAATCGTACAATTTAAAGTAAACTCTTCTAATGAAACGAGGGAGTAACTAAAAGCAACAAGAGACCTTCTCAATGGCAAGAACAGTTGCTCCAGCATTGACAAGAACATTGGTAAGGGAGCCAGTCCCAGGCCCAATTTCAAGCACAACATCCCCCTCTTTCACGCCAGCTGCACTCACCAATTCCTCATTTATCGCACCATTCAACATATAATGCTGCAATTAACACAAAACTACTCGATACAATGCTTCAACCACCTCAAAATTAAAAAAAGAAAAGAAAAAGAATTACTTACTTGACCGAGGGATTTGCGGGGGAATCGGCCTTTGGAGTTGAGGGCTTTAAGGGTGTCGTGGTAATCATCATCTTGCTTATTCTTCTTCTTCTGGGCTTTAGAAGGTAAAGCTGAAGCTACTCTACTTTGCAAAAGGGTTATTGTTTTGGCTCTTGTGATTTTTGGGGTGAGGCTCCTTTCACTAACGTGGGGCGTTGGTGAAAATGGCGGGAGAGAGTGAAGGGATAGAGAAGGCATTGAGCCAAAATCAAACGGAAGGAAGAGTTCAAAGACTGGATTTTTCCGCTGAATTCCGATGAGGGTTGTGGCTATTTAGCCTAATTTTTGCCCATTTTTTTTAAGTCCCAGAAAGATATAATGCTAGGAAAGTTGTCACTTTTATTGAATCCACCAATACATTCACCTTTCATTTCTTAGTAAACTTTTGACATTGGTGCAGTAAATTTCCCTGCAAACTGAAGAACAATTCAAGTGGAGTTTGATTCAAAAGTTTCCAAGGGAATAGAAAATATGTACTTTGATCATTTTCTATGAATACAACTATCTTTTTGACAAAAAAAAACTGGTTCTTGAAGTAGCTTTTCATATTTCACCCACAAGATACAAACCTACCTAGCTATCCCTTTTTTTCTAGACATTTACACTCAAAACTTCACTAATGCTTTGCATAAACAAACAAAGGTTATAGGCTATAGCTTTGCAGAATTTCTAATGTACTAATCAACCAAAGGTTAGCAGCTCTGCAGCAGCAACACGAATGTACAAATAGTTGTTGCTAATCAAACAAGAGCCGTCGTCTGACAGACTTGGAAAAAGTAGAATTCCTTTCTTTCCTTTTGCTTCCAGTAGGAGAATTGTTCTCTGAACTTTCAACAGCTTCAACTGCATTCTGGGGCTTTGTATCATCCGCGAGCTTAGATGAACGATAAAACTCTGTTATGCTGAGTTGCACACCTCGTGGTGATTCCGATGTTTTCTTCTTTTTAGACTTCATTTCTTTCAACTCCTGAAATTTAACATAAAGGGGAAAAAAAGAAATGCGTTAGTGAAAGTTGAGGATGAAAGGAAGCAGAATATAAAGGTAAAATGACGTTTCTTTACCTTTTCTTTAAGAAATTCAGTGACCTTTTGAGGATATGCACATTGAACAAGTTCCACATGTTCATCAGTCAACAAGAACCAGCATCCATCTTCAATGTAAATTTGAGGTACATCAGGTTGGTCTTGTAAACCAACAGATTCATCAGCTTCCCGCATCTCAAGAGGTGCATTGGGCTCTTCAGGGGTTGTAAGGACAACATTACCCACTGTGCTTGGAGTTTTCTTCCACTTAACCACATAAAGTTGATGTCCAAACCTAATTTTCACACGCTGAATAGAATGAAACTCATACTGCCCACATAACAAAGTATCGCTTTGATTTGTTGCCACATCTCTTAAAAAGAGGGTTGACATAAATGGAAGCATCATTTTTCGTATATAAGATGGTTCCCAATGCTGAGAATAGGCTAAATAATCAATCAGCATTTCTGTTTTAGGATTTCCCCATGATATATGATGAACATCATCTGCACAGACGAAAAGCAATACATAACAGTAAATACACACCAATATATACGTATATGGGGCACGATGGAGAAAGGTCATGGTACATAAAAAAAGACTTTATATCATATAGCTCAAACTGTTTAGTGCTTCCACTATACAGGGTTAGTCAGTCAGCCATACCAATTCCATTGTTGTCCTTTAAGTACATATCTACAATCTCTGAATTTGGAAAATTGGGCTCCAAAGCAATCTTTTCACAAATCTGTAGGTGCCAATTTTGTTGCTTTTTCTTCTGTTTTGCTTCCCGATCCTGTCCACCAACACAATACAGCAAAGCTCGATTTATATTCTAGAGGCATGAAATCCTTAGTATAAAAGTACCATGCAATGCAAAGCTGGAATCATAAAATTTTCCAGATCAATGCTAAACTATAAAAATATCAAACCAATGGAGTGGAAGTTCTACCAAAATGCATGAAGTGCAGTTGCATTTGAACCCTTGAGGTTTTAGCGTGCAACGTTCACCAGTGACAGAACAGCAAATCTCACAAGAAGACAGGAGATGAGCCTTCTTGCTTCCTGGATGACCACAAAAAGAACAATGTGGCAATTTTGGCTTAGGACTCTCTTCTAAATTAGATACAGAATCCCCTTCAGGGTTGATATTCTCAGGGAACAAGATAGTCTCTCCCCTGCCAACTTGTAGCAACCTGCAAATATTATGCAGCATCAACAGAAGTACTATAGGTGTAAAGAAAGGGACTAAAAGGAGAATCAAAACGTGAATATTTACTGTGCCAAACGGCTTAAGTAAAAGGGATTATGCCCCAATGCAATGCATCATCATTTGATAATAAAAAGCTAACCTATTCAAAACCTCATCTTCACTGAAAGGTTTGAGGAAACGGATGGCTTTATCGACACCAATTCCTCGTATCCCATTTAAATCATGGTCATTTCCAACCAGGAGTGAAATGGCGATTAAGTGTTTTCTCCTAAGTCCGAGACCAGCCTCAATGTCTGATATCTGGTAGCATTCAAGTGGATCCTGCACAAAGAGATTTCTCCTAGTCAAAACAAAAGTAGAAATCATAATCTTCAAAAGAATTGCTATACCTTCTTACATTTTTAATAAAGTATTTTACATTTCTAATACAAATTTAAAACAAACATAAACACATTTGAAACCAAAATAGTTTTCCACACTATCAAAATTTAAGAAATAACAATAATAAAAAAACTTGAGATGCACCAAGGGTTATGATTGAGCATATATCTCAGTCTAAGACCAGCCTTCAAGATCATAGCAGCACCTTTCCAAGCATACTTTTCAATTCATAAGGCAGGAGATTTCTGTTTCAGAGTAGAAAACCGAAACACATTTTGAAACCAAAATGGGTTTCCATACTCTCTAAAAATTAAAAAGAAGAATTAAGTAGAGCTGCATCAAGGGTTATGATTGAATGTACATCCCAGTTTTATTACTTAAAAGTACACTGTTTAACTAATTCAAGATCTTAGCTACCACCTTAAAAGGATACATTTCAATTCATAAGGGAGGAAATTCTGTGATACACAGTAGACATGCCATATTTCTCAAAATATTAGAGCATAAAAGACACCTTAGAAACAGGAAAGCAATATGGAAGCATTCATATACCGCTAAGTAGGCCTCTTCCAGTATTTATGCAACCTACATGCACAAGCTTTAAAAAAATCCAGCCAAATAGGGACTAAAAAAATCTCATTCAACAACACTAACAACAACAGATATTTTGGGAAATCCTCTAAAAAAAAAAAAGGATTCAAGAGAGCTCCATTCATCAGAATGATAATTCCATAGTCAAACTACTTGCGAAAATATAAATTCTGTATTAGAAAATTTATTCATTAAACCGAAGCCTTAGTTGAGTTCTTAAAGATGAATTTATTAACAATAATATGGTTGTGTATTAGAATTACTTTGGAATTAGGGTCAACATGTTTGATGATGCATTTGGCCCCAAATAGAAATGCATCACTGTCAGAAGTAATGCATGCATCAACACGTCCCTCTCTATTTAACTGGGCACAAAGTGCTTCAGCTTCCCCATCTGCTTTGAGGACAGGCATGCCAAGAAGTTGAAGCAATTCCTACCAAAAGAGTAACTGAAAATCAGAAAACTAATGACCACGCTAAACAAAGCTAGTAACAGATAGTTAAAAAATGAGAGAGATATTGCAAAAAATACAAATTTGGAAAAAAAACATACTGCCATACTGCAGAATATAGGTCACTCCGACAGCCCAACAAACACTAGCACATCAAGAATAAAGCATAATTTTGAAGCCCCACTCCCGACTCCGAATCTTTCACATACTTAAGAACATAGAACCAAGAAATATACTAATCCATTTCCGAACAGTAAATCCCAGACCACATGCACTCAACTTGGCTCAATATCATCCATAACCTACCAACTCAAGGCCACTACTGATTCCTGGAAGTACTTCACATTGACATTTTAGTGTTTTATCATTATATCAGTCATTCCTTTGGTTCAAATCATCACCTTACTCTAAAAGTCATTTCTCCTATTCACACAGATTCAATGGCCTCCGCGCCATTAAAAAGCTCATAAGACGAAAGTACAAACTACAATGTTAATGCAAAAGCAAACTGATCACGTTTAAATTTCGAATAGACATGGTATCTTACAATGCATTCTTTGACGAATTTTTGGAATGCCCTGTTCCTTTCAACTGAAACGCCCTCCTTCGCCACAGGCAAATGTGACACATCAACACCGGAACCTCGGAAAAATCGCAATATTCTTGCCTGAGACTTCAAAGGTGACGGGGATCCATCCACTATAAATACGGGAAAAGCCCCAAACTGCACGATAATTGAAAAGATAAATAAAGAAATGAAAACCTCACACTCAGGCCGACCATAAAAACAGTGAAAAAGGAATAACATAGCCTGAAGAATCAACAAACAATCAAAATAAAGTACTTCTTAAATTCCTCTTCAACCCTCAAGTCTTTGATAAAGACTCCCTCTTTTTCTTCAATCCAAACCTAAGTTTAGTTCTTTTCAAATCCAAATAACATCCAACAAAGTTTTATTCCTAGAAAAAAAAAAGAAAAAAAACAACTGGGGTAAAACCCAACTGGCAAAAGAAAGACACAAGCCCAAAAAGGGCGCCAAATTTCCCCTTTCTTTCCATTCTTGAAGCAATTAAATTCAACCAAGTGCATCAACAATAATGTAGTACTTCACAGTAGTAAAGAGAAACAACAACAGACCTTAGCGAAGAGATTAATGGTACGAAAAAAGGTGAGTCTAATGTGAGGATTAAGAGCGTTTCCTCTGATTGCACTCTCATTTTGAACTATCCAGTACGAGAGATCCACAGCGACCCGTTTATCCCTCAAGAAGTCGAATCCTTCATGTCTGGCGTAGGGCTTCAGCAGATCCCAGAAGTGTCCTCCGACGCCCATTTGAGCATTGATCGCAGAATCAAGAACCCTAATTCCAACGGGACGAAAAGGTTTAGATTTTCCGGGAAATTCAAATTTCGAGGTTGGGATTCTCTTGAGCCATCAGGAGGGAGAGAAGACGGTAAAGCGTTATGAAAGTTCACGGAACATAAATTACCATTTTTAGCCGTTATATGAAATGGATCTGGGCCTATCTTGTTATGGTCTGAAGTTTTTGTTAAATGGGCCATGGCCCATGAGTTGTTGATTTAATCACCCTAAATTAAATTTTGGCTATAACTACGAAATTATCCTACTATTTTGAAAAAACATCAATAACTATTTGGACTCAATAGACGGCAAAGTTGAAGTTGAAAAAATACAAATAACTCCCCACTGTTTTGATTTCTTTTTTTAAATACCTTCCAAATTTATTTTTACCTCTTTGTTCTCTTACAACTTTTCCAATCTTGACATTATCGTTCAGTGAGTACAAGGAGTAGTTTCTATTTTACAAAACAACAAGAATAAGTTCATAGTTATATCTTTATGTGGCGGATGTTGTGGAATTCTCTACTGTTTCTCGCTTGACTTTATAGGTAAAGCATTTTTTGCTAGATCAGATTGAGAGTGACTTCTTCCGCAGACTAACATGTTTCACTTGTGCCTTTGCAACATCCATTGTTTCTGTGTCGATGAAAAAAGAGAGACTGAAATGGGACCAAGAAGACAACCCACCACTAGAGCTTGCTTTGATTCTGCTTCGCTCTAACCCCTCTTGTAGACTATTCGTAAAGTACTTAGCTAGACGGCAAAGAATACCCTTTTTCGAGAATTCAGGGAGGTAAATGTAATTCGCCTTTTAAAATATGTAGTGGACCGTTTATTGGTGATTTACTAGCACCATCTGTTTAAGATTTTTATTAAAATAACTTCTAAGAACAGGTTACACTTTTCTTAATTATTTATTTGATTTCGAAAAAAATTAAAATAAACCGTAGTAGATCATTAGAAGACTTTAAAATGATGAGTAAACATTAATAAGTTTATTAAAATGGATTTTTAAGCATAATTATAAGTTATTTATTAGTACTTTTTTCTAAAATTATGGAGAAATTATAGAAAAAAATATATAATCGTTAGTGAGAATATAAAAGTTAAAATTCACAAAAAGAAAATTTTGGACGAGGAAATGCTTTCAATTGAAATAGAGAAAATATTTTATACATAATATATTTCTAGAACAAAAGTAAAATTAAAACCTTTTAGGCATTAACAAATAAAAAAACCAATCAGAATAGCTTAAAGAAGTTCATCGTCATCCCAAAATGGAGATGGCGGATCTGTTTGGTTCCAAAGCTCGTCCACAAACAAAGAGCTACTTTGTTCATCCGATGGCGGCGCCATTGAGGATTCTCCGTCTTCGACTATCTGACGGGGTGCTGAATTTTCTTCTACTGGAGTCTGAATATCAGTATTTTGTGCCGGTGGTGGCACCGGAATTTGTGGCTGATCATCAGAAGGTTGTGGTTCATGAGAAGGGATGACCATTGAAGACGGTACCACACTCCTTCTGGTACCCAAATCATTTGGTTTGCCATATTCCAAACTCTTTCCATTACTTGAAACTCTTAATCCCAAGTAAGTTAGGTTAGAGTTTTCATCCATAGCTGAGTTGGTCGTCGAGTTTTCGGCCACATCCACATGGCTACTATTCAAATTACTAGTAGAAAATTCGAAGCCATGACCGAGCCCTAAACCATAACTGAAATTCAGCTTTCCAGCACCCTGATCATCAGCACTTCTCTTTGCCTGTTCTTGAGCCTTTTTCGTCTCTCGAAGACGATGCTTCTGAAATGTTGGGAAAGCAAAAACAATATTCAGGTTTGATCAATCAAAGATTGGAGGAAGTATTTTCTTAAAAACAAAATTATGAGGAGAATTGTAAAAAGAATTTAATGTTTAAACCTAGAATTGAATGATAGATTATCTAAATGTTTTTGTTCTTTTATAAGGAAACATGTACTTTTAATTTCTCGATAAAAAACTAACATTAAATGCTCAAACATCGTGTGATACATAATTAATTCATACGCAACAACGTGTAATTAAATTTGATGGTTCCAAATACGTAATTTGTAATTAATTTCATACGTTTTTTTTTTTGTTTACAAAAGAAAATGATTAAGAATGTTAATTTACGAATTAATTAATGCATGAACATAAAACAAAATGGCTGACCTGCAGATGGCTGTTAACTTGTTCCCTCGTTAAGCCTGGAACATTCATAAATTCATGGATCTTCTTTGGAACAGGTTCTATATTTCAAAAATTACAAACATTTACGCGTTAGAAAAATTAATTTCTAACAAATTCAAAATAATTTAATTAAATGCACATTATTAACATAGTAAATCAATTTAATTATCTTACTCTCAGGATATATCTTTTGCATAGCCTCCAAAAATTGATTATGCAACTCAGCATTCCAAGTTATTTTGGGCTTTCTTTCTTTGGTTTGTTGATCGTCGTTTTCTCTACTTGTCTGGCCTTGTTCTTCACGCGATTCGGAGTTTCCCGGCCTACTTTGATTTCGAGTTGCAATGGCCTTTGCAAGGTCATCGGGTTTGATCGATGACAGCTTCCAGAAACTCGAAGACTCGGCAGGCTGTACAAGATATACCGCAAACCCATCATCTTGTTCTAACAAATCAATCTTTTCATCGTCGGGTGACATCACTGCATTGAAGATCAACGATTGAATCAATATAAAAGATAAAACCCTTAATTTTTTTTTTCTCTTTCTTTTTGTAAGATTTAATGGTGTATTTGACCTTCATTAATTTCACAACTTCAACAAGGAAAAAAAAGAAAAAAAATGTTATTATTAAAGAACTACAAAAGACTGAAAATCATACTTCATTTTATTTTCATAAAACAGTTATATCGATATCAATAAACCATCAATTATTGAATGTTTAGATTGATGAATTAGATTCATCAGCATTCAATGCCTTCATTTCCTTTGTTAATAACTTCACCAATATTTTCAAGAGAAAAATCAACGCCTAAGGAATTAAATCAACTTGATATAAAATAAAATAAAAAAAAACAAAAAACAAGAAAACGCAGCATATACAAAAATAATGAGTAAAGTAGCTAAATTCTTACAAAAGGTAGGGAAATTGAGTTCCTTCTGGACGTGTTGGAGGATATCGGATGTGATTTGTGCTTGTATTCTGTGTAGATTTGTAACAACAACGTCAATCGAATCCTTTTTCTCAGAAATGGCTACGAGAGCATCCATAGGCTTCCCGTTATGCAACACTGGAAAAAAAAAAAAAGAAAAAACGAAGATTACTTTCAGTGTAAAAAAAAAAAAAAATCCTTCTGTTTAAGCTTAAGTTAGAATAAATCTAATAAATCTATTGGGAAAAAAAAAGAGTATGAAAGAATGAAGATATAGGTTAGTGAATACCTTCATAAGTGCAACCGTGAAGCATTTCTACTACTAGATTGTAGCATCTAACATCTTCTTTCGCTAGAAGGATACAGATGCTTTGGGCTGCCATGGATTGAGAGAGAATTTTGTTGCTATAAAGAAAGGTAATTTGGAGGTTTTTTTCTCTCAGTATTTCGAGCTTTGCTTGAGGGTTGGGGTTGGAGGATGCTAGATGAAGTATTTATAGGCAAAACCTAAGGTTAAATCTCCGTAATTTAAAGATTTCAAAAATAATAATTTCTGGTTCGAATTAAAAAAATCTGTAGCGAGGCGAGAGCATTAATTTGGTTGTATAACGATGTAATTTGAACAACAAGTTAATGATTCTTTCCCTATCCGTTTCTATGTCCGTTACAATTAATAATTGCGAGAGGGAAAGTTCAATGTATAGCCGGCAACGTATATGGTAAAGTCCAGAAGGTATGACTTGTACACCCATTTCTATTTGCATTATAGTCACGAAAATGTAATGTATGACGGGCGACACATATGGTAAAGTTCTAAAATGATGAATCAGGTTCATTTGTATTTTTTAAATTATTTTTTAAAGGTTCATTGTATTTAAAAAGCATATCCACACACACTCTAAACCGTTAGTAAAATCTTTTAAAATTTTTATTAAGACAATTTTAAAATTATTTAGAATAGAATGAATGAAAACATAAATATTTTGCAATATATATAATGAAATGAGAAATTAGGTCAATTATATATCAAAGCATACAACACAATTATATGAAATAAAGAGGAATGTTAAGCAGTAATAACAATAAAGAAAAAACTAAAACATCAAGAGTACGTGGTTTAAAATTTTCTTTTTTTCGTGAATCTCTATTTCATTTTTCAAATTAAGATCACCCGATGAGGAGAAGATTGAGTTGAAAGAACAAGATGATGGCTTTGCAGCATATCTTGAACAGTCATTCAACATCGTCGAGGCTTTGAGTTTTTGGAAGTTGTCATCGATCAAACCGGAAGACATTGCAAAGGCCATTGCAATTTGAAATAACAGTATGCCGGGAAACTCCGAATCTCGTGAAGAACAAGGGCAGGCAATTAGAGAAAATGATGATCAACAAAACAAAGAGAGAAAGCCTAAAATGATTATTATTTTGATTTCTTTTTATAAATACCTACTATTTTGATTTCTTTTTATAAATACCTTCCAAAATTAGTTTTACCTTTTTACTCTTTTACAATTTTTTAGGGGAGTTATTTGTACTTTGCAAAATAGTAGGGATGAATTCGTAGTTATACTTAAAATCCAGGGAGGTAAATGTAATTAATTTGCCTTTTAAAATATTTAGTGGGGCGTTTATTGTTGATTTACTTGCATCATCTATTTAATATTTTATTATAATAACTTTTTTTTTTAAGGAACAACCGATTATTATAATTTCTAAGAACATGATACACCTTTTTAATTATTTATTTGATTTTGAAAAATAGAAAATAATCCTTATAAGTAGATCATTAGAAGACATTAGAATGATGAGTATACATTAATAAGTTTATTAAAATGGATTTTTAAGCATAATCTAATAAGTGATTTATTAGTACTTTTTTTTTTTTCCTTTTTGTTAATACTTTTTTTTTTTTTTTGTGAACAGCTAGCCGGTTAAGTGGCTGGGAGCCATGATGACCCTTTATTAAAAATAAAAATTGCAAGTACAAAGAAATGAGGGAGACTTAATGGCCTTACCTCTTGAAAAGCTTCACACCTTACACTTTCATAATCCTAAGGTTTGGGACCAGGCGACTATCAAGAATGACAAGCCCCTGATCCCACCCCAATGAATGTAACCTTGCTCATAATTGCCTCATGGACTAAACCATCTGCCACCGAATTACCTTCTCTGTAAACATGAATTGCCAAATCTCTTGCAGAAGAGGAAGATTCCGCCAAGGGAACTCAAACACCCGCCTGAACATATTTACTAGAGCCAGTGAATCAGCTTCCACTTCCACTCCTCACAAGTTCAACCGATTGCACTCCTTCAAACCCAGCACAAAAGCCCTTGCCTCCGCCTCAAAATTGGTTCCATACCCAAGATAAATTGAGCGTGCCGCCGCAACCGTGCCATAACCATCTCGAATTACAAACACCACGCCAATAAATCCTGGATTTCCCAGAGCCAATCCATCAACATTCAACTTCCATCTGATCACTATTACAAAAATGACTTTCTACGGCGGTGCTTTAACGGCGAAAATACCAAAACCGCCATTAAAAAGAAAGTACGGACTTTCTATAACGGTTAGAAATAAAATCGCCGTAGAAAGGGGACTTTCTACAGCAGTTTTATATAGAACCGCCGTAGAAAGGACTTTCTACGGCGGTTTCCAAAAACCGCCGTAGAAAGTATGTTTCTATGGCGGTTTTATAGAAACCGCTATATAATTAATAAATATGATAAATTTTACTATAAAAATTGATAAATAGAAAATTACATATTTATTATTAAATTTAAAAAAATTTGGGAGTTAATTTACAAAAAAAGAAAAACTAGAAATTAATAGGAATAGAGGAACGGGCGGGAATTCAAAATAACGGGCTTTCTACGGCGGTTGTAATTAAAACCGCCGTAGAAAGTTACTCTCTATGGCGGTCATAGAGAGTAACTTTCTACGGCGGTTTTAATTACAACCGCCGTAGAAATGGACTTTCTACGGCGGTTGTAATTAAAACCGCCATAGAAAGTAACTTTTTTTTTGAATTTTAAGGGTTCCCTTTGTTTCCATCTCCAGCCAGCCGCGGCTTTCCCATGTTTCCATCTCCAGCAAACTGAAGCGTTCTCTCGTTGTCGGCGCCCATCCTCTCTCCGTCGATTTTTTCTCTTGTCTTCCCCCGAAGCCGTTTGTTCCGGCGGCGTTGATAACAAGATCCGCCGTCACCCAACTCCGGAGATGGTTTCTTAATCGGCCATCACCCACCACTTGGAGTTAATCCCCCACCACAATCGGTCCTTGTTGAGGGCTTCAAATCATAAAAAATGTAATGTCCAATAGTTTCAACTTTATTTAAGCTTTACAAATTTTATTCTTACTTGATTATTGTGATTGGTCTAGGGTTTATTATTAGTGTTAAATTCGGGTTTGGTGAGATGATGAATGATTAAATTCGGGTTTGATTAGTGTTAAATCGGTGGTTATTGTATTGTTCTTGATGTTAATGATTAAATTAATTAGAATTTGATGGATGCACGCAAAAATTTTGTGAAGTTTGGTGGTTGTTCGGTTTATTAGCATGGAAGTTTTTGATATATATATTTTTTGAATAAAGTTGAAATATATATATATATATATCAAAAACTTTCTACGGATGTTCTTGCTGTTTTTGATATATATTTGAATTTAGAGATAAAAAAATGAATATTAAATTTTTTTTAAAAAAATTTGGTACTTTCTACGGCAGTTATCTTCAAAACCGCCGTAGAAAGTAGAAGATAACCGCCGTAGAAAGTCCTTTCTATGGCGGTTCCTAACCGAACCGCCGTAGAAAGTTAGACTTTCTAAGGCGGTTCACAACCGAACCGCCATAGAAAGTCTGAACTTTCTACGGCGGGGACCACCGTAGAAAGGTCCGTAAGACGAAAACCGCCGTTAAATGTGCTAAATAACCGCCATTAAAGCCCCTTTTTGTAGTAGTGGATCCATCAACATTCAACTTCCATCCCCGCAGCAGGTGGGTACCAAACGATGAGCCTAGCTTCCATGCGTCGTGGCAGCCGCAGAGCTGGAACTAGACCAGTGGCTAACCAAAATTGCTCCGATCTGCTGTCACCCACCATAGGGTGTGCCTGGAAAATAGAAACAAACAGCCCCCTTAGCTCCCGCCCCTTGGATTTTAGACCAAGCCTGGGGATTATAATTCTTTTTGCTTTGATGATGCTTTGTGCAATGTAAATAGCAATATTTGGATGTTCTTGAATGGTGGATATGCTGTGAATTTGTTGGAGGATAATGAGCATTATGTTGCTTTGGAGGTTGCTCATCCTCTTTTGCAGAGGATGCCTTAGTCACTTTCATGTTACCAAAATCACTTCCCGTTCGCGGAGAGGGATCGGGTCTGAATCAATATGACAAGCTTACTGTCCCAGTGGGGTTTAGAAGCTTTCTATTAAAACTTTTTCTTTTTTTTTTTTTAATTATGGAGAAATTTTAGAATAAATATATATAATCATTAGTAAGAGTATAAAAGTTAAAATTCACAACCACGAAGACGAAGAGGAGACAGTTTATGGCTCATGGGAAACTGATGACGAAGGGGGAATTCGGGGACGAAGCAGAACATCACATCTTAGGGCCTAAAAACCCTGAAACTTACTATGATTATTGTAAAAACAGCAGCAATTGATCACAGAGAGATCAATTGCAGCCAAAACAAGAACGATCAAAAACTCAGAAAAGAAAAGAATGAAGAACACTGAAATGAAGTTGAGAGAATTGGGGAAACTTTTCTGTATTGCTTGAGAAAAACGAAAAATCTAATTACAATAAGTGTAACTACTCCTATTTATACAAACACAGAACCTAAGCAACATGAAAGCTACACTGTATCTTCTATACAGATAATCAAATCTCCTAACTATGGTTAAAAGAAAAAAAACTAACTAAAGTCCAGCTGTACAATGGTTAATTAACTTTGAGCTATGATCACTAATGCCAGCTCATTAATCACGTGCTTATCTCCTTCTATCAAGTGGACTTCGGATGTGATCAGTTGAATCACCAAATTGCTCCAATGTGTTGCTAGCTGTTGCTGGATTTGTATTAATGGCACT
This sequence comes from Leptodermis oblonga, assembly GCA_016801395.1. NCBI lineage: Eukaryota > Viridiplantae > Streptophyta > Magnoliopsida > Gentianales > Rubiaceae > Leptodermis > Leptodermis oblonga. The sequence continues at coordinate 3,372,942 of CM028755.1, forward strand.
ATTTCCACGTGAAGATTTCTGCAATTATCACCTTCGGAAGCAGCCCAATTTGGACTATCGAAAATTCAACAAGCTGGGCAACATAATGTAAACCTTAGGAGTTATTTGATTTTATTCCTTTTATGTTTACGCAATCAATAAAATCAGTAACCAATCCCATGCTTATAATTACAAAAAGGAAGTTAAAATTCACAAAAAGAAAATTTTGGACAAGGAAATGATTTCAATTGAAACAGAGAAAATATTTTTGTACTAATATATTTCTAGAACAAGAGTAAAATTTAAACCTAATGGGCATTGACAAATCAAAAACCAATCAGAATAGCTTCTTAAACAAGTTCATCGTCATCCCAAAATGGAGATGGCGGATCTGTTTGGTTCCAAAGCTCGTCAACAAGCAAGGAGCTACTTTGTTCATCCGATGGCGGCGCCATTGAGGATTCTCCGTGCTCGACTATCTGACGGGGTGCTGAATTTTCTTCTACTGGAGTCTGAATATCAGTATTTTGTGCCGGTGGTGGCACCGGAATTTGTGGCTGATCATCAGAAGGTTGTGGTTCATGAGAAGGGGTGACCATTGAAGACGGTACCACACTCCTTCTGGTACCCGAATCGTTTGGTTTGCCATATTCCAAACTCTTTCCATTACTTGAAACTCTTATTCCCAAGTAAGTTAGGTTAGAGTTTTCATCCATAGCTGAGTCGGTTATTGAGTTTTTGCCCACATCCACATAGCTACTATTCAAATTACTAGTAGAAAATTCGAAGCCATGACCGAACCCTAAACCACGATTGAAATTCAGCTTTCCAGCACCTTGATCATCAGCACTGCCGTTTGCCTGTTCTTGAGCCTTTTTCGTCTCTCGAAGACGATGCCTCTGAAACGTTGAGAAAGCGAAAACATTATTCAGGTTTGATCAATCAAAGATTGGAGGCAGTTTTTTTTCTTAAAAACAAAATTATGAGGAGAATTGTAAAAAGAATTTAATGTTTAAACCTAGAATTGAATGATAGATTATCTAAATATTTTGTTCTTTTACAAGGAAAAAATGTACTTTTCTCGATAAAAGAACTAACATTAAATGCTCATATCACAATTAATTCACACGCTACAACGTGTAATTAAATTTGATGGTTTCAAATACCTAATTTGTAATTTCATTTGTTTTTTTGTTTACAAAAGAAAACGATAAGAACGTTAATTTACGAATTAATTAATACATGAACATAAAACAAAATGGCTACCTGCAGATGGCTGTTAACTTGTTCCCTCGTCAATCCTGGAACATTCATAAGTTCATGGATCTTCTTCGGAACAGGTTCTATATTTAAAAAATTACAGACATTTACGCGTTAGAGAAATTAATTTCAAACAAATCCAAAATAATTTAAATGCCCATTATTAATGTAGTAAATCAATTTAATTAACTTACTCTCAGGATGTATCTTTTGCATAGCCTCCAAAAATCGATTATGCAACTCATCATTCCAAGTTATTTTGAGCTTTCTCTCTTTGTTTTGTTGATCGTCGTTTTCTCTACTTGTCTGGCCTTGTTCTTCACGCGATTCGGAGTTTCCCGGCCTACTTTGATTTCGAGTTGCAATGGCCTTTGCAAGGTCATCGGGTTTGATCGATGACAGCTTCCAGAAACTCGAAGACTCGGCAGGCTGTACAAGATATACCGCAAACCCATCATCTTGTTCTAACAAATCAATCTTTTCATCGTCGGGTGACATCACTGCATTGAAGATCAAAGATTGAATCAAGATAAAACCCTTAATTTTTTTTTCTCTTTCTCTTTTTGTAAGATTTAATGTCGTCATTGACCTTCATTAATTTCACAACTTGAACCAAGAAAAAGAAATAAAATGTTATTTTTAAAGAAGTACAAAAGGCTGAAAATCTTACTTAATAATTTATTATCATAAGACAGTTATATCGATATCAATAAACCATCAATTAATGAATGTTTATATTGATGAATTAGATTCATCAACATTCAATGTCTTCATTTCCTTTGTAATAACTTCACCAATATTTTCAAGAGAAAAATCAACGCCTAAGGAATTAAATCAACTTGATATAAAAAAATTTTAAAAAAAAACAAGAAAACACAGCATATACAAAAATAATGAGTAAAGTAGCTAAATTCTTACAAAAGGTAGGCAAATTGAGTTCCTTCTGGACGTGTTGGAGGATATCGGATGTGATTTGTGCTTGTATTCTGTGTAGATTTGTAACAACAACGTCAATCGAATCCTTTTTCTCAGAAATGGCTACGAGAGCATCCACAGGCTTCCCGTTATGCAAGACTGGAAAAAAGAGAAAAACAAAGATTACTTTCAGTTTAAAAAAAACATTCATTCTGTTAAGTTAGAATAAATCTGATAAATCTATTGGAAAAAAAAGAAGAGTATGAAAGAATCAATATATAGGTTAGTGAATACCTTCATAAGTGCAACCTTGAAGCATTTCCACTACTAGATTGTAACATCTATCATCTTCTTTTGCTAGAAGGATGCAGATGATTTGGGCTGCCATGGATTGAGAGAGAATTTGGTTGCTATAAAGAGAGGTAATTTGGAGGTTTTTTTTTTTTTTTCTCTAAGTATTTCGAGCTTTGCTTGAGGGTTGGGGTTGGAGGATGCTAGATAAGTATTTATAGGCAAAACCTAGGTTTAAATCTCCACAATTTAAAGATTTCAAAATTAGTAATTTGTGGTTCGAATGAAAAAATCTGTAGAGAGGCAAGAGTATTAATTCGGTTGTATAACGATGTAATTTGAACAAAAAGTTAATAATGCTTTCTCGATCGGTCCGTGTCTATGTTTGTTACAATTAATAATTGCGAGAGGAAAAGTTCAATGTATAACGGGCGACGTATATGGTAAAGTCCAGAAGGTTTGACCTGTACACCCATCTCTATTTGTATTATAGTCAGAGAAAAATTTAATGTATAACGGGTGACGCATATGGTAAAGTTCTAAAATGATGAATCGATTGATTTGTACTTTTTTAATTATTTATTTTATTCATTTATTTTTTAAAGTTCATTGTATTTAAAAAGTATATCCACACACACACTCTAAACCATTAGTAAAATCTTTTAAATTTTTTATTAAGACAATTTTAAACTTACTTAGAATAGAATGAATGAAAACATAAATATGTTGCAATATATATAATGAAATGAGAAATTAGGTCAATTGTATATCAAAGCATACAACACAATTGTATGAAATAAGAAGGAATGTTAAGCAGTAATAACAATAAAGTAAAAACTAAAACATCAAGAGTACGTGGTTTAAAATTTTCTTTTTTTCGTGAATCTCTATTTCATTTTTCAAATTACCAACTCCCCCTTGCAGGATCCTAGAGAATGGCGGAACTAGAGAAAAAATATTTGCAGGATCCTACATAAGAATATATATATATATATTTACAGTTAAATATTATAGATACATAAATTTTTTTTTACAGGTAAATATATACAGTTAATATGGGTGGAGGAGGGAGTTGGAGGGGTCCGGGGACTACCCCACTCCCCCTTAGATTCGCCCCTGGTTGGGGATTGATATTGCCTCGCGACCTCCTCAAGGCTGAAAGGAGCTTGTGTCCTTCTACTCCCATGGGACAAATGTGCTGAATTAGAGCTTCCTAGCCGAGGGAGGATTCAGTTTTCCAGCACCACGATGATTGTTCACAATCCTTCCAAACTTTGCGTGTTGTAAGTGCAATTTTCCCTTTCGTCAGCCTTTTTCATTTGAAGACGAAACTCCTGAAATGGTTGATCGAACAATATCAGCGTTAGAGAAAAAAAATTCAAGCATGATAATTAAAGAGCATATATAGATCTAATTCTTCGATTTCATAATATTAATTCTAAATTAAGAGTTAATGTATACATATGATATCCTACAAAATAAAACATTAGGGTAATTAATGAAGATGAATACTTTGATGAACCAGTGTTTGAAGTAAGTATAGGGGAATTCAAGAGGGATTTTTGGTATCTAAATTAACAACGTATAAGTCAAACTCAAATATGTTCCAACCCGTAGCGAATTCAGGCCTTAATGTCTGGTGACGCAATATATATATATTCAATATTTAAGGGGGTTAATATTACAAACACATGTCAATATTTTAAGTAAGTTAATAACCACCACATCAGCAATGACGTGGTGATTATTAAACCACCCAATGTTTACTCAATTTAACTCCAATTATGTTTTCGTTTATGATTTTCAACTAAGTATTTTACATTTTATCATTTTCAGAATACATTTTTTTCTTCCCTTCAAATAAAGCCTGTTATATTTTCATTGCATTTTTAACATTTAGAAATTTATTTTCAAAACAAATATCCCATACAAGCTAGCATATATACATGAACTTAAAACAAAGGACTCACTTGTAAATGGCTAGCAACATTTTCCCTCCTTTACCCTGGAACATTCATAAGTGTTCAACTATTTTCTTTAGTACAGGATCTGCATTTCAAAAGTATAAACATTTACATGTTAAAAAATGAAAGGAAAAATAAAAACAACAAACATAACCAAAACTAATCTAAATATAGATAAATGAATTTATCTTACTGTCAGGGAGTATCTTTTGAATGGCCTTCAAAAACTTTCTAGGCAAATCACTCTAGCTAGACTTCATTATTATTTCCTCCAACTCCTTCTCCTTCCTCAGAACTCCTCCTATCGCTTTCTTGTTTTTCCCTACTTTTATTGAGAAGGTTACGTGGCGGTGAAGCACTTAGGGCGATAGCCTTTGTCATCTGTGAGGGGTTGATTGATGCTAATTTCCAAAAATAGGAAATCTCCATGTTGTTCAAAGAGTGTATGAGAAAAGCTCCGAAGAGAAAATTCAACGCAAAAGGAATTAAATCAACTTGATTAAGAAGCAACAAATATGTACTAAAATAATGAGTAAAGTAGCAAAAGTCTTACGAAAGGTAGGCAAATCGAGTCTCCTCTGGATGTGTTGCTTGTATTCTGTGTAGATTAGTAACAACAACATCAATCGGATTCTTTTTGTCACAAATGGCTTTGAGAGCATCCAAAGGCTTCCCAGAATGCCATACTGAGAGAAAGAAAAGAAAAGGAAGCTAACTTTTAGTGTAAAAAAAAACATTAATCTCTGTTTAAGTTAGAATAAATCTATTGGAAAAAAAAAAAAAAAAAAGAGTATGAATGAATAAGTGTACCTAAGTGAATACCTTCATAAGTGCAACCTTGAAGCATTTGGTCATCTTCAATCGCTAGATGTATACAGATGCTTTGGGCTGCCATGGATTGAGAGCATTTAGGGCCTGTTTTTTAAGTTTTGGTTTTGATTTCAACAGTAAATTTAACATATTATAATCAGTTTTTATCATTTCTCATACAACTTTTTACTATTCAGCTATACTTTTTTACATTTCAAATATACTTTTTATATTATTTTTCATAAACCAAAACTCAAACATTCCTAAAAGAACATGCCCTTAGTTACTATAAAATGAGGTAATTTGGAGATTTTTTTTTCTTTCAATATTTCGACCTAGGCTTGGGGTTGGAGGATGTGCTAGATGAAGTATTTATAGGCTAAACCTAGGTTTAAAACTTCACAATTTAAAGATTTCAAAATTAATAATTTGTGGTTCGAATGAAAAAAAATAAATTTCTGTAGTGAGGCGAGAGTATTATTAATTAGGTTGTATAACGATCGTTTGAACAAAGAGTTAATGATGCTTGCCCAGTCCGTTTCTATATCAGTTATAATTGATAATTGCGAGAGGGAAAATTCAGTGTACAACGGGCCACGTATAAAGTCCTGAAGGTCTGACCTCTTTACCCTTTTCTATATGCATTATAGTTAGAGGGAAAATTTAATGTATAACGGGTGACATATACGTTAAAATCTAGAAGGTTCTGACCCCTTTACACTTCATTTTGATCAATTGTATTGTAAAATTAAGTATATAAACTCTAAAACATGATGAATCACGTTCATTTGTATTTAAAAAGTATATCCCTTAGAAAAATACTTTAAAACTGTTATTAAGATAATTTTACAATTAATTAAGATAGAATAAATGAAAATATAAATATTATGCAATATATAATAAAAGGAAAAATCTCACTTTTGGTCCCTCTTCTTTACCCTCGTTACACTTTTGGTCCCTCTTCTATTTAAACTCGCACTTTTGGTCCCTCTTCTTTTGCATTTTGGCATTTTTGGTCATCTTACTAGTCATTTGGGATCAGAATGAAATTTTAAAAAATTACGACCCTTAGTTAGTAAATTGCAAAAAATTAAACCCTTTCAAAGTCTGAAAATAGTCACCCACACTTGTTTTTCATACAGCAACATCAACTCTTCTTGGGGATTTTTGGACCCTTCTTTGTAAATTACGAAAAACTAAACTCTTTAAAGTTTTTAGTAACTATTACTTGGCTTAACTTTTTCAAAACAATCTAATTACCGTTGGCTTCATAGGTCAACCGGTAAAAGGGACCAAAAATGCCAAAATGTGAAAGAAGCGGGGTCAAAAGTGTAATGAGGGTAAAGAAGAGGGACCAAAAGTGTAATGAAGGTAAAGAAGAGGACCAAAAGTGTAATTAGGGTAAAGAAGATGAACCAAAATTGCAATTTTCCCTTTTTCGTGAAGGGAAAATCTCAGTTTTGGTCCCTCTTCCATACCCTCGTTACACGTTTTGTCCCTCTTGTATGTTCGTTTGATAAAATGGAGTAGTTTTATTAGTTTACTATGTAAGTAAAATTTCAAGAATCCAGGCTCGACCCATAGGCAAGGGCTGCTCGAGCAACTGTGCAGAGCCCAATGATTGTAGGGGCCTATTTTTCTATAACTATAGTATAATGTAATAGCTATTGCTTTTTTATCATAAAAATTAATATTAATATTAAGGCCACATTTATTTTTATTTGAAATGAGTTAATGCAAAATGGGTCTTTTTTAAATTTATTTTAGTTTAAAATCCATATTTAAGGACCATATTTACTTTTGTTTTAAAAAAATTGATGCAAGGACCATATTGTAGGGGCCCATTAATGGATTTTTTTTTCTTTTTTCAATATAAGGTCCAAATTTAATTTTGTTTGAAACGGGTTAATGCAAGATTTCTTTTTCCACATTATAAAAAATTAAAATAATTAACAGAAATTAATAAATTATCACATTATATATTTTTTTGGGGCCCCTCTAATTTTTTTGGCTCCGGGCCTTCGAAACTTTTTGACCTACGCAGCAAGAATCATAGTAAGATTTAAAAGGGCTTGATTGAACTCAGTTTGATAAAACTGGAATCTACAAACTGAAGACTGGAGTCTAAAATTTGAAATCTAAAACCCAAAATCTAAATTCATTAAATTACTCTATTTGAAAAAAAAAACTAAACTTTAAGATCTAAAATTAGGAATGAAGTATGAAATATTAAAATTGAAGTTTGAATTTTATTAAGTTATTGAGTATAAAATTAATTTATTTTATTTTAAACATTGAATTTTATTAAGTTATTGAGTATAAAATTAATTTATCTAAAACCCAAATAGTGTACCGTTTGGGATTTAGTAATACAATTCAGATTCAGTGATAAATGATCTATTCATCACTTATATTTTCTGGCAACAAATTTTCTTAAAGGAAAAGAAACCACTAATAGTATAATATACTTGTCTGGGCAAGTATTATTTTTTGGGCAACAAATATACTTAATTGATTAACTCGTTAACTACCAGATCACTTAATTATTAAGACTTTTGAGTGTGAGTGATAAAAAAAAAACTTAATCTATTAAATACATAATTAATTAAGTTTAAGTGCTGAATATTTTTTTATCGAATAGAGTCTTAATTTTTAAAAAATCCTTTGGATGTGGGAATAGATAGCGGGGGTGTTTTAGATCCCAATTTTGGGGTGTGAAGAAGAACGGGTTTCTGGGTTATGGATTGAGAGTAACTCCGATGCCCTAATTTTGAGTCTAAAACAGAACGTGAGCCCTTAGCGATGCACCTTTAAGTTACATTCATTCTATTTTAAGTGTTTGTAAAATTTTCTTAATTAATAAAAAATTTAATTAAAAGCTTTTACAATGGGTTTAGGCTGTGTGTTTTTATTTTTTTAAATACAAATGATAAAAAGGAGGTGTAAAGGGCCGTCAAACCGTCAAGACTTTACCATTTACGTGGCCCGTTATACGTACATTGATTTTTATCTCTTGTAATTATTAATTATAAGTAATTTTAATTAATTTTCCGTTCAAATTACATCGTTACACAATCAAATTATTACTCTCGCATTGCTACAGATTTTTTTTTTTTTTTTTTGAACCACAAATTATTGATGGTGAATGGAAATTATGTTTAGTTTTTATATTTTAAAATTGAATTTAAGATAAAGAATACCTAACGCTAGACTATAGGATTTGAGAAATTTTTTTTAGCACCTTTTACGTTTAATAAGATTTGGATGAATTAAGAGGTGATTTGATTGAAATGTGCAATATGTTGTAAATAGAGGTTCAACATTTTGAAATCAGGTGTGCAATGTTTGTAAGTAGATTTGCAATGCTGATTTTCACTGTTTCAAAAAATTTAATTTAAGTTGATTAATACTCTATCATATCACTTTTATGCATTACGATTTGATAAATTATTTTATTACTATCAAGGAAAATAAATTATTTTATTTATTAAACAAATAATTTAATGTACATGTGCAATGTGTACATATAGATGGTGTAACCTTTTTAAAAAAACGTGCAATGCCTTAAAAATGAATGTGCAATGCATGTTCAATTTATTTGTTAATAATATATATATATATATATATTTAAATGATTAAAAAATCAGAGTGCACCATAACTTTTATGCATTACGATTTGAGCAAATTTGCATGCCTTGTTACATTAAAAAAAAAAGTGTTATTTCCTAATTAATTAAGAAATAATTAATTGTAGATGTGTCGTGTGTACGAACAAGTGGTGCAACCTTTGTAAAATAAATGTACACGTAATGTATTAAAAGTAAATGAGCAACACTTAATTTCTTTATAAATAATATATTGTTTAATTGATTAAAAATTAAGAGTAGTGCACCAGAACTTTACTCATTACTGATAGAAATAATACTTTATTATTGTATTATTGTATATCTTAATGCATACAACCGTAGTCTTTATATAATGGCAACATTACAAGATAAGTACAACATAAACTAGGAAACTATATGATAAGATACGCATACCATAATTACAAATTATACATATCTTAACAGTCCCTCGATCAAGGTGGTGAAACTGGACACAGCTTGAGTTTGGAAACAAGAGAACGGAAACGCCCTGGAGAATGAGCTTTTGTAAATAGGTCAGCAATTTGATCTTCTGATGAAACAGAGACAAGATTTAATGACTTCTGTAAGAGATGATAGCGGACAAGATGACAGTTTATCTGGATATGCTTGGTGTGTTCATGAAACACATCATTGTGAGCGATCTGTACTGCACTTCGGCTATCACAATATAGCAGTGTAGTGGGGGTGGTTGAAACACCCATATCTGAGAGAAGCCATTTTAGCCATAAAAGTTTTGCAGTAGTGTCAGCTAACGCCCGATATTCAGACTCTGAACTGGAACGAGAGACAACAGATTGTTTCTTGCTTCGCCATGAAATAAGGGAGTCCCCAAGAAAGAAACAAAAACCTGTCGTGGAGCGACGATCCGTCGGGTCACCAGCCCAATCTGCATTGGAAAATGCTTGTAACACCAAGGAAGAGTTAATTGGGAAATGAAGTCCATGTGAAATGGTTCCCTTAACATAATGCAGTATGCGGAGGACAGCAGCAAAATGAACCGAGCGTGGTGCACACATAAACTGGCTAACCAAGCGAACAACATGTGCAATATCGGGTCGAGTAACTGTCAAGTAAACCAAGCTACCAACCAAATGACGATATCGAGTGGAATCAGTAAGAGGTTCTTCATCACCAGGGAGAAGTTTGAGGTTCACTTCAGTAGGAGTCGAAGCAACCTTAGAATCTGTAAGACCTGCCCAAGACAAGAGATCAGAAGCACACTTTGTCTGAGTGAGGTGGTATCCGGAGGAAGATCTGGAGACTTCGAGACCCAAAAAATAGGAAAGGGAACCCAAGTCTTTCATCTCAAACTTGGTATGAAGAAATTCCTTCAGGTGTCGTATACCCAAAATGTCATCACCAGTAATAACCATATCATCCACATATAACAGAAGAAGGATAGTGCCAGAGGACGTAGTCTTAATGAAGAGAACAGAGTCATAAGCACTAATCCGGAAGCCAAGTTGACAAAGAGTAGAACTGAACTTGGAATACCATGCTTTAGGAGCTTGCTTCAACCCGTAAAGAGCTTTTCGAAGACAGCAAACCTTGGTGGATGCCACGAGAAATCAAGGTGGTGGCTGCATGTAGACTTCTTTAGAAAGATCCGCATTTAGAAACACATTTTTGACGTCCATTTGAGATAAATCCCAACAATGTGAGGAAACCACAGCAAGAAGAGCTCGAACATACGTGACTCTGGCCACCGGAGCAAAAGTTTCCTCTAGCAACCAAGCGTGCTTTGTAGCGCTCTATAGAGCCATCTGAACGGGTTTTTATTTTGTACACCCATTTGCATCCAACCAGGGATTTTCCAGGTGGTAAATCAACCAAATCCCATGTCTTATTCTTAAGAAGGGCCTGTAATTCCTCATCCATTGCTTTCTGCCACACAGAACTAGATCGAGCCTTAGAAACGAACTGAGGTTCATGAAGAGTAGCAAGGGCAAGGAAACATTAATAATCTTTCAGATAGGAAAGAGGATTACTAACTCGAGAGGATTTATGAGATGCAGGTTGAGGATCGGGAGCAAGAGGGTCTGGAGAAGAGTCAGAAGGAGGAATGCTAGATTGGGCAACAGGATCAGAAGAAACTATAACAGAGGTATCTAAAGAGCCCGAGTTAGAACTAGAGGCAAATGAGTGTTGTTCGATTTCAGAAAAATTATTAATGATCTGGGTAGAAGTAAAGAAGTTTGCAGACGGGATAGGCAATAGATGAAACGAAGAGATGGTTGAAAAAGGATTACGTTCCCAAAATGTCACGTGACGTGAGAGGCGAAGACGCTTAGAAATAGGATCATAACATGATAACCCTTATGTTGAATGCCGTACCCAAGGAAACAACAGAGGCGAGAGCGAGGTTCAAGTTTGGTTCTCTCATGAGGTTGGAGCATGACAAAGCAGGCACTATCAAAGGTTCGGAGAATATGATAATTGGGAGGTGTACCATAGAGACGTTCATATGGAAATTGAGTAGGTGTGAGAGATGAAGGAACACGGTTAATAGTATATACGGCTGTAAGGGCGGCCTCACGCCAAAATTTTTCAGGGATGTCGGCGAAAAGGAGAAGAGCAGAAATAGTGTTCAGTATATGTTGATGTTTGCATTCAGCATGCCTATTTTGCTGAGAAGTACCTGGACAGGAACGTTGAGGAATTGTACCATCTTCCTTAAGAAGGGAAAGAAATGAGGAATCTGTGTATTCCACAGCATTATTAGAACAAAATAATTTAATGGTTTGGGAGAATTGAGTACGAATCATATTCCGAAATTCTCAAAAAATTTAGAGAAATTCGGAGCGACGTTCCATCAGATAAATCCAGGTAAATCGAGAATAATCATCAACAAAGATAATGAAATATCGAGAACCGCCCATAGTGGGGGTAGGGGCAGGACCCCAGACATCAGAGTGGATAAGATCAAAAGGACGGGAACTGATAGACTCATTTAACGTAAATGGCAAGGCACGCTGTTTCCTAAGTTGACAAGAGAGGCAATCAAATAACTCGTCTTTAACAGACCCTAAATACCCATTAGACATTAATTGACGAACACGAGACAATGATGCATGTCCTAAGCGGGAATGCCAGAGTTGTACAGAAGAATGGTTCTGGTTAACAACATCATTAACAGAGTTGGGTAATGTTAAAGACGTGAGTTCAAAAAGACGACCAATTTTATGGCCGGTCCCGATTTGCTTGCCAGTTTTGGGATTAGTGATAACACACCCATGTTTGGAGAAGTGTAAATCTAAATCAAGTTCACAAAGTTGACCAACAGAGAGAAGGTTGAAAGATAAATTTGGAACTAGAAAGGAGTTCGGGACTGAAAGTGTAGGAGTTGAAATAGTACCTATATGACTAGGAGTTAATGATGATCCATTTGCAGTGGAGATATAAGTAGGATTGGGTAAGGAACTCTTAGAGCTAAAGAATGACAGTCAAGAGACATGTGATTAAAACAGGCAGAATCGAGAAGCCAAGAAGAATTACCTGGTGTAGTAGAGAGAATTGGACTGGAAATGGATTCTTGTTGAGAATGTGCCTGTGAGAAGAAAGAGACTCTCGTCAAGAAATAATCCGATTGATCAAGTCTACAAGCTCAGACACTGTAAGGGATGCAAGGGTCTGAGAAGAAGAATGTTAAGTGGAGCCCATAAGTGAAAGAGAGCCAAACAAGCCTTAAGAAAACCCAAATAGAGAACAACCCAACAAGCCTCAAAGGAAATGAAAACCCAAAGGACAAAAAAAAAAAAAAAAAAAAAAACTAACAGCCAAACAATGCTTTTGTGATGTGGCACTAGTTAGTGGAGACAACTTGTGGACAAATAGCCTTTGGACACGTGGCAATAGGTGGCAGCCAAATGGATTTGTGAGAGAATCTTGCTTAGGGTGGTGGGAATGGTGGGTTGTTGCTGGGTTTAAACCCAGCAAAACCCAAAACCCACCACTCCATTTGTCCATGTCATAAACCCAGTTTCTAATTTTAGAAGTTGGGTTTATGCAATTCGGTAGGTCCCACATGCGAAGAGAGTGCAGCGCGAGTTCCTCCCACGCAAGGTGGCAGACAGTTGTCTGCCACCAGCAAATGACTTTCTTTCTTTTTTTTTTTTTTAACTGAAAGTGCCGTTAAGGCTTAGTTTTTTTTTTATTACAATTTTTTCCTTCTTTTTTTTTTTGCCTTCCATTGGATCTATTTTATTTATTTGTTTTAAATTCTTTTTTTTACTATTTATTTTTCTATAAATACTTATCAATTCTAATATTTCTCTACTCCTCATCCAAATCATATATTTTTCCAATTAATTTTTATATTTGATTTTCACAATAGAAGAATCCAATTTTTTAATTTTTTAACTATGTAATTTTATTTTTTAGTTTTTTTAATTATGTAAAATCTGTTTTAATTAAAATTTAAAATGTTTTACAACTATTGATTTTAGTTTGACCTATGTAATTTTAGCTGTTGTAAACTAGACATTAAGAACGAGCCGTTGGAAAATAGCCGTTACACAAGTAGCCGTTGGAAACTAGCCGTTACACGATTAGCCGTTTCAACTTTGGCTATATATAGTACTCTATTTTGTGAAACATTGCACAACTCTTAATTCTGAAAATCCAATTGCACAACTATTTTATTTGTTGTGTTTGTTTGATGTTCTTTTTTTATTTCGGCAATAGTGTATTTTTTTCATAACTTTTTATTTATTTAATGTAACGTACTTTATATAATATTTTACTAATTATATAATTTTTTTTTGTGGTTTATTGAATTATGTAATTTACGAAATTAAATATTTTAATAAATTTATAATTAAATATAGTTGATAAATTATAATTAAAAAGGTATAAATGGATGAGTATAGAGTTGTTTATTAGTGGGACCCGTGATGAAGTTGCTTTTTTGGGTTTATTGTTGCTGGGGGTAAGTTTATAAAAGTGGGTGGATTTTTACTTTTGATGTGGCGTGATAAACCTGTTTTTCTGGGTTTATGACTCCCACCACCCTTAGTTAGTGGAGAAAACTTGTGGACAAAAGCCTTTTGACTCGTGGCAGCCAAAGATGGATTTGTGAGATAATCCTCCTCCTTCCCCTTCGTGGTGCTGACGGGAAGGACGCGAGCGGATCTGGGCAGCGACGGGAAGCAACTCAGACCGGCGGTTCTGGGCAGCGACGGAACCGACGAGATCGACAAAATCTGGGCCGATAGATGCGGACGGACACGACGGGAATTTCGCAGCGGTGGACCGTTCCGACGTTGAAGCAGCCTAAGTGTCTCCGATTCTAGCAGAGCGACCTGACTAATCTGAAGGCTGAGAGGAAGACAGCCAGAAAAGATCGCACGAAGAGAAGGCTGGAAAAAGGAAAAATAAAAATAAAAATTGTGGCGCCGGAAAAAATGGTGGCGACGGCGGAAAGAGAGACCAAATTAAGATTTTGGCTCTGATACCATGATAGAAATAATACTTTATTATTGTATTATTGTATATCTTAATGCATACGACCGTAGCCTTTATATAATGGCAACATTACAAGATAACTACAACCTAAACTAGGAAACTATACGATAAGATACGCATACCATAATTACAAATTATACATATCTTAACAACATATCTTAACAATTACGATATGAGAAATTCTTTATCACTATTTGCGTTAAAGAAAATTATTTTCTAATTACTTAGCAATATATATATATATATATATCAAAATAAAGAGTAACTAGCAAAAGTCTTACAAAAGGTAGGCAAATTGAGTTTCTTCTGGATGTGTTGGAGGATATCGAATGCGACCTGTGCTGGTATTCTATGTAGATTTGTAAGGACAACGTCGATCGAATCCTTTTTCTCACAAATGGTTATGAGAGCATCCAAAGGCTTCCCAGTATGCAACACTGAGAAAAAAGAAGTAAGATAGTTAATTTTAGTGGGAAAATAAAAAAAACATTCATTTCTGTTTAAGTTAGAATATATAAATCTAATAAATCTGTTAGGAAAAAAAAAAAAGAGTATGAAATAATGAGTGTAGGTTAGTGAATACCTAAGTGCAACCTTGAAGCATTTTCAGAACCAGATTGTAGCGTCTAGCATCTCCTTTCGCTAGAAGGATACAGATGCTTTGGGCTGCCATGGATTGAGAGAGAATTTGATTGCTATAAACTGAGGTTATTTGGAGGTTTTTTTCTCTCAGCATTTTGAGCTTTGCTCGAGGGTTGGAGGATACTAGATGAAGTATTTATAGGCTAAGCATAGTTTTAAATCTTCACTATTTAAAGATTCAACGGTTGCGGCCAGGTGAAATTTAATGCATATGAACTTTAAGGATATGGCACATTTCCTTTCAAAAAAAAAAAAAAAAAAATTAAATTGCACCTTCATGTAATACACATTGCACATTCTGATTCAATTGCCTCTTAATTTATCATAAAAAAAAAATAAATTATTCACCTTAGCGATGCTAAAAATTGTCAGAAATCTAAAGTTAGTCGTAAGGGATTCTTAAATTAAAATTTATTTTTAAAACATCTTCCAAAGAAAATTAATATTGCACATGAATTTTAAAAAGATTGCGCATTTATTTCCAAAATATTGCGCATCCCTAATCCATCTAGTATACACACATGCACATTTTCATTAAAATACCTCTAATCATAAATATTTTATTCACAAAAAAAAGTGCTAATTGAGATCAGAGCTGTTGACAACTTGCACTTGTATGCGAACTTCTCCCTCCTCAGATCTCACAAATTCACAAAGGCAAGTGTCGTCTTATGTAATGAGGTTCACACGACAAATGTAACTCCAGCCGCCCCGGTAGAAAATGAACTATAATCTCTTATTGAAAGATATGAATCCCAAGTACTTCCCTTCGAGTCACAGATGAGTACTTTTGCTGGAAGATCAATCTGGTGTGCTCAAATAACTCCTTTTGGAAAAATCACTTCATTCCTCTTTATTTTTATTTGTGTGGTGAAGTATGGATTCACTGGCTGGGATCCTTATTCATCCTCCTTTTTAGTGGAGGATGTTCTACTCCATTGGAGTTGTTTGCTTGGTTACCGTCTTCTTCATTTGCTTCTCGAATGCGATATCCAACTCCATTCTTTTCAGAATAAGTTTTATGTCCGAGTAATTTCACGTCAAAAGTTTTCTTGCCATCATACTGGAACACAATTAAATCCACAGCTTCCACGAGGCTCTAATTGATAAACTTCGTCCAGCCGTCGAGGAAACAAATTTGATCCTCATAATCTCCAATCTTAACCGGCCAAACGTTCCCATACCGGTCCTTAAGAAATGCCTTGCTCGGTAGTTTTCCTTCAATGTACCTCGTATTGGCCAAAGGAATTTCCAGCCTCTGGGGAAGGAATGGCTTGTAAAATGCAGGAGACACTCCACTTTTGCTTCTAGTTCTAACCATTTTTGCAGTGTTCTCCTTTGTTGTCCAGATTTTGCTACTTGTCTACCGTTTACAGCATTGTAAAAATTCTTGAATTCTGTAGTGATCCAAAGTGATGGGGCGGAGGAGCAACAGATCTTCCTTCAGGCGGAGCAGCCGGAGGAGAAGAAGGGGATGGGGCGGCGGAGCAAAAGATCTTCCTGTAGGCTGAGGAGCAGCCGGAGGAGAAGAAGGAGATGGGGCAGAGGAGCCGCAGATCCACAGAAGGAAGGGCCAGGGGAGAAGCTGGAGGAGCGGCCGGAGGAGAAGGGGACAGGCTACTGAAGAAGAAGAAGAAGAAGAGAGGATGAGTGGGGGCGGCTTTAATTGCCGCTTAATTTATTATAAAAATATATATATTTTTTTTCACTTAAGCAATGCTAAAAAGTTGTCTGGAATCGTAAAGTTAGCCGTAAGGAATTCTTAAATTTAAATTTATTTTTAAAACATCTTGTAAAGAAAATCAATAATGCACATCAATTTTAAAAGTATTGCACATTTGTTTTCAAAACATTGGACATCCATGATCCATCTAGTGAACACACAATGCACATTTTCATTAAAACACCTCGTAAGTAATCATAAATATTTTTTTTTGCACGGAAATAGTGCTAAAAAATTGTCTCAAATTATAAAGTATGAAATTTAGGCATGCGTAATATTTAATTAAGTTAAGACAGTTTTTATTTTAAGGAAAAAAAAATCACCATTGCACATCAACTTTAAAAATATTGAGCAATTTTGTTCCAAAAGCTTGCACTTTGATTATTACACGTTGCCCAATTTCATTCAATAATTAAAAAATTATTATGGATAATAAATAATAAGTTTTTTTACTCATAAAAAGTGTTAAAAATTGTCTCAGCCTATAAAGCATAAAAGTTAGATATCATTCTTAATTAGTTGTTTTGTATAAAATAATTCATCATTGCACATTTCTATTTAAAAGGTTGCACCTCCTTTTAGTACACATTGCACACCTCCATTATTTTCCTTGCATTATTATAAAAATATTTTTAGTTGGCGCAAATATGGCTAGTTGTATCAAATCGTAAAGCATAAAACTTAATTAGGCACTGTTAATTTTAAATTAATTTATAAATTATTTTTTTCAAGGAATCCAACATTGCACATTTTCTGTAAAATCTTGCACCTCTATTTAGCATACATTGTATATTTCTATTATAATATTGTCTCTTCATTAATTTAAAATTTTATTTTTTACATGCAAATAGTGATAAAACAAAAAATTGCCTCAAATCAGTGATAAAGAAGGGATATATAAAAACGTAACTTAAAAAAGAGAGTTAATAACAGTACTTTTAGTCTCAATTTGATTTAATATTTGTTTTATATTTTATATATGATTCAGTCTTTGATCTTTAATGCAGTAATCCTGATTTATTTGCATCATATGTTTAATATTTTTATTATAATAATTTCTAAGAACATGATACGCTTTTCTGATTATTTATTTTATTTTGAAAAATATAAAATAAACCGTATAAGTAGATCATTAGAAGACATTGGAATGATGAATATACATTAATAATTTTATTAAAATGGATTTTTAAGCATAATCTAATAAGTTATTTATTAGTTCTATTTTTTCTCCATTAATACTTTTGTTTTATTTATGGTCCATGGATCGCTAGTAAGAATATAAAAGTTAAAATTCACAAAAAGAAAATTTTGGACAAGGAAATGCTTTCAATTGAAAGGGAGAAAATATTTTATACATTACATATTTCTAGAGCAAAAGTAAAATTTAAACCTAATAGACATTAACAAATCAAAAACCAATCAGAATAGCCTTCTTAAACAAGTTCATCGTCATCCCAAAATGGAGATGGCGGACTTGTTTGGCTCCAAAACTCGTCAAAAAGCAAGGAGCTACTTTGTCATCCGATGGCCGTGCCATCGAGGATTCTCCATGCTCGACTATTTGACGGGATGCTGAATTTTCTTCAACCGGAGTCTAAATGTCGGTATTTTGTGCCGGTGGTGGCACTGGAATTTGTGGCTGATCATGATCATCAGAAGGTTGTGGTTGAGAAGGGATGACAATTGAAGCCGGTACCACTATCCTTCTGGTACCCGAATCGTTTGGTTTTCCGTATTTGAAACTCTTTCCGTTGCTTGAAACTCTTAATCCCAAGTAAGTTAGGTTAGAGTTTTCTTCCATAGCTGAGCTGGTCATAGAGTTTTCGCCCACATCCGCATGGCTATTATTCAAATTGTTAGTAGAAAACCCGAAGTCACGACCGAACCCTAAACCATAGTTGAAATTCACTTGTCCGGCACCCTGATCATCAGCACTTCTGTTTGCCTGTGCTTCAGCCTTTTTCGTCTTTCAAAGACGATACTTCTAAAATTTTGTGAAAGCAAAAACATTCAAGTTTGTAGGATATAAACAATATAAAATATATCTTACTAACACACAGAGATTAACGCAGTGAAAATATCTCTTTATACCAAATAAACCAAAACAACAAAGCTCTCAAGGCTTTTCACACTAACGAGACGAGATTTTCTACACCTGACCTCACAACTTCACACATCATCTCTGTTTTTCTTTTCTCTGTAATTCTCTATTTTTCTTTGTACTAGAAACTCTACCCCATGGGCTCTTTATATAGACCACAGAATTATCCGAAACCTACTAGGATTCACTTACCAAATCCTACTCTAAAAACTACTTCCTAAAACAAATAGGAAACAACTAAACAAGTAATTACTTAATCCTACTACAAATATAATTTCCTAATTAATTAAAGTTTGGTTTAATTAATAATATTAATAATATCCAACATAGCCTCCCTTAAACCAAATATGTTGGAAAATATTATTTAAACCAAATTGTATTAATTAGGTAATTATATTTGTAGTAGGATTTATTATTTGTCTGTTTCCTATTTGGTTTAGTGTTTGTTTTGGGTAACCTATTTGTTTTAGTAAATAGTTCTAAATCAGATTTATGGTAGCATTCAGGGATAGTTTAGCCTATAAATAAAGGCACTGGGTGATCATTGTAATCATAGAGATAAACAGAGAATTACAGAGATTGATATGGAGGAACTGAATAGCCTTAGGGTTGTTTCTCCACCAAGTTTCGGCTTAGGTGCGCCGCACAGATTGTGTGCGTGCGGGTTTGTTTATTGTTCGCTATTACAAAGAAGTTTTATTCCGTTGTGCGTTATTCTCTTTAATATTATTTTGGATATATTTTATTTTTATATCCTACAAGTGGTATCAGAGCTTGGTTAAAAAAAGGGCCAGGGAAAATCTACGTTCAGTAAAAGATCGTACGTTGCGTTGAGGGCGTCTGACAGAAAATACAAAGATCAAAGAAAGCCTTTTGTTGCAGTTCGGATTTCCGACAGGGAAGGTGTTGGATTAGCTCCGGGTTTGGTTCTGGTATTTTACAAGAAAGCCTTTGTTATATATTTATCTTGGTTGTGGGTCTTCATCGGGTTGCATGCATCTCTAATTCAATTTGGTTTGTTTAAGTTTGGCGTCCTTGAGATTCTGTCAAATTAATTTGATCAACTCAATTTAATTCTTTCGGTGATCAAAGCTTCCAGGTTCGTGACTTTGGATTTCGACGATAGTAAACTACAACTTTGGTTTTGGAGTGCTTATATTAAACATATTCCAAAGTTAGTTGGGAGACAAAATTACACTATTTGGATAACGCTGATGGATAGCCATCTCAGAGTATTTGGTTTGCGACAATTCATTCAAAAGGAGGTGACAGATGATGCAGATGATGAAACAAAGGAGAATGTACGTTTGACATTATCTCTAATTCGTCAATCTGTTGATAGTTCAATCTCTGAAAAAATTTGTCATGCGAAAACTGCGAAAGAAGCATGGGATATTTTGGTAAAAAGTTATAGAGGAATGGATAAAGCTCAGAAAAATAATGTCTTAAAATTGAAAAAGATATTTAGAGATAGCAAGATGAGAAAATGTGAGACAATTGAAGATTATATTAATAGATTAGAGAAAATCCAAGATGAGATGAGATCAAACAGGTATTTACTCGACGAAGAAACTTTTGTGAATCATGTTCTCAATACATTTCCTAGGAAGTTTGATTACTTTGTGGCATTAATAATTGAGACCAGAGATATTTCAAAGTTGTGTCATGAAGAATTATTAAGTATATTGTTCTTTGATGAAATAAGGATTAATAGCAAGCAATTAACAATCAAAGAGTTACAAGAGCATGCATTTGAAAATATTGCTTCAAGAATTGTGGATGAAGAAAGTCAAGTATCATTGAGCAGGATTGTGTCATGAATGTGGATGAAGGCACTGAAGGTGTTGCTTTGGTCAAAGAAGAAGAGATCGTTTGTCTCACTGAACAAGAGCGAAATATTGAAATTGATAATCACGGAGATGAAAGTGATCATGGGATTGTTGAAAGCTCTGTTGAATTGGAGCAGATCAACTGCAGTGAGGTCGACATCTTATTTGGTGAAGTGTCCGACCAGGTTAAAAATGTGACAGTGGAGCCTTGGGTTTGCAAGGACATTGTTAGATTTGATGGCATAAATAAAATTAGTAATGTCGACCGAAAGCTCTGTTCTAAAGATGAATGTGTAGATATCAGTGAATTCTTTAATCAAGCTGAGAAATTTGACAAGTTGTGTTCAAAATACAAGTTTGTATTCAAATCAAATTTGAAGGAAATATCTCGAATTTGCGAGGTTGTTATTGAAATTTGCAAGGATGATTACAAGGTTGACGAGAAGACTTGTTTAGATGAAGAATGAGTGGATATGACTAATTTCTTTGATAAGGAAGAGTTTCCACAGAAGATCCATGGCACATACAAAGGTGTCTCTAGCTACAATCAGTTTGAAAATAGAGCTGAAGAAATACTACTACAAGGCGGTGTTGCATGTTGTCTACACTGCAAAAAAGATTTCAATGGAGGATGAAGCTCGAGATGGCATTGGAGCTGCTTTGATCCAAGTTTGGTTTAAGGGAGGCTATGTTGGAAAATATTATTTAAACCAAACTTGTATTAATTAGGTAACTATATTTGTAGTATGATTTATTATTTGTCTGTTTCTTATTTGGTTTAGTGTTTGTTTTGGGTAACCTATTTGTTTTAGTAAATAGTTCTAAATCAGATTTATGGTAGCATTCAGGGATAGTTTAGCCTATAAATAAAGGCACTGGGTGATCATTGTAATCATAGAGATAAACAGAGAATTACAGAGATTGATATGGAGGAACTGAATAGCCTTAGGGTTGTTTCTCCACCAAGTTTCGGCTTAGGTGCGCCGCACAGATTGTGTGCGTGCGGGTTTGTTTATTGTTCGCTATTACAAAGAAGTTTTATTCCGTTGTGCGTTATTCTCTTTAATATTATTTTGGATATATTTTATTTTTATATCCTACAAGTGGTATCAGAGCTTGGTTAAAAAAGAAGGGCCAGGGAAAATCTACGTTCAGTAAAAGATCGTACGTTGCGTTGAGGGCGTCTGACAGAAAATACAAAGATCAAAGAAAGCCTTTTGTTGCAGTTCGGATTTCCGACAGGGAAGGTGTTGGATTAGCTCCGGGTTTGGTTCTGGTAATTTTACAAGAAAGCCTTTGTTATATATTTATCTTGGTTGTGGGTCTTCATCGGGTTGCATGCATCTCTAATTCAATTTGGTTTGTTTAAGTTTGGCGTCCTTGAGATTCTGTCAAATTAATTTGATCAAACTCAATTTAATTCTTTCGGTGATCAAAGCTTCCAGGTTCGTGACTTTGGATTTCGACGATAGTAAACTACAACTTTGGTTTTGGAGTGCTTATATTAAACATATTCCAAAGTTAGTTGGGAGACAAAATTACACTATTTGGATAACGCTGATGGATAGCCATCTCAGAGTATTTGGTTTGCGACAATTCATTCAAAAGGAGGTGACAGATGATGCAGATGATGAAACAAAGGAGAATGTACGTTTGACATTATCTCTAATTCGTCAATCTGTTGATAGTTCAATCTCTGAAAAAATTTGTCATGCGAAAACTGCGAAAGAAGCATGGGATATTTTGGTAAAAAGTTATAGAGGAATGGATAAAGCTCAGAAAAATAATGTCTTAAAATTGAAAAAGATATTTAGAGATAGCAAGATGAGAAAATGTGAGACAATTGAAGATTATATAATAGATTAGAGAAAATCCAAGATGAGATGAGATCAAACAGGTATTTACTCGACGAAGAAACTTTTGTGAATCATGTTCTCAATACATTTCCTAGGAAGTTTGATTACTTTGTGGCATTAATAATTGAGACCAGAGATATTTCAAAGTTGTGTCATGAAGAATTATTAAGTATATTGTTCTTTGATGAAATAAGGATTAATAGCAAGCAATTAACAATCAAAGAGTTACAAGAGCATGCATTTGAAAATATTGCTTCAAGAATTGTGGATGAAGAAAGTCAAAGTATCATTGAGCAGGATTGTGTCATGAATGTGGATGAAGGCACTGAAGGTGTTGCTTTGGTCAAAGAAGAAGAGATCGTTTGTCTCACTGAACAAGAGCGAAATATTGAAATTGATAATCACGGAGATGAAAGTGATCATGGGATTGTTGAAAGCTCTGTTGAATTGGAGCAGATCAACTGCAGTGAGGTCGACATCTTATTTGGTGAAGTGTCCGACCAGGTTAAAAATGTGACAGTGGAGCCTTGGGTTTGCAAGGACATTGTTAGATTTGATGGCATAAATAAAATTAGTAATGTCGACCGAAAGCTCTGTTCTAAAGATGAATGTGTAGATATCAGTGAATTCTTTAATCAAGCTGAGAAATTTGACAAGTTGTGTTCAAAATACAAGTTTGTATTCAAATCAAATTTGAAGGAAATATCTCGAATTTGCGAGGTTGTTATTGAAATTTGCAAGGATGATTACAAGGTTGACGAGAAGACTTGTTTAGATGAAGAATGAGTGGATATGACTAATTCTTTGATAAGGAAGAGTTTCCACAGAAGATCCATGGCACATACAAAGGTGTCTCTAGCTACAATCAGTTTGAAAATAGAGCTGAAGAAATACTACTACAAGGCGGTGTTGCATGTTGTCTACACTGCCAAAAAGATTTCAATGGAGGATGAAGCTCGAGATGGCATTGGAGCTGCTTTGATCCAAGTTTGGTTTAAGGGAGGCTATGTTGGAAAATATTATTTAAACCAAACTTGTATTAATTAGGTAACTATATTTGTAGTATGATTTATTATTTGTCTGTTTCTTATTTGGTTTAGTGTTTGTTTTGGGTAACCTATTTGTTTTAGAAAATAGTTCTGAATCAGATTTATGGTAGGATTCAGGGATACTTTAACCTATAAATAAAGGCATTGGGTGATCATTGTAATCACAGAGATAAACAGAGAATTACAGAGATTGATAGGGAAGAACTGAATAGCCTTTCGGTTGTTTCTCGACCAAGTTTCGGCTTAGGTGCGCCGCACAGATTGTGTGCGTGTGAGTTTGTTTATTGTTCGCTATTACAAAGAAGTTTTATTCCGTTGTGCGTTATTCTCTTTAATATTATTTTGGACATATATATTTTTATATCCTACAAGGTTTGATCAATGAAAGTTTAGAGGCAATTTTTTCTTAGAAACAAAATTATGAGGAGAATTGTAAAAAGAATTTTTATGTTTAAAACTAGCTAGAATTGAATATGAAAGATTATCTCATTATTTTTGTTCTTTTATCAAGAAAAATGTACTTTTCCCGACAAATGAACTAACTTTAAATGTTCATACATTGTGTGATACATAATTAATTCATATGCAACAACGTGTAATTAAATTTGATGGTTTCGAATACCTAGCTAATTTGTAATTTCTTACAGTTTTTTTTTTTTTTACAAAAGAAAACGATTAAGAACGTTAATCTATGAATTAATACATGAACATAAAACAAAATGGCTGACCTGTAGATGGCTATTTACTTGTTCCCTCGTTAAGCCTGGAACATTCATAAGTTCATGGATCTTCTTTGGAACACGTTAGAGAAATTATTTTCAGACAAAACCAATATAATTTAAATGCACATTAATTAATATAGTAAATCAATTTAATAATTTTACTCTCAGGATGTATCTTTTGCATAGCCTCCAAAAATCGATTATGCAACTCAGCATTCCAAGTTATTTTGGGCTTTCTTTCTTTGGTTTGTTGATCGTCGTTTTCTCTACTTGTCTGGCCTTGTTCTTCAAGCGAATCGGAGTTTCCTGGCCTACTTTGATTTCGAGTGCTTGGAAGTTGTCACCGATCAAACCGGATGACATTGCAAAGGCCATTGCAATTCGAAATAAAAGTAGGCCGAGAAACCCTGAATCTCATGAAGAACAAGGGAAAGCAAGTAGAGAAAATGACGATCAACAAAACAAAGTGGGAAAGCCTAAAGTAACTTGGAATAATTATTTGCATAATAGATTTTTGGAGGCCATACAAAGAATACATCCTGGGAGTAATATAAATGATTATAAAGAAATTCAGCATCGCTCATTTACTTTTAATCTTAATCTTAGGTTTCGTTTCTTCCTCTGCGGCGTTCAGAACCAGTCTTGAAGTGAATGAATTAGAAAGAACGAAGAAGTAAGGAAATGAGATGACTCTTTCTTTCACTATATCATAAACAGATCTTTCCCGGCTATCTAGCGGGAGTCGTTTCAGTTGTATGCCACGGGGTCCCTATGGACAAGGGGACAAGTAAATCATCGCTTTTTGGCGCAGGCAGCCCTCTACCATCTATAGTCGTGCACAATGCACATCTATAATTAATTGTTTCTTAATTAAATGGAAAATATATATTTTTTTTATGTAACTAGTCAAAAAATATTCTTAAATCGCAATGGATTAAAGTTATAGTGCACTCTGATTCCTTAATCAGTTAAAAAGTATATATCTTATTTACAAAGAAATTCAACATGTATTGTACATTCACTTTTAAAACATTGCATTTTATTCTTTTAAAAGGTTGCACCATCTATATATACCACTGCACAAGTATATTAAATCAGTGGTGAAGTTAGAAAAATAGTTTTAGAGAGGGCAAATTTATATTTACAACACATAAGAAAAAAAATATAAATTAAATATGTATTCTAATAAATTTTAATATATATTTTTAATTAAAACAATAAATTTAAAACAAATCTTCAAACACATTTTATACCATACAAGTATTCTCTCTATTTCTTGCTTTCTTTTCTACTGTTTTAAATAATATTAATGTTTTTATTTCAAAAAAAAAATTGCTTTGTGGGGGCACATATAATGTAAAAATAAAATAAAAATAGCATTTTTAAAAATTTTATACCTATATTAAGGGATTTAGGGTGGGGCCCCTGGGGGCACATGCCCCCAGGACCCCCACCCTAAATCTGCCACTGTATTAAATCGTGCTTAATCATTTTCTTTTGTCAAAAAATGCATGCAATTACTAATTCTGTTTTGGAATCATGCATATAAAATAATTACATGTTGCGTACGAATTAATTACTATCTCACACGATGTATGAGCATTCAAAGTTAGTTCTTTTATGGAGAAAAGTAACATTTTTCCTTCCAAAAGAACAAAAAAAAATGTATATATATATATATATATATCTTTTGTAGCTTATTGTCATATGTTATATAAATTTGTTTCTTAGATTGGTTTTGATATTCATATTTTGGCGGATTAATTAATAGAAAGAAATGTTGAACTATGTAAGTATGCTTCTTAACCATAACCTCCTGAATGTTTTTGTTTTCAGAAGTATCGTATTCGAGAGACAAAAAGGCTGAAGAACAGGCCCACAAAAGTGCTGACCATCAGGATGTTGGACAGCTGAATTTCGATTATGGTTTCGGGTTCGGTCTCGGCTTCGGACTCTCTAATGATCATTTAAATATTAGCCATGTGGTGGGGGGAAACTCGATGACGGACTAAGCTATGGAAGAAAACTCTAGCCTAACTTACTTGGGCTTAAGAGTTCAAGTGACGGAAAGAGTTTCGAATATGGAAAACCAAACGATTCGGGTACCAGAAGGAGTGTGTTACCGTCTTCAATGATCATCCCTTCTCAACCACAACCTTCTGATGATCAGCCACAAATTCCGGTGCCACCTCCGGCACAAAATACCGACATTCAGACTCCAGTTAAAGAAAATTCAGCACCCCGTCAGACAGTTGTGCAACAAGGATCCTCAAGGGCAACAGATGAATAGAGTAGCTCCTTGCTGCTTGATGAGTTTTGTTAGGAAAAACACCCCTCAAAATCTTTGATACTACTTGTTCGGAAAAAAACTCAACAAAAACACCACAGCTGAAGTAAAACAAGAAAAAGAATAACGGAAGAATGTGTTATTCTGTGTATATTAGTAAGGACAACATTGATGGAATCCTTTTTCTCAAAAATGGCTATGAAAGCATCCAAAGGCTCCCCAGTAAACAACACTGAAAAAAAAAAGAGTAGGAAGATACTTTCAGTGTAAAAAAATAATATTCATTTCTGTTTAAGTCAGAATAGAAAAACCCAAAAACATTCATATTTGTACATATGAATCTGTTAGAAAAACGAAAAAAGAGTAAAAGAATTAGTGAATACCTTCATAAGTGCAACCTTGAAGCATTTCCACTACTAGATTGTAGCATCTAACATCTTCTTTTGCTAGAAGGATAGAGATGCTTTGGGCTGCCATGGATTGAGGGAGAATTTGGTTGCTATAAAATGAGGTAGTTTGGAGGCTTTTTTTTCCTCAATATTTTGAGCTAGGCTTGGGGGTTGCAGGATGCTAGATGAAGTATTTATAGGCCACACATTCCAACTACAACATTTGTGCCGCATTCACCAAAGGACCTTAGTGACGACAACCAAGAAGATGAAGGGGAGGCAGCTTATGGCCCCTGGGAAACTGATGACGAAGACGACTTTGAGGACGAAGCAAAGAACTACATTATAGGGCCTAAAAAGCACGAGTCATCAACACTTACTTTGATTATCGACTTCCGAAGCAGACTAAAGTAGATTATAGAAAACTAAACAAAATAGGCCTCAAAATGTAAACCATTGGGTTTGATTTCCTTTTTATTTTTTTTTTCTGCAATCAATAAAATGGGTAACCAACCCCACGCTTAATTAAAAAAAAAAAAGGAAAAAAAAGGCTAAGCATAGTTTTAAATCTTCACTATTTAAAGATTCAACGGTTGTGGGGTAAAATTTATTGCATATGAACTTTAAAGATACTGCACATTTCCTTCCAAAAAAATCAAATAAAATTGCACCTTCTTGTAATACACATTGCACCTTTTTTTTTTTTTTTTTCATTAAGCATGGGGTTGGTTACCTATTTAACCTTGTAAAATATGTACTGGGCCGTTTATTGTTGATTTACTTGCATCATCGGTTTAATATTTATAATAATCTCTAACAACATGATACACTTTTTTAATTATTTATTTGATTTTGAAAAATATAAAATAAACCTTATAAGTAGATCATTAGAAGACATTAGAATGATGAGTATAATAATGAGTCAGTGCTTCAGCGATTGTGGCGCATAATAAGCCACCCAGAAGTCGGGGGTTCGATTCCTACCTCTCTAGATAATAGGACTGAAACAGTGCTGAACTCACAAAAAAAAGAAATAAAAAAAGAAGAATGATGAGTAATACATTAGTAAGTTTATAAAATGGATTTTTAAGCGTAATCTAATAAGTTATTTATTAGTACTATTTTTTTCTCCATTATTACTTTTGTTTTTAATTATGGTCCATGGATCGCTAGTAAGAATATAAAAGTTAAAATTCACAGAAAGAAAATTTTGGACAAGGAAATGAAAAAAATATTATAATTTTTTTAAATATTTTAAAATATCTTTCAATTGAAATGGAGAAAATATTTTATACATAATATATTTCTAGAACAAAAGTAAAATCTAAACCTAATAGGCATCAACGCATAAAAAACCAATCAGAATAGCTTCTTAAAGAAGTTCATCGTCATCCCAAAATGGAGATGGCGGACCTGTTTGGTTCCAAAGCTCATCAACAAGCAAGGAGCTACTTTGTTCATCCGATGGCGGCGCCATTGAGGAATCTCCGTGCTCGACTGTCTAACGGGGTGCTGAATTTCTTCAACTGGAGTCTGAATGTCGGTATTTTGTGCCGGTGGTAGCACAAGAATTTGTGGCTGATCATCAGAAGGTTGTGGTTATGAAGGGATGACCATTGAAAATGGTAACACACTCCTTCTGGTACCCGAATCGTTTGGTTTTCCATATTCGAAACTCTTTCCATCACTTGAAACTCTTAATCCCAAGTAAGTTAGGTTAGAGTTTTCTTCCGTAGCTGAGTTGGTCATCAGGTTTTCGCCCACTTCCACATGGCTACTATTCAAATTACTAGTAGAAAATCCGAAGCCACGACCGAACCCTAAACCATAATTGAAATTCAGCTTTCCAGCATCCTTATCATCGGCACTTCTTTTTGCCTGTTCTTCAGCCCTCTCGAAGATGATACTTCTGAAATGTTGTGAAAGCAAAAACATTTGTAAGAATTTCGCTACTTTACTCTTTATTTCGAGATCTCTCTCTACATATATGTTGCTATCCTTAAGTAATTAGAAAATGATTTTTTTAAACGCAAATAGTGATAAAGAATTTCTCAAATCGTAATGTGTAAAATTATGGTGCACTACTCTTAATTTTTAATCAATTAAAAAATATATTATTTATAAAGAAATTCAGTGTTGCTCATTTACTTTTAATACATTGCACATTTCTTTTACAAAGGTCGCACCACTTGTTCGTACACACTGCACATTTCTTTTTCTTTTTTTATGTAACTGGACATACAAATTTTCTCAAATCGTAATGCATAAAAGTTATGGTACACTCTGATTTTTTAATCATTTAAAAAATATATATTATTTACAAATAAATTCAACATGCATCGCATATTTATTATTAAGACATTGCATGTTTTTTTTATTCGGAAGGATAGAACCATTGCTTCTTCCACCATCAACAGGAGCTTGTGAGAAGTGTGGATTCAGAGTTTGCTTATCATTCCCAAGTAAATGATTTTAGGATTATTCGTATCACGTATGGCATGTTTAAAAAGTCTCCTTATGATGTTCGTGTGGAGGCTTACTCACTGAATATGATTTCTTGGAAAGCTATTAAGGTTGATTTGTTTCCATGGTACATTGCCCAACGAAGTTCAAAAGTATTAGTCAACGAGTCGTTACACTGGCTGGCAATGGCAAAAGATGAAGGCAAAGAAAGGGGGAAAGAATTATCTTGGCATTTGATCTCAAGAAAGAAACATTTAAGGAGCAATTTCTTTGCCTTCCGATCCTAAAATTGAACCAGGAAATATGACTTGCAGCTCGTAGGTGTATTCAAGGATGCACTCTCAGTTTTGGTATACCGGCCTGAATATTATGGTAATGGTGAAGGACACTGGGACTTGTGGCAATTGAAGGATTATGAAAAGATTGATTCTTGGACCAAATCATACACAATTGCACCATAAAAAAATTTTAAAAAATCATCATTGCACATTTCTATTTAAAAGGTTGTACCTCCTTGTAGTACACGTTGCACACTTCCATTATTTTCCTTTCACTATTCTGAAAATATTTTTAGTTAAAGTGAATATGGCAAGTTGTTTCAAACCGTATAGCATAAAACTTAGACACAAAAGTGATGACGATAAGGGTGTTGGACAGCAGAATTTTGATTATGGTTTCTGGTTGCTTCGGACTTTCTAATGATCATTTAAATTGTTGCCAGGTGGTGGGGAGAAACTCGATGACGGACTCAGCTATGGAAGAACTCTAGCCTAACTTACTTGGGATTAAGAGTTTCAAGCCACGGAAAGAGTTTTGAATATGGAAAACCAAACGATTCGGGTACCAGAACAATTCGGCACCTTCGCAACCACAACCTTCTGATGATCAGCCACAAATTCTAGTGCCACCACCGGCACAAAATACCGACATTCAGACTCCAGTTAGTGAAAATTCAGCACCCCGTCAGACAGTTGTGCAACAAGGATCCTCAAGGGCAACAGATGAATAAAGTAGCTCCTTGCTGCTTGATGAGTTTTGTTAGGAAAAACACTCCTCAAAATCTTTGATACCATTTGTTCAGAAAATAACTCAACAAGAACGTACACCAGTGAAAACAGGAAAAAGAATATCGGAAGAATGTGTTGGAGAATATAGGATGACACTTGTGCTTGTCTTCTGTGTAGATTTGTAGCCACAACATCGATCGAATCTTTTTCTCACAAATGGCTATGAGAGCATCCAAAGGCTTCCTAGTAAGCAACATTGAGAATAAAGAAAAGGAAGATTACTTAATCTCAATGTAAAAAAAACATTCATTTACGTTTAAGTGAGAATAAATCTAATAAATCTATTACAAAAGCCAACAAAAAAAACAGAGTATAAAAGCAGTGTTTTGAAAATCGAACCTGACCGATTACTTGATTAAAACCGGATATCTAAAAAACCGGTCAAAATTGGTCAAAATCGGGTTGAACCCACAAACTCCTATTTTTACTTTTCCTATTTTTCCAATGCTTGCTTTCTTTCTTTTTTTTTTTTTCTTTTTTTTTCCTCTCTTCCAAATCTCTTATATTTTCTATTTTCTTTTCTTTTTTATCAGTTTTTGAGTAGAAGATTAAAGCTTTTACTTGTAAATCAGTGAATCTCATATAGATATCTTGTGAAAATAGTTGTTGAAATGTGAAAAGAAAACAAATACAAATATAAAAGATTTACCAATATTTTTACCCCAAATACATAAAAGTTGAAATGAGAGAAGAAGAAGAAGAAGAAGAAGAAATAAGAAATAAGAATCAGCAGACACGAAAGAAGAAGAAGCAGAAGGAAGAAGAAGAAGAGAACGTGTGGAGTGGGGGCAGCGGGCGGAAAAGAGAAAAGAAAAAGAGAGAGGGTTAATAGGGTTTAGGTCAAATGTTAGTATTTATATATTTTTTTTAATTTAATTTTTTTGTTTTCTTATTCTTATATGTTTATTTCTTTTTCCTTTTTAATTGAAATAATTTTCAAATAATAAAAATATTTAGAGACTGATCTTATTATTCTAAAATTTCTATGAGTTCTCTCTTTTAAATTATAATATAAAATAATATTTATATAGTATTTAAAATTATAATAAATATATTTATGACATCATGATGACGACACCGGTTCAACCCCCGATCTAACCGGTTCGACCCATTGACTCCTAAATTCATAGCTTTTCCGAGTCGATGCCCGATCCGATTTTGAAAACATTGTATAAAAGAATGAATGAATGTAGGTTAGTGAATGCTGAATACCTTCATAAGTGCAACCTTGAAGCATTTCCATAACTATATTGTAGCATCTAACATCTTCTTTCGCTAGAAGGATACAGATGCTTTGGGCTGCCATGGATTGAGAGAGAATTTGGTTGCTATAAACTGATGTATATTTTGGAGCTCTTTTTTGTTCAATATTTCGATCTCGGCTTGGGGGATGCTAGATGAAGTATTTATAGGATAAGCATAGTTTTAAATCTTCACTTTTTTAAACATTCAACCGTTGTGGGCTAAAATTTAATGTATGCATGAATTTGTGCGCTCATGAACTTTAAAGATATTGCACATTTCCTTTGAAAATAAAAAAATTGCACCAGCTTCATGTAATACACTTTGCACATTCTGATTAAATTGCCTCTTTTTTTGGGTTTTTTTTTCCGGAAATGACTGCTCCTTATTCAAATATGAAATTCTTAAATATAACTTAAATGTATGTTATAATGCAATGAAAATATTAATTTGATATCTCTAGTAAATAATTCTGATTGAGATCAGAGTTGTTGACAACTTGCACTTGTATGCGAACTTTTCCCTCCTCAGATCTCACAAATTCACAAAGGCAAGTGTCGTCCTCTGTAATGAGGTTCACACGACAAAGGTAACTCCAGCCGCACCGGTAAAATGAACTATCATCTCTTACTGAAAGATATGAATCCCAGGTCCTTCCCTTCGAGTCACAGATAAGTATCAATCTCATGTGCTCGAAAAGTTACTTCATTCCTCTTTATTTTTATTTGTGTGGTGAAGTATGGATTCGCTGGCTGGGAACCATCTTTGAAAATATTATAGCCAAAAGGATCCTTATTCTTCCTCCTTTTTAGTGGAGGATGTTCTGCTCCATTGGAGATGTTTGCTTGTTACCGTCTTCTTCATTTGCTTCTGGATGTGTTGGAGGATATCGGATGTGACTTGTGGTTGTATTCTCTGTAGATTTGTAACGACAATGTTGATCGAATTCTTTTTGTCCCAAATGGCTAGGAAAGCATCCACAGGCTTCCCATTATGCAACACTGGAAAAAGAAGAAAAAGGAAGATTACTTTCAGTGAAAAATAATTTCTGTTTAAGTTAGAATAAATCTAATAAATCTATTGGAAAAACCAAAAAAAGAGTATAAAAGAATACCTTCATAAGTGCAACCTTGAAGCATTTCCACTAGATTGTAGCATCTAACATCTTCTTTAGCTAGAAGGATACAGATGCTTTGGGCTGCCATGGATTGATAGAGAATTTGGTTGCTATAGACTGAGGTAATTTGGAGGGGGTTTTTTTCTTCCTCTCAATACTTCGAGCTAGGCTTGAGGGTTGGAGGATGCTAGATGAAGTATTTATAGGCTAAGCATAGTTTGAAATCTTCACTATTTAAGGATTCAACGTAAAAAAGTTAGCCATAAGGGATGTCGTAAAATTTCGGGTAAGCGATGTTAAAAAATTGTTTGAAATCGTAAAGTTAGCCATAAGGGATTCTTAAATTTGAATTTATTTTTCAAAAACATATTCCAAAGAAAATCAATATTGCACATCAATTTTAAAGAGATTGCACCTTTTTTTTCAAAACATTGCACATCCATGATCCATCTAGTATACACACATTGCACTTTTTCATTAAAATACCTCGTAAGTAATCATAATTGTTTTTCATGGAAAAAGTGCTAAAAAATTATCTCAATTTGTAATTAAAGCATGAAATTTAGGCATGCGTAATATTTAATTAACTTAAGAAATTTTTTTCTTCTAACAGAACCACCATTAATTGCACATCAACTTAAAAAAGATTGAGCAATTTTGTTCCAAAAGCTTGCACGTTTGATTAGTACACATTGCCCAGTTCCATTCAATAATAAAAAATTATTTTGGATCTTAAATTAAAAAACTAAACTCATAACAACCAAAAAATAGTTTCAACCTATAAAGTATAAAAGTTAGATATCATTCTTAATTCTTAATTAATTAGTATGGTTTTTCTTCTTTTACGAAAGAATTCATCATTGCACATTTCTATTTAAAAGGTTGTGGCCTCCTTTTAGTACACATTGCTCACTTCCATTATTTTCCTTTCACTATTCTGAAAATATTTTTAGTTAAAGTGAATATGGCTAGTTGTATTAAATCGTAAAGCGCAAAACTTAGACATTCTTAATTTTAAATTAACTTAAAAAAAAAAAATTCAAGAAAATCCAACATTGCACTTATACATTAAAAAGATTGCACATATAGGAGTTTGTGTGGTTTTAGGAAAACAATTGTCCAATCCTGTTGGGTTTGGTGTGTATATCTGTCTATGAACAGGACATAGCTCTATGTGTAAGACACAAATATCACAGTAATTGATATTCTTGAATTTTGTTTTCCGGCGATAGATTTCATGGTATTTTATTAATTTTGCATAAACTAGTTCGACGTGGATCTGAGTGTCGTACTCTTTTCACGCTTCTATATGGTGCATCAGTGGTATCAAAGTATGTTTCTCTTGTGCGATCATTGTCTCAATTTGAGACCGTTTCAAATACAAAACTTTCTATTCTGATGGTGAAAGCGTGAGTCTTACATCTGAGTAAGAGGTCAAACCAATCCCAATGCTTCACTTTTTAGAAGGAAATTCCCGTGGGAGTGCATTTGACCCTAAGTACGTAACTCATGGAAGAAACTGTGAAAATATGCAAGAAAAGTCTCAATCCAAAATCAATAGCCAGCAAGAAATATTAGAAAGGAGGATCCCACACTTCGACCAAACTCAAAGAAACGAGACGATTTCTTCTTTCCTATTTACATGGACGCTGATTTTTTTTTATCAAGTTTTAAATAACTTTCTAGTCACAATGTTCCAGCATTTCAGATATGAAGTCTCATTTGAAGCATTAGGCAAAGGGTTACACTTCATCTTACATTTTCAAAAAGTGGCAAATTATAATATTGTTGCAGTTCAAAATCTATTTGTCTGTTTTCCCATTTCCATGATGTGTCAGTAATATTATAGTAGGTTTATCCAATGTGATCATTGTGTCAGTTTGAAACACTTATATATAAATATATATATATAAGGTTAGCTAATTTTCATTGTGATGACTAGCCCAAAAAGTAAAAGAACCACTTCATCTAACATTTTCATAGAGTTTTCAAATTATATGGTTAATCGCATACCAAAACCAAAATATTATTCAGACTTGCTGAGTTTTATGAGATAATACAACATGTGATGAAGTTTGTGGATGTAAAATCACTTCAACAATTTCCGTTAATCCTATAATATTCCTTTAAAACCTCCTAACATTCAAACCCACAAGAATGATTCTCATAAAATGAGATAGATTCTAGCTAGGTCATGAATTTTGTTATGAATATGAAAACATATTTAGTGATTATTTTGAACTTTAATATATGAGTGGATCACTAGATGGAGCTAGGGGTTGATGTGTACGAGCAATTTCTTTGTGGGTTCAAGAAATCAAGCAAATTGCTCACAGGGACTAATTTACAATACAAAAATTTCGACTCATTGATTCAATTGGGAAAAATCAAAAGGGCATTTTTTTTTTTTTTTTTTGTGTCTGAAAATAGATGAAATCATTGAAACACACATAGATTTTGAAACCCTAAGCTCGTCATAAACGGCGTAGTCGTTATTAGAGACATTGCCCGTGGACGAAGACATTTGCTAATAAATATAAATTTAGGAGACATTTGATGTTTTAATTTCTTCCCTCCAAAACTTTTTTTAAGGTATTTCGAAGTTCACCTATAACATTTGACAACCAAAAAACATCCAAATCAACCACACAACACCATTCATTGCCCTAGTCAATCTATGTCTAGTCTAGCCACTAATTTCCTCGTCGGATGAAACAGGAGGAGGCAAGTTCAGATCTGGCAGCACGAAGGGCCGGAATTCAGGACAATCTCCGGAGGAGCTCGAACGCCTCCTTTTCCGTTGCTCATCTCCCCCCGGCGTCTTCCGCGTGAGAATTGAAGGCACGTTCTCCCAGATAGGAACCCTCTGTGCGACGTTGCTTCACACCCCTTGCCGGGGCTCCTCCCTCGCCTGAACTTCTACTATCAGTTCCCGAAATCACCAAATAAGAAGTAGTTACCGCTGGAGCAGCCGGGAGAGAAACCCTGTCGGCATGGCTTCCGCCATCAGCTCCGCCGTCAGTTGAGTGAGTAGAGTCGACACTCATGCCTCCGCTACCGGCTGCTCAAGTTTGACCTCGGTAGCAACTCCGTTGCAGCCGGAGGCAGCTGCGGAAAGCTCAGAGTAGTGGCGGGCCACATGGTGGTTTTCCCCACCTCAATTTTTCGGAAATATGCTGATCGTTATATAAAAATTACAAAAAATAGATAAATTAGTTGGTTTTGCCCACCAAATTTTTTTAAAATATGGGAAAATTGTAAAAATAAAATGATTTTGTATTTGATTTAATTTAAAGTGTGTTTATTTCTAGAATGTATACAAGTATTTTTAATGAATTTTAAGTTTGTAAAGCAAAATATGAGTTTAAACCAACAAAATTCAAATGTAGGCATTTTTGCATTTTTCGAAGAAAAAAAAATGTTATGACAATATAATATTTTTTTTGTCAATATTTTGCCTCACCTGACCGTTGGGACCTAGCTCGACCACTGGCTCTCGGAGGCTGGTGGGGCGGTGTTCTTCTTTGCATCTGACATTTTGGGGGATAGGAGAAGAGTGTGTGTGTGTGTGTGTGTGTACGTGTGTCGGGGTGGGAGTGAAGGTAGGGATTGGCTGGGGTAATTATATATAGGAGGAGTCGAGGGCTTTTGGGGTTAATATTTTTAGTATGTTATTACATTTAGTTACTTATAGTTTGGACCAATTATTAACACATTCCGAGGTTTTTGAAAATTATTAAAGGTTCTTATTAATTTGTTTATGTTACAAATGAGTCCTTTTTGGTTTGTTTAAATTAAATTCGTTATGTGTGAGTTTATATTCACTTTTCTTTGAAATAGTATTATTGATGTGAAAATAGGTGGATTTCGATCAAATTAATGAGGGAAAATAAATTTAGAAAAATAAGTTCAAGGAAATTTTTAAGATGGGTAAGATTAGAAAATGAAGAAAAATAAGTGGATTTTTTTTAAAAACAAAAAATATGTGGTTTAGATATACAATAAAGTTAGAATGACTGAAATATAAATATCTTGTTATTTAATTTGTTTTAAGAAATAGTGATTACTCGTTGGTTAAAGTGAGATACAGCTATTACTTGTTACGTAACGACTACAACGATCAAATAATTTTTCTCACAAATGGCTATGAAAGCATCCAAAATATCTCCACTAAACAACACTGGAACAAAAAAGAGTAGGAAAATAGTTTTCAGTGTTAAAAACAACTGTTTAAGTCAGAAAAGGTCAAATAAATCTATTATAAAATCAAAAAAAAAGTATAAAATAATGAATGTAGGTTAGTGAATACCTTCATAAGTGCAACCTCGAATCATTTCCAGAACTAGATTGTAGCATCTACGTGTACATCTTCTTTCGCTACAAGGATACAGATGCTTTGGGCTGCCATGGATTAAGAGAATTTGGTTGGCATGGTTGCTATAAACTGAGGTAATTTGGAGGGTTTTTTTTAAAAAAATATTTAAAGCTAGGCTAGGGGGTTGCAAGATTCTAGACGAAGTATTTATAGGCTAAGCATAGTTTTAAATCTTCACTATTTAAATATTCAACGGTTGAGGTGTAAAATTTCATAAATATGAACTTTAAATATATTGCACATTTCCTTTCAAAATAAAAAATTAAAAAAAATTTCACCAGCTTCATGTAATACGTACACAATGCACATTCGGATTAAATTACCTCTTAATTTATCAGAATATATATATTCACATAAGCGGTACTAAAAAATTGTTTGGAATCGTAAAGTTAGCCGGGATTCTTAAATTTAAATTTAATTTTAAAAAATATTGCACATCAAATTTAAAGAGATTGCACATTTGTTTTCAAAAGATTACACAATCACGATCCATCTTGTATAGACATTGCACATTTTCATAAAAATACCTCTTAAGTAATCATAAATATGTTTTTCACGACAAAAGTGCTAAATATTGTCTCAAATTATAAAAGTTAGGTATGCATAGTTTTAATTAACTTAAGAACATTTTTTATTCTCAAAAAAATTACCATTGCACATCAACTTTAAAAATATTGAACGTTTGTTCCAAAAGATTGTACCTTTGATCCATATACATTGCCCAATTCCATTTAATAATTAAAATTGTTATGGATCTTAAATAATAAGATTTATTTTTACTCATGAAAAGTGCTGAAAATTGTCTAAACCTATCAAGCATAAAAGTTAGATATCATTGTTAATTCCTAATTAATTGTACTTTTTCTTCTTTTTTTTACAAATAAAATTCATTATTGTACATATAAAATTCATTATTGTACATTTCTATTTAAAAGGTTGCACCTCCTTTTAGTACACATTCACACTTCCATCATTTTCCTTTCATTATTCTGAAAATATTTTTAGTTAACGTAAATATGGCTAGTTGTCTCAAATCGTAAAGCATAAAACTTAGGCACTCTTAATTTTGAATTAACTTTAAAATTATTTTTTTCAAGGAAGAAATCCAACATTGCACATCAACTTTAAAAAGAAAATCTTGCACCTCTATTTAGTATAGTGTACATATATTTCACCCAACGATTCAACCTTTGATCTTCAATGCAGTGATGTCACCCGTTTAGGAGAAGACTGGCTTTGCGGCCTATCTTGTACAATCATCCTACAACGTCGCGGCTTCGAGTTTTTGGAAGCTGTCATCGATCAAACCGGATGACATTGCAAAGGCCATTTGCAATCCGAAATAAAAGTAGGACGGGAAACTCCGAATCTCGGGAAGAACAAGGGCAGACAAGTAGAGAAAATGACGAATAACAAAACAAAGAAAGAAAGCCTAAAATAACTTGGAATGATGATTTGCATAACAGATTTTTGGAGGCTATACAAAAGATACATCCTCAGAGTAAGATAAATAAACTGATTTACTATATTAATAATGTGCATTTAAATTATTTTGGTTTTGTTTGCAATTAATTTCTCTAACGTGCAAATTTTTGCAATTTTTTAAAAATAGAACCTGTTCCAAAGAAGATCCATGAACTTATGAATGTTCCAGGCTTAACGAGGGAACAAGTTAATATCCAGCTGCAGGTGAGACATTTTGTTTTATGTTCATGTATTAATTCGTAAATTAACGTTCTTAATCGTTTTCTTTTGTAAAACTTTAATAAAAAAAAAAACCGTATGAAATTACAAATTAGGTTTTCGGAACAATGCATAAAAAATAATTAAATGTCATGTATAAATTATGGTTTTTAAGAAAAAATGGCCTCCAAACTTTCATTGAT
Source organism: Leptodermis oblonga (assembly GCA_016801395.1). Taxonomy (NCBI): domain Eukaryota; kingdom Viridiplantae; phylum Streptophyta; class Magnoliopsida; order Gentianales; family Rubiaceae; genus Leptodermis; species Leptodermis oblonga. The sequence goes on from CM028755.1 coordinate 3,412,019, forward strand.
CAAACCTGAATGTTTTTTCTTTCACAACATTTCAGAACTATCGTCTTCTGAAATACAGGCAAACAGAAGGGCTGATGATCAGGGTGCTGGAAAGCTGAATTTCAATTATGGTCTAGGGTTCGATAATGGCTTTGGATTTTCTACTAATAATTTGAATAGTAGCCATGTGGATGTGAGAAAAACTCGATGTCTGACTCAACTATATTAGAGGAAAATTCTAACCCAATTTACTTGAGATTAAGAGTTTCAAGTGAGGGAAAGGGTTTTGAATATGGAAAACCAAGCGATTCGGGTATCAGAAGGAGTGTGGTACCTTCTTCAATGGTCATCCCTTCTCAACCACAACCTTCTGATTAGCCACAAATTCCAGTACCACCACTGGCACAAAATACCGACATTCAGACTCCGGTTGAAGAAAATTCAGCACCCCGTCAGATAGTTGAGCACGGAGAATCCTCATGGGCAACAGTTGAATAGAGTAGCTCTTTGCTGCTTGACGAGTTTTGTTAGGAAAAACACCCATCAAGATCTTTGATACCAGTTGTTCAGGAAATAGCTCAACAAGAACACCACAACCGAATTGAAAACAAGAAAAAGAATATTGGAAGAATGTGTTACGTTGGAGAATATATATCGGATGGCACTGGTGCTTGTAAGATTAGTAACAACAAAAAAACATCCATATGTGTCCATATGAATCTGTTAGAGAAACGAAAAAAGAGTATAAAGAATGAATGTAGGTTAGTGAATACCTTCATGAGTGCAACCTTGACGCATTTCCAGAACTAGATTGTAATTGTAGCATCTAACATCTTCATTCCTAGAAGGATACAGATGCCTTGGGCTGCCATGGATTGAGAGCATTGGGTTTCTATAAATTTACGTAATTTGGAGCTTTCTTGAAAAAAATATTTCAAGCTAGGCTTGGGGGTTGCAGGTTGCTAGATGAAGTATTTATAGGCTATGCATAGTCTTCACTATTTTAGACATACAACCGTTACGGGGTAAAATTTAATGCATATGAACCCTAAGGATACCAACGCATATTTCCTTTCAAAATAGAATATTGCACCATCATGTAATACACAGTGCACATTCTCATTAAATTGACTCTTGATTAATCAGAAAAATAAATTTTTTTAGGTAAGCGATGCTTAAAAAAAAAAAAATTCAAATCGTGAAGTTAGCCATAAGGGATTCTTAACTTTGAATTTATATTTAAAAAAGATCTTCCAAAGAAAAATCGATATTGCACATCAATTTTAAAGAGATTGCACATTTGTTTTCAAAACATCGCACTACCATGATCCATCTAGTATACACACATTGCACGTACATTTTAAAATACACACATTGCACGTAATTTTTAATTAACATAAGAACATTTTTTATTCTAAAAAAGACAAAAACTGACCATTGCACACAACTTTTAAAAAATTGAACAATTTTTTTCCTAAAGCTTGCACCTTTGATTATTACACATTGCCCAATTCCATTCAATAATAAAAATTATTAAGGATCTTAAACAATCATATTTTTTTACTCAGAAAAACTGCTAAAAATTATCTCAACCTATAAAGCATAAAAGTTAGATATCATTCTTAATTCTTAATTAATTGTACGGTTTTGTTTTTTTGTTTTTTTACTAAAGAATTCATCATTGTACATTTCTATTTAAAATGTTGCACCTCCTTGTAATACACATTAAACATTTCCATTATTTTCCTTTCATTATTCTGAAAATATTTTAATTTAGCATAAGTATGGCTAGTTGTATCATATCATAAACCATAACACTTAGGCACTATTAATTTTAAATTAACTTAAAATTTATTTTTTTTGAAGGAAATCCAACACTGCACATCAACTTTAAAAAGATTTCACATTTTCTTTGAAATCTTGCACCTCTCTTTAGTATACACTTTACATTCCTATTATATATATTGTCTCTTCTCATATGTTTAAATTTTACTTTTTTTACATGTAAATAGTGATAAAAAAAATCTTGCCTCAAATCGGTGATAAAGAAGGGATCAATATATATAACTGTACCATAAAATAAAAAATAAAAAAGTAAATTCATATACTTTTGGTCTTATTTTGATTTAATATTTAGTTTATCTTTTATATATGACTTAATCTTTGATCTTCAATGCAGTGATGTCACCCGATGAGGAGAAGATTGAGTTGAAAGAACAAGATGATGGCTTTGCAGCATATCTTGTACTATCATTCAAGAACGTCGAGGCTTCGAGTTTTTGGAAGCTGTCATCGATCAAACCGGATGACATTGTAAAGGCCATTGCAATTGCAATTCGAAATAAAAGTAGTCCGGTAAACTCCGGATCTCATGAAGGTAAAGGGCAGGCAAGTAAAGAAAATGATTATCAACAAAACAAAGAAAGAAAAGCCTAAAATGACTTGGAATGATGAGTTGCATAATAGATTTGTGGAGGCTATACAATATTACTCTCAGGATACATCCTGAGAGTAAGCTAAATTGATTTACTATATTGATTGCTCATTTACTTTTAATACATTGCACATTTCTTTTTCAAACGTTGCACTACTTATTCGTACAAATTGCGCATCTACAGTTAATTGTTTCTTAATTAAATAGAAATTAATGTTTTTTTTATGTAACTAGTCATAAAAATGTTCTCAAATTGTAATGGGATTAAAGATATTATTTCAGATTGGCGTTAAATTATTTCAGATTGTTTTGCTTTCCACTAAATAAAAGTTTTGTCTCCACTGCGTTATTCTCTGCTATTAATGTATGTTTTAGTATCCTACAACTCCTTCGAAATCATGTTTGCATTAAACAAAAAGAGAAAACGCAGGAACCAAAATTATGATCACCGAACAAAAACAAAGAACAAAAGATGTATAGATTGAAAGCTACATCCTTTTTAGCATTTCAGAAAATTTATCAAAGAACAAAAAAATGCTGACTTGACAAAAGTTAAAGATCGGAACTAATTAAAATACTGTAAATGTCCACGAAACATAAAAAAATAAAGCTTTAAAAAAAAAAAAAAAAAACTAGCAAAGTCTGAAGTAAAAGTATGTCCCAATTCCAATCCTAGTTTCCTAATCAAAATAAACTACCAAATCAACTAAAAAGAAAATCCGAATTGGGAATGGAATTAACTAGAATGGCTTCATCATCATCATCCAGAATGATTTGTTTAGTTCAAAAACTGGTCAACGTCCGAGGTACCCGTGCCACTTTCCTCGTCTGATATTTCCATTGAAGAGTCGTGATATACAACTGTTTGATCACGATTTTCTGCCGGAGGCGGCACCCAAATTTGTAGCTGACCTTAAAAAGCTCTATTCAGATGTGCAAAATGGCCATTTCTAGGAGTAGGTACCACCCTTCTGACTCCACTAGCGTCTGGTTTTCCATATTCAAAACCCTTTCCATCGCTTGAGAGTCGCAATCCCAAATAACGTTGATTAAGAGAGCTTTCCACCGTAGTGGAGTCTCTAATCATCAAGTTGTTGCTGGCGTGGTTCCTTGTCGAATCACCAGATGGTCTGACTCCACTGTTTATTACCAAGTCTTCCGTGCCACGGCATTGGGGACCGGTATTGCCTCGCGAACTCCTCGAGGATAAAAGGAGTTGCTGAAATTGTGTCATTCTACTCCCGTGTGACGAATGTGCTGAATTGAAGCTTCCTCGCCGAAAACATAATGAGGAGAAATTCGGTTTTCTAGCACCACCGCGATGATTGTTCACAATCTTTCTTGCAATGTTGAGAGTGCGATCTTCCTTTCCATCAGCCTTTTTCACTTGAAGAATATACTTCTGAAATGGTTGATTGAACAATTAATATTATTAGCGCTAGAGAAAAAACATTCAGGCATGTTAATTAAAGAGCATATATAGATCTTTGTATTTCATAATGCTCTAAATTAAGAGTTAATGTATACATATGATATCCCACAAAATGAAGCATTAGGGTAATGAAGATAAATCCTTTTGTGAATCAGTATGCAGAAAGTATAGGAAGTTCAGGAGTGATTTTTGGTATCAGAATTAATGTTATAAAAAGTCAAACTCAAATATGTTTCCAACTAGTGGCGAGTCCGTGCCCTTAATATCGGGTGGGGCAAGATATTCAATACTTAATGGGTTAATTAACTAACACAACCACAGCATGAGCAATGACGTGGTAGTTATTGTTTCACCCATAATTTATTCCATTCAAGTCCAATTTTGTTTTCATTTATGGTTTTCAATCGTGTATTTTACATTTTATAATTTTCACAATACATTTTTTCTTCAAATAAACTGTTTTATATTTTCATTACATTTTTAACATTTAAAATTTTATTTCCAAAAAAAAATTTCAAAACACGTTTTCATGAAACAAAAAGCCAGTACATGGTATGGTAGCATACATATTTAGATAAAGAAAAAGGTAAGCAAAATTCAAGAATTAATACATGAACTTAAAACAAAGGACTCACCTGTAAATGGCTAGCTACATTTTCCCTCCTTAACCCTGGAACATTCATAAGTTCAAGTATTTTCTTTGGGACAGGATCTGAATTTCAAAAGTATAAGCATTTACATGATAAAAAAATGAAAGGAAAAATAAAAACAACAAACATAACCAAAATTATCTAAATATAAATTAATGAAAAAGTTTATTTCATCCAATCGTTGCATCCACCTTTCTAGTGCAGGAGACCAGTTAGATTTAAAATAAGTAAACATGACCCCACACTTTTTTCATCACTTTGGCAATATATTTACGTTCTTATCATTAAATAGTACAAGCTGCATAGTATCAATATATGCAACGGATTCATGAAATAATTTTTCAAATCTTACCAACAGGGAGTATCATTTGTATGGCGTTCAAAAACTTTCCATGCAAATCATCTGTCCAAATCACTCTAGGCTTCCTCTCCAGGGGTTGCTCATTATTGTTTCCTCCAACTCCTCCTTCCCCAGAACTCCTCCGATCGCTTCCTTGTTTATCCCTTCCTTTATTGAGAAGCTTCCGTGGCGGTGAAGCGCTTAGGGCTATAGCCTTTGCCATCTTTACGGGGTTGATTGATACTAATTTCCAAAAATTGGAAATCTCAATGTTGTTCAAAGAGTGAATGAGAAAAGCTGCAAATCCACCATTTTGTGACTTCAACTCAATCTTTTCATCATCAGGGACATCACTGCATTGAAGATCGAACATTGTTCGTTGGTAAAAGATAAAACCCTTTTCCTTTTTTTTTTTTAAATCTAAACGACTCCAACAAAAAAGAGCGATAAAGAAAAGAAAACCCCCTTTTGTATACACAACAAAAGGCCAAAAATCATATAGTAGCTAGTGCCGGAAGAGAAACTTTTTTGACGGGGGCTTAATTACTAGTACGTACCAAAAGAAATTTTTTAATTGTCATTATATAACTACATTTAACTATTGAAATACTGAATTGATAATTGTATTGATGAAAATATAAGCATATATACAATAGTTTGAAAAATAAATGTCACAAAAAATAGATATGTCAAATTTTGATGAGAGAACTTTAGTTTTCATGGCATAATTAAGGATCTTTAAATTAGCATCAATGCACAATTAGGACAGTAAAATGAATACACTAGCTTGCCCCCTTTTGATGTATATAATTGATGGGTTTCATCAACAACTAATGTTTTCATTCTCTTTATTCAAATCCTCACCAATTGAAATCCACATCCTCTATTGGCTAGTTACCCAGTCGACTCCTGTCTTCCTCACAAAGTGAGCGGGCAGAAATGGAAATTAATTCAATACCTCCCACTTTGTGAGGGAGCCAAGAGTCATCTGGGTAGCCAATCGACAGAAAATCTGGACTCCACCAAACTATGATGATTAAGCATTAAACTCAATCATGTAGCATACCCAAACTTCCCCATATATTCTGTTTCTATAGTTAAAAAGTTGAAAAAATGGAAAAAGATTTCAAATGAAAAGGCAAAAAAGAATTGACCAAATTAAAAACCATGTTTGTCTTTCTTCCACTTGTTCATTCCTTGTTCTAAAATCAATACCACCCATTATTAGGTGTCACCCTTAAATTTGGAACTACAAGAAACAAAGACCAACATCAAACAAACGGCTTCCTCTCGTGGTACACAAACGGAATTAAAAATAACAAATTTTTAGGGAGAAAAAAGCGGGTGCAAGGGCTAGTACCATTACCTTTGTCGGGGCTAAACCGATGAAGGTGATGGTACAAAACCCTTGCCGCCCAAAGTAAGGGGGCTTCCATACTAGGTCACCCCCTTTTGGTTTTGCCGATAAACAATGGTGCATCTAATTGTCTAGTCAATTAATAAATTTTTATAATTGATAGGATTCATCAACCCGATCGGCTCATGTCTCCCTCACTAAGCGAGGGCATAAATGAAATTCAATCCCCCTCCCACCCCCCAACAGCGCCCCCCCCCCCCCCCCCCCCCCAACCCTAAAAACAACACTTTGTGAGGGAGGCAGGAATCAGCTGGATCGAAAGAAAAACTAACAAGTCAAGAAATTAACTTGATAAAAATAAATCAACACGGACAGCAACAATTACTAAATTAGCGAGTCTTACAAAAGATAGAGAAGCCAGTTGTTTTCTGGATGTGTTGGAGAATGTCATTTGTCATTTGTGCCTGTATTCTATGGAGATTTGTTAGGACAACACTGATTGAATCCATTTCCCGGTAAACGATACTCGTAGTGTCTAAAAGCTTCCCAAAATACAACACTGAGAAGAAAGAAAATTAGTAAGAGACTTTCATGGTAACAAAGCAATCAATTTCCTGCAAGCAATCAAAATCTATGAAAGTATTTTTGAATTGAAAGAGAAAAAAAAGAAGGGGGAATACATTCATGAGTGCAACTTTGAAGAATTTTTCCAACTATTTCAAGACATCTAACATCTTCAAAGGCTACTAGTATACAGATTCCTCGAGTTCCCATGGATTGAGTGGATTTTTTCCCTAAGCTGAGGTGATCACTTCTCAAACCTCTTTTCCTTTCTTCTAAATTTATGGACTTCTAATCTTTGGCTTGGATTGGAGCTAACCTTAGGGAATGTAGGTTACCAGGGGGGAAAGCATACGTAATCTAAGCCACTTAACCATATATTTATACTAATCAATCCCCAAGTAAGCGAAAAAGGATTTGACATTTTCACCATCAGAATGGCGGGATAAACTTTTCATTCAAAATCCGTAAATTGTGGTGCGTTGAACGAAAAATTGGTAACAATGTGAGTGTATCAATGATGTGGAGCGTGATGACGTGGTATTGGATTTTTTTGGAACGGTTGGACCTCCGAAAATAAAAGTGTGGTTTCTTGGCCAGCTTTTCCCCCAAATTTCTTTGTTTAGGGCTTCAAACAGGGGTTTTGCTATTTCACGTAATTTTTATTTTACATTGAACAATTGTATGATTCCTAATTTACTGGCAATCATCTTCGTGACAAAAAGTCTTTTAGAAGGCTTTTCTGATTTTTCGCGAATCATTCTCATTGTGAGCTTCCGCTACATCAATTAATTAGATTGTATAGCACTTAAATTGACTATAGAATAACCGAAATTTATCTTCATTTTGGTAAAAGAAGATGTGATGGAAGAAGAGGTTGATTAGCAATCGAAACTAAATTTCTAAGCAAAGTTCTATATGTCTTTCTCTTAATAATGCAAAATTATTAAGGGTAAATTACATTTATTCCCTTCTAAATATCACAAAACTACCAAACGAGATTTTGAGAAATTATCGTCACCTTTTTTGATTAATATGAGGTATGATGTGCATAAAAATAGTTAAAGCCATTGGGCTTGGCCCAATCAAAGACAATGAAATCTTATGTCATGAAGGCTTAGGTCGGGAAAGCTTGGGTCATGAAGGCTTAGGTTGGGAAAGCTTGGGTCATGAACGCTTAGGTCGGTAAACAAGATATCAAAGCTCAAGGAGCTTAGGTCGGTAAACAAGATATCAAAGCTCAAGGAGTTTAGGTCAGTAAACAAGATAACCAAACTCATGAAGGCTTAGGTCGGTAAACAAGACAACCAAACTCAGGAAGCTTAGGTCGGTAAATCTTAGGTCGGTAAAGCTTAGATCAGTAAAGCTTAAGTCAGGCAGAGCTTAGGTCGGTAAATCTTAGGTCGGTAAAGCTTAGATCAGTAAAGCTTTAGTCAGGCAGAGCTTAGGTCAGCAAATCTTAGGTCGGTAAAGCTTAGGTCAGGTCGGGATAACGGTAACATTGGCATGACAGCTAGACATCATTGTAGGGCCATGAATCTGACATATGCAGGAGCAATAATGACAAAGGAGCCAAATTATAGCCGTTATTACAAGAACGTTAAAGTCATCATAAAAAGGAGAGTAGTTGGAAGTGCAGGTCATCATGTCACAACGGACATATCATACAGCTCATCACAGCACAACGGATATATCAAGATGAGCCTATAAATACTCAGTCACCAGACTCATTTCAGGTAAGCCATTCTTGATGCAATTTCTCTTAAGCTCTTGGTCAATACCATTTTCTGCTTACATGTTGCTAACTTGACCGTCGGAGTTACACAGGGGGGATAGCCCCGCTTCTTTCTGATTGCTTGTCTTTGTCACCGGAATATTCTTCATATAGATCCAGGTCCTCACTAATCCTACCTCCATAGCTCGGTTTCCATCTTTGCCTTCGTCCATTTTGTCCGTCAAGCTCTATATTGGGCCTGAACGTTCAAGATCTTCATTGGGTCAGCCGAAGCATCCAACACCGGACTTTTTACGTCACATCAAGGTAGATGTTACGTACTACTATAGGTTTAGTGAAATTGCCCTTGCTCCCCGTAAGTCTAAAAAATGACCACAAATCTCATTGGCTTTTTTGTTACTCGATTTTTTAAGGTTCAGAGGGGCATCGATAGTTTTCTAAAATCTCAAGGAGCATTTGATAATTTCAAAAAACATAAGGAAAGGTAAATGTAGTTTAACAGAATATTAAATTAGTAATCAAAGAAATATACAATGAATACATTTTCATTGCTAACTTGGAAAGAAATAGTTAGAGAAAAGAATCTATAAAAACAATGGTCGACTACATGAACTAAGTGAGATCAATTGCCCAAAAGATATGCCTCTTCGTCAACAAATTATTATTTTCCCAGTGAATTTCTGGATCTCGGAATGGTTTGCCAATAGTAGTAAATCTAGCTAGTTAAATGTATAATCCAAAAACATTTTTTGCGTAGAGGGAGGTCATTCATATATAGCTACAGTGAATGAATATAAATTATGATAAAACCCAATCTTAATTATGGAAGCCAGACCCGGGTACAAATTGGATTCAAGGATTGATGGGTTATGGGGTCAAATCAGTCGCACATGATAATGTTATCTCATGATGGATAAATAAATGTAATTTATAAATGTATCATTACTACACAAAATTAAAATATATATGAATTATTGAACTTTAAGATATAATGAAGATATGACAAATGTTGATGAAAATTTTAAATATATGTGAAAAGTTACATAAAATATATATATATATATATATATTAAAGTAAATTTAATATTTGAAACTTTTATAATTCATTTAAAATATTGTAGATCAACAATTTAAAATACTTAGATATAAGAAATATAAAGTTCATACAAATTTTGACACAAAAATATTAAAAATTACAAGTCACAGACCAACATATAATTTAATAAACAATGCAAAATGAAAAGATTGGGTCAAATCGAGTCAAAACTAGGGTTAAATCCAGGTCAACCCCAGTTTGACTGGTTTTTTGTAAATAAGATTTTTGCAATGAAAATTGGACCAAACCAATAACGTTAACGCTATATGTTGTTACAGTAATAAAATTCTTGAATATTTACATCCTTATATTTTCATTCATTGAATCTCAAATTCTTTTAATAAAATGTTTAAAATTCATTAGTTTTTTCTATTAACAAAGTATATCTCTATTTCTATTTGTTATTGGGAAAATATTAAGGTCAGACCATATATGGTAAAGTCTGAAAAGGCAAATGTAAAATTAATAATACCATGTCAGGATTCGAACCTGTGTCTTCTGGAAGAGTAAAACTCTTATGGATGAATGGTTAGCCATTATACCTTATATACTTATATAATAAATTAGATGTTAGATAATTTATATTTTTATTGTCCATTCTAAAAATTATCTTTTCAATATTATAAAATTAATTATATATTAATTATAATATTTTAAACACATTTATGACGTCACCGGTTTGACTCCCTGTTCAACCCCTGAACCCCGGTTGAACCCCGACTCCTGAGCTTGGCCGGTTCAGCGTCCGATCCGGTTTGTTAAACATAGATTATCACAGTTTCTCTCTCTACATTTTTGGCTACTTTATCTCTTTCTTTTCTTTTTTTTTCAATTTTTCTATTTTCTTTTCTTTTTCTCATACATTCAGAAAAGTAAAATTGGAATTTTTATCAATTGTCGCTATTCAAAATTAAGTTATACCGAGCATTATCAATCACAATGATGAATAACTCACTGATACCCATTGTCATCCCTATTGAGTAATTTATACCAAACGCTTTCCAAGTTCATTAATTAAATGAATTAAGGGAACAAATTCAAGGACTGCTACTGATAAGATTTACTCAAAATTCAATAACAAAGATTTTAAAGTGTTGAAATATTATTCAGTAGTTGATGGAATATTAGATATATTAGGGGTGTACAAAATTATTAGTTCGATCTGAACCGCGGATCAAATCGTAAAATTCGGATTGATTCGGTTCGAATTGTGTTATAGCTTGCATTGGATCAACCTGATTATTTTTTCCCAACATGCACCCAACAAAATTCACATATGATTTTGGGTTCGATTACTTCCGATCCGAAACCACAGCTTGGAATTAAAACCCGAAACAGGTGAAAAAATTGGGTTGTATATGTAAATGTTGGATACTAAATTAATGCAGAGGTGACCTGGTGCTGACGTCATTCTTGACAACCTCGGGACCCATCCGCGACTACCTAAGGGGTTGACGACCTCGGGACACATCGGCGGCGACCTCGGGTGCCGACCCCATCCATGAACGACGTGGGGATTAAGCGCCCCTTTATAATGTGCAGATAACACGTGTTGGGGCTGGAGGATGATACCAGGATTACCTAACTTAGGCTGCTGGAGCCTTCTCTACTTTTGCCAAGTATAAATACTCGATGGTTTCCTCATAAGAGAGGTAATTGAATCCTGACTTAGCATACGCATAATTCTCTTATATTCGATACTGACTTTGCCATCGTAGTTAAACTGGGGAGCTCCTCCCAAAAGCAGGGGGAAGGAGGTAGAGGCCGACGTGAATTGAGCTCGGTACTAAGGAGGGATTCAACAATTGGCGCCCACCGTGGGGCCTCTTCTATCTTTCTCTCTGTTTCCTTTGATCCTTCTCCGGTGGTTGTGAAGGAATGCTATTTGAGTTTTCTTCCGATGGTATCGCCTACGGGTCTTTATTCGAGATTTGGTCCTTTCCTACTTGGGCACGGTCATGGGTGTACAAGGATTTCAGATGGGATAATATTTGCATGCTTCACTTTTCTTGATCTTTGATTTGCGTTGATCTCTGGTTCCATGGTGTTGAGGAGAATGTTTTGGATGGTTGTGAATGCTTTGTCAAAAAGGTATGCAAGTGTTGTCAACAGGTTTGGCTGTGTATTAAATTGGCTGAACATGCATTTGTTTGAAAAGTGAAAATTGCACACTGTAGGTTTTCTTCGGCCTTTCTTTCTGCTTGCTCAAGAAGAAGCCTGTGGTTGGAAAGAAGAATCTTGAGTGAGGAGCTACGAAATGATATTCTTTACAAATTAGGTGAACCCGTAAAGGGTTGGTTTTCATGCCATCAGAGGCAAAACCTTAATTTGGTCTTTCTCTGTTAAGTGCATGCATCGTTATTGACGCCAGCATCATACTTCCCGGCGAACTTCGAGCCGAGCCCAGCCGTCGTCTTTGCCGGCGGTGATTCTTCTCCGTCAGCGGTTATCTATGGTTTGCTATTTGGTCTCCTCCCTTGTTGCTGCAACAAAGACGAAAACTAGTCTTCTTTGGTTCTGATTTATAACTGCTCGATTACTAAGAGATCATTCGCGACCTTCGATTGCTCCATCTTCTTCTCCATCTTTGTGACGACTGTCATATCTGAATCTCTTCACTGTCGCTATGTGAATCCCTTAATTGGGGGCTATGTTCTTCTAAGCCCATTTAGCCGACATCGCAATTTCTCTATCTCTTAGAAGCTTCTTTGCTTCCTTTATCTTTGCTGCAGTTTTTGGATCAACATTCGTCACCATTTTTTAGTCGCCACTAATTGAAATTGCCGACCGTTGCTAGGCGACAATAATCTTCCCAGCTATCGAAGGCTCCATATCAAAAATTGCAATAGGGCTTTCGAGTGGCACATGGATGGCCCCAGGATTATGTGATATCTATCTGCTCCTGTTGTTCAAACAGGTTTTCATTTGCTATGCATGGGGTCTCTGCTACTTCCTCGACACGTGTGCAACCTTTCCAAGAATTTATGTTGGTTTCCAACCTTGCTGTGGCTCTGCTCAATGTTTATGTATCCTTTCAGCCATTGTTGATCTCAGCAACTCTTTTCACTTCGGCTTTTGTTGTAATAATGGCTATTTTCAGTCATTTATTCAGCACTGCCAGAATTTTCGTTAATACGATGCCAATTCACTTTCTCGAAGCTTTCCAGGGTTTTCCCACGTTGGAATTGTATTCGGTTTGCTGAAAATTATGCAAAAAAATCAGGAAGCAGTGTAAACTTGTCACTTTCAACCTTTAACCTTGTAGGTGATGGTGTTCCTGAGGAACATAGGAACTATAAATGGGGAAAACAGGAAGAGATTTGACGCAAATTTATGCGATCTACGACAAGGTTGGATGATTGGCACATGTCCTTTTTGCTCTTAATCTATGACGTCTTCTTCTTCGGACTCTCTGTTTTCTTCCTTCTCTACTTCGTGCTTATCTATTACTTCACCCAGTGTTTTATCCCCATTATAGCCCAGAGCTTGGCCCGATTTTTAGCTGGCTTTATAGGCTCAGTCACGGCCCTCTCCGCCGTTTGCCTCTTCTTCGCCACCGCCAACTTCTTCTATTCCTCTGTTTTGCTCCATTGGGAAGGTCCCCGTGCATTGTCAATATTATTCCTGACTGGTCAACGGTGAAGCACCCCTCGACCTCGGATGCGGCTAGGGAATCTTCCTCAACTCGGTTGTACAGCTGTCAGTGGATATCCTCGAATTTCCAACTCCCCCTGGCTCTTAGATGTTTTGACTCCAGTTTTCATATTCCATTTCTACTCCAACTTTGAAGGATTATTAATGAGTGATTGGCAGCTATATTCTTTATCTTGGAGGGTAGCTTCTTTTCTGAAAGTTGGGTACGGTAAGCTTATTGGTTTTAATTTCTGGAATTTTATGTGGAATGTGGAGCTAGGGGAGGGTGCATTTGATTATGAAGTTCGGGATAATTTGGAGTACTTTTTCTTTGTGAAATTAAAGGCTGTGATGAAGTTCGTTGTTGATGGAATTTCATGCTTCGAGTTATTTTCCTGTCAAAATCTATTGCATCTTCTTGAATTTCTATTGCAATTAGTTTTCTAGATTTGAGGAGTATTTAATACTCTGTGGTGTTCTGGAAACTAGATTATTCTTTGCTTTTATAGCCTTGCATTTTTGGTTTGTAGTATATTTGCATCATCTCTATGGTTTTTGTTGATTGGCTCACTGATTCGTGGACAAGATGCTTTTGTGGTTATGGTTAATAATTCTTCTGTGCCTTAGGTTACAATACAAGCATCTGCTACGGGTTGTATATTATTCTCTCGGGTTTATGCAAACCCCTTGGAAGATTTAATCCCAAGGTCGGTGACGCCGACATCGTCCAAATCGATTTAAAACCCTTGGAAGATTTAATCCCAAGATCGGTGACGCCGACATCGTCCAAATCGATGTAAAATCCCTTGGAAGATTTAATCCCAAGGTCGGTGACGCCGACATCGTCTAAGTCGACTTAAAACCCCATGGAAGATTTAATCCCAAGGTCGGTGACGCCGACATCGTCTCAATCGATTTAAAACCCCTTGGATGGTTTAAACCCAAAGTCGGTAACATCGACCTCTATTACCAGTGTTAAACCTCTTGAACAAGTTCATCCCCTGGTCGGTGACGTCGACACCATCTTGAGGAAAGAAGGCTAATGTAGACGGCAGAATGAGAGGTAATAGAAAGTACAAATTTCAATTGGAGAAAATATATGAATATTATTACAAAAAGTTATGCGTCAGAAATAAAGAAGTCTAATTAGGAGGTTGATCTTAATGAGGTGTGGGCAGAACTTCTTTATTACCTCCCTCAGAAGTTGAGGGAGGAGGAAGGGAGACATGCTCGGCGTCAGCACTTGGGGAAGCCAGATCTCGGGAGAGAGTAGGCATGGTCTCGCTAGAAGGACCCAACGGAATGAGGTCTTCAGGTACTTCCACCAGAAGAAGAGGTGAGTTCGGTATTTGCATCTCGGCTAAGCAGTCCTCGGCGTTAGGCATGGGATCAAGACCGTCAATCGGAGGATCTTGAGAGGGCTCCGGCTCCGAGCAGATGGGGAAGCCTAATATCCTAAGTTGGGCTTCCTCTGCTCTTGTTTTGAAAATTTCCCACAATTGGGCGGAAGTGCTGTTGGGTTCCACCAACTTTTTACGAGCTAGGGGAACTGTAAATGTACATCATTTTGCTCATCAACACGTTCAAGAATGATAAGTTATTACACTGTATGGGGATACACTGTTGAGAAAACGATCTTGGCAGATCGCCACCTTTCACTAATAAAGTCCATTGCAAAGTCACCCCCGGATGAACCCGTGAAAACCTGCGCTAATTGGGGGCTGTGTACTTCTAAAAAGTAATGAGCTTTCGTCTTCAACTTCAACTCCATTACTTTTTGGGCTATTGTTGGATACTAAATTAATGCAGAGGTGACCAGGTGCTGATGTCATCCTTGACGACCTCGGGACCAATCCGCGATGACCTAAGGGGTTGACGACCTCGGGACACATCGACGGCGACCTCGGGTGCCGACCCCATCCATGAACAACGTGGGGAGTTCACCTCGTCCCAGACGACCTGGGTTACAGTGTCCTATATTAAGCACCCCTTTATACTGTGCAGATAACACGTGTTGGGACTGGAGGATGACACCAAGATTACCTAACTTAGGCTGCTGGAGCCTTCTCTACTTTTGCCAAGTATAAATACTCGATGGTTTCCTCATAAGAGAGGTAATTGAATCCTGACTTAGCATACGCATAATTCTCTTATATTCGATACTGACTTTGCCATCGGAGTTAAATTGGGGAGCTCCTCCCAAAAGCAGGGGGAAGGAGGCAGAGGGCGACGTGAATTAAGCTCGGTGCTAAGGAGGGATTCAACAGTAAGCGTCCCAAAGTGAGTGAAAAAACTATAAAACAAATCAATTATGACTGGACGAATTCCAGTACCCTTCAAAGAAATTCTGAAACGGATCCAAATCTTCCATTTCGGATCGGGTCTTGAATCTGAAGAGTCTTACGACATTTAGAGTTTAATTTTTTAAAAAAAAAAAAAAAGAGAAAACGACAATGAACATGAATTATTAACTCCCTTAATCATATAGATTATGAGTTCTAAAGAGTCAAAAAATGCGGCCGCAACGAACTCTAACATCAACACTAGTATTATAATAAACTTGGGTGTAAGCCTTAATTTAGAGCAAAATCAGTACTAAATCAATTAGATTAATCCCATGTCTGGCAATTAGAGAACACTACAGGAAGACAAGCTTCTTGTTGTTAAGCCAAAAGACAAACAACTTCACTTAACTCATCCTCATCCTAGTCACCCCTGTTTCCTTTTTCCGATGATTTAATTTCTTAATTTAAAAAGGGTTTCGCAGTAATCAGGGATTAAATTTAGCCTCCCAATTTGGATTGAAATGAGTCAAAACACAGTCACACGTTAATAATTACCAAGCAGCTTCCGGACTCAAGTCCAAGAACTTGCACACGTATTCACTATTCTCGAGCTTATATTTAATCACACCGTTTGCATTTATTCCTTAATTTATTACACAATGGCAGAGATCCAAGAAATATTTATCGTATATATACTCAATTTTCTAATGGAACGGATGGAGTATATAAATATGATATTTGCGGGCATTTTTCAATTATTGTATAACTCGATACTCTATGAGTTCAATACCACGAAATAGTCTCATACTTTGCGTTGTTCAATTCTTTTGACAATCAAAATCAAAGAAAATAAGTTTTAATGAAAATCCTAAGATGTGATATGAAAACATGATTTTCCCCCTTTAATCCTTTCACTTATTATGGTTTTGAACAAAAAAAGATCGCGTTGCTCTCCCTCGTTCCACTCGTCCATCCCTCTTCACGAACTTGTATAATCAATGCTACAAATTAAGATAGCATGTTATTTCATAATATGGGTAATCAATCCCTCATTTAAAAGAAATTTTTTCTTATTTTATAATTATTTCATAACATTTGAATTTGAACTTTCTTTGCATAGCTTTTCCGTTTTAAATTGTTTCAAAACTTCATACAATTTTTATTATTTTTTAGTTTCACGAGGACATTCACACACTAACTGATTGAATTACTACCACACACAGTAGAACTTACACAAACAACATGACCTAGGACCTATAGAAAAAAATAATAATAAAACAATAATAAAATTTAGAGAAAAAAAGAAAAAAAAAACAGGATCTATGAGTAAAAGCCACAACAAATTACCATGACCCCTTGTGGGGCAAAGTCGGGCACAATGAGTAGGCAATTTATATGAGTTGGATATTTAATAGAAACCCACCGTCAAAGAACCCATATTTGCCTGTCGGTGGCACACACACACTTGGCCTATAGAACAACCACGTTTAAATTTAATTCACAAAACTTTTCACCACCAAACCAATATAAGTCCAACCACCATGGAATTTTGATTGGGTTCGTCCGAATCTAATGTTAATTTCTCCGACATGCGAATCTCATGTTCATGGAAAATTGTCGTAACCCACAATTTTATAATCCTTCTTCCATGTCCAGATGAATACCCCGCCCAACAACCTTGAAGAAGTGTCTTTGTCCACTCCATCCCTTTACGTGTACTCCGTTTTGTCCTTTCCTCAACATCCAGTGTTTGCTTCCATAAATAAATCCATGCCGAAGTTGCTTAGCTACTTCTCACTTACTTATTCTTCCGCTGCGCCACTGATTAATATTTATTAGCGCTCCTTGTCTCAAACAGCAGATAGATCGAACCAGAACTACAAGGATGAGTTCATATTCATGTGAGATGCGACCTCGGATGCTGAAAGATTTCCTGTCCGATGATTATCCGTCGTGTTCCACCCGTGATTTCCCTTCGCGGCTGCTCAGGAGCCGTTCGAAGTCAGCTGCGATTTCCATCTCCGCTATCCACAAGGCGTCGGAGGCCGTGATAAAAGCCATCAAGTTTTTCCCGTTCGCCGGCTCGATCGTGAAGTCCCGGGCGCCTTCTTTGTTGCCCAGAAGCATTTCCCGCAAGAAATCCAGAAGGGAGAATCGCAAAAGTTTTATTCTTGGAGGCCCGGCCGACGACGAGCAGCAAGTTGTAACGCCGAAAATCAAAGACATTTTGCGGTGGAAATCATTCAGGGATGTGGTGGAGGAGTTGTCCACAACTTGGCTTGAAAGTGATTTTACACCTGAAGACTTGAATTCTTTGGGTAGCGTTGACCATGGTGAAAGCTACTTTTTCATGGATAAGGAGAACAAAACGGAGGTGAGTCTCAATCGTTAATTTGCTAATAATGGAAATTAAATTTGCAATTTAGTTCACGTTCTTTTCCCTCGTAACAAATTTAGTCAATATTGTTTGAAAATTGTCAATTTAGTCCACATTATTTCAATTATTTTTGCAATTTTAGTCCAATAAACGAAACTAATGGATTTGCGCCTTTGATTGTTAGTCAAACCCTTGTCTCGTTATAGTCCTTTAGTTTGGTGTAATTTTCAATCTATTAGACTAAAATTACCAAAAATTGAAAGAATGTAGACTAAGAACGTGGACTAAAATTGTAGTTTTTTCATATACAACTAATTAAACTGTTGCACATTTACATTTCCATTTTATCTTACCAATCCATTTTCAAATTTTCAACAGGGTTGTTTTTCATTTGATGAGAACGAGCAGCAGAGCCCGGTATCCGTTCTAAATGATTCTCCATTTCGTGATGATCGTGAAGCAGAGCCGGTCTTATTTTTCAATCGAACAGTTGCTACCATGGAAAGTATGTCCTCTTCTTCAAACAATTTCTCACGGCATGTTCGTTACATCGTGACTACATGATGTTACTAATTAGTTATTGGTGTACATTTTTTCAGGAAGGAAAAGCGTGCTCATGCAAAGACTTGCAGAGTTTGAAGCCCTAGCCAAACTCGATCCTTTCACACAAGAAACGCCCACAACAACAGAAGCAAATAGTGATGTAGAAGCAAAAGCTAGGCAATTATTAAGCCACGTCGTCGAGACAAAAAATTCAGTAACTGATGCGGACAGCGTAGTTTTGCTTGATTTCTTTAGGCATGAAATATTGACTAATTTGGCTCTTGAAAAGCCAAAGGATGTCGAATTTTCTGAGCTTGAAATGATGAAAATGGCCGAAGCTTGGATGAGTAGGGAAGATTGCGAGGGGACGTTTGATAGTGAGGTTTTGGACAATAAGGAAAGCTGCCTTAAAGAAATGGAAACTGGGCCTATGGCTATGAGATGGAGGAAAAATGATAAATTTGAAGAAGAACAAAAAGACTTGGGCTGTGATTTGGAAATCCAAGTGTTTAATGATTTGTTAGATGAGCTTTGGGCTGATCTCAAGATATAGGAATGTAAAACATGTTTATTTTATATTTGTTACCTTACGCAAATGTAAAAAGTTGTACTAAAAACATAAATATATATATATATATATATGGATTGAAAAAAAAAAATTTAAGTCTGTTCAGAATTTGTTCAAATTATGGGTAAAATTAGGGGTGTCAAACAGGCGTGTTGGGCGGGTATTAAATGGGTGTTAAGTTAATGGGTAATGAGTACCTATTACCCATTCAATTAATAGTCTTAACTCAAATGGGTAATGGGTAGTTATGAGTACCCATGGGTACCCATAATACAAAAATATAAGGCTTATTTAATAATTTATACATAATTTGTTCAAATTATGGGTAAAAATATACGTACTTTTCTTTAAATTTATGAAAATTACTAAATGAACTTTAAGGTTTTAAAAAACTACCAACACTCCTTGTTTGTTCAAAAAGAGTATCGTAAGTGCATGTTGTTTAGCCTCAAAAATTTTGCGTCTGTCGATAATTTGCATATTTGATATTAAGGATGAAAGTTTCATCTGTCGAACCATTAGACGGTTAACAAAAGACACCCTCTGAAATTTTTCGCTAAATAACAAAAGGGACTGGGTTTTGAGTTCATTTTTTTTTTATCAACTCACAAATCGATAACTGTAACTTTACCAAACCAGAATTGGTCAAAGAGGGCTATCATAGTTTCACAAAACTTCAACGTTTCTCCAAACTTCAAATTATTTATCAGATGTTGAGATTTTTTCAAACTACCAACTGAATTATGAGTTTCAAAAACTAAAAAATATAAATAAAGTCGTCCAATTAATGCTTTGACTTCTATGAAACCGAGTTTTACGGCCCAGGGCATATGGGAGTCATGGGACTCTAGCTTCTAAAATTAATTACTGTGTATAATGGGGGTTAATAATTTTCGTTGACTTTTGTTGTAATTAGTCAACAATTACCAAATTATACTCCGTATGTCTCACTCTCGCCGACTACATAAATTGACCAAACGACCTCACCTATGCTGCTACAATACATAGAACACGAAAATGTGAGATTTTCTGCCAAACTTGTTTGACGTTTGACACTTTTCTTTCTTTTTTTTCTTTTAAACATTCAAACGATACTTTTTTTAGATACATAATACATATGAGATGATACACAATATGTTATACTTAATAATATATATATATATATATATGTGTGTGTGTGTGTGTGATATTTTTTTAAAATTGAACTCGATATTTGCATCTTTACGAAGGAAAAGAAAATTTGTTAGGAATATTATTATCTTTTATATTGAATTTTGATTTTACCATCTGATTAATGCAGTGGAGAAGCGTGACTGACCCGATATGACTACATGAATCTGAGTGTACGCAATTTACGGCCGGATGAAGCACGCAGCTTTTAATTAAGGGCGTACTATTTGCAGTAATATTTTTACTATTTACAATAATATTTTTGTGAAAAGTCTATAATGTCCCTTAGGTCTTAAAAAAAATTATTTTCACTCTAATTATGGCCGATAGTCACGAAGACGATCCACAGGGGGCGAGATTTTGGAAGAAAATTCCCTAAGCCTAAAAAAAACAAAATACCACCCCTAGGAGACGGTATTTTTGGAGCAAAAGAGGCGGTATTTTGGCAAAAAATACCTAGGGGCGGCATTTTCAGTATTTTGGCAAAAATACCGCCAAATACCAATTGCCAAAATACTAGGGCGGTATTTTTGGCCAAATATTGCCCCAGCATTGGCGGTATTTTGCCAAAAATAGGGTTTTTTTTCTTTTTTTTAATGCAGGAAAATTTTTCAGGGCAGCGCAAACCCCACCAACTCACCGCGAAGTTGGATCCGCGAAAGCTATGATTGGATTAAGTTGGCTTTGATACCATGTTAGAATTTAAGAAAAGAACATGAAGAACATGAAGAATCTGAAAAAACCTTGGCTACTACAAATAACAATTCCAGACAATGTTTTTTTTGTTAAAAACCAAATTTTACTTTAAAAAATTGTATAGATTGTTTACTTACAGTATAATATGGATAGTCCTCGTGACTGTCGGCCATAATTATAGTGAAAATGATTTTTTTAATTTTTTTTTTAAGACCTAAGGGGCATTATAGACTTTTCACAAAAAAATGTTACTGTAAATAGTAAAAAGCTACTGCAAATAACAATTCTGTTAATTAATTACAAGACAACATTAGTACTCCCTCCTTCCCATTCAAAAAATCCACTTTAAAATGTGTACAACTTATTATGGATTTTAAAATAAATTGTCATAAACATCATGTTTAAGTTCGTGACATGTGAATTTACCCATACGAATAATATAAATAATTAAATTTAAAGAAAAGTAGAACCCCCCTAGGAAATGCTTTGGCCTGCAAAGAGAATTATAATATATGCCCAAATGCCGACTTCTGCCAAACCAATTCACGGGAGATCCGATCTGTTGCACACCATGAATGGAATATTCTGTATACTTTTCTCATTCCGAATTTACTTTTACAAGTGTACAACGTTTTATAAACGTTAAACTACAATATTTAAAATAATTAATTTGACATATTATATTCCATTTATATTATCAATTCCCTATGTGTAGATTACTTGTTAACTTTACGGTCTACACATAATTATATTAGAAATGGTATAAAGAATAAAAACTCGTGTTTTGGAACTTTTTAATCTGTGCCATTAGTGACCAAAACTTGTTTCAATTACGACAAAAAAACTGCATAGATCAACTTTAACAAAGTGATTATAACATGATATTTCTCTTTCAAAAGTTAGCGTGAGAAAGAAATCATTTTAAATTTCTTTATATCACGCATTTAAGTCTTATGGCAGTTCACTATGCAGAATTAATGGCTTTGATCTAAACTCCTTACTACCCCAGATAAACACAGCAATGTCGGTGTGATCGCCATTTAGTTTCGGACAAACACTGTAATATTAGGGCCACCAGTCGACATTGCGACGCAAAATTGAGAGAGGTGACGAATTGGTTCTAATACCATTTGTTACGATTTGAGGAAAAACTCACTTAAAAAGCTAACTTATGGAAGAAAGCGTCCCAATTTTGTTTATACCCCACATGGAAAGTCTCGTACCTTAATTCCACATTAAATAAGTGCCGGTGTAACAAGTTAAAATAAAAGATGTAAATTCTGCCCATGTAAATTCCGCCAGTAACAAGGAGACACGGATTTCTCCACGGTATCATTTTGATGGATTTCCTCTTTTTCTTTTATTTTTCCTTTTTCCTCTAAGAAATTATTGATATTAAATTTTTGAGTATTAGTTCTAATAACTTTGCCATTCCACATTGTTTCATGATTTTTTTTTATTTTTTTTTTTGGAACAGCCGATTCAGTGGCTGGAGTGCATGAAGACCCTTTATTGAAATAAAAATTGCAAGTACAAAGAAATGAGGGGGACATAATGGTCTTACCTCTTGAAAAACATCACATCTTACACTTTCATAATTCTAAGGTTTGGGACCAGGCGACTATCAAGAATGACAAGCCCTCTGATCCCTCTAAAGAGGTCTTGAGCACCCCCAATGAATGTAATATTGCTCATACTTGCTTCACGGGCCAAACCATCTACCACCGAATTACCTTCTCTGTAAACATGATTAATACATTGGTGGAAAGCCATGAATTACCAAATTGTTTAATGATTAAAACTTAAAAGCATTGAGGTGACGTATTTTAGGCTATGTTTACTTTGATACTATCCCATGAAAAAAAAGCATTTTTTCTTATAAAAAAATCTCAATACAAACACATTCATTAATCTTTAAATTCAAATTTTAAATTTTGGTTTAAAATTTTACTCACATTATTTTCAAAAATAATATAATTATTACACTTTCTTTTCTTTTTTCTACACAAAATTCTCTAAAGAAATTCTCTCCAAATTTTTTTCTTCTAATACAAAAATTTTTCAATTTAATCATAAAGTAAACATACTAGTGACAAAAGTTTGACTCATATGTTTTTTTTTTTTTTTTTTTGAGGGATTTGGAAGGATCATTTGACGTTCATTTGATTTGATTTATATTCGAAGCAAATACTTTTATTTTATATGAAAATGTTCAATTCATACGTAACTCTTCAATAGTTCACATCGCATATGCAAGAAATATACATTTTCCTTTTTTTCTTTTCCTAATAGTTTCCTAATACACATGCAGTTTTCCATATAATAAATAAATATAACAAGTACCTTCGAAGGACCCAAACTAAACAAAAATAATTTAATCGGATAACTATTTATAACAATTAAAAAGTGCAATTATTCAAAGAACCAAAACTATACAAAAAATTTCTCTCGAGTACGTATACAATTATAACAACTACAAATTAATTATTTTGTGCGAAAATTTCAAAAAAAGGAAACTTAAATAAAAGGGTTCAAAGGATATTATATAAATAGCATCACCCATAAATAATCAAGAAGTTAGATTGTCAATTCATGTCGTGTTTGAATTGACATATTACTTACCAGCTTCCTTCGTTTTATTAAAATAAATCACTTTCAAAATTATTTTTTTATTTTGATAGAAAAGTCAACTTTCAAGTTTTTTTACCTTGTATACCCTTAATAATATAATTACGTGTAATTTACAATTAGCCGATACTTAAAAGGTATGAATATAAATGGAATGATATGTGTCAAATTAGTTATTTTAGGTATCGTACTTTGACATTCATAATAAGTTATACATCTGTCAAAATAGACTATTATAATGGAACGGAGATACTATAACGTATTAATTGACAAATTACTTATAATTAACGTGTTAACTTTGCTTTTTAAATTTCATATTATGTCACAAATTGTTTCTTACTTGTGTCAATTCTAGATGTTGACAAATATTCTTATAACATTTTTTTTTCAGGTAAATATTCTTATAACATGTTAAAAGGTTAAATGCATGTCAAATTTTTTATGTTACATAAAAAAAAAAAAAATTTCACGAGAAATTATGCCATAATGTACAAACAATCTTATGAAATAAAATTTTAAATGTAAAAAGTCTATTGTAAATACATATAAAAAATATTCAACATATGAATGAATGTTTTTTTTTTTTTTTGAAACATATAAATGAATATATTGAAAATAACAAAAAATTATTTAAAAAATCTAAAAAATTAAAAATTTAAAGCCTACACACCATGTGCATTGATACCAAAAAAAACATGGTAAAGGCAATAGGAGCCAAATCTCTCTTTAATGTTTTTTTTTTTTTAATTATTATTATTATTTCGATCACTTCTATGAAGAAAATCTCACGTACAAATTCATTGGAACTTTACTTTTTTTTAAACATTTGGCACTTTACTTGTGCTTCAACAAATAACAACTTGTGGCTTACTTAGAAATTGTTGTACGGTCCATAAATTTTGCCTACATTTCCTCAAAAATAATAATTACTACTCCTCAATATAAATAAATATAAAAAACTGAATTACATTTACCGCACAGACTTTGAGTATAATTACGAATTCAACTCTGTTATTTTATAAAATTTTAAATACCCCCACAAGCTTACATATCATAAAAAAAGTTACATGATTTATGTGTAGTATTACACCCTGCGTGAATCGTTTTCTAATTTCTACGTTTCGCATATATTTTGTGGTATGAGTAGTTTGAGAGAGTGTAAATATAATTATTCAAAACAGTAAGGTTGGTTTTGTAATTACACTCAAAGTTCAGTCGTAAATCTCATTAATCCGAAAAAGAAATTATTTAAAAGTGGTTGAAATTTGAGATTCTAACTTGTAATATTGTGTGTGTCATTAACGTATCACGATTAGATTAAAGCAAAATATTAACAAATTAAATACGCATATCGAATTTACTGGTTAAAATATCGCGCTATAAACGACAAAATTGTCAAATAGAAAACTTATTATGTTATATATATTATAACTATCTTTTATCATTTTAAAATATACGTTTTACCTTTTAAATACATATTAAAAAGTATATTAGAACACATTTTCATGTCACATAAATTCTATACATAGTTATAATAATGCAGTTCTTGGAAGATGGAAGATTTCTACCTTCATACACTTTCTACAAGAACAAAATACCACTGTTTAATTTAATTTGAATTTCTTAAACCGTCGTAATTGAAAAAGTAAAAAGTTACACAGACGACTATTTTGTTTGCGTTCATGTGATAAATCTCCAATCTACTTCCAATACTTTTGAAAGGATCGTTACACCAAACAATGTATCAAATGATACCGAACTGGACAATTTTAAACACCGATACACCGTAATATAAATGATTTTTTTTTTTTTTTTTTTTTTGAGATTCTTTACTCTTTAGCGAGCAATTCGAACATGCCAAGAGCGTCAACTAAAGTGATTTGTTTTATGCATTTAGAAAACCATTGGAAGAGGTGTGAAGAAGACGAACATGGCTTAGAATCAAAAGAAGTACTTAAACTGAAGTAAAGTATAAATAACGTAAGAAACGTAGCCCTCGAGAAAATGCTTTACTATTAAACTCTACCCGTTTCAAAAGTCTACTGCTTTCAAAGCTAATCCAAACCTACTTCTACACTCTAAATGCCATTACTATTTTTATTAAACTACAACTTAGTAACTTCTAACACATGCCAACATTAAATTCCACAAGAAAATGACACCCTCTAGTCTAAACTCTCCCATAGTTGACTTTGACTTCATGTTACCATTAAACATTAAACTAATTTTTGGAAACAGATTATTCATTTCGTCTCATATAAAGAGTTATGTAGAGTTATACTATGTAATTATAAATAGTTATATCACTTGACTCATAGATTTCTTTGATTCAAAAAAAGGAAAGAAAAAGAATAAGGAAAAACAGCGTTTTATTTGTAGTTCTATTGATACTTTCTAAAGACAGAAGAAGCAGTCGTTTATTAAAAGAATAATGATACATACGTGACAATAACATATTAAAAAAATAAATATTTAAAACTGTCAAATAATTTTTATTATATAATGCTAGATCAGTTTCTTCTCTTTAAAAATAGTTTCTTGGAGATTTTTTTTTTTTTGTGCAAAATGAATTGAAAAGGGACAAAAGAGGGGAAGAAATGAATGGATTTTTTTTTTTTTTTGGTAAAATTGGAGAAAAGTCATTGTTTAGATCAATACTCTTGGAATACGAGTGGACCATGAAGGCCTAATTTTTTACATCTTTTTGGTGATTAATTAGCTATAAATCCTCAAGCAAATCTTGAAATTTACCATAATATTGGCACAAAGCCATTTATAACCATATTTTATTTGATACTTTTGCATCATTTTTAGTTTCAATTTTGTCCAAATATGGATGCTAATCTTCCTCTTCAAAATCTCTCTTCTTCTTCTCTCTACATAAACATAGGAAGAAGAAAGCACTTTCTGATTTCATTGAATTATAATAACATGCCGTATTTGTTGTCTTTTCTTCCTTGAATTAATTCTTTCTTGATTTTGTCGGTTCTTTCTATGTTCTGGGAACCCAACAAACATTAACTTCTTCATGCAAGAAAGAACTGAGCGATCTCTGGTGATGTCAATAACAATAAAAGCCCTGCTTTGAGCCCACTTTTTTCTTTAATTTCTTCAAACTTTTTTCTTTTCTTTTTTTTTTACCTGAGAGAAAGCAGAGTTCTTGTTTGCTGGGCTGAGTTAGTTTGCAGAGAAGACAAAAGGGTTGAAACGGAAACGATGAAGAATGAAGAACAAGCTCGGTCCCTCTTTGGGATTTCTCTGACAGACAGGCCAATATGGAAGCAGTTTCTCATTTGCTCTTCTGGGTTCTTCTTTGGTTATCTCGTCAATGGCATCTGTGAGGTAAAAATTTAAGATTTTTCATTCTCGATTTCTTCGCAGTTCTTCTGAAATTTGAAATTTGAAGTTTGGTTTTCCCAGAAAAAAGGCTAAATCTTCAAAGGTTTCAACTTTTGCAGCCTTTCATGTTAGTAGTTGTATCATATTTGGACTTCTTTTTCGCATTTATCCAAAATTTTGGCTTTGGGGACAATCTACTCTGTAAAAGTTACTTCAATTGCTTCGGAAATTTTGATTATTGGGAACCCTTTTGTCTTTTTCTTTGGTGGGGTTAGTTTGGGGAAGAAGGGGTCCTCAAATTGCAAGGATTATTTACTTTTCTGGAAATTTTGATGGATAATGATGGATAACCAACTGCAGCTTATACTTTTCTTCCATTATTGTTGATAAAATGGTCCTTTGCATAATTTTTCTTTTGTTTGTTTGTTCTTTGATTATTCAAACGACTTTGTAAGCTATTTTTAGCAAATATGGACCAACATTGTACATAATGTTTTCTTTTTCAGGAATACGTGTACAATAGGCTGCAATTCAGGTTAGTTTTTTTACCAGTTCCCATGTTTTCTTGTCACTTAAAATTGGAAAAAATGTCTAAACTGCAATTTTGCATCATGAAGCTATGGCTGGTATTTCACTTTTGTTCAAGGATGGGTGTATCTTGGCCTTATATATTTGCAAGGATTTACTCCTAAGCAAATGGTGAATCCCTGGAAAACCTATGTAAAACTTTCTGCTGTGCTTATGGGTTCGCACGGGCTTACGAAAGGGTCGTTGGCCTATCTTAACTATCCTGCACAGATCATGTTTAAGTCAACCAAGGTGAATGTTTATCCGCATTGTAGTCTTTCTTGCATTTGCTAGCTCTGCAGTAAGTTCCTTTCGATTTTGAAATGTTGGTTTTGTTGTGAGAGTTTGGACATTGAGTTTGAAAGAAGGTGCATTGACGATTTTGTGTCCTGAATCTTTGCTTGGGTTTTTCAGGTTCTGCCAGTGATGGTAATGGGTGCCTTCATCCCTGGATTAAGGAGAAAATATCCTCCCCATGAATATGTATCCGCCATCCTCTTAGTAGTGGGATTAATCCTTTTCACATTGGCAGATGCACATACTTCCCCGAATTTTAGTGTGATTGGTGTTGTAATGATCTGTGGTGCTTTGGTTATGGACTCGTTTGTGGGGAATTTGCAAGAAGCCATCTTTACTGTCAATCCACACACAACTCAGGTGAGTACTTTGTTTCCCGCGTACTAAGTTTGTGTTAGGATGTGCAAAAAGTATGATCTTCATTCGTCTATTCATTTATTGCAGATGGAGATGCTGTTTTGCTCAACTGTTGTGGGATTGCCATTCTTGGTTCCACCAATGCTTTTGACAGGAGAGTTGTATAGGGCGTGGACTTCGTGCTCTCAGGTAAAAATTTGAATGATCATTCATTCCTTTTTGTGCCCCTAAATACTAAAGAGTTTGATCATGTTTTCTCTGTTCTGTAGCATCCATATGTATATGGTGTTTTGGTGTTTGAGGCCATGGCTACATTCGTCGGACAAATCTCTGTCCTTTCCCTGATTGCATTATTTGGCGCCGCCACAACTGCATTGGTACGATTTACTCCACTCTGCACAAGTTGAATTAGTTAGGAATTCCATTCTCTGAATTTAGTCCCACTGTATCAGTCACCATTGTAATGTAGGATGTGGCTATTATCCGTATCTATTGACTGTTGCGCATTTTAGGCCGATAAATTCTTGTAGGACTCTGTTTTGTGGCCTTAAGGTCCACTCCGGATCACCTGTCCTGTACTACTAACTCTGTACCACAATTTCAAGACAGAGTGTTCTGAAGGCCAAATAATACACGAACATAAAAATACTTGTGCCTTGAAGTTGTGACACATAGCTGGCGCAGAATAAGTGGTACACGGGATCTGACTGTGACATTGCTGATTTCAGGTGACCACAGCTAGGAAGGCAGTGACATTGCTGCTATCCTATTTGATATTCACAAAGCCACTGACTGAGCAACATGGAACTGGACTGATACTGATAGCAATGGGGATCATACTGAAGATGTTACCGGAAAATAAATCGCCCCCGAGGCGGTCGGTGTCGGCGCCGAAACCATCATCCTTTGAGGGCAGGAGTTCCCAGTTGGAGATGGAGAAAGACGAGGAGGAGAAAAGGCCATTGGTATGAAAATAGGAATGCTCTTTGTGCATCATCAACTGTAATCTATGATTCTAAATTCCATTTACTTGTAAGCTTCATCACTGTGATTTAGAGAGCATATAAGCATAGCAATAATATCCCTTTTTGATTGATGGAGCCGATGAAGCTGATTATTTTTTATTTTTCATTCTCTTTAATTTTTGGTTAATTTTGTCCTCAAAAGTTCATTCTTTGTTACGCTATACTTGCATACTTAGGGGTGGTTGTTAAGTCATTTTTTTTCGAAATCATTGTTTTAGAAAATAATTTTTTAATGTAAAAAGTGTATTGAAAATATAAAAAGTATATAATTAAATAATAAAAAATTATATTAAAAATGATGAAAAGGTATATAGATTAAATTTATTGTATAAATCAAAGAACAAAATTAGAATACAAATAAAAATAATGAAAACAAATAGGCCTTAATTTTTTTTTTTATATAGAAATAGTCTCACGCTCTTATAACTTTCCTCTTCTCATGGGATTCCATTTTGCGCGTTGCAGAAAATCTTCTTTTTGTCATTTTAATGAGCTATTAGTCGTTCTCAATAAACTTTAATCAATGAGTCGTGAATTTCATGAAAAATAGTGTTATCTCAAATAATAAAGGAGTTTAGTATTACAACGAACAACTTAAAACATGACTTTCTATTCCAAACGAAGTGAAGATTATATTATGGTATTAAGCATAATGATTAGATGATCATTTTCTTTTTTATGTTTTAAAGTTTATTTTGTGTCTGGGACTTAAAAAAATAGGTAAAGTTACCAAACAAGTTGTTTCCAAAAGTCCAAAACTCTTCGTGAACTAATATTATTAAAACTAATCTTATGATTTGACGAAAATTTTGAAACAAACGAAATCAAACATGGAATGCATCTGGTAATTAGACAAAATTTAAAGAACCTTTTGGTAATTTGCAATAAATTTTTTTTAGAAAAAAAATAAAAAGAAGAAAGAAAAGCAGTGAAGGATCCAACTGTAAAAGTGGTGAGATAGCCACAAGAGGAAGCCACCTGTGGGTCTTCGGTCGAAAGAAACTTCAGTTTTTGACCAGAATTTCTGACTCGCATCAGCAATAATTGCACACGTGTAAGCTACATTGACATGCATGGCGACACCGAAGCATCAGAAGTTTTACCGCATTCCGATGTAAGAAAAGTGAATTTACAGGAATGTTACGTTGGTTTCATGTCTGAAATTTCGGACGCAAAAACGTACACCCGACACGAGTAACTTGGGAAAATCACATTTTTAATACTAGAAGATTGGGTTGTTTATAATTTTTGTATTAAAAGTTAACTCAGTTCTAAATTTGTACTTTATATTTTGTTACAATTTTAGTACTAATACCTGTTATAACAGGTTTTATATAGTCAAACTGAAGTCAAAGGTAATTTGGGAGTTTTTTACAAATTCTATAATTTTATAAGTATTGAAAAGATATATTTCTATTATTTCCAAAATATTTTCAAGATTTTTTTTCTCCTCTATCGATGTACAAGTTTTCTTCCGACTGAGGAGAAAGAAAATCGCGAAAATATTTTGGAAATTATATTAGAAAATTATATTTTCAACCCCTACAAAATTGTAGAATTGTAAAATATTCTTAAATTACCGTTGACTTCAGTTTGACATCGTAAAACCTGCTATATCAGGTACTGGTACTAAAAATGCAACAAAATATAAACATAAAGCACAAGTTTAGAACTGAATAAATTTTTAGTACCAAAATTGTAAACTACCTAAATTTTAAT
This sequence comes from Leptodermis oblonga, assembly GCA_016801395.1. Classification (NCBI taxonomy): domain Eukaryota; kingdom Viridiplantae; phylum Streptophyta; class Magnoliopsida; order Gentianales; family Rubiaceae; genus Leptodermis; species Leptodermis oblonga. Next base: position 3,442,807 of record CM028755.1, read on the forward strand.
ACTAAAAATATCATTCTAACTTACTAGATAAGATTAAAATTGAGAATGTTCAAACGAAATGGTAAGATTAAAGTTGGGAATATTCACACAAATAGCAAGATAAAGGAGTTCAGATTATTTATTCAAATTGTCGGTGTCTTATTATATATGCAAGATGTTTCAAATTACATAGTTTTCACTTACCATTTTGTACTCTTCTAAATTACTCTCGTCTTCTACTTAAATAAAAATACGTAATTTTAGACACTAAGTAAGATAAGATATGAAAATTTAGATAGAGAATATGAACTCAAGGTTAGAGTTGTGAATGTTGACACGTGAATCCGTTAACTCAAACCCTTGACAACATATATGAGTAATTTTTAATAATAATACCCTCGTCCTAATTTAAGTATTGTTTAAGCACAAAAATTTGGCCTAAAATAAATGTCACTTTTACCTTTTAAGAAAAAATTGTACTACTTTTAAGACTTTAACCTTTTCTATAATCCTTTATAAAGTTTTTTTTTTTTTTTACATATAAAATAAAACATAATAATCACTCAAATCAAGTAAGATTACGCACAATAGTCATCTTACCGATTTTTCGAATTTGTATGAAAACCGATGAAAGTATATTTAAATTGGGACAAATTAATAGAAAACATGTGTTAGAGCAAAGAATGAGTCGAGAATGTCGACCCAAATAATTATAAATAAAGAATGTTAGACACGAAAATTTATCAATTAATTCGGATTTCAGACACGACACGAATATGCCAGGGCCTCCAAGAATATAACTACATTAATCAAAGCTCATTTTATTCCGTGCATACTGAAATTTAGAAAATTCAGCAGTCTCAGTTGTCTCGTAGCGTAAAATTTAGGACCTCCAAGTTCCAAAAACAATCACAAGTTAAACAGTAAAATTACACAGAAGAAGAAATTCTGTTTCCGTGAAAAAAAAAAACATGGCCGGAAACGACAATTCTCCTCTGCTTCAACCAATAGCTTCAGAGGAAGGCACCGCCACAAACGACAGCCCAAAAGAGCCCCGGAAAGGAGAGTTCGCCAAGAGCATCGTTTACGCCGGCCTCGACGCCATCATCACTTCCTTTTCCCTCATTTCTTCCATCTCCGGCGGCCACCTCTCTTCAGGTAAGAAAAATTGATCGATTAAGGTTTTTTTTTTTTTTTCACTTGTTAATCACTTTTTTTTGTCTCGCAGTGGATGTTCTTGTTCTGGGATTCGCGAATCTCGTCGCGGATGGCATTTCCATGGGGCTCGGAGACTTCATGTCCACCAGCACCGAACTAGAAATGGCGGCAAACGAGAGGAATCTGACCAAATTGGAAGTGATAAATCATCGAACACGTAACGAGCATGAATTGCTGGAGAAATATCTCGATTTCGGGATGAGCCCAGAAGATGCCGCTTCAGTGGTGGCAATTTTAGCCAAGTACAAAGACATTCTGGTGAATGAGAAGATGGCGAACGAGAAGGGGATTTTGCTGCCGGACGAAACAGAGCGGCCGTGGAAGAACGGTTTGGTCACTTTCGCTGCGTTTTTAATCTTCGGCTCTGCTCCGCTTCTAGCTTTCATAGTTCTGATTCCGTTCACTCGAAACGACTCCCACAAATTCGTCGGCGCCTGCGTTTTTTCTGGGTTGGCGCTGGCGATTCTCGGAGCGGCGAAGGCTAAGATTGTTGGTCGGAATTATGTGGTGTCGGTGGGTATGACCGTTTTCAATGGCGCATTCGCCGGTGCGGCGGCGTATGGAATTGGCTGGACTCTTAGAAATGTAGCTGGATTAGAAAACTGATCTCAATATAAAATTACGTACTCCCTCCTATTTCTTTGTTTGGTTACGCCGTCACGGTAACGAAAACTTCAACTAACTATACTTTTGGAGAGGGCTAATTAAGGATGTATACACGTCACTGACTTGGATACATCCGATGCGCTGAATACCACTCGTATTACTCATTTTCTACTTCTGTCACAATTTATTATTATATGAAATTTCGGCAAAAACCAAACCAATTCTTTGGATGAAGAAACATTGGTGATAGATCCGTTTGTTTTCAAAGGAATTAGAATTTATTTTCAATGAAATTAGAATTCTATGAAACTAAAATGTAAAATGTGAATTATATATCCATTTCAATTTCATTATTTAGTAAAAATATATAATTTGTTAGATATTAAATTGTGATTTCAATTTTTTTTGTTTGAATACTTAAAATTAGATGTAGAATTAGAATTCATTTGTAATTGTAAAATAACTATTTTATTTTTTTTTATATTGTGTTATTAATAACTTTAATTCACCCATTATATACAAAATTATATTATCCAATTATTGAAATAAATATAAAATCGAGATATATATATATAAGAACTTGAACTAGCGGAAAGTGATTTAAAAAAATCGAGAGTTATTCGACGAGAAAGGATAATTCTATTCCAGATGAAGATATAAACTGATTTTTAAAAAGGTATTTCATTAGCTGTTGATGAAGACTATGTAAATCAAATTCAGATCAGAAATTTAATCTCACTGGTCGATGGGTAATAAAAAATCAATCGTAGTTGGACGAATTCTGTCGACTTTCGAAAAACATCGATGTTAAATCGATCAATATCCATATAGAATGTGACTTTAAATTAGTTATATTTAGACCAAATTCTTCTTTCATTTGGTCCCTTTTTAGTTAATATATACTTCTTCCCTTTAATTAACATTAATTTTTAGCTCTCTTTATATTCAAAAGGAATATTGTTGGTAGTTTACATTTAGGCATGTTCATTAGAGAGTTTTACCAATGATTTTGGAAAATAAAATTTCATAAACAAGAAACAAAAAAAAAATTTCCCAAAAAGTTTGGGTATAGAAAAAATAGTTGTTCGTGTTAAAAAAAAAAAAAGAAAGAAAGAAAGAAAAAAGATAGTTTTTAAATAAGATTTTGGAGAACAAACTTTTGAACTAGTAACAAATCGAGGTTTTAGTGCGTAGAATGAGTTGGATAATCTTCTAGTTCTGATTGGACGATCGCAGATTTCACGATTTAGGAGGCTGGATTCGTTCCTTGAGTATGAACTTCGGAAGTTTCGACACAAACCCAAAGTAGACTAGCGTAGATTTAATAAACACGGGTACAAAATGTGAGCCCTGACGCCCAGTCTTTTTATTTTTTCCAATTTTATTTTGTGCATTTAATAAAACGGGTAACCAATTTCATTTAATTAAAAAAAAAAATCTTCTAGTTCTGATTGAATTGGGTAATTCATATTCGAATACTAGTAGTTTTAGAATTTGGGACACTGGTACAATTAGTTTCCGATTTTGATGAATTGGAGAAAAAGTCAAATTAATTAATCTCTATAAATAGAGATCTCCACTTAATTTCTTACTTGCTACGTACTCTTCTGTTTCCTACATTATATTCATTCTTTTGAAACCTTTAATTTGCAATGAAGAAGAAGTTGAGATCGGAGGAGATTCCGACCTCGTTGCTGATATACTAACAAGATTAGAGGTTAAAACCCTGTCTAATTGTCGACGGGTTTGCAAGACCTGGTACCAAATAATCTCCGACCCGATCTTCATCACCGGCCGTCAGAAATTCTTGCTGAAAAACTCCAACCTACTGTTCGTGGACTATTGGCAAAAGAACCCTAATGAAGAAGAAGAAGTTTGTACGTTTTCGATTTGCGACCATAATGTGATCGACAGGGAAGAAGGAGACTATGTATTTACCTCTATCACTCCACCAACATTAGGCTTAGGCGAAAAAAAGGGATTCCTTATATATTTCTTGCCGATTACTTGTGATTTGCTGTGCGGTTTTGATCCTCATCGCAAGATTGTTTACCTCTGCAATCCTAGAACCGGCGAGGTACATACATTGCCGGCATGCCCTGGTTTTTCTAGGGTAGCTGCGTACGGATATGTGGCTTCTACCGGAGAATACACCGTGGTGGCTTACACCGGGGGCAGCTGGCGGTGAAAGATTGGCGAAATTTTGTTTCGATAATAGTAGTAAGAATAGTGTTGGCTCGATGAGTTGGAAAGAAATCGATATGGGATATTTCCCGTAGGTTCAGCCTTATGGGGTGATTTTGATAAACAACTATGTCTACTGGCAAAAACAAAATAGCTTAGAGATTGTTTCATTGGACCTTGACAAGAACACGTATTCAATCATCAAATATCCTTTTGAATTTTACGTGAATGTCAGAGACCTCACTAGTGTTCAATTGATTGATTTCCAAGGAAATTTGTGCCTAGTAGACTTGAACTTTGTGGACATGGGCAAGGAAGTAATAGTATGGAAATTTTCAACAAAAACCGTTTTGTGGAGGAAGAAATATCAAGTTAAACACGACTTTCAAGTCCATATCTATCGTATGCATCTCAAGTCGTCTAAAGAAGGAGATTTAATCTTCTATGGATTCAACAAAGATACCTTAACATGAGTACTTTATGTTGAATCCGGAGACGAAAAGAGTTAAACGTATAAAAGATCCTTATTCCAGAGGCACAATTAAGGATGTGCAACCTCCTATCGGCAAGATAAAGCATCTATATAATGCAGGTCAGTTTTTTGTGGTAATTATGCTGCATTCTCCACAATTCAGGCCAGCCTCTCTGTTTGCAGATGAACCTGAGATATATATTTATTTTAAATTAAATGCGATACTAGTTACCTATTTTATTAATTGCAGAAGAAAGAAAGAAAGTAGAAAAATAAAGATGGGAGTGGTTTACATTTTGGTGTCAATTTTGTTGAATTTTTTATAATCTAGTTTCAGGAGTTGATGCTCAAAGTATATTTTTGCGGCCACCCTAACGGGCCTTCCCCATATGTTCTTTAATTCATTTATAACTCTTCGTAGTAAAATACATTTTTATAATCTAAAAAAATCCGAATCATGTTGTCCTTCGTCTCTGTCATATTTACTTTCTTGATAGTTATAAGAAAATGAAATAACCTAAGAAATTTTTTTTTTTTGATGCCTTCGCCATTGACAAAATTTGCGAATTTTAACCAAATACTTGTCACCGCAATGTTCCAAAGATATATTAGCTCTCGTTAGGCAAAAAGGTAAAGAGGATATTGAAAATGTGAAAGGACGATTTATTTCTTTTTATTTTTTATTTTGGTTTAAGGAGCCGAGCCGCCTATACTGGGCCTGTTCTTTTTGAACGTTTTGAAAATGGTTTTGAAAACAAGTTTTGGAAAATAGTTTTATAATGTAAAAAGTGTATTGAAAATGTAAAAAGTAGATGCTGAATAGTAAAAAGTTGTATTGAAAATGATGAAATATAATTAAAATATATTAAATTTACTGTTGAAACCAAAAACGTTACGAAACAAAAAGAACAGGCCCTGTATTTTTAAAATTAATTTAAGTCGCCATTTTATTTTTATTTTTTCGCCACAATATAAAATAAATGACCTGGACCCACTAATACGGGTGGGGAACCCATGACCCGGTAATGACCGGGTTATTTTCGAAAGCTACCGCTTTTTTACCTGGGAAGAATCCGAGAAGATCCATTCACAATCGCAGCGGAAGAAGAAGAAGAATGAGTTCGCCCGTCGCTCTCCGAGAGCTTCGACGTGATTTGGAAAACAAAGCCAACGAGCTCAGTAAGCTTCAAAAAGGTATACACCTTGAAACCCTAATCTTTGATTTTCCCCCAATACTGTTGGATTATTTGTGTATTCTGAACTGATTTTAGTTTATTTGTTTGTTTTATTTTTTAGATGTTGCGAAGAATCACCAAGTCAGGAAGAAGTACACGATTCAGCTCGGGGAAAACGAACTCGTTCTCAAGGTACTTTTGGTGTTAGTGTCTGTTTGATTTCGTTGAAATAAGGAAATAATTTTTTTAATTTATTTTTCTCGATTTCTGGTGTAGGAGCTGGAATTGTTGAGGGATGAAGCGAATGTGTATAAGTTGATAGGACCAGTGTTGGTGAAGCAGGATTTAGCTGAGGCCAGAGCCAATGTTCGCAAGCGAATGGATTACATCTCTGCTGAATTGTAAGAATTTTTCATCCTGCTTTTAAAAACGAAATAGAAACTGAATTGATAATGGTTTCTTGTTCGTTGTTTTAGCTCTTCCGAACATTGGGGAGTAGTTGTTTAATTGAGGGATATGGGATGGAGTTTTAGGTTAGTTTTAGTGAATTTATTGTGCAAGTGATTGACCAGGACCTGTTTCTGAAAAATGGTAAATTGTTCATCCTTGTAGTCATGATCAAATACAACTAGGAAATGTGATAGATGCTATATATTTGGAGTGAATTCTGTAGTGTATGCAGGGTCTGCATCATGCGATAATCGACTTAGATGTTTGCTGGAATTCATTAGAGATTTAAGACCCCTGCTGAATATTATGTTCAATTTTAATTTAGTTTATGCAGGGTCTTACATTGGGGAAATATGGATGGATTTGGGTTATTGGAAAAGCAAAAGGACCATCTTTTTACTCTCACAAAACTATAAGAGCTCAACTTGTATTCTGTTATGGAGATTGGTTACATGTCTGCATCATGCGATAATCGACTTAGATGTTTGTTAGAATTCATTACAGATTTAAGGCCCCTGCTGAATATAATTTAGGAAGCGTGATAATGTCTTGCTGGATGTATGTCTTACTCACTGTGTTCTGAGTTGCTTTTGGCTATAAGATGTAAAAGATGCATGCCTTGAAACTCTAAAAATGTTTACCTGTCTTGTTAATTTCGTATTATCCATTTGGAATGGACAGCTTTAGTTTCCACACAAATTAAAATCAGTTTTTATGTGCAGGAAGCGTTTGGATGGTACTCTTCAAGATTTAGAAGACAAGCAAAAAAGCAAGCAAGAGACGGTTTGTAACCTTCTTTTCCATATTATCTGTGTTTTCACCATTTGTTATGGCCTTATAATAGGAGGGCGCCATCTTCTATGATGTGGGCTGACTATTTAGTGTCTATGTTTTTGCTATCGGTGGCACATCTTAAGTCCTTTTCTATTTAACTTTGTTTTTCTAATAAATTGTCTGCATCCAGTGATCATTATGAAAACTAATACGCCTCCGCCTCATTCTTAAAATTGTCTGCATCCTATGTATATGACATTGATGATGTAAAGGTGTTTCTTTGTACTTTTCCCTGCTAATGCTTGTTCATGATCAAGAATCAGAATGCAAGCTTGGAATTCAATAGAACTGATTCTGATACAAATTCTTAAAAGGTGTTTTTGTTGTGCTTTTTCCTGCTAATACCTGTTCATGATCAAGAATCAGAATGCTAGTTTGGAGTTCAGTATCACTTATTCTGATACATATCTAGTCGTGTGCTCGACTCCCTGATTTCTTTATTCTTAATCTGAAAGTTTTGACTCTGTTTTGATGCAATTCCAAGCTTGAATGCTCTGTGTTACTTCTTTTATCATATTTAGGTGGTAATATCATTTGTTCATAGAATTGCTATTTAGGCTTTTGAAACAATACTGTCATCGTATTCTCAAGAATGTGCATAAGCTTTTTCCTGTATCCACGGGGTTCCTCTTCTTTTTCTTCTTCTTCTTCTTCTTCTTCTTCTGTCTATTCCTTCCTTTCTTTCCACTGCCAAGGTCTCTGCTCCACTTTTTGGATCACCATGGAAATTTTGTTACTGTGTTAAACTTTTCATCGTATTGCTGGTGTAGATTATGAAGTTACAGCAGAGAATTCAATCGTTCCAGGCTGGAAAAGGCAAGGCTTAGTACGATGCGCTGCTGTATTGTTTCGCTTGGCCGGCTCGAATACTCCCCTGCTGGACTGGCTTGTACTAATATTTGATAGTGGTGTGGTGAGGGTAATTGGTTGTGTGGCTTGCCATAATTTTTGATAGTAGTTGCCTAGCTGGGGGTAATTTTCACAGTAGTGTATGTTGGAGTTGAGGACTATTTTTGTATGTTATGTTTACAATTTTCAGGACTTATTATTACAATTTCAATTCAAGGTTTACATTTATTAGTATGGGGTTTTTAGTTTGGGCTGTGCAAGTAGTATAACGTGGGCCTTCATATATATAATATGGGCCTTTCATAATTTTGCAAAGTTTGAAAGATGCCATGGCCTCTCTTGAGCTTTCCATTTCTAACCAATTAAATTAGAGGTGGGTTGGTTTGAATTTGTCAATGGGAATAGTGAATGGGTTTGACTGAGGGGTCAAATTCAACAAAATTAATGATTGTGATAGATGAATGTGAAAAGAAAAGGCAGAGAGAAAAAAAGTAATATCATGGAACTAGATAAATGAGAGCTAGAAAGAGAAAGTAAAATGTGAAAATTAGAGAGATAAAATGAGTGTAAATGCTCAGAGAGGGTACATGTAAAAAAAAAAAAAGAAAGTTGAACGAGAAAGTATAAGTAAATTATATTTTCTTTTTGTTTGAATGCTCTTGTATTTCCAAATTTATATTGTTGAATAAGATACTTATTTTGTATGACCCGTCATTAAAAAAAATATGTATTTGAAATTATTATGGGCAAAAATCAAATTATCTTATACAAGAGACCCAAAAAAAAAAAAGATAATTAAGTTCAGTTTACTTTTTTTTTTTTTTTTTTCAAGAAAATCATCACCTTTATCTCTAAAAAATTCATATCCTTACACCTTCATTTTTCACTAATTTTAAAATTTAAAATTTTCTCTAAATTCTTCCTTACATTATTTAAAGAAATAACATAAGTATTAACCCATCGTTTACCGCAGTGTACGGTGCGTCACTAAAAAATGTACCAATAAAAATTAAGGAAATGACAGTAAAACCCCCACAAATTACCACGCACGTCAATTAGGGATCTTGACATAGATCCCCACGGGCCCACCCCATGCTTGTCAAAAATAAAATAAAGTTAATTATTTTTTCTTTGTATTTATTTTGAGATATTTTTTGTCATTTAGTAATAATTCATATGTAATAGTAATTTTGGAATTTAATGAAAAACAATGGTAATTTTTGTCTTTTCACTACTTTTTTTCTTTTGATGATTAGTCAAATGGGATAAACTGTTGATTTTGCTTTCTTTTTTTTTTTTTTTTTTGTTTTATTGTTTTGTGAACAGATTTTTAAAAAATAATTTTATAATGTAAAAGTGTATTGGTAATGTAAAAATGTATAGTTACATAGTAAAAAATTGTATTAAAAATAATTAAAACTGATTATAATATATAAAATTTACTGTTGAAATCAAAATCAAAACGAAAAGAATCTTAATGTCACAAATGGATTAAAGGTAATTTATGATACAATGGGTTTATTTTACGATGTAAAGATTTCTCAAAACATTGTGATATAAAACACACACATTATTTCTCAACTTGCTCGTAACCCCTAAGATAAATTATTGTTGCAAATGTTTAATTTGATTTATTATATTGCCAACTTAAAGTCAACTAAAATTAATGGTTGAACGAATTTTAGCACCTTTTAAAAAAAATTAGTAATAAAATTAGTGGCTCTAATTATTCACAAAATCTTATGAAATCGAAGATATTGAGTTGAATGAATTAAGTAATCTTTTCGTTCAATTAGAAGGGAAGAATTGCATTTTTGATACTTAATGTTTGACAGTTTTACACTTTGGTACTAAATGTTTATCCAGTTATAAAATTATGCCTTATGTTTGAAAACGTTACATTTTTTATACCAAAAGTTTGTCTTCCTTACACTTTTGGTACCAAACGTTTGTCTAGTTGCAAAAGTTTATTTTATGTTTGGAAGTTTTGCATTTTCGATATCAAATATTTGACATATTTACACTTTATGTTTTTATTTTGTGACACTTTTAGTTCTAAAACATGTTAATCAAACTAGTGTAAACGGTATTTGAGAGTCTTGTGTGGCCTCACGATTATTTTCTAATGTTCTAGTCATTAAAAATGAAGACACAAAACTGTTTAATCCCTAAAAAATTAGAAATAACCAGTCATTGACATTATCCGTTTTAATGGGCGAAATATTAGAAAATAATTCAGAAGCTACACATGAATATGAAATTTGTGAAATACACTCCCAAAATATTGTTGAATATTGGTTAACCATTTATTATAAGTAACAACTTGTCACGGGACTAAAAGTGTCACAAACGGGGAACATAAGTGTAAATAGGTCAAATTTTTTGTATTAAAAATGTAATTTTTTTTAAACATAAAGCAAAATTTTGCATTTGAACAAACATTTGGTATCAAAAGTGTAAAGAAGACAAACTTTTGGTACAAAAAATGTAACTTTTCCAAACATAAGGCATAATTTTGTAACTGGCCAATCATTTAGTACCAAAAATATAAAGAGACCAAACATTAAGTACTAAAAATGTAATTTTTTCCAATTAGAAGAATCAAAATCGTATGAAATCGAAAATATTGAGTTGAATGAATTAACTTCGGCTTCTTTTGGGCAAAAGTTTTGAAAACTTCAGCCAAGTCCGAGTGAAAGTTTTCAAAACAGTCTTTTTAATCTTTAAAAAAAAAATAGAACAAAAAATGAACACAAAGTTTACTCACATTTCAAATGGTGAAAATGAACACAAAGTTTACTCACATTTCAAAGATAGATTTATAGAGTTATGGGTATTTATGACTTTTACCTCTTTAAAATTTTTGAATGGTACTTGCATTTAGGTAATATGTACCTGCAACTAATAATTTCCTTAAAAGATTATTTGCTTATTTAGCATCTGACATGTACGCCACATAGAAAAATGTCACAAACTCTATAAGAAGTGTACACTCCTCCTCCCCCTCATTTAAACAGCGAATGCTATACTTACCCTTAAGATCACCGACCCTCTCTTATGTGGCGTCTTTGTCACATGCCAAATAAGAACAAAATTTCCAACAATACTAGCATTAAAATTAAAAGAAGTCATGTGCACTAATCCTTTAAATGCAATGGATTTCTAAGTTTGAAATATTTTTGTCTTCTCCATTCTTATATCTGAATTTGGTTGGGTGAATTTAATCTGATTTCCTTCTATTTCTCTATCCATCTATTCCTTCTTCTTCCTGATTTTTTCTGTCCTTTGTAAATTGACGTTAGTAATGCAGTTTTTTTTAAGACAACAACCTGAGATTTTTCATAAATCAGTAGAATCTGTCCATATTGATTCAGAAGCTAAAATTATTGATAATAAGTTGTATGATACGGTTACTTTTTGTTGGGTTGAATTAGTCTTAATTGCTAGTGATAACTCCTAGAGATCATGAGTAGTTAGTAAAGTAGTGCCAGGATTACTGGCTTAGTGTTCCTATATTATAGGAACTGATATTTCTTGCTATTAGTGGTTTAACATATTATAAATAGCTGCATTGTACTTAATATGGGATATCAATGAAAATCAATTAAACTATGACTCTTTTCCCTCTATCTTGTTCTACGGTTCTTCATTTTCCCCACTCCCATATTTCTGTTCTTAACATTGTACATTTCCAAATCAGAATGTTTTGATGAAACGAAAGAAGTATTAAATATATTACTAATGCAATTATATAGATCATGTTTATATCTTACTATATTATAAAAGAAAACATCATTTAAGGAGGACATCTCCCACCCTTCTGCCATGTGGCATTAGCCACCTCATTTGCCACATAGATGATTTTTGACACGTCAATTTTTTAATTACACAATAAGTTTTAATATACTTCCAATTCTTACATATCCAGATTTACTACACTTCTACTATTACACGTCTTCATCAATACTTTAAACCAAATTTTATTAATCTATATCTCATCAATTTTATATCTTATTCCTACCTCAAAATTTATCATCTATCCTGTATAATTATCCTTATATTTTCACCAATTTTTCCTTATTTCGTTTGGTCTTGGGACAACTATTATTCATACTCATATTATTGCTAACTATTATTAAAATAACCTATATTTTCCCTAGGGTTAGTTTGTTTTTTGGTCTTGAAACAAAAAATAACACAAAGGTGACTCACATTTTAAAATAATAATTATTAAAATAACCTATATTTTTCATTTTTTATAAAGAAATTCTTCCAAGGAAAGAGAATGAATGGAAAAGAGAGCAGAGAGAATGTATGTGCGTATGGTTAAAGATAAAGAAGAGGGAGAGAAATCTAAAATTAAACATTTATTATTATTTTTATCTTTTTAAGGGCGTAGGTATGACCCTCCAAGTCCCTCCTCACCGTATATATAAATACATTTATATGTTAAATAATTTTATTTGTTTGTGTTAAAAGTACAACATCTAAATTAGCTAATTTGACACATTTATTCCATTTATATGATAAATTAGCTAATTGTGAACACACACACATGATTATATTAGGAAACGTAAGAGAAGTAAAAAAATTTTAAAATGGACTATTTTATTATAACAAAAAATATTTTTTTAAATGGACCATTCAAATAAAAGGGAATATAATTCTATATAAAATAAAAAATAAATCTAATTCTCTCGACGTTATGACAGCTAATCCATTATTTACAATTTTTACACGAATACTATTATATTCAATTCATGTTTGAAAAACTAAATTTCTCTATCAATTCTTAATATCTCTAAAGATTTTAGGGCTAATAATTCCTTACATGCTACGAAAATACGGTACAGATTTGACACAAAAAAAATTTAAACAAATAAGATCGAAATTAAAAATATTGACATGTGAACATGCAAGCCTAAACATGTGTCGTGAACACGAGTACAAGCAATTTCTAATACAACACAAATGGTTAGCTTTGAAAATAATAACACTAATAATTAAATGAATAAGGTTTGAGAATATGGACACAAAAACCTGCTAAAATCGAACATAATACGAATTGTCAGTCTTACTAAAGTCTAAGAACTTATATAACCTACAACCTAATAAGATGAAATTTAATTCATAATTGCAAAACCATTATAATTTTATAAATAAAGAAAACATTATGGGCATGTTCTTTAGGCCAGGTTGAGAACGGGTTTGGCCTTTTTTTTGGGTTCAAACCTAAAATCAAAACCTACCCAATGTTTCTTATCCAAAACTAAGACTTGGTTTCACCTCACAAAACATATCACCCACCGCCGCCGCCCTCTTCCGCCAGTTGCCGCCGCCGCCTGCAACTGCCACCTGCCTCCTCCTCTTCTTCTTCTTCTTCTTTTTCCTCCTCCGCCTTTTTCTCCTTCTTCTCCTTCCTCCTCCTCCGCCTTTTTCTCCTTCTTCTTCTTCTTCTTCTTCTTCCTCCTCCTCCGCCTTTTTCTTCTTCTTCTTCTTCTTCCTCCTCCTTTTTCTTCTTCTTCTTCTTCTTCCGGTCGGCGAAGCCGGGCCTCCTCTTCTTCTTCTTCTTCTTCCCTCCGGCGAAGCAGGCCATCTTCTTCGTCTTCGCCCCGCCGGTGGATGGGTTGAGACGTAGGCTGCATCTTCGTCCTCCTCCTTTTCTTCTTCTTCTTCCTCCTCCTCTTCTTCTTCTTTTTCCTCCTCTGCACTCAATCTCTCTTTATTTGTAATTGGGATGTAAAATTGAATCTTTAGTTCACATCCCATTTTGGGGACATGGGGAAATATGGAATTCAATCTCAAATTTTTTGGCTTCAAAAAGAAGAAGAAGAAGAAGAAGAAGAATTGGATTTTGGGCGTTTAAGGTTTAGGCCGGCGGTGGTGGTGGTGAGGCAGCTCACCACCACCGTCGGCGAGACGGTGGTGAGACTGCGGTGGGGCGGACCGAGTGGTGGTGGAATATGTGTTTAAGTTTTGGGTTGAGAACATTGTTTCTTTGTTTTGGACACAAACCCATTTGGACTCAACCCAAAAGGCCAAACCCGTTCTCAACCCGGCCTAAAGAACAGGCCCTATATCACCCAACACAACTAAATTTTCTCTTCTTTTTTGTTTTGTTTTTGGGACAAAACAGAAGACTATATTAATGATGTTGGAAAAATGATACGGTTACTTTTTATTGGGTTGAATTAGTCTTAATTGTTAGTGATAACTCCTAGAGATCATGGGTAGTTAGTAAAGTAGTGCCAGGATTACTGGCTTAGTGTTCCTATATTATAGGAACTAGTATTCCTTGTTATTAATGGTTTAGCCTATTATAAATTGCTGCATTGTACTTAATATGGGATATCAATGAAAATCAATTAAACTATGACTCTCTTCCCTCTATCTTCTTCTACGGTTCTTCATTTTCCCCACTCCCATATTTATGTTCTTAACAAGTGGTATCAGAGCATGATTCTGGCCCTTGTTATCCCTCTTCTTCTTATTCTACTCTCCTTATTCTTCCCTTCTAATTTCTTCCTAATTCTTTTCTTCCTCGGTGGTATCAAGAATATGATACAAAATATTCTCCGTTTTCCCCTCTAAATTCTTCTTGTTTCTTCCATCAAATTCTGGCCCTCGCAAATCTTCGGATAGAAGATTTCCCACCAACTCTGCAATTCTTTGGGATAGAAGAATGCCCATTGATGCCCTCAAATCTTTGGATAGAAGATTTTCCACCGGCAGCTTGATTTCATCCTTGCGGACAAGGATGATCAAAGGCGGGAGGCATGATACGATTACTTTTTGTTGGGTTGAATTGGTCTTAATTGTTTGTGATAACTCCTAGAGATCATGGGTAGTTAGTAAAGCAGTGCCAAGATTACAGGCTTAGTGTTCCTATATTATAGGAACTGATATTCCTTGTTATTAGTGTTTTAGCCTATTATAAATAGCTGCATTGTACCTAATATGAGATATGAATGAAAATCAGTTAAAAGTATGACTCTCTTTCCCTCTATCTTCTTCTACGATTCTTCCTTTTCTCCTCCCCTATTTTTGTTCTTAATAAAATTGTCCACCAGCGTTTGAAATACAAAAGATTGGCGTCCCCCTAGTCATATTCCTGGTCTACCCTTGTAATTCCAAAACAAGCTAGCAAGTGGGAAACGACGTTTTTATTTTTCTCTACCCAATAAATCCATTAAAGCCCAAGTTTCACCATTTTTGCTGCAATAGTTGCAATCGGGTCTTGATTACCCACCTGCGGGACATGCTTTCCTCTCACAGCCAAATCATTGTTACCGCATCACTGACAAGAGAGCAAGGCTACCACCTCTGCTTGTCAGTGAAGTCAATCGCCGCCATCCCTGCCATCGCTTCCGCTCCTTTCTCGGTCTGCACTCCATAAATCCTCTTGGCCATCCCATCAAGCCAACCTCCCTCACCGCAGCCGAACATGCGCCACAGCCGCCCTTCCCATGACTGGGTGGAACGTCGCATCAAAGAAAACCCGAATGCTCAGTGGAGCACCCTGCAGCAGAGAAGCAAAAGCAAGTAAGGGGGCTTCTCATTCCGGACAAGTTTTCGCCTACTTGTAGTTCTGCAAGAAAGCCACCGTCGCCGCCTGCATAACTCCTAATGGCTCTTTGACAATGCTCCCAATGCAACATCCTATTTTGCTAAAACCATATCAGAACAAGGGCAACTGCCACATACTCACAAAGTCCTCCGGGAGCATTTAGTATCAGATTTCCTAACTAGAGATGACCTTGCTCCTGACTCCAACCCCGTATCGTCAAATAACAACATGCTAGGTACCAAACCTCTATCGAGAAAGGGCACTTAAAGAATAGATGGCTCAATGTATCTTACGCAGCATAAGATAAATGACAAATCAAGGGGTTCACTACCCCATGCTGCCGTTGACTTCTGTGTTAGTCAACAAACAACCAACTATAGACTGTAGTAGGTGAATGGGACCAAAAATGCCCAAATCCGAAAGAACATGTACCAAAATTACAAATCAGCATAGAAGAGGGACCAAATCTTAACGAGGTCATAAAAAATGATCAAAAGTGTAATTTTCCCTAATACTACAATTGTTCATCCCGGTGTGTCTGTGTTTTTTTCTACAGAACATTCCCCTTTCTGCGCATCCCTCCCTCTATGGGTTATCCGCCACTAAAAAATCACCCACCGGAGGAAACCGTTTGAAATCCGATCCGACCCGAAACCACAGTTCGGATCGTAGGACAGTTTCCACTGGAAACCGTTTATAAATTCACCCCTTGTTCACTAGAAACCACAACCACTCTAGCTCCAATTTTCCAGTGTAACTTTTTCGAAGAAAATCTTTCCACTGAAAGCACCACCGCCGCCCTCTCATTTTCCCAGCACATTTTTCAATATCTAGAAGCTCATGGATTAGAATTTGCCACCAGTTCTACAGTTCGGGTATGTTAAAAAGCTTAAAAATCGTGGTTTTGGTAAATTGGGGGTGGTGGATATTTGGCAATCTTGAATAATGCTGAGAACGAACACGAACGTTCACAAACAAGCTCGGGTTCCACTCATTAAAGCTCGGTTCGAGATCATTCGTTTATTAAATAACAAACACGAACAAGATTTTAGGCTCGATTAATAAACGAACAATAAATTAACAAGAGGGATAAAAGCTCGTTTACATTCATGAACACAGCTTGATTAGAAGAACAAATTTTAAAAGGAAAAAATATATATAAACTCTGAATTGTATTATTTATCATAAAACCATAATTGGTCTAAAGGTAAGCCAAGTTTCTTAGAATCCAGCGCGTAGGGGTTTGCATCCCGCATAAGATTCATTTTTCAGTTTCCGAATCCACTCAATCCCACATCGGAAATATGGAGAGATTTGGGAGGAAATCTTCTCTATAAAATGATCCAGAAGCATGGACTCCACATCAAAATAAGCTCGAGCTCCCAAGGAAAAGAAGCCGAGCCGAGCTCGAACACACCTCTGTTCGGGCTCAGCTCGGCTCAATTGTTATATGTTCAAATCGGATTTTGGCGTGATTATGCTAAGACTTTCTTGACGTGTTTTGAACAATTAGGGTTTCGTTAAATTGAAATTATAATCCAGATTTTGGTGAGTAACTTTGGATTGAGGTGCTACTTTCTGTTGAATAATGAATTTTGAGGGTACTATGGTTCAGAACTTTGGAATTGATTAGTTAGGTATAACGTTGGAATCTATGGTTCAGAATATTTCTATATCTTTAGAATTCCAAAAGAAATGTTTAGTCTTGATTTCTTTCTTTAGAAATTCGTCGGCCATGTTGATTGCAAGTTAGTAAATATTCCATTTAATCCACATTACTAGAGAAAGGGTTTCTGAAATGAAATATGCACCCGTTATTGTGTCTCAATCATTAATATACTTGTAATTCAAATGGTTGTCTTATCAATGATTTAGATAAGTGTGTGTTTATATTGAAAATGTTGAAAATGACTGATTTTGTGTTTATATGTTGATAATATTTTGATCTTTGGAACAAGTATGAGAGTTATTGAAAGACCTAAGGTGATGTTGACTAAAAATTTTGATATCAAAGATTTAGGTGGTCTTTCAGTTGTTAGAAAATATTGTTTTGTTTTGATTGAAAAGTTGCATTTTGGAATTGAACTTTTGTTGAATTAATTATGTTTTATAGGGTCGAGTTGCATCTGCATCCTCAAGCTGCTCTTGTTCTTGCAAGAAGCATTGGCGGCCATTAATCAGGCTCAGCCCACTCAGCAACTCAGCAACAGGTTCAGGCTCAGCCTGCTTAGCAGAATCAGCAGGTTTAGGTTCAGGCGCTTGCTGCCCCTCAGAGAAGGAGAATGAGGCCTAACAATGTTCCTTTTTCATTCATGGAATGTGAGAGACTCGTTACGGGTATACAATTGCTTGGATTCAACTATGAGGCCATTCATGAACAGTTTTTTCAACCTTTCAGGAAATAATATGCGAAATATCAAAGATATGAAAGATAAGTGGCGCAGCTTAATTGGCATAACTGAAATAGCCCAAGCAAGAAGGAGGGGTGAATCGCCAGATGAACCAGGTTTTTATTGACACCATTCGTGATCTTGAAGATCAGCGTGTTGCCATAGCAGCAGCAACAGTAGTCGCCAAGAAAGAAGGAGTTGAGTGAAAAAATACTTTACAGCAGTACATTGAAGTGATACTTTACAGCAGTACATTGATGTCATACTTTATAGCAGCACATTGAAGTCATACTTTAGCTGTACATTGAAGTCATACTCTACAGTAGTACATTGATGTCATACTTTATAGCAGCACATTGAAGTCATACTTTAGCTGTACATTGAAGTCATACTCTACAGTAGTACATTGATGTCATACTTTACGGCAGTACATTGAAGTCATACTTTAGCAGTACATTGATACATTGAAGTCATACTTTAGCAGTACATTGATACATTGAAGTCATACTTTGAAGTCATGTGCGAAGGTTAATTAGGGCATAATCAATTTGGGCAAAGGCATAAGTAGGGTGACTGACGTCGTTTTGAGGTGAGGTGTGCATAATCATTTTGTTAGCTTTTGGAATTGTGTGGATGAGTGCTGTGTATATGTACCTGCTCCTCACTACAACAAAAGATGTCACGAGTGACATGTTTTTGGGCATATTGTGGCATTTGTAAGTGTAATAAATTTTAATGATATTTCTTTATGTAGTAATCTTATATAATGACACCTATAAGTGTAATAAAATTTAATGACACCATGAAATGTAACAAATTTCGTTACATTTGTAAGTGTAAGAAATTTTAATGACATTTTTTAATGTAATAATTTTAAATAATGATACCTATAAGTGTAATAAAATTTAATGACACCTCTAAATGTAGCAAAATTCATGACACAAGCAAAGGTGTCACAAAAATAGTGTATTAGTGGCAACTTTTCTTGTAGTGGGAAGATCATCTCAATGACATGTGTTGGTAAAAATATATTTGAAAATAGAAATATATATATATATATATATATATATATACACAAAAGATATTTACGATCGACATATATTTGAAATACAGTTTCCTTACCCTCTATGCTTTTAAACACTCTCAATTATTACCCCCTCATACTTTTGGATTAAAGTGTCCAGTGGATGAAAAACGAATCCACTAACACCGTTTCTAAACAAATACCAAAATACCCTTTTCCCTCGCCGGATCGGAAAATATCAAAATCTATTTTCTTTTGGGCGTTTTAGGGAGAGTCACCTTACCAAAAAAGAAAGGAAAACAAAATCTAAATAAAAATTACTATACGTTTTATTTTTCTTTGGACCCTCTTTTAGCCTCCGAGCCTCCCAACTTTTAGGACCGGTGTTGTCTGCTTGCATCACAACATAGATCACGTCCATGGAACAAAATCATAGAAAACTCAGTTTCACATTTTGTTAGAAGATCCATATGTGAACGACAATTCAAAAGCCATTGATAAAAGTGTTTCTAAAAGCACAAATAAGCGTAAGTTTTCTATATATAATTTGTTCTGGATAATCAATTATTACTTTAATAATAATATCATTATTTACGCAAATATGATTAATGACTCACAACAATATATAACATCAAAAGTATTAATAAATAAAAAAAATTCAAATATTAACTGGTGGTAGCGTAGTGCGTAATCCACCATTAGTTGATGGAAACAAGTATATATGAAATCAATTAGCATGCTTTATCTTTTATGCTTAGATGCATACCAACTTAATTTTAATGAATTAATTCTTTTTATTCGTAAATTATGATTAAAAAAAAACCAATTATGTGTAAGATTTTTTTTTTTAAAAAAAGCATTTTTTTTTTAATGAATATCAAATAACAGTTTAAAAAAGAAGAATGATAATTGGTGAGTTTTGGGTAATCTTCTGGCTAGTTCTGATTGAATTTGGTAATTCATATTCGAATTTGTTTTATAGTTGGAATTGGAAAATAATTAATTTCCTATTTTGAAAAGGTCAAATTAATTACTCCCTCCGTTCCATTAGAAGGGTCCAGTTTGACAAATATTTTTTGTTCCATTAGAAGAGTCCACTTCCAATTTTTTTACAGCTTTTACCTTTACTAATATAATTATGTGTGATCTACAATTAGTCATTACTTAAAAAGTAAGGATATAAATGGAACAAATGGTGACAAATTAAGTATTTTAGGTGTTGTACCCTGAAATTCATAATAAGTTGTACCTAAATAAAAATAGACTATTCTAATGAAACAGAGGGAGTAATCTCTATAAATATAAATAGAGAGATGTCCACGAAACATTGAATTCCTTAATTTCTTATTGCGTTTCATTCGTTCATTATATTCTTTTGTAACCTTTAATTTATTCTGTGTTTGGATCTGTAAAACGTAAATCCTTAATGATGAAGAAATTGAGGTTGAGATCGGAGGATGAAAGGAAGGAGATTCACAGTGACCTTGTTGCTGATATACTAACAAGATTAGACGCCAAAACCCTCTCCTTGGAGGGTTTGCAAGACTTGGTACAGAATAATCTCGGACGATCCGATCTTCATCGCGGGCCGTCGAAAATTCATGCTGAGAAACTCCAACCTAGTATTTATGAACTGTTGGAAAAGGAACATGAGGAACTTGAAAGTGTTTATACGTTTTCGATTTGCAACCATAATGTGATCGACAGGGAAGAAGGAGACTTCATCATTACCTCTATCAGTTCACCAACATTTGGCATGGGCATTAAAACAAGTTTCCTTCCATATTTCAAGCCGACTACTTGCGATTTGCTTTGTTGTACTAGTCCTGATTGCAAGATTGTGTTCCTCTACAATCCTAGAACTGGTGAGGTGCATACATTGCCGAAGTACCCTATTTTTTTTGGTAGCTTCTTATGGATATGTCGCTTCCATCCGAGAATACATCGTGCTGGCTTACACTGGTGATCTAGGCCAGAACGAGAGATTGGCTAAATTTTGTTTCACTAATAGTACTAGTGTTAGTTCGTTGAGCTGGAAAGAAATGGACGTAGAATATTTCCTGCGGGGGCTAGACACCATGGGGAGATTTTGGAGGTTAGCAATTTGACCCTGCCTCAGGGTCGACCCAAGCAGGGAAGCTCGGCCAACAGCCTGGGGCCCAACAATTACACAGTCCCAATTTATGATCTAGTGGTGTTTTTTACTTCTTCATTTTTGTTTGAATAGTAAGTCTTTTTCTTTTTGTTCTTTATTTTAGCTCAAAACCACCACATTTTTAAGATCCATATTTACTTTTATTTTAAGAACTTGATGGGGGTTTTTTTTTTTCCAGCACAATGCCCAAATTTAATTTTCTTTTAAGGGGGATGATGATAGAGTGAGGGTTTTGTTTTATTTTATTTTTTTATACTCGATATACAATATTTTATAATATGCACACGCAATACTTTTGAGGTAACCTCGATCTATATTTTTTCTTTAAAGAAAAAGCATCACTTGTTTTTAATGAGAAGGAAAAAAAATCATCGGACTGAACCGCAAACATTTGGTAGCTATATAGGTCAGTTATTTGATCAAAATCATCCCATAATCAATGCCAATATTTCCCGATGAATTTCAGAAATCAATGCCACAATGATAAGATATCATCTCAACAAATTGGAATCATAATTGAATTCCTAAATAATTATGGCAAAAACTTGTATCCAAATATCAACAATCAGACTATCCGAGAGTAGTGTTTTTTTATTAAAAAAAATTTAAGAAACAGGGTGACACATTTTCTTTAAAAGAAAGAGTATATATTAAATTTGACTTCAAAAGTATTATATTATGAAGTATTTCTTATCACGTGTAGCTATTGATGTATCGTGTATTGCTTATAACCTCGTATGCATTATGTATCGCGCATCATTTATAGCATCTGATGTTTCGAGTTTAGCTACGGATGAATTGCATGTTTCTAAAGTTTAATAAGAATATCGCGTGTAACCCTAGTTTCTCAAATTTATCTGCTGAAGTATTGTTTGCTTGAAAAAAGAAATAAGTATTTAATAAGTCATCCAGAAAATTGAACGTAATACCCCACATATTTCCTCTCCTGCCTTAAGTCCTCTAATATGAAGGCTCAAACATAAAAGGGTAAATTACATTTATCCCCTCAAAATTTGTAGAAATTACTGCATGCACCCTGAGGTTTAGCAAAACCATCAATATCCTTTGGATATGTTCATTTTTTGGGAAAATTTTAATTAGGGGCCGTGAAAGTTATCAAATTGACAAGAAGGGTGTATAAATTTTACATAATTTTTAATAGGGGCGGTATATTATTACTTCATTTGTATATATATGAGAATTAGCATACTTTATTTTTATGTTTAGATGCATATCAACTTTGAATGAATTAATACTTTTTGCCCGTAAGAAAGGAAAAAAAAAAAAAAATTCTGTCTAAGATTTTAAAATTTTACAGTTGTTTTTAATTAATATCAAATAACATTTTAAGAAAGAAAAAATGATAATTGGTGAGATGCATAATATAATGTAGATATATAGATGAATCAAGTAAAAGAAGAGAGAACATTTATGATTAAAAACTATACACCAAGAGTTTCAATGAAATTAATTGGGTTCCTTTTTTACCCTCAAAAAAAAATTGGATCCCTTTTGAGTATAATACTTCTTTTCTTTTTTCCGTCAAAAATTAATTTTTAGTTCTTTATAGTATTTTGTTGGTCGTTATTTAGAATTGTTTAGAATTGAAGAATGAGTTGCATGTTTTGGGTAATCTTATACTTCTCACTGAATATAGTAATTCATATACATTCGAATATATATATATATATATATATATACTACTTAATTGTCTTGTTTTATAATTGGAATCGGAATAATTTCCTATTTTGAAAAGGTCAAATTAATTAATAATCTCTATAAATATTAAATAGAGATGTGGCCACTTCCACTTACTTACGACAAATCAATCGAATTCCTTAATTTCTTGATTGCTACACTTCATATTTCGTACATTTTATTCTTAATAATTATGAACAAGTTCATGAGATCAGAGGGGATGCATGGCCTTCCTAGTGACCTCGTTGCTGATATACTAACAAGATTACACGCTAAAACCCTCTCCAATTGTTGACCGGTTTGGAAGACCTGGTACCAAATAATTTCCGATCTGATTTTTATCGCCGACCATTGGAAATTCATGCTCAGAAACTCCAACCTAGTGTTCCTGGACTATTGGCGAAAGAACACTATTAATGAAGAAGTTTGTACGTTTTTTATTTGCGACCATAATGTGATTGACAGGGAAGAAGGAGACTACGTATTTACCTCTATCACTTCACCAACATTAGGCTTAGGAAAAACGAGATTCATTACTTGCGAGCCAGTTACTTGCGATTTTCTGTGTTGCACGGGTGCTAATAGCAGGAGTGTTTACTTCTACAATCCTAGAACCGGTGAGGTGCATACATTGCCGGCGTGCCCTGGTTTTCCTAGTGTAGCCGCGTATGTATATGTCGCTTCCATTTGAGAATACACCGTTGTGGCTTACACCGCAGTGGCTGGCAGTGATGATGGTCCAAATAAACTCGCGAAATTTTCTTTCACTAATAGTAGTAGTGTTAGTTAGTCGAGTTGGAATGAAATCGATGTGGGATACTTCAAGCATATTTGTGATTGCTATGGGGAGATTTTGATAAAGAACTATGTCTACTGGCGAACATTGGGGAGGTTAGAAGAGATTGTTTCATTGGACCTTGACAAGAACACGTATACAATAATCAAATGTCCGGGGGAATTTTGCGTGAACGCGAATGACAACTGCCTCGACCTCACTTGTGCTAAAGTGATTGATTTTGAAGGAAGTTTGTGACTAGTAGATTTGGAATTTCTGAACACGAGGAAGGAACTAATAATATGGGAATATTCGGCAAAAACCGATTGTTAGAGGAAGAAATATAATGTTAAACCTAACTTCCAAGTCCATATCTATGATGTGCATCCCAAGTTGTCGAAAGAAGGAGATTTCATCTTCTGTAGATACAGAAAGGACAACGGAAAGAGTAAGTACTTTATGTTGAATCCGGAGACGAAAAGAGTTAAACGTATAAAAGTTCCTTATTCTGGAGACACCATTAAGGATCTACAACCTCCTATCGGCAAGATACAACATCTAATTACTACGCAGGTCAGTTTTTTGTGGTAATTAAGCTTCCTTGGCTTCTTGATGAATCAGAGATACTTTTGCTGCCTTCTTTGAGATGATATAGAGATTCATGCAATTTGTTAACTCAAAATGAGTACATACATTGTTGGATATATTGTATAGTTAAATATATATTGTAGTGTAGTATTATTTTGGGCCTCGTAGGTTTGGTATGTTAGCTGTATATAAACTCTTTGTACAAGCTCATCATAAGGAGATTCAAGATCGAGCTCGAGCCAACTCGAAGTTGACTTTGAGAGAGGAAAATATTTTCTCATCATGGTATCAGAGCCACAAAATAATAAATAAAAAAACCTAGCCTCCACTTGTGATTTTTTCGAACCCCCCTTCCCGATCTCCTTCACCATGGCTGATGAAGGAACCGACCAGCAGCGATTTGGGAGCCTTCGTTCTCAACTTGTGCAAAACCTTTTAGCGAACCGGCTCATATCTAAAGAAATGAATAATTTATTTTGAAAATAAAACCCAATTCAATAATTTTTTTAAAGGATTTTAATATACATTTTTCCTATTTAACTATAAATTTTCATATTTTCAATATATAATTTTACCATCTCAATACACTTTTTACATTAAAAAAACTCTTTCATAAATATATTACCATTTCAATACACTTTTTACATTAAAAAAAAACTCTTTATTAAAGCAGCTGTTGCAATTGCTCAGAGCTCACACCCGGAATACCCAAAGCAGGTAGATTTTTTCTAAAATTTGTGCAAAACCTTTTAGCGAACCGGCTCATATCTAAAGAAATGAATAATTTATTTTGAAAATAAAACCCAATTCAATAATTTTTTTAAAGGATTTTAATATACATTTTTACTATTTAACTATAAATTTTCATATTTTCAATATATAATTTTACCATCTCAATACACTTTTTACATTAAAAAAACTCTTTTATAAATATATTACCATTTCAATACACTTTTTACATTAAAAAAAAACTCTTTTATAAATATATATATTTTTAAAATCAAGTTTTGAAATATGATAACGAATAGATTACTAGTGAGATATCACATTCTTGTTACATTTTTCTATTACACTCTATATTATACATCTTAATAACTCTTGTAAATATTATTTTTGTATTAATTTTTTTTATTAATGATATTCATTAGCATTCTATCTAATTTTATTATTGAAAATTTTATTTTTCTGATTAATATTATATTTTAATACAATTTTATTGTTTTGTTTTTGTTTGTATTTTCAATCTAAAAAAACGAAAATAAATATATCCTTCACCAAAATGAACCCTTAGTCAAAATTTTCAATATTAAGTCATAGATAATGTACAATAGTTAGCAATAATTTTAAAGTATTCATTAAAAATAGAAATTCATGACTATTTTTGTCATTTACATAAAATTTTTCATTTCAACTAATCATCAACGAGGGCAAAAATGTCTATTTAAATATCACACGGGACAAAGTCTAACACATGGGTTTTAATGTAATTAAGGTCATGTTTGGTAAAGAAACTCAAATCAAATCATAGTTAAAGTCTCATTTTAATTTTATAGTAGTTTTTCATCAATTTTAATAAGTATTTTTACATTTTTAATAAATCTTTTTATATTTTTAACACATATTTTTACATTCCTAATGTAATTTTAATATTATAAAATCAAAATGAAAATAAAATCATAGTTTGAGTATAGTTACTAAGCATTTTTCAAACTACAAACGCTAGATCTAAACCTTGGCATCCTATAAATACAAAACACATCGTGCGAAGCCGGACACGTTCCACCATTCCAGTCTACAGAAATTTGTGTTTTCGTCTGAAATCACTCAAAAAATCAAGGGAAAAATTGAACCCAAAAAATTATGAGGAGGGCTCACTTAAGACTAGCTGACATCTGCAGAGCGGCGGCGGTATCTCCGGCGTCGGCCAGCGTCGCGACCCGCCAATTTGCCCTGTTCAGTACTAGCAGCAGTTCGAATTCCTACTCAAAATCTCGTTGGTTTTTCGGTAATTATTCTGGGATTTATCAGAAGTCTGCTTGCGCCGTTGCTGGGGCTGTGTTGTTCTCCGCGGCGGCTTCGTCGTTGGCCGGAGAGGCACAAGCTAAGGAACCATTGCCGCCGAATGTTCTCCCCGACGACGTTGTTCTTTATCAGTACGAGGCTTGTCCCTTTTGCAATAAGGTTAAAGGTAATTGCCTTTTCCGATTATTTATTTTGATTATATTGCGGAAGATATATACTTTGAGGTTTTTGTAGGGTTTTAGGTTGCGGTATTCATATGGTGTATCTTACTCAACTTTACTTTTGTTATTTAAGAATTAATAATTATGACTTTTGATAAAATTGGTGTTTCTGTAATTGGAAGCAAAATTTAAGATTTATGTGCTTTACTGCGAGAGAAGCTAATTATAAGTAATATGCAATTGATTTATGGTTATTAGTTAATGCTAACTTTTGCATAACTAAGCATATATGTATGCTCAATCTAGTGGTGTGTGGATATTTTTCATGTAATTGAATTTGGGAAATTATTAGAATCAATTGTTTTAGTTGAACCAAACACAAGCAGATATGGTGCTAGATGAATCTGTTTCTCTTTTGCTTTAGCTGCCTTGCAAAAGTCTGATCTTTTGACTTGTACCTTTTTGTTTTCGCAGCTTTCCTCGACTACTATGATATACCTTATAAAATTGTGGAGGTAAATCCTCTCAGTAAAAAGGAAATCAAATGGTCTGATTACAAGAAAGTACCTATACTTATGGTTGATGGAGAACAGATGGTTGATTCATCAGGTCTTTATACGCACGCGAACTCTTAATGACTCCTCATTGTTTCTTATGAGATTGAATGTTCTGAATTGGAGCATTTCGTGTGCAGCCATTATTGATAACTTATATGTAAAGATTCGTCCCGCGTTATCTGTCAAGTCAAGTTCAGAGGCTGATGATGAAGAGAAGAAGTGGCGTGGGTAATGCTTCTTTTTGTGTTGCTTTAGTTGAATTGTGATCTTTTCCTTTTGCTTGTGTTCCTACACACAGGTCATTGTAAAAGTTTTTCGAATATATCAATTCAGATTCTTTCTTTCTTGATGACTAAAGTCTATTTACTTTTTGTTGTTGACACTATGTAATGAGTATGTTTGTTTTCTGTAGGTGGGTAGATTCTCACTTGGTGCATATCCTATCACCGAATATATACAGAAGTACTGGGGAGGCTCTTGAATCGTTTGACTACATCACTAGTCATGGTAAGATTTAATGTGAAATAACAACTGATGTATTGATTGAATCAATAAGTTTTAATTGTTACCGAAAGACTCATAGGTGGCTATTATTGGCATTTTCTTTTGTTACTTCCATGGATGGTTCTAGCGTTTCAAAATGTAGTATATTTGTCTCAAGTTTGTAAAGGAAAATCGAACCCTTTTCTTTTTATTTTTATCTTGTGCTGGAAGTGATAGGTTTATAAGTTTAAATTGTAGAGAACATTATGGCCTTTTTCTCTCTAATGGAAGTTAGTGACTGCAATTATACATGCTACTTCATCAACTGCTGTGAAATTGCTCATGTTACGGACAAGCATCTCATAGATGCTTGCACTGAAATATTTTTTTCCTTTTTTCACAATCGTGTTAAAGAATCATGCTTAACTAGTCCTGTGACTTAAGATGCTATTTTATATTCTTTATACGGGCATGAAACTGTAAGCATGGTAATAAAATTATTTGTAGCTTTAAGCTGGTTGGACAAGTGTAGAATTTACGGCAAGGTACTTTTGGTCTATTGAGCTAATTAACTTCCTTGTCTGTTCATCCATTTTCTATGTGAGTGATTTTAGTTCTTTCAGGTTACCTTGTTAACCTTTGTGGCTTTAGTAAATGCCACACTATACTGAAATGCTAAATAAATATTTTCAGTGCTCATTAATACTTCCATTTCCTAATAACACAGGCTAACAAGTACCTGAAATCAGGCCTAATATCTTGTCCTGTGGTACATTAACCTGCATCTGTATTTTCAACTGTCTTTTTTTGCGCTTTAGTCTGTGCTTGACTTTGCATCATCACCCATCAACTGGATAGTTGGGATTTAGTTTTATCTATTAACTACTTAGCTGTTTGTTTATTTATCTATTTTTGAAGCATTTTTGTCAAGATTATTCGTCTTCAATTTTGAATGGTGTTCTTTTGGACTTGTTATATCTGTTCTGGAATGTTTAGAATAAGGTTACATTACATCACTGGCAATTGAAATGAAACTCAAAAGTATCAGGAACAAGAGGTCTTGTGTGATTGAAATGTATGTCAGATTTGCTGTTCTGATTGTGTCATCTTGTGATGGGCATTAGGAATTTTGTGCTGAAAGCATTCTTTCTGCATATTAGGCATGAAGTTAATTTCATGAAAAGATCATTCAAGATCAAGCTCTTATATTAATGTCCCTCTGCATTTAATAGTGAAACTAGTTTTCCATTTTTTTGCTTGCCTTCTGGTTGGTTTAATGCTTATCATGTTCTGCTCGCTTAGGTCTACGGAAATTATAGAGCCTTTTGTTTGTTCTTATGTTTGCTTTGTGGGTATAGGCAATTTCAGCTTCACTGAGAGAATAGCAGCTAAGTACGCTGGAGCTGCCGCAATGTATTTCGTATCCAAGAAACTCAAAAAGAAGTACAATATTTCTGATGAACGTGCAGCCTTGTATGAAGCCGCAGAAACATGGGTTGATGCACTCAACGGCCGTGAATATCTAGGTTGGTTACTTACCATGAAAACTACCCTGGATCTATAATAATGGTTACTACCTGAGCGCTAAATTATCTGATCACAATTGCATCCAACAGGTGGAACCAAACCCAACTTAGCAGATTTGGCAGTTTTTGGTGTCTTGAGGCCAATTCGCTACTTGAAATCTGGTAAAGACATGGTAGAGCACACGCGCATCGGTGATTGGTACTCGCGAATGGAAAACGCAGTAGGGATATCTTCTAAAATCCAGGCATAAAGCGGTAAAGCCTTCTTATGGATTTACAGGCTTTCTCAACATTCAAATCCTTGACATTCTCGCGGTTAACTCGACCCAATAATTCTTGTTGGCTCTTATTGGAGTGACACTAAAATTTTGATGAGTTTTGAGTGTGTGTGTGTGTCCACTGTTAATGTCTATGGAGTTGAGAGTTTGAAAAGGTACATTTTTTGACAAATATAGCATTGCTTAATACATCCTTTGTGCAGGATAGGTGGAGTTATTTTTTCTGGTTCCTGTAATACTATGATTTTTAGGCTTCTTTAGATTTTTACACAGGAACTTAGGCATACTTTTGAGCCCCCAAGGTGGCATAATTTCACTTCCAAGTCCTTGTAATAAGCAAATATTATACTTTGCTGTTGAAGTCCTTCAGGGACAAATTTGTCTTTGCACAATCTTCTCCCTTTAATCCTGTAGAATGTCTTTTTTCACCTGGATCATATATATATAATAATGTTAGTATATCTCTTAAAAAAATAAAAATAAATAATTTGGGTAAACGTGTAAAAGGCGAAATATAAACAACATAATTCTTTTATTGAGATTAATAAAGTGTGCTTTTACTATATTAAAAAAGAAAAGAAAAGAAATTAGTCGAACAAACAAAAAGAGGAGAAAATAAATTCAAACAAATTCATACCTATTTGGTCGTGCAGTTGGGGTCGAAAATAAAAAGTGGAGTGAAAAATATAGTTTTTTGCATTACATAAAGAGTTTAATTTTAAATTGTATATTGTCACTCGTATATGGTTGTAGCAGTGAATTTGGAATGGACGAAGTATTAGAATTGTGAAATTGTGTTATTAAAAGGTTTTATTTAAATTGTTAAAAATAAACATGAGTCTTCTTTTATCGAAATAATTTTTTAAAATTATTTTTGTATGCATAATGTTACACTTTTAACCAAATTAACTTCTCATGGTTTTGTTTTATATGGATTATATAGTAGTAAGAATTCTGGAAAGAACCAAAGTTCCAAACCTGAGATGGGGTAATTCTTACCCGTTGTCAACAATCAACGCCCCAATCTACATTAATATGAATTCTTTTCACAAAATGAAAATTTTTTAGAGGCTAGTTTTGAAACGTAAAATTTCATCCGAAAAATAGACATTTCATAATTAGCCGTAAAAATCTGTCATTTTGTAATAGAAAAGAATCCATACTAACATTTTTGACTAGGACGTTGACAGTTGAGAAAGGCTTAAAAAGGCTAAAAAGGTAACGACACACACATTATTGCTATTGATACGATAATTCCTATACGACATGGCCAACGAGAATTCATTATTGGAGACCGGTAAAACGGCAATAGCTAGCCACATATACGATTCTCAATCAACAAGGTAAAAATGTAATGTGTTTATGTAAATAATTTTTTTGCATCGATTTAAACAAAAGTGGTTAAAAGTGTAATAACCGCAAACAAAAATGGTCAAAAGTGCGATTTTCCCAAAGCCTAGCCTTTCTACAAAATTAAAACATAAAAAAAAAAAAAAAAAACTAAAAGGACGACAAAGTCAAAAGGCCCACGGATTTGCGAAACTCTAAATACGCAACATCCAACACTAATCCTGTTGATTAGGCAGGCTCTCAGATTTGCATCTCTCTGTTCTCCAACAACGTTGTCATATCAAAAGTCTTCTGTTCTGCCGGATTCTTGATCTCAGGTTTGCTACTTCTCGTATCGATGTCGCCGTATTTTCGAGCGCCCTAGGTTTCAAGTGACGATTTTGGATTTCCGATCTTCTTTATTTTTATTGGATTCTGGTTGATAATTGTTAATGTGTATTCGTCGGGGACGTGTCATCGCTACTATGTATATAGAAGCGGATTCGCGTTCGGTGTGGCTATGGGTTTTTTATATAGTAGGGTTTCGTGATTTCGGTTGAATTTTGTTTCGTTGTTATAGTTCTTAGTACCTAGAGTTCTCCGCAGTAAATTAGGGTTTATGATCGACGGGTATGAATGGTGATTTCAGAGAGGACTTTGTTTCGCAAGATATAATCTTGATTGGATAATCGATTGCTGTTAATCTTTGCCGGCTGGAATTTAGTGTTTACTATGATGTTTCTGATTAGGAATTTAATTTTGACCTACCACGGTGGATTTCTACGAAAACAGTTGGCAAGTATTGGGCTCTGTTGATTTAGAATTAGATTTTTAGCTATTTAGGATTTAATTTTGTATGTGCTTCTGCGGGTCTGCTTGTGGCTTCAAAATTGGTTGGATTTCTCAGATCGAGTATCAGTAATTCGGGGGTCCATTTGGTTTACTGCATTGATCCCGCAGCAGCTCCTGTCTCAATTTTCAAGTTTTAGTTGATGTTGCAACATGGTGAATTATCTACGTGAGTAATTGTGGTTCTCTCAAAATTTTGCCTTTAGATAGAAACATGGAAGTGAAGACAGCAAGGACGGTTTTTGAGAAACCAAAAAAGTGTGTTTTTAAACGTTCTGGAGAAGGGAAGCTTGGCAGTGATAGACTCTGTCGCTATTGGCTAGAAGGGAGGTGTAATAGGAACCCTTGTAGGTATCTCCACTTAGATTCAGTGCACCCACAATCTCATATGGAGCTACATCTTCAGGCACAGCCACAGCCACAAAGACAACGAAAGCGCCCCCATTTGACTTCTAGTGGCCAGTTTAAATCCACTTGGACAAATCCCAGCATTCCCTCCTTCAAGACTGTAAAAGCTGCATCTACTGGAGGGGTGAATTTGGATGGGAAAACTGTTCGTGTCATTAAGAATGAGGATTTGAGGAGAGGAGGCTCTGGTTCTATTGCCGACCTTGGCAAGAAGGTGCAGAAAGGGGTGAATTCTGATGGCAAAACTGTTCACCTTGTTAAGAAAGGGGATTTGGGGAGAGGAGGCTCTGGTTCTGTTGCCGGCCTTGGGAAGAAGCCCCAGAAAAAGCTTTGCCAGGATTGGATTACTGGCAGTTGTGTTCATGGAGACAATTGCAGGGATCTGCATTCATGGTTTACTGGCTCCGGGTTCTCACTTTTGACGAAGTTAGAGAGGCACAATAAGGTGGTTATCCGAAAATTGTTATAGATGCTCTTTTCCAGTTCTTTGGGCCAACTTTGGCTAATTGTTTTAACATATGATAAGTGTTTTGTTTACTTGGTTAGGCTGTTACGGGTGTCTCTTTGCCTTCTGGCTCAGACAAGCTCTTCTCTGGGAGCAAGGATGGATCTTTATGTGTTTGGGATTGCAACAGTGGTCAGGTTGGCAACATATCTATGCCCTTAGAATTTGGATTTTTTTTTTTTTCCATACTATATTAGATATATTTCTGACTCTATGGCATGCTTGGTGCAGTGTATTAACGCTGTTAATCTAGGCAGTGACATTGGATGCTTGATAAGTGAAGGGCCTTGGATATTTGTGGGTCTGCAGAATGGTGTAAAGGTATGATTATTGAATGTTATTTTTTACTGTCAGTTACCATCGCTCGATTTGACCAATATTTATTCTGTAGACATGCAACATTGAGACTCAAACTGAGCTTTTTCTGAGTGGATCAAATGGCCTTGTTCAATCCATGGCTGTGGTTGATGATATGGTTTTTGGCGGAGCACAGGTACTGCTGATCACTCATTTGAGTCAATGTTCATTATTTGTAATGTTTGTAGAACTTAAGGCCTTGTTTGTTATGATTCTCAGAACATGGTTTTGAGAAAAGTTTTAATTTTATAATAATTTTTCATCATTTTCAATACACTTTTTTACATTTTTCAATACATCTTTTTACATTCCCAATACAATTTTAATATTATAAAATCAAAATAAATCTCAAAACCATGTTTTGGAAATCATACCACACAGGGCTTCAAATTTTTGTAATTAGGCCTCATTACCATACTGAGAAATTTCTGCAATTGATTTTGTTGTTACTTATTTGGTGGCAGGATGGTTTGATATTGGTATGGAAATCTACGCCAGAATCCAATCAACCTGTAGTAGTTGCTACTTTGAAGGGCCACAAGCTAGCTGTGCTCTGTCTTGTTGTGGGAGCTAACTGGTTATTCTCGGGTTCTAAGGATGAAACAATAAGAGTATGTTATTGTCATATGACATTTTTACTGTTAATGTTTGGCAGTTGGATGCCTCAAAGTTCCTTTCTTCCATTACCTATAAACTTTCTAGATCTTTTCTTATTATTCTGAAGTCTAAAATGTGCAAGTATTTTTGCAAGTCTAAAATGGCAGGATTTCATTCAATCCTGCCTATGACTAACCACTTCCCCCCCTCTCCCCTTCTTTATATACACACACACACACACACACCCACCCTGATTCTTTTAATTTAGATCTCAATCTAAACCTTGGCATTTAAAGTAATATCGTGTAGAATATGCCTAGACACTTGCAAGTTGTCTATCATCTTTCTTGATTGCACAAGCTTGTCTCCTTCAATTTTTATCTTAAATTTGAATCCAATCTTCTGACTCTCTCAGGTATGGGACGTGAAAACCTTGCAGTGCCTGCATATTCTAAAAGGACATTCTGGTTTTGTGACGTCTGTTCTTTGCTGGGACAGTTATTTGTTATCTGGTTCCCTGGATAACACATTGAAGGTTTGCTCTTTTCAACATTTGATAAGTATGATTATGTTATGTTGCTTGCATGGCTCTGAATGCTCTTTTACATTTAACTTTGTGCAGATGTGGGCATTAACTGAAAATGGAAATCTGGAAGTAGTGAACGAAGTTAGAGAAGAAAGTGTGAGTTGCTTTACTTTCTGCATCTGAAGAAATAATTGATCTTTAATTGTGAGATTCTCAATAAGATATTCTAAACCCTGATCCTTGCTTCTGTTTCAGGGTATCATTGCATTATGTGGTATACGTGATGCAGAGGCTAAACCGATTTTACTTTGCTCGCGCAATGACAATACTGTCCGCATATATAACCTGCCATCGTGAGTTTCATTATACAATCTTCACTTTGACTGTTTTCTTGTGTACAGCCTTCAGATTTCCTAATGAACACCTGATTAACCAGTTAATTTCTATACCATTTTCAGATTTACTGAAAGGGGGAGAATTTTTGCCAAGGAAGTTGTCGAGACCATCGAGATAGGATGCAGCGGCCTGTTTTTCACTGGCGACGCTACGGGACAGCTAAGTGTTTGGAAATTGCTTGGAGAGCCAAGTGAGGGGAGTGAAAATTCATGAGAACCCTTCCTTCTCTTGGACCTATACAGAAGTAAAATTGCAGAGAAAAGAGGATTTCATATCACTAGTGGATGAGAAAGAACTTTCATGTTCTTCTTGATTGTATTTGAATTACAAATCAATGAAATCCTCGGAATTATTTGAGTATATAAATTTTGTTTTTTCCCATCAAGAAATGGAAAATGGGGGAAGTTTCCTAGTGAAACATAGTACAGTACCTACGATGTCGAGGTGTGTTCTTGTAACATATATACTACTTTTTTAAAGGGTTGACGACGTACGAGTCCCTTTTTGTGTACTGTTATTGTGTTTGGGTGTTTGACACATCTTAATTTTAATCTTATCCTTTTAATTATTCACGTCTTCTCATTTAAATTGGAATTATGTTACGGTTTTCCCTGAAGTGTGTATATTGTGACTGACCCGTAACTCTAACCAGTTAACACGTTTATATTGTGTCGAGTGTTTGTCGTATAACACATTCTTTTAAACGTGCAAGGGAAGGAAGAAAGAAAAAAGAAAATGAAAGCTTGGTTTTTTAGGAGTTGAAGCACGTACAATAAGGAAGGTTTTGTGACGTTATGTGTCATTTATCGTGGCTTGGCTCCTATTAAAAACTGCCACGCCTTGGAAATCCCCACACTCCACGCCACTCTTTAACTTTCAAACCGCACCCACTCAACTCCATTATATATATATGTACATACTTAAGAATCTTTTCATCTCTTAACTTCCTTCCACTGCCAAGAAAAATGGTTTCCGCTAATCTTCTGCAATTAACAGTTCATCATCGTGCCATAATAACCTTAATGGTTGTTCTTGTCGTGTTCATGTTCATGTTTAACTCGTCGTCGTATGATCATGAGCAGCAGGTGGTGGCTTGTGAGGAAATCTACGTAGTGAGAGAAGGAGAAACACTTCACAGCATTAGCGACAAATGTGGCGACCCTTTCATCATCGAGCGCAACCCTCATATTCACGATCCCGACGATGTCTTCCCCGGCCTTGTCATCAAGATCACTCCCGGAACTGATCAATATTATTCTTCAGTTTTGTAATCTCTTCTTTCTTTGTTAGTTTTCGATGTTTTCTTTAGTTGTTAAGTTGTGAATTGCATGAACTGGCATCCTCAGATCATTATCGTTAGTTTCTATATGTATTTTGAGCTTTCTGAGGTTTATGTACAGTAATTTTGTTACCTGTAATGTTTTTTAATGACGCATATTTACATTTCTGATACACTGTTTATATCATGCTTTACTAAAATGCGAGAAGTAGTTCGAGGGCAAGCTCTGATTTTAAAAATTGAGTAACAATAATCCCCGCGTTACGACAAATCTCGAAAATATTTTTGATTAGCCTGCAATCTCGATCCAACGTTAAAAAAGATCGGCCCAAATAATAAGTGCGCAAATGCTAGCTAATTAGTGAGACTAATAACTCAAACTGGTTTAAGATTCTTGGATATATTTTACTAAATGAAGCACACAATTTAACTCTATAGTTTTCCTATTGTCGTATAGAATTTTTTTTTTTTAATTATTATCTCTTAAAACGACTAACTACTTAAATTGTTTTTTTTATTTTTTATTTTAACGGTTTATACTATAATGTCTATGGTGAAAAAGTCTAATGTAAATAAATTATGAACTAATTATTTTTATAATCATTGCAATTAATTTAATTTAATATATCATGAAAATCAATCACTATCTTTTGTTATTCGTTCTCACCAACAATCTAAACCTTTCTCGTGATATTATTTTGTATCCATAAATTGAAATTTAGATTTCACATATACATATTTAACTAGGCATTTGGGAATTTATTTTATTACTTTTTAATCAAATTATACAAAAATGTAAATTCAATTTAATATAATCGACAAATGGGAATGAAATATTATGATGGCCCAAATCGCACTTTATGAAAACGCTGAAAACGGGCAATCCAATAGGAGCTGGCCCCTGAGAATCCTTTTCAACCTGACATTTACAGCATAGGGGCACCAAGTCTTAATTTGATGCAAATTCATGTCGTATTTATGTTAACGAGTTTTCACGTTTATACTCCAAAACATTATCTTATTATTTGCGTTGACTCTAGCTGTAACATTTGAACTGTTATCGTTCAATTCTAACTCATTTATATCTATTGAGTTTATGGTGCGTTCTCGTATCGTATTATAAATTACTACTGTCCATGTTCACAGTTTTGAGTTGTCAAGTTTACATGTTGACATTTTATATTCATATTATTCGTGTCGTGTCAAAAATTACTAGCTATTTGAATACGAAATTGTTATACGCAGTAACCGTTTTACTATTCGCAGTAACATTCTCTTATGAAAAGTCTATTTTACCCTTTAGATAAAAAAAAATACCGCACAACATTTGATTTTATAGTTACGAGTATGATCCATATTACACGGTATATAAATAACCTATACATTTTTTTGAAACGGGATAAAATTTTGCGAAAATACCGCTCTTTGTGGGCGGTACCGCCCACAAAAGGGCGGTATTTTCCCAATGTTCCTGTGAATAGTGTAAAATTTTATGAAATTTTTTTTTTAATACTTAAGGGTAAAATAGATTTTTTACAGGAAAATGTTACTGCGTTTAGTAAAACGGTTACTGCGTTTAGTATGCCTCTTTGAATATAGCTAGAGTGCTTTTGGTGAGATAAGTTTTGGGATTAGCGTTATTGTCAAGCAATAGTTAATCAACTACTTCACCCGTCTCATTCTAAGAGTTATGCGTGTCTTGAGATTATTATAGTTTGTAACTGAAAACATATATCTCTAGCTCTTTTAATAAAATAGATAAAGTTATATTTATTTATGAGTTACTATATATAACTTTCATACGTGTCTCTTGTGTGGAGACCGATGGAATATTACTTTAGGTACAAATTTGACATGCTTGCCAAATTAAAGTTTTGAGTTTGATTGATTTTGATTTTTCTTACTTTTCTTTTTTTTTTTCTTTTTTTTTTTTTTCCAAAATCAAATCCTCTTATCTCAATGTGAATTAATTATGAGAATTGTGGGGTCCAGATTTTACTATACTGCGTTTCGGCACGACTTTTAATCACCCTCCATTGACCCAAATTTTTCTTCATTTAGATATTTTTAATTTAACTAAACACTTTAAATCTGAAACCTTTTGTATAAAAGTTAACCCGTCATTTTTAACGCATAACAAAAATAATCTACGTTACAAATTAAGGTCTTGTTCGTTTTCAATGTTTTTGGTTTTTAGATTAAATTTAAACATATATGGGTGTTTTATCTGTTTTATTAGAATATTTCAGTTTGAAAAATGTATTACAATTTTTTATGAGTTATAAGGTACAACACCAAAAATAAATAAATTGTTACTATTTTTTTCACCGATTTCTTTATTTCTCAGAGTGTATTAATTGTGAATCACACATGATTTTATGAGTAATACTCTTTCCTAGTTTCTCATCTAACTTTTTACGATTCAACCACGCCTATTTACATCACACTCGTTTACAAAAACATGGTTTTAAAATCACTCGAAGATTATTACTGTTGTGTGCATAAATTGAACTTCCATTGGGCCAGACCCAATGGACTAAAGCAAAGGCAAACAGTTAAGATAAAAAAAATGCCTAAGGAGCCCAGAATCTTCCTTAGGTCGGATAGACCCTTAAAACCGAACCAAGTAGTATCTCAGTCAAAGGCTTAGGTCGGATAGACTTTCAAAAACCGAGCTAACTAATACATCAACCAAAGGTTTAGGTCGGACCAGGACTCCGGTGTGCCTTGTCAGTTTCCCTCATCTATATCGTGACAATCAGCCTAACCGAGCTAAGATAGTTAGGTCGGATTAAGCTATTTCACTGACACATTAGGTAAAGATCATCATAGGATTAGATATATATTTCGAAATATATGCAGAGATTTCTCAGATGAAGAAGTCCATGAAATCTGGTCAGGACAGTACAAAACGTATACGCCACGCTAAATAGAGGGGAGCAGGTGAGCATGTCAATCATGAAGGTTCAACGGACATATCTTAGTCTGGAGGTATATAAGCTAAGTCTTCAGACTTAGTGAAGTACGCAACTTTTACCATTTAGAGCCAATTGTCAATACTATTCATCTTCTTCCTGCTTTCTAACTTGACCGTCGGAGCTTATACAGGGGGGAAAGCCCCGCTCTTCCCTTGGTTTTATTACAGTTGCCGTCGAATAGCTTTCAGTCACAATCCCCTTCATCATCCTTGCTGATCCGAGCTATCCAGCCCGGTCTCCAGTCCGGTTCTTTCCTTTGCAGTGAAGCTTTCATCATTTTGGGTTGCGCTGTTCAAAAGAGTTGATTGGGCCGTAAGAAGCACCACGAGAAGAACATTTTTGCGTCACATCACCTTTGAAAAAAAGTTTCAAATTTGCACGGCCAGCATTTGTTGTTGCTTTATGGCCACACCCTATATATAATATTGTTATTGAGGTCTCAAGAAAGTTAACACCAATCTATAATGAAAGTGATATATTTATAGCTGAAATGGATAAGACTGAATAAAAAATTGTAATAATATATATATATATTTTTAATGAATTAACTGTACCCAATAATTCATAATATTTAATTATTTTACTGTAAAAGTTTCGCCTCGCTTTATATGATAGTGAGCTGATTAAAGAAAAAAATCAACCTAATTTTTTATACACGAGTACTAGTGCTCTTGTTTTAAACCTTTTTAGGGTTTTGAAATATTTATTTTAAATTACTTTTGTGTGTGGCTGGTGAGAACTATGGGTTTAATCCAGTGATTTACTTGGCTGCAAAAGGCGATATCCCTCGCCCGCAGGGCCCACACCGCCCAGCCCCATGAGCCTCGTGTGAGGGGTAAATCAGGGTGACTCAGCGGTAACCTTGGCAGGAGGACCAGTGCCTGGTGCCCACAAGGATCCACCCCCCACATTGGGGGGATGAAAATCCCACACTGCGGCTGCCAGGGCTCGATCCTGCGTCCTTGGCTGCAATCTGCTGCCAAGTTACCAACTGAGCTAAGCCCCTGGGGGCCATCCAGTAATTTACTGTATTTACTTTAAAGGCAAGAAGATATAACCTAACCGTGAGATTTTTTCAAGGTGCAAAATGCATCGAGTGATTTCCAATCAACAATAAGAAAGGAAATGAGAATGGAAGCATCTTATATTCGGGAATCTATGAATTTTTCGTTAAAGGAATTTTAGATTAACTTTTTAAACGATATAATAGTTGAAATTATCAGATTTCTACACGTATCAAATATAAAAATTTCAATTTTAGAAATCAGATACTCATTCCTTCCATTCTCATTCTCGCAGCACCCTCAGTAATACCTATACTTTTATTATGAAAAATAATACTCTTCTGCAACACAGCTAAAGATAGATTTTTATTTTTTTTTCGTTTTCAATGGGAAGTACTGTCACACTTTAGAGTCTGTGGCCCTCATTATATGTGCCCAATTCCTTCCTTTTCTTTCTGCGCGCACAGAGACAAATTTTAGTTCTGCAATATATATATATATATTAAAAAATTTCAGCTGTTTAATTTACAAATTTTCCAAATTACTATTGTTTTTCATTTTGTTAAATGAGTTCACTTTAGAGTTGCACTTTAAAATTTATAAACAGTTATACTCTTGTAATAGAACGGAAGAATTATGAGCTTTGTGTCTGTGTGCAAAATCACCTCAGTTTTGAAGATAATGGCATAAGAAAAAAATAAATGAAAAAAGAAAAAATCAACGTGAATATTTGTGGAATCAAAGAAATAGAGAGAGGTAACGGATATTAGTGAAAAAAACTCTCACACACAAAAAAAGAAAGATTTTATAAAGATAGAATTAATATATATATATATATATATCATGCAATTTAAAAAAGGTTAATTACGCAAAATTTCCCTGTAGTTTGCGAAAGTACAGGATGACCCCTCTATAATTTAAAAAACTACGCAAAATTCTCCTATGGTTTCAAAACCCTGTAAAGTATGCGAAAATCTTAATTCATGACCAAATTGCCCTTATTCAGTCAAAGGGTCATCAACTTCATATAAGGGTAATTTGGTCACAAATTAATATTTTGGTCTACTTTACAGGAATTTTGAAACCACAAGAGAGTTTTGCGTAACTTTTTAAAGTATAAGGGAGTCATTTTGTACTTTCACAAACTACAAGGGGATTTTGAGTAATTAACCCTTAAAAAATAAAGAATAAAATAAATGTCGGAGCAAAAGAAACAAATATCAGACGGAATCCTCTGTGTCCATTCCATTCTGTGAGCCCATCTATACCATTGAGAGGGGGTCCCCCACGTAAAATATATTCATTCAGTTTTAAAACGAACTTTTTTAGTGCCTAGTAATATTTAACATCCTATATTAAGAATTTATTTTGTAATGTTATTTTTAATATTACAAAGTTAATTTTTTTTAGTGGAGAAGTCATATATTTTTTTGCAAAATGCTGTGATTTTGAGTTGTATTATTTATGGAAACTACGGGCATGTTTTTTTTGTTTCGTTTTGAAAACGGTTTTGGTTTCAACAGTAAATTTAATATATTTTAATAATATTCTATCATTTTCAATACAACTTTTTACTATTCAACATCTACTTTTTATATTTTCAATACACTTTTTACATTATAAAACTATTTTCTAAAATTTGTTTTCAAATTTAGTTTAAAACCAAAAATAAAGAACAGACCCTACATTTACTTTCTTCGAGAGTGTTGGTAATTTTATAAAATTACAAAGAAATTTCGATAGTTTTACAAACTTTGAGAGAGGTAAATGTAATTTACCCAATAAAGTAATTATTCATTGAATTTGAGAATTTGTTTCTTTTGGACCCAAAAAAAGCTCAATTGCCAATGTGCCACGTGCTGCCATATGTCACTCTCCATTATACAGTACTACTTTTAACCAAGAAAGTTAGGAAAAAACAATTCTAACGCGAGATTCGAAAATCCAAAGGCCATTTCTTTTTTCTTTGTGCCTTTCTGGTTCTGGGTTTCTTTAATTAGTTAATCCTTTCTACTGTTAACGTTGAACATCTCTCTTCATTTGGAGTCTTGGGAGAGTTGGAATTTGATCAATTTATTTACTTTTTGTGTGTAATGTGAAGTGTCACACGTTTGATGTAACGCTCCTACATCAGAGGAATTTACAGAGGTTTTGATGAACCTCCACTCTTCCTTCTTCTTTACTCATTCATAATTTGTTAACTCAAAATTGCGAACATTGATGACTGATGATGAACTTATTTTGGGTTTTTGAGTTGAAGTAGAAATCGGGTTTTTCACTGCGTATGAACTGTTTGGCTTGGGCATGCAAAATTTTCCCTCTGAAACAAAATGGGTTCTTAGTTTCCGCTACTTTTGAGGATTTGTTTTGTGGGTTTTCCCTTGCATGGTGGTGCATGTGTTCTGGGTTATGAGAAAGTTGAAATCTTGTTAACAAAAATGAATCAGGAATTTCAATTTTGCTTTTCGAGCTCCTTACTAGTTTAGTGTCTGCTCTGTTGTTTATGTTTTCTGAATTTTGACTGCAGTATTGTTGCTGCTTTGAAGGAGATGGTTGAATTCGGGAAAAGGCTGAAGGAGGCACAAATCCAAGAGTGGCAACGGTATGATATCATAGTGAATTTACTGGTTTGTGGTTGAATTTCTGAGAATGATCCATATGATATCATAATGATCCATATAGCCGACCCCTCTCAGTGGCTTATTTGTTGTTGTAGTGGTTGAATTTCTGAGAATGTTTTTATAGTTCTTTCATGTACTGTTTCAGATCAATGTTATATACTGAATATATTCTAATTACAGTTGCATATCAATGAATTTTGTATGTGTTTGATATGATTTTGTCCAGATACTATATTAACTACAAGTTGATGAAAAAGAAGGTGAACGAATATGCTAGACAAATCGAAGATTCAGACAATCATCGTGAGCAAATTATGAAGGATTTTTCCAGGATTCTTGATCATCAGGTTAGATATGAATGATCATTTGAAAAGTCTTTACCTAGACATGCTCGAGTTTGTTCACGAGCTAAAGTAATAGGTTAATAGGTTCAATGTTAGGGAAATGACTTCAATTCTGCCACAATTTCAGATTGAAAAATTTGTCTTATTTTTACTGGGGCAACAAGGTCAACTGGCAGCAAGATTATCTGCTCTTGGAGAGCAGCAGGATGGTTTGTTACAGCGAGCAGATTATTTGGAATTGTCTGAACTCCTTGACTCATACCGAGCCGTGGGGAGGGATCTTTTAAGGCTTCTGTTCTTTGTAGAAATGAATGCCATCGGTCTGCGAAAGATATTGAAAAAGTTTGATAAACGGTTTGGATCCAGTTTCACTAATTATTATGTGAAGACACGTGCAAGTCATCCTTATTCCCAACTCAGACAAGTCCTCAAGCATGTGGTAAAACTGCTCTTGCTTTATTGTTATTAACCTTTTTCTTGCATTTTGAGGATTTCTCATCAGTGTCGGTTCTTCTAAACTTCCTGTTTTGTTCATTTTGATATGGTGTAGTTTAAGACCTTATGTTGAAGATATTTGTTTGTATTGATTTAATGCAAGAATTTTAAGAAGTTTTGTGTAATTTTCTTTTGAACCAAAGGGTAACCTTACAATAGTACAACTTCCATGCAGGGCATTTCAGCTGTTGTTGGGACCATATCTCGCAATCTTACAGTTCTCCAAGGTCATCACGGGAGCTATACATCATTCTATGATCAGCCCACTGTATTTCCTGAGGTATTTCCTTAATCTTCTTGCAATTAAACCGAAATTACAAATGTAAACATATACTGTTTGATCTCCACAATAAAATCCAGATCACCTCAGGGTACTTGTTTGATTGGATTTAGCTTTAAGTGCTAATGTGAACATATACTTGAACTGCACTTTCTGAAACGGTTGTATTAATAAGTGTTCCACTGTGCTCTCGTTTGTGGTGCTAACTCATTGTTTTGATGAATATTGTGTTTACCACTATACCATGAAGGATTTCCTTAGACTTTA
Organism: Leptodermis oblonga; assembly: GCA_016801395.1. Lineage (NCBI taxonomy): Eukaryota > Viridiplantae > Streptophyta > Magnoliopsida > Gentianales > Rubiaceae > Leptodermis > Leptodermis oblonga. Next base: position 3,486,033 of record CM028755.1, read on the forward strand.
TAAGTGTATTTGTGTATTTTGCATATGCTCTAATTTAGCTACCTTGTTTTCTGCAGTCCCTCTGTATCAATTTGAAGCGAGTTTTCAGTTGATATTTTACAGTACTATCCATTCAATTTCTTTCCTGAGGTTTTAAGTACTTCGCTTACCTGCCATCACCTGCAGGACCCTGTCATTGTATCCATTAATGCAGCGGTCGACCGGCTGACAAATTCCACAGACTATCTTCATTATTTGGGAAAGCATGCCTTCATTATGCCAGATGAATCACCTAGTCCTTCAGAGGAGAATGTGATTGATGAGAGATATCATTTTACATCTCTTATTTTGAACTTGGCCAACACATTTTTGTACATGGTCAATACATACATAATTGTCCCAACAGCAGACAACTACTCTGTGAGCCTTGGAGCAGCTGCAACTGTCTGTGGGGTGGTAATTGGAGCCATGGCTGTTGCACAGGTGTTCTCTTCAGTATATTTCAGTGCATGGTCAAATAAGTCTTACATCAGACCTCTTGTATTCAGCACCATTGTTCTTCTGATTGGAAATACTTTATATGCCCTGGCTTATGATCTGAACTCTATTTACCTACTTCTACTTGGGCGCATATTCTGCGGGTAAGTAGTTATCAATCGTGCAGATGAAAAATAAATGCATATTCTAAAGATCGTTTAGTAGTCTTGCTTTTTTCTAAAATACTATTAGTCGAGTAATGATCAGTTGCTTACCATTAATGTTTTCCACTTTATTTTACAATATGTTATTTAGGTACCACACTCTACTGTTAGCTCAGAAATATATTTCTTCTTTCTTTCATAATCAGTTTGGTTTTGAATGAGGAAAAGCTTTGATATGTCTCAGAAAAGCAACATGTTATTGATGGTAAATATTTACCTTGTCAGGTTAGGTTCTGCAAGGGCCATTAACAGACGTTACATTAGTGATTGTGTCCCGCTTAAGTTGCGAATGAAGGCTTCTGCTGGATTTGTGAGTGCTAGTGCACTTGGAATGGCATGTGGTCCTGCTGTCGCTTGCTTACTTCAAACCAATTTCAAAATCTTTAATATTACATTCAATGAAGAAACTTTACCGGGATGGCTTATGGCATTTGCATGGCTTGTGTATCTATTTTGGTTATGGATATGCTTCAGGGAGCCTTTGAATGGAGATACTGGGAATCTTGAGGAACAGACAACACAGAGTGGTATGTTCAGTGGTCAGTGATATCTGATTGTTCAATTTCCTATCTTATCAACTTTCCTGGCTTCTTATAAGTGAATTTTCAAATTTTGAGGCAATTTTCTTCATATTTACAGAAAATAAAAGATACGCTACCTTGTTAATCACTATTCTGTATTCTGTTTGATGAACTGCTGAAGTAGTTAGTGTCCCAGGATTGTACTTTCGGTATACCATTTCTGTAAGGAATAGTTTCATATGAACTAAACAGATTATTGTGTCTCTCTGTTGACAGATAGTGTTGGACTAGAAATTGATTATACTCAACCATTGATTTCAAGCTCGAGAGATGAACAAGAAGATGATGATGAAGATCAAGAATTTGACTTTTCAGAAAAAGCTGGTTCTGCAAGTGACAAACCTGTCACTTCACTTGTCTCTGCATACAAATTGCTAACACCATCTGTAAAGGTTTGTTTTCTCACCTTAAATTCCTTTTCATGGCACACTAGGCTTCACTATCTTCTCTAAATGCAAGGTTGAGTTGTAGGTACTTGATAAAATAAGATATTTTCTTCTTAATAATGTATTCATCGTCAACTGCACAGGTCCAACTATTCATATACTTCATGCTTAAATATGCGATGGAGATTTTACTTGCCGAATCAAGCGTCATCACATCCCACTACTTCATTTGGACTTCTAGAAATGTGGCAATTTTCTTGGCATGTCTGGGATTAACAGTTCTTCCAGTCAACATTTTTGTTGGGAGCTACCTCAGCAATATGTTTGAAGAAAGGTATGTGCAGGAATGTTAAAGATAACATTATACGTTATAGTTGCACTTTTCTTTTATCCGATGATCATCTGCCAAGCTGAGCACACCAAGCATAGTTATGCAAAAATTGATGCAGGGATGGAAGTAAGACTAAATGTTGGAAAGAAAGACACGAAGTTCTTGGTTCGATATGCTAACCTAGATATCTCAACATATTCGTGGTATAAGACATTGTGTTCATGATTCTTAACTTAGATTTCTTACTGTACCATAGAACATATCAACGTAAACCATGCACATTCTTGAACAGAAATTCGATTAACATGAAATGTGTGTCTAATTCAGCCAATTATAATGACATCATTGTCATTCATTTTTCATTGTCAAATCCAGTATCCTGGTTGTTAATTCTGACTGAGCTACAGGCAAGTTTTGCTAGCATCAGAAGTTATGGTATGTTTAGGCATACTATTCAGCTTCAATGTGATGAATCCATACTCGATGCCTCAATACGTCTGCTCAGCTCTAGTCACATTCGTATCAGCTGAAGTTCTTGAAGGTAAACACTCCTTTCTTTCACCACAAATCTTCAAGAATTTTACAGCACACTCTAAAAAAGCTCTTCCAGCTATGATTAGTCTTGGTTAAAAGTCAAGTTCATTTGGACAACTTCAACTGTGGCAATAATGCACATTTAGAATTTCACTAAAGCTAAAGGTCCAAGTTCATGCATATGCAGGTGTTAATCTGTCACTGCTATCTCGAGTAATGTCATCGCGTCTTTCAAAGGGGACCTATAACGGTGGCCTTCTATCGACAGAAGCCGGAACGCTAGCCCGAGTGGTGGCGGATGGCACCATAACCCTGGCGGGATACTGGGGAATCAGTAGGCTCTTGAATGTCACCTTACTTCCTTCGCTGGCAATTTGTGTTTGCTCCATCATAGCAACCTGCTTTACATATAATTCTCTTTACTGAGTCTCCACTGTTTTCCTCTTACCACTTTATGTACATAATGTCATGTAACCACTGTACATTGTGTAAGTCAATCAATGCATGCCTAAAGTACTTTTTCAGGCTGTTCATGGTTTTTTTCTAGATGGATACTTTAGAGCATTGTACAAGTGCTAAAGGAAGAGGGGTAAGAGAGAGAGTAAAGAATCCTCTCAGCTGAGAGTTCTCAGCTGAGATCTTCTGTATCGGGTGACACAATGTGTTCTCTCACATCTGTAAGGGGTAAAAGTTTAATTTCACCTCATAAATGTGAGAGGATATATTGTACCACTTGATACTACTGAGAATCTTGAATCCGTTGCTCTTATCTCAATTAGCAATGTAGCATTGGGCAAATTAATTTTCTAGTTTTAATTTTAAATGTAGGGACTAAATTGAATATTTTAAGAAAAGAGATACCAGATCAAGTTGAGATTTCAAATTTAGGGATCAATGGTGCAATTTACTTCAGAAACACATTCAAAGCAAGTTCATTGACGTTTCCACAATTACAGCAAACTTGCTGCCGTCTTTGTTATTTATTGAAAACCAAAATCGCTTCGGTTTCTAACTAAAGTCGTGTTCTATGTGAAGTCGTATAAACTTTCAATCCTTCCAAGAAAGGAAAAGCGTTAGAACTCGTGCTCCGAATCCGACGAGCGGTGGCCATCTTCCTCCTTTAGCAATTTCTCCACTCTTTTATCACGTTAGATTGTTCTTTTTCCATTTATAATACCTGGGTTTTCCATAAATCTCAAGAAAAGAATAAAGAGTAGAAGAATAAGGAAGAAGACGAAAAAAAGTGTATCAGTAGAATTGGTTCAGTTTGATTCAATTATTTTTCTGATGGATTCAAATCAAGAAATTCCAGAAGGAACTGTGCAGAACATCTTAGAACAAGATACTCTGAAGTGGGTTTTTGTGGGAGGCAAAGGAGGAGTGGGGAAGACCACTTGTAGCTCCATCTTGTCAATTCTTCTCGCATCGGTTCGAGCCTCCGTGTTAATAATTTCCACTGATCCTGCCCACAATCTCAGCGATGCCTTTCAGCAGAAGTTTACGAAGAATCCAACTCTTGTCAGAGGTTTCACCAATTTGTACGCTATGGTATGTAGAATCTGATTTTTTTTTTTTTTTTTTATCTGGGCTTCGAGTTTTTTGTTCGTTTTATGAATTTGGGTTTGTGTTAGTGTGCTTTGTTCTGGTGATTCAAGATTGTTACTTTTGATTTTTGTTTGCCCCTTTGTGCTTTTTTTTTTTTTTCGAGATTTAATGTTGTTCTGCACTTTGATTAGACTCAAATCGAAGATGTAAAAACTGTCTGTTTGTTAATTGAGGCCTTTCACGACTTTGGGGATTTTTATTCCTAATTTATCTCTGCTATGTGAAGATATCCTTATTGACTTTTATGATCATAATTAGTTTGAAATACCGTTTTCTGTTAGTTCTGTTGCTTTATTCCTTGAATCACATAAACAGTTCTTAGGATTCGAGAGTTTGTTTGGACAGGATGTCTGTAAATTTTGTTAGTCTGAATACTTGGAGGTATTTGTAGGGAGGTCTATAATACAAATACTCCCAGAGAATTTTTTTTTAGCTTTTTTACGGCCTTGTGTTTTGTTGCTTGCCTCTAGTTTATCATTGTTGTGTCTGGAGGTGCATCTTCAATATTTGACTGCTAGTCTTCTATCCGTAGAGATAACATATGAGATATTCTTCTGTAGGAAGTTGATCCAAATGTGGAGGAAGAATCAACTGGTTCGGACGGAATGGATGGTTTTTTGTCTGATTTAGCGAATGCTATTCCTGGAATTGATGAGGCTATGAGCTTTGCGGAGATGCTAAAGTATGCCTAGTCTTATGATATTGCCACAAAATATGAGCAACTTGAGTTCTTTAATGTTTAAGTGGCTGCTGCACATAAAATTTTCAAGGTCACGTTGCACTAGTGATTCACTTAAGTGTAAAACATTCCTGTATCTTGATAGGCAAAAAGGAAGGGGGGGGGGGGGGGAATAGGTACTGGTTATATCTTCAAAGGACTGACTCTCATTTTCTCGTGATCATTCCTTTTATCACCAATAGACGTGGGCAATAGAAGCTTTGAATTTGCTTCCTGGATTCCTAGTGATTCTCTTTTATTATTAAGAGCCTGTATGATATCACCTTTCAAAGCGCATTTTGCATATCATCATAATTTTTCATATCAGTCTATGCATTGGCAATTTTAACTTAAATCAAATTATGTTACAAATGCTTCTTAAATAAAAAACATAACTGGGTAAATATTTTCTTCCTGCTTTTCAAATTGAGCAATTACTTATAAAGTTGATGGGTGGACCTATCCAGTTTTTGAGTTAATGCTCAATAACTTATCATGCATTAACTCTTTGCATTGTTAGATTTTTGTCATTCATTCTTGTTTCAATGTATAAAACATATCTTGCCCAATTTCTTTGTCAGGTTAGTGCAAACAATGGACTATTCTGTCATAGTATTTGATACAGCTCCAACTGGACATACCCTCCGGCTATTACAATTTCCGTCAACATTGGAGAAGGGATTAGCCAAGATGATGTCTTTGAAAAGTAAATTTGGTGGCTTAATAAACCAGGTACATATGTGACTTTCTCTGAATGGTAAAAATTACTAAAACTAAATAAATAAATATGAAATTATATTGTGAGTGTAGACTCTGTAGTTCCTGAATACTCTTACAAAACCAGTTATAAGCATTCTGCTTCAGAATCAGTCAAGCTGATGCGACCACTAACCCCCAGCTTGATGCATTTGTAGCTAACCGGTTATTTGAATACTTGAAGTCTGGCTCAATTCACTTTCTTTTGTAGCTTCTTTCCTCCTTTTTTATCTAATAAGAACCGTCCAATTTCTCTGTAAAGAGGCTCCCTTCTTAATCTTTCTTTCCCCCAATTTTTCTCATGATACCACTTGCAATACTCTTGTTGGTTGTTGCACTGGAAAGGGTGATGTTTTGCAGAGTATGTCCGGACGAATCTCATGATATTTCATTCTCAAACTCTTAAATGAGTGTGATTTGGAAGAGAGATGAGAATTTAGTTTATTCCTGTATTTATGTGAAGATAATGTGTAGGATGGCTAAGTCTCTAATGGAATTTTTGACTATTCATTATAAGCTCGTGTTCTAACAATTAGCTGTACCGTTTGGGAATATGGGAGGTTCCCAACAAAAAGGTGTTTGCACTGGGTTAAGCATGTATTGGTCTAAGAAATTCCATGTAGTAATGAGTTCTGCCTACCTACATTTAATGAGGATTCTGAATTAGCATGTAATCTGGAACAAGGGCAAATTGTTTATGCAGATTAAGAGAGTGTTTTTTCTATCGAACTCATGTTTTGCACATTGCTGTGCTTTTCTTTTCTTTTTTTTTTTTTTCCGTCTGGCTTAATTTGTTGATTCTGTAAGTGAGTAGTATTTGCAACCAACTGTCGCAGATGACACGTATGTTTGGTCTCGGTGAAGAATTTGCTGAGGATGCCATCCTGGGAAGGTTGGAAGGCATGAAAGATGTGATTGAACAAGTGAACAAGCAGTTTAAAGATCCAGTAAGATTCAACTCTCTCTAGCTCATTTGTTAGGACCATTATTCTTTTTCCATTTGCCATAATAGTGTAGCAATTTGTGTTTCTTATAAGTTTCTTATAAGGGCATCGCATTTCAGATACTTCACCATTAGAGTCAATTTTTTATTGTGTAAGGTAGAATTGCGCAGTGAAAGACAGGGGACTGTGGGGAGTGTAAGGGAAAGAAAAGCTATTGAGAGTAATCTTTTTCTGCTTGTGCTTGCCCATGCATGCAGCCAGTGGCAGCAAAGTTCTGCTTCGTGCAGTTTCTTTTGGTCAAACCTTTAATGACTCTTCCTTTTTCTTGCAGGACTTAACTACATTTGTTTGTGTTTGCATCCCTGAATTTCTCTCTCTGTATGAAACTGAACGATTGGTTCAGGAACTCACCAAATTCGAGATCGATGCACATAATATTATTATTAACCAAGTACTGTTTGACGAAGAAGGTATTTTTCCCTAATTTTCCTAAGCTGCTTTGTTCCTGACCTAATTGCTCAGTTGATTCTGGAAACTAAGACATCAAACGTCTTTTTGTTTTAGCTGTTGAATCCAAGTTACTAAAAGCTAGAATGAGGATGCAGCAAAAATATCTGGATCAATTCTACATGCTATATGATGATTTTAACATCACCAAGTTGCCTTTGCTACCACAAGAGGTTTGGATATTATCTTTTTTTCTCCCCACTTTTCAAATCGGAACAAACTGGCCAATAAGTATTTTTATGTTTATGTGTCATAGTTAACTTATCTGTTTCAAAGAAACCACTTTCTTTTAGCCCAAGTGTTTCTGTATCTCTCCTATGCATAATGATACTGACTTGTGTTAAAGAATAGCTAGCTGATTTCTTCCCGGAATATATTTTAGCTTTCAGGCTTCGGCCAGTTAATCTATTTGAGACTGCATAGGATTTGCTCGTTTGCCATACCGGATACTTGATTCCAGCAGTCACAATCTCAACTGGAGATTGTATTATCATCTGCCTTGTTCTTGACTGAATTAACACACGAGGTTTTGTAGGTTTGTGGGGTTGAGGCCTTGAAAGCATTTTCGCACAATTTTGTGACGCCATATCAACCTGCCCTTGTTAAGGGTACTGTAGAAGAATTACAGGAGAGGATATCATTACTGAATGAACAGTTGAAAGAAGCTGAAGCAGAGTTGGAAAAAGCCAGAAAGGGGAAACAGAAAGTTTGATTTGTGAGATGCAGGAACCAGGAAAGGTGCGTGTTTGCCCGGCTAGCTGTTCGGTTGCATCATCTACGCCGGCTCACTGTAGAATATCGCGCTCTTTGGGGGTGATCAGACGACGCGGGATTTGTTTGGTTGTCGTTTTTCTAATTTTTTTTCTTCCAGATTATTATTTACTGAAGAGGTTTCTTAATCTGTAACATTTTCAGGCAAACAATAAATGTAGCTGTTTTATCATAAGTTTATCTGTAACATTTTAGGCAAAACAGTGTAAAATGTAAATGAGATTCGATCAACCTGCACATTGAACCTTTTTATAATTTTAGTATTTACTATTTCCTAAGGGTGGCATTTGAAATCTCATGTTGCTGGAATGGTTAATTCAGTTGCTGTTTTAAGTGTTTCTTGAACTGCAAAGGATTTAGTGTGCAAGAAATATGATATTCTCCCCTCTCCTTTTGTGACCGAGGATTAGAGTAGTGCTAACTGCTAGGCTGCTAAGCTAAAAAGAAAACATTAACTAATCGCCGACTCGCCGTGTGGTTGTTGGGATGCGAGTCTCGTTAATCGGGATTTGTGAGAAATTATTTCATGCGTCTTTATATAAAATAGACTTCCATGTAATTCATATCAAATATGTTAATAACAACATAAAGTTGAGATGGCCGAGTTGGTCTAAGGCGCCAGATTAAGGTTCTGGTCCGAAAGGGCGTGGGTTCAAATCCCACTCTCAACATATAATTTTTGAAAATTTTCCCTTTATTTTATGGGCCTCAATTCATAAGCTTTTGGGCTTCACCCTCAACACAACCTAAGTTTTAAATCTTTTTTCAGTTTTTTGGGCCTCAATCTCAACACTTTTCCTTTTAGTTTTTGGGCCTCAGAATTTGTAATTTTGGTATGGAGGTTTTTCACTTTTAAAATTTTTTTAAAAAAAACCATTTCTTTGCTTTCAAAGAAGTGGATATTAATCCCTTACAGGCAAGACCTTTTGCAAAATTTTTTTTTTTACCTTCTGCAAATTAATCTAACTAAAGTTAAACAAAAGAAGACTTTCCACTGTTGCATCAACGACAAACTAAACTTTGTAGTTTCTACAACAATGGTTGAATAGTATATCTCGCCATCGTGCTCAATCCGTTATTCATGACTTAACAAATAAAAATAAACATGAAATTCTCCAAGGGCCTCCATGTTATTGACTTTGTATGGAAAAATGGAATGAAACAATCAGTCTTAAATGTCGAAGATGAAGAAAACTCGAAGATTCAATTAACCAAGTAAATTACCAAATCAGTGCTCTCACAAATGCATCAGCAATAATATAAATTTATAATACAGCTGATCTCCCTGTAATATTATACTCCCTTCGTTTTATAAGAAGAGTTCGGTTTCAAGTACTCAAAAAAGTATTAAAAACGGACTCTTCTAATGGAACAGATGGAGTATTATCTACCAAGATCCCTATTCCATAGCTGAGGAACAATCTCAGATCCTTTATCTGGTTAAATAAGTTGTCCTTGATGAGAGCCCTAACCGAAACCTAACGATTATTTGCTACACATTTGCAAATGGAATTCAACCACAATCCATTCTCACTGCAGCACGGCACAACCATCCGAGTATCACTATCCACCGTGCAAAGTGGAAATGAAAACCACGACATCTTTATCATCTAGAGTTGTATCAAGCTGACCACTTAACTCCCAATCACAGTCATTAACAAGGACTAGAACTCCAGGTCTCCTGTAAAAGAAAAGAATGTCATGCCGCATCCATCCTCTTATTTAAATTTGTCAATGCCAACACAGCAAGGGATGTTCAAGGAAACATCAATATGGCATTCTTGATCAGTGTACATCCATAAACAGAGAAAAGGGCTCCACAGTAATCTAAACGGAGCAACTATGCCTATGTGTGATAAATTCCAACCAAAAGCTATGGTTTTCGAAATCTTTATGCTGTCGACTAGCCTACCGACCCAAAAATAGAAAAATAAAACTGAGTGAAAAGACAGTTGAGCTACTCACACAGAATCTCCCTTCATGAACATTTCAGGCCTCTCCTTGATCAAATTGGAGCGAACCCAAGTAAGCAAGTTTTTCATGGTTAACTAGAGAGAGAAAAAAAATCGAACAATTATTGCATGTATATTCAACAATTGTGTATTAAAATTTTGGCCAATAGCTTCTTTTAAGCATCAAGCAACAAGAAAGAAGCTTACCTTCTGCTCACCAGTCTGTGGTTCAACATCGACATGGTGGACTTTCACAGAATCACAAAGAAGTTCCAGTCCACCACTGCAAAACAAAATAAAAATCCATAAGCATTTTGAAGCTCATTAACAAAGTGACAACTTTCATCAACCCCGTTGAGCTACATGTATTTCTCTTTTGCTTGTCTATCCTATCGTGCCTCTCCTAGGGGTTCGATATTCACTGCTAGGTAAGGGGGAATGTTTGCAGAATAAGAAAAGCACTGTAAGAGCCAGTTACTCAATATGAAACTGAAGGACCTCGATGGAATGGCCAAAGAAAAGCATACTCCACCCCCACCCCCAAAAGGAAAATCCAGAATGAAATAAACATCTGTCTTGTTAAATTGTATAAGTAGGGAGTTTGTTTCCTTCATACTAGGAAACTTAATCCTCTACATAACAATGAATAAAGCCGGTCGAAGCATCAATATGCTTTCGGCCTTCCAATACCATATAACACTGAAGAAGGAACAAATTGAATAACATGGCTAAAAGACTCAACTGTATTCTAACAGTGTGAATTTCAACAAAAGCAATAAAATCAATACGTTAAAACTAGCATTCAGAGCAAATAAAATCAATAGAACTTGCAGGGAATCAAGAGTCGAGTCCTTACCCAAATTCAAGGGTCAGTTTCATCTTTAACCAGATTCAACACAAACCTGCAAAAAACAATACCAACACCCTGAAGAGAATTAATAAAAATTTAAACTTTCTACAGATACAAAGATTCAAATTCCCATCACACATTGCGCCCCAATCACAATTATTTCAGTAGTAATCCAAAAAAAAAAAAAAAAAAAGGTTAAATAATTTGAAACGAACAACAGAACCCACAAGCCGATCCTCATCAAAATTGGAACCCCGCAAAAACACAAAAACGAAAAAAAAAAAACTTGTCTTTCAGTTTGTAAACAAAACTACTTGCTAAGATCCATGGTGAAGAAAAACAAAAGAAATACAAAAATAATGTTTTACCAAGCAATAATAAGCTTCCAGAGCTGAAGAATCCGGCGGCCGAGCTAGACGTTTGATCAAAATGTGCAGTTCGGACCTGGCAAAACCTCGAGCTAGCTTTACTGAAAGCGGCAGGGTTTTATTCCCCATGAATTCGGATGGCCAAAATATAATAATAGAAAAAAGAAAAAAGAAAAAATACATTTTCACTAAAGAGCCCTTCAAATGTTCTATTTTCACCCTAGCCCTTTTATTTATTGAGTTGTATGAATTGACCTCTTCAATGTTGAATCTGGAAATTGACTTTGAATTAACAAAAGGAAATATTCATAAATAAGAATAATATATTTGTATTTTTTTTTATCCCAAATTTCCTACTAAATTTTTTTTTTTAATACAAATTTTGATCCCCTTATTTGTCACATGATTTACAAAATTGTGTAAATTGAAAAGGCAATTATAATTACTTATTTGAAATGTTATATTTTAAAACTTATTAAAAGTTACAAATTATAGAATTTAATTTTTTTAACAAAATAGAAAATAGGGAGAGTACAATATATATATATTTAGATTAGGAAAAAATGCAAAAGTGGTCCACAATCTTTACCCCTGTTGCAAATGTAGTCCACAATCTTTAGTAAGTAGCAAATGTAGTCCACAATGTATCCATTTTGTTGCAATTTTAGTCCAAAAACGGAAAATTGACCTTGACTAACGGTCAACGGGTTTGACCGTCAGTCAAACCCGGGTTTGACCATCTAAAACCACCCCACCCCTTCCTTCCAAACCATTTCTCCACATCAGCACCACAATTCGCCACGTCACCCGCGCCACGTCACCTTCTGCTGAAAATGAAAGGAGAGGCTAAAAACTTCAAAATTTGCTCCTTTCGAACCTGTGACCTTCCCTCTACGCGCGCGAGAGACAACCACTAAGCTGCAGTCGTTTGTTTGTCTTTAGTTGCTGTTCCATTTAGTCATATAGAATCACACTTTTCTTTCATACTTTATACACAAGGCCGTATTAAGACTTTCAAATTCCTTTCCATACCGTCAAATTAATTAACTTATTTAATTAAAATTACTATTCTAACCTTATTAAATAATGTCAAACATATAATTACCTCTAATATATATTTTTAACTCTTTCAAAAATCTCATACAAATTAATTCAACATCAACTATAATATATTTTTAACTCTTCCCCTTCCATTTTTGGGATATTCATATTTGGAAAGATATTTTCACCAGTGTCTGTAAGGTAAATCAAAGCAGCGTTGCCTTGGTGAAATATCTTTCCAAATATGAATCTCCCAAAAATGGAAGGGGAAGAGTTAAAAATATATTATAGTTGATGTTGAATGAATTCGTATGAGATTTTTGAAAGAGTTAAAAATATATATTAGAGGTAATTATATGTTTGACATTATTTAATAAGGTTAGAATAGTAATTTTAATTAAATAAGTTAATTAATTTGACGGCATGGAAAGGAATTTGAAAGTCTTAATACGGTCTTGTGTATAAAGTATGAAAGAAAAGTGTGATTCTATATGACTAAATGGAACAAAAACTAAAGACAAACAAACGACTGCAGCTTAGTGGTTGTCTCTCGCGCGCGCAGAGGGAAGGTCACAGGTTCGAAACCCCACTGGAGCAAATTTTGAAGTTTTTAGCCTCTCCTTTCATTTTCAGCAGAAGGTGACGTGGCGCGGGTGACGTGGCGAATTGTGGTGCTGATGTGGAGAAATGGTTTGGAAGGAAGGGGTGGGTGGTTTTAGATGGTCAAACCCGGTTTGACTGACGGTCAAACCCGTTGACCGTTAGTCAAGGTCAATTTTCCGTTTTTGGACTAAAATTGCAACAAAATGGATACATTGTGGACTACATTTGCTACTTACTAAAGATTGTGGACTACATTTGCAATAGGGGTAAAGATTGTGGACCACTTTTGCATTTTTTCCATTTAGACTATGAATAAAATTCTTGACATATTATGCATATGAATGTAAATGAAAGTGATGAGTTCTGCATTTTTATTTTATAGGATTGCACATATAATTAATTAATTATAAAGGAATTGAAAGATTATGTGTGAATTATTATATTATGTAAGAGAAGATTGATGTAGTTTGCTTTTGTTCTTTTTTTTTCATAAAGTGATTTTTTTTAGTCACAAAATTGTTATGGATATAATTTTATTTAGCTTTCCACATTTTTATAATTCCGCGTCCTGGCGTTTTTGTGCAATAAACCCCTCCAGCCGAAGACTTTATATGTTTAATGTTAACTCTTTACATATTAAAAACTAAACTAAAGAAGAAACACTCAAACTCATAGTTTAAAACTTTAAATCATAGTTCACAACATTGAAATATGACGTGAAATTACTTTGATATAAGATCGGATAATATTTGAACCGTTTAGTAAATTTTGTAGGATTATATAGAATCAAAACTAGGAATTGTTTGGTACTTTGAGATTTCAGAATTATACTAATATCTTACTATCCAAATCGAGATTTCGCAAACTATGGTCTAAATACCATATATTCCAAAACAATGAGGCCATTTTCGAATAAACCAATTTATATGGGACCTGGAAGAAGATTCTGATTGAACGGAGATTATTATCAGATCGCTGTTTTCAGTTGTTACCTTCTCCTTTCTGGTAATCGATTCAACACTGAATCAATACGCCTGACATCACCTTGTTTGTTTGGAATCACCTCGTTAAAACGCGAGCCTTGATATTAGATTCTGCCCTCCCCCTTGATTATCCCAGGGAATAAATTGCCGCTCTAGTGGAACAAAAACTCCAAATTTACCGCCTCCTTTTCAGGAAATATCCTAAATTTTGCCAATCGTGTGTCAATCTTGGAGCCCAATAAGCCAAAATTGTTCTTTATTTGGTTGTTTTTTCACATGGGTTGCGTTCAAAAGCTCCATAGATTTAGCCTCAGTTGACCTTTTGGTGTTGACAAGCAGAAGGGTTTTGGTGTAGGACTGGAAAGTTTTGGACTTTTCGGGTTTATCCCATCCCATGGAAGTTTACAAGAGATGGGTGAGGAGAAACAGAGACTATGTGCATTCGATGGAGTCCCTGGCCAATGTAAGCCTTCTTTACTGCTTGTTTTATTGCTTTTTCTTGATTAGTTTCTCTGCTACTCTATATGTAGGATGAAGTTGCTGAGCTTCTGAGCTAAATAATTACTCTTTCCTGCTTATTTTTGTAGTTTCCTTAGGTAGATTGAGCTTCTCTTTCATTTGGGAACTTCTTGATGCCATTGGAGCAAAAGCTCCCCTTTGAATGTAAATGAACATGGACATAAGTAGTTAAGGCCTGTTGGTTTTGATGAGTTGAAAACGTTCAAAACTCATTTTTGGAAATAATTTTAAATGTGTAAAGTTGATTGGAAATATAAAAAAGGTGTTTTTGAAAGGTAAAAAGGTTTATTGAGAATGATAAAGAAACTAGTATAATATTCAAAACTTCAAATACATGGTAACGAACCAGGCCTAATATGTCTTTCCACCTTTTTTTGGCATTGTAGTATAGTGCTTTCAGTTGTGGAAACAATTTGTGAAAAGTTAGGATAATTGTTGTTGCATAGGATTCTTGTCATCATGTGGGTTTAGCATCACTGCCGCTCAAGAATTTAGTATGCATTTGGATAAATGCACTGTGGTATCGGGGGAAATTTCTAATATATGAGGGGAATCCCCGTTAATTGGTTCATAAAGTGATGTAAAACTGTGAATGGTTGGGATTAGCCACACCTATTCATGGTCTTCTTTTATGACTGAGCAAAGGTATTATCTTTGTAATTCATTTTTCTCATGTTCGAGTTGGGATATTGTAATCAAGTTGCTCTCTTGTGCATTCCGATGAATATAGAAGTGGACTGCACTGATCTTTTCACCATTGATGTATTCATTTTGTTGTGCAAATTGTATATCCAGGGTTTGACTTGGCTTCTTCCAGAGCGTTTTTCAGACTCAGAAATTGGGCCAGAAGCAGGTTTTGTGATACTTTGGTAACATTGGCTTCTTATTTCTCAAAAATGCTATAGTTGTTTATGTTGTTTCAAAATAGTTATGGAGATAAACATGGGATTGATAGTATTTTGATGTAGTTTCTTCTGTATATTTAGTTGAAAAGCTTGTAAAATCCAGTGGATCATATCATCTCTATATAAGTTGTTTTTAACTCCTATTCGTCCATACATCCAACCTTTGTTTATTCTGGGTGGGCACTCGTGTATGTATGTAATCTTTGGATGCTATCTTATGATTATTAGTAAAGTTATATCTTGGCTCAAGATGTCCTGTATCTTTGTGCAGTGACATCATTCTTTGGCATAATCACCACTATAAATGAGCACATCATTGAGTCGACTACAACCCAAAGAGTCCCTGACCAGGCAGAGCCTTCTTCCTTTGCGTACTCGTTGTGTATAACTTTGCTTAAGGACTTAGAGACGTTAGTGGAAGTTGCAGCACAACAGTTCTTTGGTGATGACAGAAAATGGAATTTTATCGCCGCCACAGAGGCCACAAAGTAAGCAGACTGCATCAGTAGAATGTATTTTCCGTAACATCCGTAATTGGTCCACCGTGTTATAATCTTCATAATTATGCTTAATGCTTGTCATATTTCAGGGTGTTAATTAGGCTAGCTATGTTTCGGAACAGTGGATACAAAATGCTTTTGCATGGTGGCGAGACTGTGAACACTGAGAAGGAATCAAATACTAACATTCAGAGACCTGAGCATTTGGGCAAACCTGGAAACCCAAGTATGCCTGGTAATTCAAATAATTATAATGATCATATGCCATGGAATCTTGAGGGAAGGGCACTGTCTGCCTTGAATAGGTTTGGTGAAAATGCCAGGATGGTCTCCGAGCCAACTTGGTTGAAAAGGGTTCAACACCATCAAGCAATGATCGAGCCACCAAGTAATAATCAATTCCTTGCTCAGCTGTAAAAGTTCTTTATTACATGTGTGGTCAATTTGATAACTCGATGCTTTATGTTATTCAGCAGTGGTGGTTGAGAAACCTAGCCTTTCCACGATCTTGTCTGAGAAAGGTATTCCTGGAGGTTTGTTTGTGATGGGTGAAGTGATGTTTATCATAAGGCCTCTGATATATGTACTCTTAATAAGAAAGTGTGGTACTCGTTCTTGGTTTCCTTGGTTTACTTCACTGGCGGTGGATCTCACCGGGAATGCTCTTCTTTCATATGTTGCAATGCTGCGGAATAGGGCGAAAGTTCCCCTGTTCTATCTTTCCAACCATGAAAGGGATGAGGTCAGTTAATTTTTATAGTCAATTTCTGCTACACCTTTGACAAAATTATCTGAAAGACACTGTTCTTGAACCCTGCTTCCTGGATATGTTTTCCGTGAGCTGCATATGTTCCAAATTTCCAATTCATCTCGTAGAAGTTAAAACCACTCAAACCATCTTTTATTTGTGGGGTTTGGGATGTAGGAATAGGTGTTCCCAGATGTTGGGTGTGTTTAGATCTTGAATGATTAGCTGCAGCTTTTGCCGTTGCCTTTTATTTTGCTGACGTGGTTTGATATGAATGGTTGGTTATTCCTCAGCTTAAAAGGCGAAAGCTATTGTGGGCACTTTACATTATGAGAGATCCATTCTTCGCCAAGTACACACGGTAATTTGTGCTTCAATAATGTCTGTTTTATGTTATTACTCATTTACCTGCGAAAAGAGAGCGAGTGTGTTGATGGAGGGATGACAACTTAAAGAAACTAGAAAACTAATTCTTGGTAACTAACTTCAGGAGAAGACTCGAGCGGACTCAAAAGCTACTAGAACCAGTACCTGTTGTTGGTTTTCTTGCAGGTTTGCTTCTTTCATCTTCGTAAATTTGGAACTTTTTTTTAGGCAATGTACTACCTCCTTTGCCTATTCCTACCATATTAAAACATGTTTGTCTACTGCAGAAAAACTTATAGAACTTCTCGCGGGAGCGCAGACACGCTACACCTACATGTCAGGTTCGTGATCTGGAACTGGAGCTGGAACTTCTATTTACGGCAAATCCCTTAGTTGGGGAGGCTACATCTTTTGTGTTTTCACAACGTGAAAGTGCTATCAGCTGTGTAATTAATGTCAGAAAGGTGCACCCTTGGTTAGGCAAACACGCATACAATGTTTTAAAACACCCAGACTGTGTAGTAAAAGGTCGTTCAGAAATAAGATGAGAGGATGAAGAAAAGCATCCGTGGCTCGTCTCCTTCTGAACGACGTCGTGTTTGGTTCTTTCGGTACCCTCAAACGTTAGCGACTGTGGTGTGAACTCGGAAGCTTTCCAACATTTTGATTCATTTCTTTTGGTCCGTTTTCTTCAAACTTGCCAAATGGATAGTTATCAGGATAGACAAAGAAACACTCTGTGTAACATTGTGTTTTATAGTACAGTTGTGTACTTATATACAATAGGGGGTCTATGGGAGGGGAGGGTATACTTCGGTTAATGATCGATTCATCAATTCTCGAACATGATATGCATCTCATTTTCATTCATTTCTTCCGTGCGTCAAATGCATCTGTAGCGATATGAATGTTATCATAGAGATGAAATGTTACTCTCACTACGGTTTTACATCGGATTATTATTTTTTTGTCCTTTTTGCGTTTTTTCTCCTATTCTCTTCTCTATCACAAGAATTATAATGATACTCTAGAGGTTAGTTAGTATCGTATGATGGTTTCCTGCTGCATGTCGCGGGTTCAAAATTCACCGGGTATAAAATTTGTAATAGGGGCCCCAAATTCTTAAATTTTTTTATATTCAGGGATTTTGTCGTATTCATCTATTACATTCCTCTCATGCAATGTTTCTGCGCTCTAAATAGGCAGAAGAATTGACAAATGTAAAAATCGACCTCCGACCTTTGGATGGTTACTATGCGGCACAACCGATGAAACACTATCTCAAATGCCCAATCCTATATTGCTAATAATCAAACCTATTATCATATCAGCCGAAAATTATGAAGTAAACACCACCGTAAATTCTTTTTAAGTGCTCTAGCGGTCCCCCACCAAAACAAATGGAGGTGGTCGCAAAGTTCACCAAATTTCAATATTATTAAAATGGTGTTCATAGCATCTGAGAAATACTTCAACAGTTAACTCTAATATACTTATTTTTATCAATAAACAATATATTAGAATCGAAAATTGATGCATGTAGACCTTCTTTACTACAAGTGTGGTACTTCTAACCCTAAAATTGATACGCGCAATAAAAGAGATACTTATTATTTTAACATACTCGTAATACATAAACAGCTAAAAGTGATACATCACATGCTAAACACAATATTCGATACATCATAAATTAAACTTATAGCTACGATACATCAACAGCTCACGATACATTATACACTAAAAATTAATATGCGTATTTTTATAATATATATATATATATATGTAGACTTGTAGTAGTAGTAGTGGGGCCTAGCAGACGGGCTAGGCAGGCTTTTTGTAATTGTAGGTCCCACATTGAAATGGGAGGGTCCCCGTTCTTCTATCTGTCGTTCTGGAGCCGAACTTCGGGTCCGGTTGGACCACGTCTTTAAAAGCAAGTTGGCAAATGTGTCGGCTCAGAAGGTAGTGGGCCCACCCATTTTAGGAATACTTCATTGGAAGCAAGATGTTTAGGCCCACTATGCACCACCGTAGCCCACCACTTAGAGGGTGAGGTTGTGGGCCCCTCCCATTGGGGGGATGGCATACCACACAATGTTGCTACTCAATTGACTTCTTTTTTTAAAAAATTTAAAATTTAAAATTAATCATATATATGTGTATATATATTTGGTAACGAGTTGATTGAGTGGCTGGTGGGCATGAGAATCCTTTATTAAAATAAAAGGAAAATGTCAAAAATTTCGATAAGCACATAATGAATCTTACCTTAGATTACATGTGAATTTGACCATTATATAAATCTCAATTATAAATCACACATAATTATATTAATAAAGATAAAAATAATAAAATATTTGAAAGTAAACTATTAGGGAAAAAAAAAAAAAAGTTAAAAATTGAATTATTATAATGAAACAGAAGAAATACTAATTATCGTAAAAAGACACTGACCCCCGCAAAAATAGAATAAACATACGTCATTTTCTTTACAATAAACAATCATAACAAAATAATCTAACATGAAAAAACTATTTTAAATTGATATTTTTTTTAATTTATTTTTGGAGTTAGACTTTAGGTAGGTGAATTATATTATGATGACGATTTTCGTAGGTAGGACAGTCATCATATTTACTAAAAAAGTGTTGCAGAAATTACACATCCATTGTACGCCCACCCCCATCCCCACCCCCACCCCCACCTCAGTGGTTCATTTTTCTTGTGGCCACCACAAAACCACCTTGGTCCACCACTCCATTTCTGGACGGAGGGGTTGCGCCACCAACCCTTATTATGGCCCTCCCGGGGGCACCACCACCACCACTGGCCCCCTTGGACGTTAATATGTAGCTGTCTTACTTGGAGTGGTTATGCATTCAGTCAAATACTCAATTGGATGCCCAGCTAGGAACAGTGGAGAAAAAAAAAAAAAAAAAAGTCGCGCCAAATAGGCAATCGAGCTTATGAACATAGTCGGTTTCGTTATAAGAGTCATGTTTTTAAATTTATTTTATTAAAGTGCATAGTGAATGATCAACTCACATTTAAAAAATAATGACATGGATGAAAAAATAATGTTAAATATTTATTTAATGTATTGCGCATGTTATAACTCGTAAAAGTTATACTCCCTATGTCGCATGACAAGAGTTTGATTTTAAATTATATCTTGTGATTCATTAATAAATTTATCTTTAAACTATTTTAATATAACTATATATTTTTGAAACATTAACTCCTTTACTAGAACGGAGTGAGTCATATTTAGAGTTCGCATAGTTACGTTAATATAAAGGATTACGTTAGAAATGTAAATGGATTACATTAATCAAAAGTTATTGTATTTTGTAACCACTTAATTATTACGATTTCATATCTATTACGTGGGTGACAAAGAACTTGAGGAGAAGGAAGGAATAAACGGGAATGCCCATCTGCACGAAAATATGACATATTAGCATAGGTAGGAATCGAACTTCCAAACTCTAAATGGTTCATCATATATTACAAGCGTTTATATACTGACTCATTACTAATTAATTAATTAGAAGTTAAACAACTTGTGAGTGGAAACACTAGTGTCCTAAGGCTCTGTTCTCTTGTAGCTTTGGTAGAGAAAATTTTATTAGAGGGAAGTTTTTTATTAGAAATTTTTTGGAGGGAAGTTTTTTTTGAGAAATTGTGTAGGTGAGAGATAAAAAAGTGTAATGATTGTGTTATTTTTTGAATTTATGTGAGTAGGTATTTAGAGGGAATTTTAAAATTTTAATTTTAAATTGTTGAAAAAGTGAAGTTGTTTCTTTGTGTAAAGTTTTGGAAAAAAATAAATAAATGATTCTCTACCAAAGCCACAAGAGAACAGAGCCTTAGTGTGAGGTAAGAATCACTCGGGCAACCCATATAAGTTGGTCACGGTGGTCCAATATTTGCGAAGGTTCTCCAGGCTGTAAGTTGTGAGTTCATATATATTTTAAGCAAGTGACAATTCGGAGAAAATTATAATTAATATTAAAGGTCAAAATTCTCTTGTAATATTTTTTCCTTTTCAGACTTAAAGTATTTTTTATTTAAGGCATGTTCGTTTGAAAGTTTTGTAAACTGATTTTGCATAATTGTGAGTTTTAAAAATTATTTTAAAACCCAAACCTCGTTTGACCCATGGATTCAAAAGTTTATTCTCCAAAATTTTATTTCAAAAACAAATTTGTTTTTTTTTTCTGAACACAGAAAACTATTTTTCTCTAAACTCAAATCTTGAGCGGAAATTTTCTTTGCTTCTTATTACCTTACCACACAAGATTTTTTAAAAAAATTGTTTCTCAAAATTCTCTTACTAATATAGGTTTTGAAACCAGTTTTTCCCCACTTATTCGTTTGATTGTTTTTTAAAACATGTTTTCTAACACTTGTTTTGTAAAACTTCCCTTAAAACGCTCTGACGAACCTTGAAGTCTATTTTCTAAGGGTAATCAGAGTAACTTTCAAACTTAATAAACATATACTAAGAAAGCTAATGCAAGTCATTTTTTAAAATCCACTTTTGCAAGAACTTTCTTGATTGAAAAAGTCCAATTTTAATCGAAATGAAACATAATGGGGCTGCCTTTATTTTACTTCCAAAATTCTCATTTGTAAAAAAATGTGAAATGTTCTTTTAATTAATAAAAAAAAAAAAAGGAAAGGAAAAGTTAAGCATCAAGATTTGAATGGAAAGTTGCATAGGATTGGGCTTATTCATCTCAAGAATTCTATTTTTAATACAAAAAGTAGAATTAAAATATAATTCTTTTAATAAAAAATTGACGTATAAAACATTTTTATATTGGTGTACAATTTTGTTACCAAAAAAAGCAAGGAACAAAAGCGTGGAGTGCCCATTTCACTTTAGACTATCAAAGATTAAAGGTTTTTTTTATTTATGGAAGAATGATATTTTTTTAATTAAAAGTTTGGATTATTTGTAACCTTAGTACTAAAAATTTACTCAGTTCTAAACTTGTATTTTATGTTTATAATTTGTTAAATTTTTAGTACAAAATCCTGCTATAGCAGGTTTTGCCTAGTCAAACAGAAAGTCAAAGATAATTTGAGATATTTTAGAATTATACAATTTTATGAGACTGACAAGATAAATTTTATACACTATTAAAAATGGGCAGGGACTAAAAAAAATGGCAGTGAACAATTTTTACTGTTCACTGTCTTCCCCCACCCCTCATCCGCCTTCCTCCCATCCCTCCTCCACCGTCCGCCTCCTCTCCCCATCCTCCTCTTCAGTCAACACAAAAACCCTTCAAGACCCAAAATAATTTGTTAACTTTCTAAAACACCCATAAACCCAAAACAAAAAAAAAAAAACACCTAACTAATAACCCAGAATAAACCCAAGCATAAATCTTGTGATTAAAGCTCTCAAGTTCCAAACTTTATGCTGTTAAACCATAATCCCACATCAACAAAAACTAGTGAATGCCAAAGAAAACAACAAATTTGCAAAAATAGACAATCCACACATGGAAATTAAAGATAGCGATGAAGAAAAACAACCCAAAAAAGGAAAAAAGAATTTCATAAAGGACTCACCTTTATATAATTTCAAGTAAATGAGGAGGGAGGAGGGAGGAGGGGGAGGGGAGGCGGACGGTGGAGGAGGAGGAGGAAGGCATAGGAGGGGTGGGGGAAGACAGTGAACAGTAAATCTGTTAACTGCCTTTTTTTTTCGGTTCCTGTCAATTTTTAATATTGTATAAAATTTATCTTTTTAGTCCCACAAAATTATATAATTTTAAAATACCTCAAATTACTTTTGAATTTCAGTTTGACTAGATAAAACCTGCTATAGCAGGGTTTGGTGCTAAAAATACAACAAAGTATAAACATAAAGTACAAGTTTGGAACTAAGTAAACTTTTAGTACCAAAGTTGCAAACAACCCAAACTTTTAGTACCAAAAATGTCATTCTTCCTTTTTTTTAATTATTTAATTCTCTCACAAAAGTAATGATATATAAAATGAATTTCACGCGTAATATATATACACTATAAATGAACTTCTGCATATTATTTTTGCGATTCAAACTCTTAATCTCAATTCATATTATCATTGTTTTTTCTGCTTATCCAATGCTTTCTATCTTCATAAACCAGTAACGTATAGGAAAAATAAAATTATAACGACTTTTATAAATAATTAATGTGACATTTATATTCAAATATTAACTCTTAAATATCATCACTTCACATTCAAAAATGTATTAAAAAAATTTGAAAAATCACTACTTTTAGCAAAAAAAATAAAGTACTATTGCATAATTAATTTGGACAGTTCAAACATGACAATTAAGCCATGGCCTAATCTTTTGTCATTAACCATTTGCCTACCCCAATGGTTTGGGACCTCAACTTTTGGTCCTATTGAGGTCCCCTAACCCTATTCCATTCCATAGCATCTTTAATTAATTACTATAATTCAGACTTAATAAATATTTTTCGTTTTATTACAACAGTTCAATCTTATAACTGTTTTCGAGTTACGACGTGTAACGGCTATTTATGTGCTTACTAATGAACATTTGGACATTTGGACAATAGTGCTTTAATTTTCAGTTTTCATTGTTAAACCCTTTCCATAAAAAGACAAATGGACTTTACTTCCTCTTAGTCTTCCCACTTAGTTTCGTTATTTATTTTTTCCTTATTTTTCTCTTTAGTTTCTTCGTCTCTTCCTCAGTTCTTCACTCTTCTTTGTGTTCTTTAGAATCTCAACCTTAATTTCTTCGCTTTCTTAGTTTGGATTTTCGAAATGGCTTCGTTGCAGAAACTGGAAAATGAGAGAATTGAGAGGGAAGAATTCACAAGAACAACAAAAACCACCACTACTCTGAGTCAAAGATTTATAGTCAACCTTGGAGGAAGCCACGGCTTCGGGGAGTCAAGAAATTGGGATAACAACGAGCTACCGTCTGATCTGCAACGGCGGCAATCGGTGGGGGTGCAACCATTCTGCATGGCGGAGACACCCACTGGAATTCCAATTCCGGTGATATCCCTCAAAGAAGAGCCTGAAGTTATGGAAGACAAACCGACACCGCCTATGTTAATGGGATCATCGCTGCCCATGCCGACCCCATTACAAATGAGACAGGGGGCGGCGTCACCTCCATCATCGCCTCCTCCGCAGCCGCCGAAAAGATCTTCGACCAAAGACAGACACACCAAAGTAGAAGGCCGAGGTAGAAGAATCAGAATGCCGGCCACCTGCGCCGCAAGGGTGTTCCAGCTGACCAAAGAGTTGGGCCACAAGTCCGATGGGGAAACCATAAGATGGCTCCTGGAACACGCGGAGCCCGCCATCATAGCCGCCACCGGCACAGGCACCATCCCTGCAATTGCCACATCAGTCAACGGCACACTAAAGATCCCCACAACTTCCCCCGCCGCCGACGGGAACCCTAATCGAAAACGCAAACGCCCTGCCAACAGTGAATTTGTAGACGCAACGATCGGCTCTAACAATAATGTGGCGGCGGCGGATAATTACGGCAGCACGAGTTGCACTAGCACCACGTCATTTTCCGGTAACCTTAATGCATCTACTTTAGCTCCGTTGATGGCGATTCGGGGGCAAAATCAGGCATATATACAAGTCCCAGTTATGGCTGCAATTCCAGTCGCAAATGTCACCCCGGCATTCTGGGTAATCAACCCATCTCAATTAGTAGCTTCAAATCAAAACCAAACTCAAATTCTGGCAATCCAGCCGAATGTGACGCCGACGTTGAATATTCCGGCAAGGCCCATCTCATCATTTGTGGCATCAACACAGTCCGCTCAGGTGAATGTTGTGGATATCCAGCAATTTCCCGGTACGAACAGGGTGGTCGGAGGAGGAGGAACAAGGGTCGCAGAAAACAATCAAAATTCAAGCGCAGCAGGGAAATCATCGAGCACGAAAACACACAATTTAAGGGAATTTTCCTTAGAAATCTATGATAAAAAATACTGACATGTTCATTCACATTTGCTGATTGATATATCTTATCATTTGATTTGATGATTGCTCCATTCTTAATCTTTGTTTGATCATAGTATTATGGTTTCATTTTGGTTTGGAAGTGGGCACGGAATTGTAGGTACAGATTGCCTGTAATGTACTCGAAATCAAATATTTTGTTAACCCTATTTCTATCATCTCATAACGAAAAGTACGATTCACATGTGTCACATGGTCTATTTCTCTAATCGGCAAAGGCTCAATTGTAATTCGTTTACATCATATCAAATTCGTATTGTGTTGTTGTATCGTGTTATAAATTATCAGCCGATACATCTCAAGGAAAAAAAAAAAAAAACGGGAAAAATGGTGGGAAGGATGATCATGGACGGAAGATGGGGGCATGGAGGTGAGTATGATTGGCCTGGAAATTTGTAGAGCAGGGCATGGCATGGTGGAAGATGGGACCCGACCAGTGGACCCGATTCGGTTTGGATATCTGAGAGGATCCCAAAGTGGGGCCAAGGCGGCTCCTTGGGGGGGTCCCATTTTGAGACTCATAAAATGGACCCACTTGTTGTGTTTAGTGACGAATGTCAGTGATGTGGTTTTCTTGGTGACGATTGAAATAGGATATTATGAAGGTTTTGCAAGATGAATTTTTTTATTGGAATTTTTTTTTAGGGTCCATTTAGTTTCCACGTAATTAGAATTGGAATTAAATTGCAATGTAAAATTCGAATTGCAGATCGAGTCTGGTTATAATAATGATAGACAAATGAACTCCTGGACAAAATCTATATATATAGAGCATGGTTATCAAACTCAGTCGTAAACTCGGTCGAGTCAACCTTCCTAAATTGAGTCAAACTCGATTAAAATTTCAAACTAAACTAGACTCACCCTAAACTCGTTGAACTCGGTAAACTGGTTCGAGTTCACGAGTTTAAAGCGAGTCAAAAAAAATATTATATTTGAGCTATTGGGCCATTGAATTTATTTTTTAATTCATTATTAGCCCAACCTGTTTGTGAAGGAGACTCATCCTTCTGTTTCCTTTTATAATAGAGCTTCATCACCAATCTTTCTCTCAAACCCTATGTGGGATTTGGCGAATCTGCCAAAGAAGGAAGGAAAAAAAAAATGGCAAGAGCAGGGTTCAAACCTTGCACCCATAGAAATAAATTACTTTTGCTGCACATCAAACATACCACTAGACCAAATGTACCCATATTATTTGATCAAGAACTGAAATTATATATATATATATAAATATTTCAGTTTTTATTACTTATTCATTTTCTCTTTAAGTATCCATCACATTTGTATTCTATAAAAGTTGTGATTTTTTTAAAACTACTAATTTCTCTCCATTGCTCAAACCTCGACAAATTATATTTTTCTTAACTTTTAATTTTCACTTCTTTTCTAGGGTCAATTTTTTTTTAATCTCTATAACATGTATTGAGATTTGAGATTACTATTTGTTGGGGATATTTTTTTATTTCACAATTGATAATTTGACACTTTAATGTGGTTTTCTTATATTATATTTAAGTTTTATGCTACAAGTATAGTTAAATTTGTGTATGTATTATGATTGAGAAAGCTATTAGAATTAATTATATACTTTAAACCTATTTTTCGAGTCTAGGTCCGAGTCTACGATCCGATTCTACGATTCCGATTCCAGACCTCAAACGAGTTTAAGTCATTATCCGAGTTTAACAACCTTGCTATAGACAATACGTCCTGGTGGTATCAAGTTTGGTTCAAACTTTGATTTGGATCATGATTTTAAAATATTAAAATTGTATTGAGAATGCAAAAAATGTTAATTAGAAATGTAATAATGTATATTAGAAATGTAAAAATATTTATTGAAAATGACGAAAAATTATTATAAAATAAAAATGAGATCCAAACCTTGATTTGGATCACGTTTCTTAAAAAATTATTTTACAAAAATATGTTTTTAAAACCAAAACAAAAATATTGAAAATGTAAAAAGGTATAATTAAATAGCAAAAAGTTGTATTAGAAATGATTAAAAATGATTATAATATATTAGATATACGGTAGAAACCAAACCCAAAACGAAAACCAAAACAAAGAGAACATGCCCGTTCTTGATGCCTATGACTGTGATTCCGCCGGAGGTAAACAAGTTGCCAATCGAAGGGACAAAGGATGTGACCATCATCGTCGTGATTCCGACCGTAGTTAATTTACCCGTTTATTTCGATAAAAAAAAAAAAAGAAGAAGAAGGGAAGTCTTTTACTACTTGAGTTATCAATAATTCTTGTGAGTTAAAGAACATGTAATTGTATTCTTTACATTATTCAGAAGGAAAAAAAAATACAAATAATGTACTCATTCTGAGTTTCTTAGCACTTTAACAAACCAATCTATCTTTTTTGTTTATTCGCAAAAGTATCTCTGATTCATCTCTGCAAGCTGACCTGAACTGAACTGATAAGGAGGCTGCTTAATTAATAAATTAATTACCAAAAAAAACAGACCTGATCATTGTATCGATGTTGTATCTTGCCGATAGGAGGTTGTAGATCCTTAATGGTGCCTCTAGAATAAGTAAGTTTTATATGTTTAACTCTTTTCGTCTCCGGATTAAACAAAAAGTACTTCTTTCTGTCGTGTTCTCTGAATCCGTAGAAGATTAAATCTCCTTCTTCCGACGACTTGGGATGCATACCATAGATAGAGAATTGGAAGTCGGGTTTAACATTATATTTATTCCTCCAACTATCGGTTTTGGCCGAAAATTCCCATACTATTAGTTCCTTAGTCTCGTTCAGAAAGTCCAAATTTACTAGGTACAAACTTCCTTGGAAATCAATCACTTTAGCAAAATGGAAGCCGCTGCCGTTCTTGTGTTTTGCGTTCACGCAAAATTCCCTAGGACATTTGATGATTGCATGCATGTTCTTGTCAAGGTCCAAGGAAAGAATATCTAACCCCATTCGCCAGTAGACATAGTTACTTATCAAAATCTCTACGTAGCGCCAGCGGGAACACATCAATTTCTTTCTAGCTCAAAGAGCTAACACTACTACTATTGGTGAAAGAAAATTTAGCCAATCTTACCGACTTGTCCTGGGCCGGATCATTGCCAGCCACCACGGTGTATTCTCGGGTGGAAGCGACATATCCATACGCGACTAGCCTAGAAAATCCCGGGCATTCCGGCAATGTATGCACTTTTTCGGTTCTAGGATTGTAGAGGTAAACACTTTTGCGATAAGTACCAGTACAACAAATCAAAATCGCAAGTAGTCGGCCTGAAAGTTGAAGGAATCCGTTTTTCTGCCCAAGCCTAATGTTGGTGAATTGATAGGGGTAAAGATGAAGTCTCCTTCTTCCCTATCGATCACATTATGGTCGCCAATCAAAATCGTACAAACTTCTTCTTCCTTAATATTACGCCAACGATCCACGAACAGTAAGTTGGAGTTTCTGACCATGAATTTCTGAGGACCGATGAAGATTGGGTCAGAGATTATTTTGTACCAGGTCTTGCAAACTCGCCGACAATTGGATAGTGTTTTGGCGTCTAATCTTGCTAGTATATCGACAACAAGGTCACTGTGAATCTCCTTCCTTTCATCATCCAATGTCAACCTTAATTTCTTCATCATTAAGGATTTACATTGGGGACAGACCCAAACACATAATAAAATAAAGGTTACAAAATAATAACGTAGCAAGCAAGAAAATAAGGAATTCGATTTATCGTGCGTAAGTGGAGATCTCTGTTTATAGAGATTAATTAATTTTACCTTTTTTCCAACTCATCAAAATAGGAAATAAACTCTATTCCAATTATAAAACAAGTAGTATATATATATTCGAATGTGAAATGCCCAATTCCATCAGATTACCCAAAACATGCAAAATTTTAATACTTCCAAACTCACCAATTATCATTCTTCTTTCTTAAACTGTTATTTGATATTCATTAAAAGCAACTGTAAATTTTTAAAATGTTACACATCATCCATTTTTTTTTAATAATATTTTACGAACAAAAAGAATTAACGAAAATCGAAAACAACCAACAAAACATCAACGAAACAAATATGAATTTTATAGGAATTTTTTTTAAGACCCAAGGGTATTATAGACTATTCACATAAAAATGTTCCTGTGAATAGTAAAAATGTTCTTGTAAATATTAAAAATGTTCCTGCAAATAACAATTCCAAAAGGAAACTCACAAATCAAGCAAATCTGTGTTTTATTTTATGTAGGCTAAACTATCGATAAATCCCAACAAGAAACTGATTTAAAACAAATTGAGTATTTTAAAACAAATATTAAACCAAATAAACGAGGAAGAATCGGAGTTGAAATGAAATTATCTGTTATTTAAGTTTTGGTTTCAACAATAAATTTAATATATTATAATCAATTTTCATCATTTCTAATACAATTTTTTACTATTCAGCTATACATTTTCAATATATTTTTTACCTCATAAAACTATTTTTTCAAAACAAAAACTCAAACCTTCCTAAAAGAACAAGCCCTTAAAAAATTTTGAATTTATGAAGAAACTTGTCAGCTTTTCAAGATTTTTCCTTGAGTCCTCTAATTTGAAGGCTCAAAGATAAAAGGGTAAACTACATATAGACCCTTGAACTTTGTAGAAACCACTACATGCACCTTGAGGTTTAATTAGCAAAACCATCAATATCCTTTGAAGTTATCAAATACTTCTTTCGTTCTATTAAAACGGTTCACTCTGACTAATATACAACTTATAATGAATGTCAAGGTATAACACTTAAATTAGTTAATTTGACGCATTTTATTCCATTTAAATCCTTACTTGTTAAGTATGGACTAATAGTGGGCCATACATAATTATGCTAATAAGGGTAAGAGAAGTAAAAAAATTGAAAGTGTACTCTTCCATTAGAATAAAAAATAATTTTCAAAATTGACCCTTCTAATGGAACGGGTGGAGGATTAATTAGGGACCGTGAAAGTTATGAGGCTAGTTCAATCCTTTTCCTTACTTTTTAGGGGTATTTTGGATTTAAAAAAGGGTTAATTGCAAATAACTCCTAAATTTTACACTGATCGCAACTTATCCCTTGAAGTTTTAATTCTAGCAATTAACCCCCTTAAGTTTTAATTTTCTCAAACAACTCCCTAAAGTGTAAAATATTTGCAACTAACCCCTTAAAGTTTTAAGTTTTGCAACTAACCCCTAAAATTTTAATTTTTGCAATTAATCCCTTGAAGTTTAAAAATTTTGCAACTAACCCCTGAAACTTTAATTTTCACAATTAACCTCTTGAAGTTTTAATTTGTTGTAATGTGTGTTTTAAAAAATCCTAATTAATATTTAAAAAATCAAGCAAGTAGTATATTTTTCGAACCCAGTTCGAAACAAAGGTGGCTTCATCTTCGACTGTTGTTTCGATTATCTTGCCATAAAAGGTCATTGATTGTTGATGTGTAAGGCATGTCATTGCGGCGTTATTGTTTATTTGTAGATCCGCCTTTGCGTTTTCTTAGAGATATATTTAAACTCTAGGGAGTTAATTACAAAAATTAAAACTTTAGGGGTTAATTGCAAAATTTAAAATTTTAGGAGTTAAATGCAAAAGTTTAAACTTTAAGGGGATTAATTACAAAATTTTTAAATTTCAGGAGGTTAATTGCAAAAATTAAAACTTTAGGGGGTTAATTGTGAAAGTTTAAACTTAAGGGGTTAATTAGGAAAGTTTGAAACTTTAGGGGATTAATTGCCAAAATTAAAACTTTAGGGGTTAATTGCAAAATTTTTAAACTTGAGGGAATTAATTGTAAAAATTAAAACTTTAGGAGTTAGTTACAATCAGTGTAAAGTTTAGGGGTTATTTGCAATTAACTCTTAAAAAAGTTTCGTCTTCTCAGTACATCTGTCTTGTGTCTGTCTGTCTGGCCTTTGTTTCATTTCCCAAGCCAGAAAAACTGTATGGCAAAAACCGTTTTACTATTCGTAGTAACATTTTCCTGTGAAAAGTCTGAATTGCCCTTTAGGTTTTTAAAAAAATAAAAGAAATCATTTTCACTCTAATTATGACCGATAGTAACGAGGACAATCCATATTACACGGTAAGTAAACAATCTATACATTTTATTTTTATGTAAAATTGGTTTTTTAACGAAAAAAAATAATCTATACATTATTCATGTTCTTTTCTAACGTGGTATCAAAGACAACTTAATCCAAGTACAGCTTTCGCGGTATTTTCTTCTCAAAATACCACCAGCGCCCCGTGGTATTTTCTTCTAAAAAATGTATAGATTGCTTACTTACCGTGTAATATGAATTGTCACAGGAAAATGTTACTGCGTTTAGTAAAACGGTTACTGCGTTTAGTAGGCCTCTTTTCTCTGTGAGAATGGAAATCGGGGATTGGGTTTTTGTGGTACGAAGGGCTGCGGGTAATTGATTTCACGCAGATTTGGTTGACGATTTCATCAGGTTTCTTTCTCGATTGATCGCTGGTCGGCCTGAGGAGAGTTTTCAGTCTTGTTCTTCTTCTGTGAGTTTATTCTCTTTTTTCTTGTGTGCTTTTATGATTGACTATTTGGTTCATCTGTGTTCTCATCGGTGTTTTTATACGCATCTGTGGTTCTCTGAACAAAAAGAAGGTGTTTGCTCACAAGCAGTGAAGTGAAAGTGTGATAAACATGCTGAAATGACTTTAATTGCTGTTGAATTTTATTAATTTTGGATAATTTCTTCTGTTTGGATGGATTTTGCACATTGAATTCAATTGAGAGAGAGGTGAAACTATGTGACCTAAATCAATGATTTTAAACCAGATAGACTCACATCTTATCCTATTTTCCAAAAACTGGGTCATTTTTCTTGATTTGTTGCAAGAAAGACTGAATGGAAGGTATATTTTTGGCCCTTGTAGGCATTGATTCTTGATTGGCTTAAGTGTTTTACATCCATAACGATTTGGTGCTTGATTTTGTTCTCTGTTTAAAGAGGGAAAGTAAAAAAGTTTCAGATATTACTTGATGATTCTTTGTTCATCACAATATTACTTATGATACACATACATTGGGAATTATATTCAGAAACTGGTCTAGAAAAACACTGATACACATATCCATGGCAGGAAAAATAATCGTATTTGCGGCGTCTTCCTCTCGACCACTTGTACTGCAGGTATGGCCCTGATTTCATTTACTTTTGCTCTTTCTAGAGGCACAGTTTAGGAGGGAAACATCCCCATTTGTTGAAAAATAATCTAACTGATTGATCTTACAGGAGCCATTAGTTTGCTGATTACTCTTTTCCAGAATACAAGACACTCTCATTTCTTCTTTTTTGGTCATTTGGTGGTTTGAAACTTGTCTGAAGCAGATCTTGAGTTGTTTCTACAAATGAAGAAATGCTTGGTAAATTCCCCCCCTTTTTATTACTTCCCTTGAATTAAAATTAAATTACACTATTTATAACATTAATTATTGTATGGCTAATACTAATGCCAGATCAAAGTAAATATGCATGTTTTTATATATAATTTGCTATGGATAAGCAATTATTACTTGAACAATAACATCACTATTTACATAACAATAACATCAAAAGTACTAACACATACATTTTTTTAACAAATATTAACCTGGTGGTAGGGCACCTGGTATTACTTCATTTGCTGATGGAAACAAGTATATATGAGATCAATTATGATACTTTATCTTTTATGTTTTCGTTCATTATATTACTACTCTTGAAACCTTAACTTCTTAATGATGAAGTTGAGATCGGAGGATGAAAGGAAGGAGAGGCATGGGCTTCACAGTGACCTCGTTGTTGATATACTAGCAAGATTAGATGCTAAAACCCTATCAAACTGTCGACGAGTTTGCAAGACCTGGTACCAAATCATCTCCGACCCGATCTTCATCGCTGCCCGTCGGAAATTCATGCTGAGAAACTCCAACCTACTATTCGTGGACCGTTGGCGAAAGAACATTGAGGAAGGAGAAGGTGTTTGTACGTTTTCCATTTGTGACCATAATGTGATCGACAGGGAAGAAGGAGACTTCATCTTTACTCCTATCACTTCACCAACATTAGGCTTAGGCAGAAATATGGAATTCTCTCCACTTTTCAGGCAGACTACTTGCGATTTGATTTGTCGTACTGGTACTGATAGCAATCCAAGAACTGGTAAGGTGTATACATTGCCGGCGTGCCCTGGTTTTGATATGGTAGCCGCGTATGGATATGTCGCTTCCGCAGGGGAATACACCGTGGTGGCTTACACCGCTGTGGCGGGGCGGCTGGCAGGGAAGGATTTGCGAAATTTTCTTTCACTGATAGTAGTGGTGTTAGCTCGTTGAGCTGGAAAGAAATCGATGTGGGGCGCTTCCCGGGGAGAGTTTTTCGCCATGGGGAGATTTTGATAAATAACTGTGTCTACTGGCAAATGATGGACTTAGAGATTGTTTCATTGGACCTTGACAAGAACACGTTTGCAATCATCAAGTGTCCTGAGGAATTTCGCCAGAGACTGACAATCAACGGCCTCACCAAAGCTAAAGTGATTGATTTTGAAGGAAGTTTGTGCCTCTTAAACTTGGACCTTCTGAACGTGAGTAAGGAACTAATAGTGTGGGAATTTTTGGCCAAAACCGATTCTTGGAAGAAGAAATATCATGTTAAACATGACTTCCAATTCCATATCCATCATATGCATCTCAAGTCGAAAGAAGGAGATTTAATCTTGTACGGATTCAGAAAAGACCACGGAAAGGGTAAGTACTTAATGTTCAATCCGGAGACGAAAAGAGTTAAACATATAAAAGTTCCTTATTCCAGAGGCACCATTAAGGATGTACAACCCCCAATTGGCCAGATACAACATCAATATAATGATCAGGTCAGTTTTTTGTGGTAATTAAGTTGCCTTCATCAGTTCAGGTCGGCCTCTGTTTGCAGATGAATGAGAGTTACTTTTGCGAATAAATAAAAAGAAGCTAGATTGGTTTTGCAGATGAGGTGGAGGAGGGGGTGGGGATGACGATTTTCGTAGGTAGGACAGTCATCATAT
Source organism: Leptodermis oblonga (assembly GCA_016801395.1). Classification (NCBI taxonomy): domain Eukaryota; kingdom Viridiplantae; phylum Streptophyta; class Magnoliopsida; order Gentianales; family Rubiaceae; genus Leptodermis; species Leptodermis oblonga. The sequence goes on from CM028755.1 coordinate 3,519,769, forward strand.
TTACTAAAAAAGTGTTGCAGAAATTACACATCCATTGTCCGCCCACCATCACCCCCACCCCTACCTCCACCTCCACCTCCACCTCCACCTCAGTGGTTCAATTTTCTTGTGGCCACCACAAACCACCTTGGTCCACCACTCCATTTCTGGACGGAGGGGTTGCGCCACCAACCCTTATTATGGCCCTCCCGGGGGCACCACCACCACTACTGGCCTCCTTGGTCGTTAATATGTAGTACTTGGATTGGTTATGCATTCAGTCAAATACTCAATGGGATGCCCAGTTAGCCCCAATGGGAAAAAAAAAAAAGTCGTGCCAAATAGGCAATCGAGCTTATGAACATAGTCGGGTTCGTTATAAAAGTCATGTTTTTAAATTTATTTTATTAACGTTGTGTACCTTTATTAGTATAATTTTGCATAGTGAATGATCAACTCACATTTAAAAAATAATGACATGGATGAAAAAATAATGTTAAATATTTATTTAATGTATTGCGCATGTTATAACTCGTAAAAGTTATACTCCCTATGTCGCATTACAAGAGTTTGATTTTAAATTATATCGTGATTCATTAATAAATTTATCTTTAAACTATTTTAATATAACAAAAATAATATATTTTTGAAACATTAACTCCTTTATTAGAACTTAATAAACGGAGTGAGTCATATTTAGAGTTCGCGTAGTTACGTTAATATAAAGGATTACGTTAGAAATGTAAATGGATTACGTTAATAAAAACTTATTGTATTTTGTAACTACTTAATTATTACGATCTCATATCTATTACGTGGGTGACAGAGAACTTGAGGAGAAGGAAGGAATAAACGGGAATGCCCATCTGCGCGAAAATATGACATATTAGCAGAGGTAGGAATCGAACTTTCAAACTCTAAATGGTTCATCATATATTACAAGCATTTAAGCACTGACTCGTTACTAATTAATTAATTAGAAGTTAAACAACTTGTGAGTGGAAACACTAGTGTCCTAAGTGTGAGGTAAGAATCACTGGGGCAACCCATATAAGTTGGTCACGGTGGTCCAATATTTGCGAAGGTTCTCCAGGCTGTAAATTGTGAGTGCATATATATTTTAAGCAAGTGACAATTTGGAGAAATTTATAATTAATATTAAAGGTCAAAATTCTCTTGTAATATTTTTTCCTTTTCAGACTTAAAGTATTTTGTATTTAGGCCATGTTCGTTTGAAAGTTTTGTAAACTGATTTTGCATAATTGTGAGTTTTAAAAATTGTTTTAAAACCCAAACCCATGGATTCAAAAGTTTATTCTCCAAAATTTTATTTCAAAAACAAAATTTTTTTTTTTGAACACAGAAAACTATTTTTCTCTAAACTCAAATCTTGAGCGGAAATTTTCTTTGCTTCTTATTACCTTACCACACAAGATTTAAAAAAAAAAATTGTTTCTCAAAATTCTCTTACTAATATAGGTTTTGAAACCAGTTTTTCCCCACTTCTCCGTTTGATTGTTTTTTAAAACATGTTTTCTAACACTTGTTTTGTAAAACTTCCCTTAAAACGCTCTGACAAACCTTGAACTCTATTTTCTAAGGGTAACTAGAGTAACTTTCAAACTTAATAAACATATACTAAGAAAGCTAATGCAAGTCATTTTTTAAAATCCACTTTTGCAAGAATTTTCTTGATTAAAAAAGTCCAATTTTAATCGAAATGAAACATAATGGGGCTGCCTTTATTTTACTTCCAAAATTCTCATTTGTAAAAAAATGTGAAATGTTCTTTTAATTATAAAATAAAAAATAAAAAGGAAAGGAAAAGTTAAGCATCAAGATTTGAATGGAAAGTTGCATAGGATTGGGCTTATTCATCTCAAGAATTCTATTTTTAATACAAAAAGTAGAATTAAAATATAATTCTTTTAATAAAAAAAATTGACGTATAAAACATTTTTATATTGGTGTACAATTTTGTTTACCAAAAAAAGCAAGGAACAAAAGCGTGGAGTGCCCATATCACTTTAGACTATCAAGTTAAAAAGATTAAAGGTTTTTTTTATTTTATGGAAGAATGATATTTTTGGTACTAAAAGTTTGGGCTGTTTGCAACCTTGGTACTAAAAGTTTACTCAGTTCTAAACTTGTACTTTATGTTTATAATTTGTTACATTTTTAGTACAAAAACCTGCTATAGCAGGTTTTTGCCTAGTCAAACAGAAAGTCAAAGATAATTTGATGTATTTTAGAATTATACAATTTTGTGGGACTGAAAAGATAAATTTTATACAATATTAAAAATCAGCAGGGACTAAAAAAAATGGCAGTGAACAATTTTATACGTTTATAACTCTTTTCGTCTCCGGATTAAACAAGAAGTACTTCTTCTTTCCGTCGTGTTCTCTAAATCCGTAGAAGATTAAATCTCCTTCTTCCGTCGTCTCCGGATGCATACCATAGATGGGGAATTGGAAGTCGGGTTTAACATTATATTTCTTCCTCCAACAATCGGTTTTGGCCGAAAATTCCCATACTATTAGTTCCTTAGTCTCGTTCAGAAAGTCCAAATCTACTAGGTACAAACTTCCTTGGAAATCAATCACTTTAGCAAAATGGAAGCCGCCGCCATCGTTCTTGTGTTTCGTGTTCACGCAAAATTCCCTAGGACATTTGATGATTGCATGCGTGTTCTTGTCAAGGTCCAAGGAAAGAATATCTAACCTCATTCGCCAGTAGACATAGTTAGTTATCAAAATCTCTCCGTAGTGCTAGCGGGAAGTATCCCACATCAATTTCTTTCCAGCTCAAAGAGCTAACACTACACTACTACTATTGGTGAAAGAAAATTTAGCCAATCTTACCGACTTGTCCCGGGACGGATCATCGCTAGCCACCGCGGCCACCACTGTGTATTCTCGGGTGGAAGCGACAATCCATACGCGGCTGCCCTGGGCATTCCGGCAATGTATGCACCTTGTCGATTCTAGGATTGTAGAGGTAAACACTTTTGCGATCAGTACTGATGTGACGCAAAAATTACAATGATGGAATGATGCTTCTTCACGGCCCAATAATTCCTTGTGAAAAGTAATAGCCCAGTCTGTATGAAGTTGTGATGTGAAGGGAATGAACAAAATGGGGAATGATTGAGAAATCTGGGTTGCTGAGCTCGGCAAAGAGGATGAAGCTTGATGATTTTGCACTTGTTCCCCTGACCAAATGAAGATTATTCAAGAAAAGGAGCGGGGCTTTCCCCCCTGTATAGGCTCCGACGATCAAGTTAGTAATATGAAAGATATAAACAGTATTGAATGATCACTTTGAGAGAAATAATCAGAGAGAGAGTTGCGAGAGATTGCTTATTCGAACTTACTTGAATGAGGCTTCTGCCTGAGTATTTATAAGCTTACTCTTGATGGTTCCATTGGGTCATGAAGACATACGCTCCCACTTATTCTTTTTGCAATGATGGTTTTTGCCGTTCCCGAAATAATGGCTTTTAACATGGCTCATTTGTCATCATTGTTCCTGCATATATATTAATTTTGTGGTCCTACCATGATGTCTAACTGTTTTATCAATATTATCTTTATCTCAGACCGGTTTATACTATACCGACCTGAGCTTCTTGTGTTTTAGCTATGAAAACCCAATTATCAATAAGCAACCTAAGATGAACCTAAGAGGGGGAGGGGGTGAATTAGGTTCTTGACACTTTTAAAAAATATTTTCTACAATGAATAACAACTTTGAAAAACCATTTTCAAAGAAAGTGTAAAAACAAAGTTTACAAATTAAGTGAGGTGTGTGATTAGTGTTTTGCAAATCATAAAAGCGAAGTAAAGGAAGACAAAACACAACCGATTTAGAGTGGTTTGGATTCCCCTTGAATCTTAGTCCACTACCCAAGTTCTACAACTTGGGATTTTCTAACCCTCTCAAATGAATTACTTAAAGGTGTAATTCAAACCTTTACAAATGCCAAAATTCTACCTCTAGAATTTAGGACTTTTTGCTTAATCTAACTCTAGACTAAGACTCCTTTGCCTAATGGCTAACAATGAATCTTTTGCCCCCGCTCCTTCCTCAAGGACTTAGGGTCTTACTCAAGACTTCATTGCCTAGCTACTAGAACTTTTGCTCAATCAACCTCTTGATCAAGACTTTCTCCCCTTTGCCTAATTTAACTCTAAACTAGGACTTTTACAATTGCCTCAACCAAACTCTTGGTTAGGACTTTTACAATTGCCTAAACTCAACCTCTTGAGCTAGGATTCTCCTTTCTACTTGCTCCCCCTTTCTTCTTGCCTAACTCTTTACTCAAGAGTTGGACTTTCCCTAAATACAAATTGCCTACACTCAAACTCTTGAGTTAGGACTTTTCTAGACGTGTTTACAATGATGAAATACTCCAGAAATGGAGTTTACAATTTGACACAAAAACAGGGCACAAATGCCTCTTGACAATCCTACCTTAACAAGCTATTTTGACATATAAAAGATTGAAATGAAGCTTGAAAGTGTTGTTAAAGTGTAGAAGATGTTGGGGAGTCATTAGTCTTCATTTTGCAGCTTGGGGGTATTTATAGGAAAAAGAGAGCTCCTGAAATGATTGAAAAACGGACAAGAAATGGCCAACCCGAAGCTCCCGCGACAGGCTCTGCGACAGCCGCGACAGTCGCAGGCCTGTCGCAGGCATGGGCGTCTGGTCTCGCGCTGCGCGAGGCCTGCGCCAGTCGCAGGCATGCGCACGCGACTGGCTGTGCGCTGCGCGCGGCGTGGCCCGTCTGGCGTGCATCTGCGCGAGGTCTGCGCGCGGCGTGGGCACGTCTGGCGTGGCTGCTCTGCGCGAGGTCTGCGCGCGGCGTGGGCACGCGCACGTGGCTGTCAGCCCTTGTCGGCCAGATTTGACGTCTTTTTCGTTTGCTTGCCGTTTCTTCATTTTAACTCCGTTTTCTTCGCCGTTTTTTGCGTTGGTTCACCCGTGAACTCTTCTATTCATTTTCTGGCTTAGAAACACTGTGGGTCCCACTTTGGGACGTGCTCGGGTCTTATTTTTCTTCTTTCTTCATTTCCTTGCCGTTTCTACATTTTTCACTTAGAAGAACCGTTAAATTAATTCTCATATTTGTTAACTCATTAATCAAAATAAGGATTAAGACCAACCGAGTCTAACAAGCTACTTACCGACCTGAGCTTTAACACTGTTGACCGATCTAACCTCTCTAAGCTTTTACCGACCTGGGGTTCTTGAGTAAAATTATACTTTTCCGAGCTAGGTTATAAAGTTTACCGATCTAAGATTTACAAGTTGATTTAGAATACTTTCCGATCTAAACCTTCACGAGTCTATTAAGTCTTTAGGACCGAGCTAAGCCTTCATATCCGATCTAGAATTATGACAGATAGACTTGGTTTATACGATTTTTCTTACCTGAACATGGATCCGGGCTTCTTTATCTTTTACTGTTTTTTTGTTTTAATTAATTGGGCTAGGCCCAATGGGGATTTCAATTTTATGCACATCAACAAGCCCCCCCAGTATTAGGTTTTACCGATCTAAAACTTAATACTCTTTGGGTTTTCCGAGCTGAGACCTATCGTAAAGGACATCATGAATTTCTAAATATTAATCCGAGCCAATTTTCCGAGCTAAGCTACCATATTTTACTAAGTCGTGTTTGTGATTTTAAGGCATTTTGCGAGTATTTATCCGACCTATGATTCATGGATTACTGACTGGTAAAAACCTGAAATATAACATGAAATCCGACCTACAAAGAATAATTTCATCCAACTGCATAGTAATAATTGTAATACCGATCTAAAGAATTTGAACAGTTTTTCGGACAAATAAATGCAACCATAAAGACGTACCTTTGCGTTACCCTAGATCGGGATTTCGAAGAGGCGGACTTGTCAGAACACGCCTTCTCAAACGATACGACTTCAGAGGCTGTTTATATTCTCGAGGTGTCTTTAATGATCACAATTTCTGGTCTGCCCACCTCTATTCGATATTCTCGAGACTCCATTATAAAGATCGAGAGAGCAAGCTTTTGACTCCCTCCATTATTTGCTTTCCTGAAAAGAAAAAAAAGTTTCTCCTTTACCTTCCTTCTCCTTCCCTTCGCCGGAGTTTTAGCGATTTTGCTGGAATTTTATCGGTGTGTTCCCGTTCTCGCAGTTGTCCCGTCGTCGTCATCTTTCCGTTGCCTTGCCCTTTTTCCGTTCATCTGTTTGTAATGGCCTCCGAAAGAAGCTCAGGTACTGGAGCGTCGCGTCAGGTTTCGGCGTTAGGTTAGTATTCTCCTCCCTTTCTTTTCTGCTGGTTTCTTTTCAGATTTAGGTTATGTTTGAGCGTTTTTGTAGGATTGATTATCTATGGTTATTTGTATTGATTCCTGTAGATTCTGTTGCCACACACGAATTTAAACCCGAGGAAATAATCTCACAAATGACTATGGCAGATTTAGTAAAGCTTAGGTCAACCCATTATATAGATCCTTCTGTCCCTATTCGTTTACCCGAGCCCGAGGAGAGGATAAATATTACATCTGAGGGTTGGGTCGGGGTTTATGAGTATCATATTAATTTTGGGCTGAGGTTTCCGACCCTAGATTTGTTGAACGAAATGTGTGACTTTCTTAATATTGGGTTGAGCCAACTAGTACCTAATGCCCTTAGGTTTCTGATAGGGTTTATATATGTGTGTTTTGGGGCTGGGGTTCGGCCTACAGTAGACTTGTTTTTTCAATTCTATACGGTCCGTAAATACCCTTATGGTAAATGGTGGGTGACCTTCCAGAAGCGTAGGAATAGCCCTATACTCATTACCGATTCCCCTGATACCAATAAACAATGGAGGGATAGATTTTTTATGGTGAAGGCTGAGGAAGCGAACCTACCCTGCCGTTGGTCTCAATTTACTTTACCGGTCGAACAATCCCGAGACAAGTCCGACCCCAGAATTCAATCGGACTATAAGGTACTAAAAAACTATAGTAACTCGGTTAAATATTCGGTTAAATTTCCTTCAGAGGATCTTCTTGTTTCGGCCGGGCTGAGCCAATCCCCCAATGTAGAAAGTAAATACTTGTCCCTTGAACTCTTTATTTATGGTATCCTCATCTTTCATAGCTCGGTAATTTTGATTTGTGCATATTGCTTGTTTTCAGGTAGCCTTGGTGGGTTCGGAAGGAAGAAAAAAGCCAACAAACCTACTGCAGCTTCAGGATCTTCCAAAAGATCGGCTGAGATCGATCTTACAGATGAGGTCGAGGTTGCCGATCCTCCCAGCTCGGCATTGGTAACCCGGGTCGCGAAAAAGAGCAGGCCGACCCCGGAAGAAATCCAGGCAGCTAAGGTTGCCAAAGCTCCACAAACACTGTCCGGCCCCACTTCTAGAGCCGAGCTGTCAAGTCCAGAAGATTTGTTGGGACCTGCAGACCCAGTGACCAAAGAAAGGGTTCTTTTTCTGAGAGATCAAAAGGAAAGACCGATCTCCCTAGCTCGGCCTATTCACCAGGTTGATTTGTTGGAGCCGCCACCGGAGGACCTTATGCCATTTCAGGAAGTGGCGGCCGAATCTTCTCAATCTTTTGGGGAGATTATCCGAGCTGGTGAGAAACTCCGGGACCATTTCAATGAAGCGGTGGAGCAGGAGACCCTTATAGCCGCACACATCAAAAAGGTGATTTTCCAAACATAGAAGTTTTTCTGAAATAAATGGTTACCTGGGACATCATTTTCATAATACCCTTGTCTCGGATTTTGGTAGGTCTTGTTCAATTATGCGGCCACAAATAGAAGAACGACAGCTTTGGATGTCCTAGCGCAAAGCTATGAACTGGAGAGATCGAAGAATCCGACCAAGGCCGTTGATGATTTGCAGCTACAGTTGGGGATCGAAAAAAGCAACATTTCAAAGCTCGAAGCTGAAAAAACAGATCTAATGCAGCAATACCAGGATCAGCTTTCGAAGTCGAGCCAGCTGGAGACCAAGATCCAGGGCCTGGAAGCCGATGTGGGCATCCTGAAGAAAACCGAGGCTGCCCTGATTAAAGAAAAATCCAACTGGGCGAAAGAAAAAGCTGACCTGGAGAAAGCTACAGAAAAGGCCAATAAAGCTGTAGAAGAGGCTAAGAAAGCTGCAGAAGAGGCTACCAAGACTGCAGAAGAGGCTACAAAGAAAGCTGCAGCGATGGTTAGCTCGGAAGAGGTTGAAGCAGCTTGCCAGGCCGAGCTGAAACTTTTTAAGGAAGGGACCCTGCTGGAGTTGATGAACCGGCATTTTTTCGAGCTAATCCAGTGCGGGTATACTGTATGCTGGGACGAGCTAAAAGGCTCCAGGTCGGCAGAAGGCGCTCCAGAAGACTCTATAGCCCAGTCTTCTTTGCTTCCAGAGGGACGCGATCCTTTCGATTTAGTAGAGGAAATCAAGCAAGAATGCCGAGACATCGGTGTTCCAATTCCAGAAAAGGTCGAAGAGGATCCTGTGGTCGACCCCCAGGAGATAGCAAATGAAGCCTCTTCTCAAGCTCCTCCTTCCTGAGATCGGCCTTCCCTTAGATCGGGCTTGCCCTTCCTTCCAGCTGTGTGAGGAATGTAGGTAGCATGCCTAGATGCAGTTGTAGTGATGTACTTGGCTTTATACTTTGTAGAATATTTTCTGATTCTGGTCCCTTTTGAAGAGTTTTTCAGATCGTCTTTGTAACCGAGCTGGATTATTGAATGAAAATGATCTTTTCTGTTTCCTTCAAATTTTGCCTTTTTCATCTTTAACTCGGACTGCTTTACTGATAATATTGTCTCAAGTGTGCTGCATTCCAAGTTCGCGGAATCAATCGTCCTTGTAAGTCTTCCAAATATAACTTCCGGTAGGTCGAGCTTCGATTACCCGATAAGGCCCTTCCCAATTAGAAAATAACTTGCCTTGTTCTTGTGGTTTGCTGATAGATCGGTTTCGTAAGACTAAGTGTCCTGGTACAAAGGCTCGATGTTTGACCCGAGCATCATAGTGTTGCCGAACTAAATTTTTGTAATTTAGTTGATGTACATAGGCTGAGTCCCGAGCTTTTTCTATTAAATCCAAGCTGAGCTCCAAGTTTTTCTGGTTTTGATCTCTTTCGAAGTGCATAACTCGCGGGGCTCCACTTTGTATTTCTGGGGGGATGACAGCATTGACCCCGAAGGCCAACTCGAAAGGGGTCTTCCCCGTGGCTGATTTGGGTGTAGTCCGGTGGCACCAAAGCACATGGGGCAGCTATTCTACCCAATTTTTACCTTTATCTTCTAGTATGGATTTCAGCCCGTGCAATAAAGTTCGGTTTGTGAGTTCTACTTGTCCATTTGCTGGAGGATGAGCTACCGATGCAAAACGTTGGGTGATACCAAGTTTTGAACACAAGGCTGTGAATTCCTTAGATTCGAACTGAGTTCCATTGTCCGAAATAACCGATCTGGGCACACCGAAACGACAGATGACTTGCCTCCAAAGAAACCGAGCTACGGTTCGTCCAGTAATATTTGTCAGTGCCTCGGCTTCCACCCACTTTGTGAAATAATCAATGGCTACAACAAGATAATGGCATGAACCGACCTTAGGAAATGGTCCCATGAGATCTATCCCCCATTCTGCAAAAGGCCATGGGGCAATTATCCCAGTAAAGCTGGAGGCCGGCAACTTGTGAATTGTCGCATTGTGTTGGCAACTGGAACATCGTTGAACATACTCCACTGCTTCTTGGAATAACCGAGGCCAATAAAACCCGGCCCCAATTATTTTCTTGGCCAAATTCCGAGCCCCAATGTGAGATCCGCAATCCCCTTCGTGTACTTCCTTCAGCATGGCCTCCGCTTCTCCCGATCCCAAGCATTTTAGTAAAGGCATCAAGAAACCCTTTTTATACAGGTCCTTTCCAATTATCTGATAGTTCTCAGCCTTCCTTTGTATTCGTTGGGCTTCCTTCCGTGATTCTGGTAAGATGCCATTTTGTAGGTATTGACATATAGGGAACCTCCAATCCTGACATTCACTTATAGACAAAATTGCTGGTTCGGCTGTACTCCTGGTATGTACTTCTTCTACTAGAACGGTTTTAGTTAGGTGAGAGAAAATCGAAGAAGCCAATTTGGACAAAGCATCGGCATTTGTATTTTTGCTTCGTGGGACCCGCTGTATAGCCCATTTCGGAAAAAATTTTAATTGTTGCTGCACCAGTGTTAAATACTCCTCCATTTGTCGATCTCTAGCCTTATACTCCCCCAAAATTTGTTTAACTACGAGCTGGGAGTCTGAACAAATTTTTAGATTTTCGATCCCAAATTTCCTAGCTAACTTCAGGCCGGCTATCATGGCTTCGTATTCAGCTTCATTATTTGTGGCTGTGAAGCAGAATCGTAGAGCGTAAGTGTGAATTTCTCCTCCTGGGCTGGTGAGGACGATCCCCGCACCCGATCCGGACTGGCTTGAGGCACCATCTACGTAGAGGATCCACACATCGTCACCCTCTGCTATAGCTAAAAACATATCGATTTTTTTTGACGGGCTAGATATGCTCTCTTGGCTGTCTGGTACTCCTTCAGCTATGAAATCTGCCAACACCTGTCCATTGACTGCTGTGCGTGGGGCAAAGGTGATGTCATACTCCCCTAATTCGATTGCCCATTTGGTGAGTCGACCTGAAACTCCTGCCTTTTGTAAGATGGCTTTGAGGGGTGCGTCAGTATAAACGGTGACTCCGTGCGAATTGAAGTAAGGCCGAAGACGCCGTGTAGAGTGAACTAGAGCCAGGACTAGCTTTTCTAGGCTGGAATAATTTTTCTCTGCTGCCTGCAAAACTTTACTAACAAAATAGATGGGTCTCTGGACCCGGTTATCTTCTCGGAGCAAAACCGAACTAATTACAGATTCGGTAGTAGTTATATACATGTACAATTGTTCTCCATGAATAGGCATAGTCAAAGATGGCAAAGAGGCTAAGTATGTTTTTAATTGTTCAAAAGCATTTTGACATTCCGGGGTCCACAAAAATTTATCAGTTTTCTTTAGAATGTTAAAAAATGGTAATGTTCGTTCTACTGACCGGGCTAAAAACCTATTCAAAACTGCTAATCTACCCGTTAATTGTTGTACTTCCCGAATTGTCCTAGGTGGGTGCATTTTCAGTACAACTTCTACTTTCTTAGGATTAACCGAGATACCCCCCTCAGAAACCATGTATCCTAAGAACTTTCCTGAAGTGGCCCCAAAAACACATTTTTTTTGGATTTAACCTTAATTTATATTGGGCTAGTGTTTCAAGGGTTTCACGTAAATTAGATAAATAAGCAGATTCATTTTTACTTTTTACAAGTAAATCATCAATATATGTTTCCATATTTCGACCTAACTGTTTTTTGAAAATTTTATTCACCAAACGTTGAAAAGTAGCTCCAACATTCTTTAAACCGAAAGGCATGGTTATGAAACAATATGTACCTTTGTCTGTAATAAAAGATGTTTTTTCCTCATCTTCCATGGCCATGAAGATTTGATGATATCCCTTATATGCATCCAAGAAGTTAAGGAAGCGGAATCCAGCTATAGCGTCAACCAACACGTCGATCAAAGGCAATGGGAACCAGTCCTTGGGGCATGCTTTATTTAAGTCGGTGAAGTCTATGCACATGCGCCATGAACCATCCGGTTTGGAAACTAACACTGGGTTAGCCAACCATTCTGGATAATCCACTTCTCGGATGATACGTACTTCCAACAGGGCGTTGACTTCGATTTCCACGTATCTACTACGTTCTCCCCCGAGGTTACGCTTTCGTTGTCGGATCGGCCTATGATTGGGATCAATGGATAACCTGTGTTCAATGATATTTCGAGAACTGCCAGGCATATCCTCCGGTCCCCAAGCAAAAACTTCCGCAAACTCACACAAAAGGTTAAGCAAATCATATTGTAATTGAGGGGACAAATTAGCTCTAATTTTTATTACCTTGTTTGGATCGGCCGCGAGGGGAATGATTCTTACCTCGGCCCCTGCTTCAATGGACAGGTCCGAGCCACCTGTTAGATCGGTAATGTTAACGGAGGTTGACGCCATATCTTTTGATTTCTGGTCTACTAGAATGGGCTCCTTCAAAGAGGCCATGTAACACTGTTTAGCCTGCAAAACATCACAGCGAATGGTAGCTACCCCACCTATGGTGGGGAATTTAAAAAGCATGTGTACAGTAGAAGTTATGGCCTGAAATTGATTTAACCCAGGCCGACCCAGGTATACATTGTATGGTGATGGCTCATCGATGACCACAAAATCTATGGTTTCCATACGTTTTAATTGCCCCGCAAGTAACGTGACCGGAATGCTCAAATGTCCCACAGGTATAACATGATGATTGCTGAAGCCAATCAGAGGTGTCCGAACTGGACTTAACTGTGCCTTGTGTAATTGACAACCAGCCAGTGCCTTGGTTGTAATTATATTGCTAGAACTACCTATGTCTAGCAATGTCCTACGTATTTGATAATTTGAAATGTAGCAATCGATCACTAGTGGATCGTCACAATTGTAAGGTAAAAATCTATCTGTATCATCAAAAGTAATTTCTGGTGTCATGGTTTCTGATTTACGCTTACCTAAAACAGTGTTCCTTTGTCTGTATACCTGTTTCCTTTGGCGATTAGAGTCGCCTTGGGTCGGTCCTCCTGCTATGGTGTTTACAATCCCGGCTATATTCAGGTCGGTGTTACCCCCAGTGTTCGGGGCTCGGGGATCGGGCTGGGGACAATCGCGGGCAAAATGACCGGTCTCCCCACATCGGTAACATGCGTTGAGTCGTTCACGGGTTGCCGAAGCCACCGGTTTAGGCAGAGGCGCCACTTGAGTGTATTGAGGTAGTTTCCCGGCTTGAATTAATTTAGCTATTTCTACAGCTAAATCACGACAGTCATTAGTATTGTGACCAATGTTTTTATGGTAATTACAATACCTGCCCGGATTGAGCCGATCTGTGGGACATGTCATGGGTCGAGCTGGGGGCAGCAGCCCTTGATTCTGAATGGCAGCATATATGTCGGCTCGGGGGACCGAGAATGGCTCGGCTACCTGCACAGCGTTTACACTTACCCCGGTCTTTGGGATAGGGTTAGTAGTATTTGCAATGTTTAATTTCTTACTTCCTCCTGAAGAAAGAATTGGGGAAGAAGCTTTCCTCTTACCGTATAAATCGGAAAAACTTCTTTCCCTTTCCTGTTTTATAGATGTAGCATCTTCAACAACAGCAAAATTAATGGCAGTAACCATCATTTCAAAATAAGAATGTGGGGGTCAGATGGCCAGTTCGGTAGCTAAAGGTCCTGACCGTAACCCATTAATAAATGATCCCATCATTATCCTATCATCTTTCTCGTGGCATTGCCTAGACTCTATATTGAACCGATCTATGTAAGCCTGTAATCCCTCTCCCATTTTTTGTGTTATGTTCATTAAATGTGAAATTGGTTTAGACAATATCTTATTACCCATGAAATTGGCTAAAAACAGGTCACCAAACTGATCTAACGAATGAATAGAATTTCGTGGCAGAGTACAATACCAATTTATGGCCTGACCTTTAAGTGTCAGATGGAATGTCATGCATCGGTTAGCGTCGGACAGGTTAGCAGCATCCATGACGCTCATGCACTGCATCCAGTGAGCTGTGGGGTCGGTAGTACCATCATATTTGTCAACCTTACCCAGGCCTCTGTATCCTGGGGGAAATTGTGCCATTTGAATCTCCCATCCAAAAGGATGAGACACGCGGGACGTGGGGACAGTTCGTTCGAGCTAAGCATATCCGGATCCGGGGAGGATGGTTTGGCCGAGCTGGGGATATCCAGACTGACCTAAGGGGTGTCCTCTCATGCCGGGGTAATAGTTCCCTAAACCGGGCCCAGGGTAGTAATTTGGGTTAAGTAAGGGAGGGTTTTCTGAGGGTGGTTGCATGGCTCGGTTATTGCCTAAACCATAATGTTGAAATAGTGCCGGGTTGGATGTGGTTGTGTATCCGGGATAATAACAGAGTTGACTTAGTTGACCGATTTGTAGGCCATGGCCAGGTGGATTCAGTTGACCCGTTTGTTGCCCTAAAGTGGGAAATGGTAGGCCCGACATAAAAGAATAATTGTTAAACTGTGCGTTGGGAACTGCAGAGGGGCCGGGGAAAGTGGGATTAACCTGAGTATGGGCTACGGTGGTATACACAGGAGGTGCCACAGAAGGGTTAGGAGGACCCGCCATATGACCGATTCCTGAAGAAAAATTAACTCCCCCAGGTTGTGGAGGACATATAGTGGTGGCTTGTAGGGGGATACTAGATATTAAAGCAGCAGAGGGGTCGGATACAGGGTTGAGTACAGCCCGGGGTGGGGGAATAGTGGGAGACCACTGTATGCCATAAGGGTGTTCTGTGTTAGCTACACCTGTGGTGGTGGTTGTAATGGGAAGTTCTGTATTAAGAGTATAAATGATCGGAGCAACATGGTTTATTAAGTGAAACAGTTCTGGAAATAAACGGAAAAACCTATCTTTCTCTGCATGTTCCTGTTCGGGAGTGAGAGTTTCAACAAGGGTGGTAGTAGTTGGTGGATCAGATGGAGGATTAGAACTGGTGGCTGAAACGGTAGGAACCAGGGCGGTTGTAACGGTGAGTCCGTTGGTGGTGTCATCAGAAGAAGAAGCACCCTTTCCTGAGCGAGTTTGCGTCATGGTTTCAACAAATTTATTTACCGGAGGAAAATTTGATGAAATAATTTGATCAAACGTTCCCCACAGTCGGCGCCAGTTGATGTGACGCAAAAATTACAATGATGGAATGATGCTTCTTCACGGCCCAATAATTCCTTGTGAAAAGTAATAGCCCAGTCTGTATGAAGTTGTGATGTGAAGGGAATGAACAAAATGAGGAATGATTGAGAAATCTGGGTTGCTGAGCTCGGCAAAGAGGATGAAGCTTGATGATTTTGCACTTGTTCCCCTGACCAAATGAAGATTATTCAAGAAAAGCAGCGGGGCTTTCCCCCCTGTATAGGCTCCGACGATCAAGTCAGTAATATGAAAGATATAAACAGTATTGAATGATCACTTTGAGAGAAATAATCAGAGAGAGAGTTGCGAGAGATTGCTTATTCGAACTTACTTGAATGAGGCTTGTGCCTGAGTATTTATAAGCTTACTCTTGATGGTTCCGTTGGGTCATGAAGACATACGCTCCCACTTATTCTTTTTGCAATGATGGTTTTTGCCGTTCCCGGAATAATGGCTTTTAACATGGCTCATTTGTCATCATTGTTCCTGCATATATATTAATTTTGTGGTCCTACCATGATGTCTAACTGTTTTATCAATATTATCTTTATCTCAGACCGGTTTATACTATACCGACCTGAGCTTCCTGTGTTTTAGCTACTTACCGACCTGAGCTTTAACACTGTTGACCGATCTAACCTCTCTAAGCTTTTATCGACCTGGGGTTCTTGAGTAAAATTATACTTTTCCGAGCTAGGTTATAAAGTTTACCGATCTAAGATTTACAAGTTGATTTAGAATACTTTCCGATCTAAACCTTCACGAGTCTATTAAGTCTTTAGGACCGAGCTAAGCCTTCATATCCGATCTAGAATTATCACAGATAGACTTGGTTTATACGATTTTTCCGACCTGAACATGGATCTGGGCTTCTTTATCTTTTACTGTTTCTTTGTTTTAATTAATTGGGCTAAGCCCAATGGGAATTTCAATTTTATGCACATCATAGGCGAAATAGGGTAAGGTGCCTAACCCTCGGGAATAGGTTTAGGCACCATACCCTTGTGACAGCCCGAGCTTCGACCTCCCTGTTCGGGCGGGAGACGCGGCCGAAATGTCTGCTTGGTTCGTACCAGGACTCATTCAAGATACAAGAGCACTAATTAATTATACACTCAATTAAAATAAAATACATTTTATTTTACTAATACAAACTATATAAAAGTATTTCTATAACTATTACAATATTCTTGCCTTACTTTCTTAATACGAGAGTTTGTCCTATAATTCCGACACCTTTCATAACGCTGTCCTTAATTTCTGTTACATGCAAAAGGTCTAGGGGGTGAGCTTCCATAAGCTCAATGAGGTCGCACTATTAAAACATTACCGAATAAACAATTACCGGCACATAGCAAATATTTCCTAGGCAAGCAAGGGGGAACACGGAAGGAATAGAAAGAGCATAACCAGTAAACTATAACGAGGATCTATGTGATCTTTTGTTAAGTATTACTAATTATACTTTACCTGTGTTGGAATGTATTGGAATAGGCGGCGGACACAATACACGGTGTGTCGCCTCGTCAACTACGCCAAAACACTAGTGCACATACACGGGTGCACGGAACACTGTGGCATACCTCGAGATAATACCGGAACTCGACCTCTTCAGCCATTGAGTCAAACGTTTAAGCCCGACACTGACATGCTCGATTTCAACGAACTAAACAGGCTTTGGGGACCCCAAATATGACACTCCCGTAACAAGTAATAGGAAGCACGCAAACAGCACGTAACATGGTGCACAAACACTGGTGCACAAACACAGGTGCACGAGACACTAACATTTCTTGCTTGACACTTAATCAAGGGTACACGATAAAGTTTAACATATATCTCACTTATACACATAACTCGGCATTTACGAACAATCATGTAAACATAGCACATATATAAATATCTCACTTTCACATATAAATATCATAATTATACATTTTACTTATAAAGCATGTATTGCTGTAAACATATCAATTAAATCAGTAAAACATGATAACTCATTTATTTACTCAATTAAAATATTTAACCCCTTTAGTGAGAACACTCACCTCATATTGCTAGTATTTTGTAAGCAAATCTGCATTAAATTAAGTTTATTTTAATAAAGTAATTTCAAAAGTAATTAATACTATAGAAATAACAACTTAACTTTAAGGCTATGTTCTCTTGTGGTTTTGGTAGAGAATCACCACTTTTTTTTTTCTAAAACTTTACACAAAGAAACAATTTTACTTTTTCAACATTTAAAATTAAAATTTTAAAATTCCCTCTAAATACCTACTCACATAAATTAAAAAAAAAACATAATCATTACACTTTTTTATCTCTCACCTACACAATTTTCCAAAAAAAACTTCCCTCCAAAAAAAAAACTTCCCTCTAATAAAATTTCCTCTACCAAAGCCACAAGAGAACATAGCCAAATAACTATTTTTTTCTTTTTTTCAATAAAGCATGTATTTGGCAAAAACTTCTATTTCCTCTTTATTTCATATTATCATTAACTAAACAAAATCAATTCTAACTAAACATATTTTTCTTTAATTCATTTTAATTAAAATCATTCCTATAAAATATATACATTTCTAATAATTCATAACATCTATATAACATCTAAAATCATATATTCAAATTAAAAGTTAAGAGAACTCATAATTTTATAGTTTAAACTTATAGGCACTAAAAACTGAATTCCAAAATCAATATAATCATTATTATGTAATTCAAAGATATGAAAATTATTTATTCATAATCAAATTTATTAATTACATATTATATAAAAGCTTGTTAAATACACAACTATTATAAATGATTCATCAAATTTTATAAGAAAAGCTAAATAAATAATACCTTCTTGAAAGCTTTGTATTTCCCTTCTTTTCCTACTTCTTCACTCTTTCTTCTTTATTTCCCCTCTTTCTTTCTCTCTTCTCCTCTTCTCACGGTTTTGCTGTGTTGTTGTTCTCTTTTCTCTCTTTCTCGGTTTTCTTCTCTTTCCTTTCATTTGATTTAAACTATCTAACTAACTATATATATATAGAGGAATGAACCTCCACCGCCTCTTCCTTTTCTTTTATTTTATTTAATTAATTAGTCAATCAATTAGTTTAAGGATAAGTTAGCCCCTTTCTTTGACTACTTTTTTTTTTTATATTAATTTTTCAACACTTATTTCTCTCTTCTTCTACGTGTGTATGGTGAGTCATGTTTATTTATTTAATTTTTTATCTTATTTAATTATTATGTTTATCTTCTTCTTTTGACTTTTCTTAAATATTTAATTATAATTTTATCTATTTAAATTTTTAATATTTTGTCGTATCGAATCTTATACAACAATAAGAGTCGTTTTATTTTCTCTACTACACATTTAACTAGTTTTCTATATTTATAAATCCTAAAATCTTGAAATTACTCCTAATAATTCAAAAATTTAGTGTTAAAAGTACGGGGCATTACAACCCTATTTTGCCTAACCCCCGAGAATGGGTTTAGGCAGCCTAAACCCATTCTCGGAGAGGGGTTAGGCACCCTACCCTATTTCGCCTAATCTCCGAGAATGGGTTTAGGCATCCTAGCCCCAAAACATGGGGTTAGACTCCCTAACCTAAAAATTGAAAAAAAAAAAAAAAAAAAGAAGAAGAAGAAGAAGGAAGAAGGTGCAAAAGAACCGCCGGCAAAAGCCCACTTGCAGAAATGAAACCCAGCACCCCATTGCCGGGTTTCACTTCTTATGAAACCCTACGGTTTCATTTTTATATGAAACCCACTTGCTGTGCTGGGTTTCATTTCATATGAAATCGCCGGGTTTCATTTCTTATGAAATCCGGATGAAACCCATTGATGGGTTTCTTTCGGCTGACGCAATGTAGCGAAGATTCCGGCGGTCCACGCAACAGCTTCCGGGGCTGGGTAGGCAGTATTATGGGTGGGGGTATTTTGGGTATTATTCCAATATATTATCTCTCTTTCCCTGCGTTTAGCACTTTCTTTCCCTGCGTTTAGACTTATCGAAAAAATCTTGAAAAGCTGACAAGTTTCTTCATAAATTCAAAATTTTCTAAAGCTTGTTCTTTTTGGAAGGTTTGAGTTTTGATTTTAAAAAAATAATTTTATAATATAAAAAAATATATTAAAAATGTAAAAATATATAGTTAAATAGTAAAAAAATTATATTAAAAATGATGAAAATTAACTATAATATATTAAATTTACTGTTGGAATCAAAAACAAAATTTAAAGAACAGATAATTTCATTTCAACTCCAATTCTTCGTTTATTTGGTTTAATATTTGTTTTAAAATACGCAATTTGTTTTAAATTGGGATTTATCTATAGTTTATACTATAAATATGTTTCGGAATGAGAAAATAAAACACAGATTTGCTTGATTTGTGGGTTTTATTAATTTGGTCCTACAGGTGGCCATCCTCTCCGTCAATCTTCTTCCTTCTTTCAACCCTCAATCATCACCACAGGTAATCTTAGTTGCTTAATTCCTGTTCTAAAATTCAAAAATCACTTTTGCAAATGCATGCAATTATAACCGTGAAATTTGGTTAGGAAATAAATTAATGGATTTTGGTTGAAGAACAAGTTCATAAATTTCTTAACATGGTGCTGTAACTTGAAGATTTGGGAGCTTGGTAACTTGTAATTGTTCAGGAATATTTATCTTCAATTGAGTGCCCAGAAGCTGCTTGAAAAAATTCCCCTTACAGCTAAAACTGAAACAGACTATTATGTAGTAATGGCCGTCAGTTGCTTGACTATATGCCCAAGTGAAGTAGAAGAAACTGATTCAATTTGTTTTTTGTTGCCAGAAAAGCATTCCCTTTTGTTATTTTTTAAATTTATCACTACATGTATAAACTTGTAGTATATCGTTTGTAGACAGCATTGATTTTTGATGGTTTATTCTTTGGACATAATGGTTGGGATGCAAGGGAGATAATGCCCTAGATTGTTTTGTTAAGTGCCAAACCAAAGCGGATGATGGCTGGCACTTCTTTTGGGTGTCTTTTGGTCTGTTGAAAATGAGGTTTAGCACTAAGGTGGAGGGGGAAAGAAAATTATACAAATAAAAGTATAATGTGGAAAGACTGGTTTGCTTCTCTTCTCAGTAGAGTTTGGGTTTAGGTTTGTTGAATGTTTCTTTGTCTCGGAAGGAGATATTTGCTGATGAAATTTGATTGATAATTGGATTAAAATTGTATGTTTTTGTTTGTGCTGAGTAGATGATGGATGATGGTATGTCTAGAAAGCTTTTAGTTCCAGAAACTATCGTGCAGCTGTTGTTAAAGGCATCAAATTTATCTGCCCTAGACAAGGGCCTTGAGCGTCTTATAGAAATTGCCAAATCTCCTGAAGGCCGTGCAGACCTTGCTTCCAAGGATTTGGTCACTTCTGTTCTACAGCTTTTTCAACTACCCAATTTTGCCTCCGATGGAGATCTTCTTTTCTTGGCTTTGAAACTTCTTAGAAACTTATGTGCTGGAGAGTTAATTAATCAGAACGCGTTTCTGGAACAAAATGGAGTCAGGACTGTTTCCTCTGTGTTAAGTCATGTTTCATTTTCGTCTGAGTTTGGTTACAAGATCATTCGAATGTGCTTACAACTTTTGGGAAATTTTGCCCTGGGTGGAGAAGAGCATCAGCTTGCTGTTTGGCGTGAGTTTTCCCCCCTCAGTTTTACCAAGGTAGCTGAAATTCGAAGAATGGAAACCTGTGATCCCTTATGTATGGTTACATATACATGCTGTGGGGAAACTGATGAACTGCTCGAGGAGTTGTGTTCAACCCAAGGCCTGGGCATAGTGATAGAAATCGTGCGCACTGTGTCAGAAGGTAAATATTCATGCTTCTTTGTGGAGTTACTTCTTTAATGAAGATTTGAGTTGTTGGGGTTGACTCTATACTGAAATAATTTTATTTCCTTTGTCCATGAGCAGTTGGATTCACTGAGGACTGGTTTAAAGTGCTTCTGTCTAGAGTTTGCCTTGATAAATCATGCTTTGCCTCAGTTTTCTCCCAGTTATATCCAACTACCGAAGTTGAGGATCATGGCAATACTACCTCCAAAATGGTTCAATTTTCAGTTCACCAATCATTTCTTCTGAACACTATATCCATAATCTTGAATGAACGAATACAAGATGAGGTCAATTTCACGGAATTTGCATTATGCGTTCTTGAAATTTTAAGAAGCGCTATTTTGGTGGTTGGCTCTGCTCCAGGGGGGGCCTCAGGTCTTCCAACAGGGAATACTGCTATTGATGTTCTTGGATATTCTCTGACCATTTTGAGAGATGTTAGCGCGAATGACAATTTAACCGGCTTCAAGGAAGAGGGATCAGCCGACGTTGTGAATTTGCTGGTATCATCTGGATTAACCGATTTGCTCCTGAATTTGCTCCGGGGCCTAGAACCTCCCTCGACAATTAAGAAGGCAATGAAAGCGCGCGAAACTGGTGATGGCAATGAGGCAGCCTCGCACCCTTGCCCTTACAAAGGTTTCCGGAGAGACATTGTTTCCATCCTTGGAAACTGCGCGTATCGCCGAAAGAGTGTTCAGGATGAAATCAGAGAGAAGAATGGTATTCTTCTGTTGCTGCAGCAATGTGTTCTTGATGAAGATAATCCATACTTGAGGGAGTGGGGAATCTGGGCAGTGAGGAATTTTTTGGAAGGAAATGCAGAGAACGAGCGGGTGATACTGATTTGGAGATCCAAGAATCTGTTGATGTCCCTGAAATTACTGATCTTGGCCTTAAAGTGGAGTTGGATCCTCAAACTGGGCGTCCAAGGCTTCGAAATGCTTAGGCTGTGTTCGGATTGTAACTCAAATAGGGAATTTTTGTTTTTTAAGAGAAAATTTGTTGGAGAGAAATTTTTTTTTCCTGGGAATTGGGTAGGGAAGAGAATAAAAAGTGTAATGATTGTATTATTTTTAAAATTAATTAATGTGAGTGTAATTCTAGAGGAAAGTTTAAAACTTTAAATTTGTTTATATGGATGGTACAGGCGATTGAGATTCGTAGGCAGCGCCGGTCTTAAAGCTTAGAAGGTCGGGGGCCAAATTAATAAAAGGAATCTCAAAGAAAAATATAATGTGATCATTTAATAATTATTTTTTATAAAGTGGGCTTCGAACTTCAATATATTAAAAGAATTATTCTTGTCTCAACTCCTTTCAAACAAAAATAACTTTTGTCTTAAGTTTGAAAAAAGAAAAAATCACACTTGCGCCAACTTTTTAAAATAAAATTAAACATGGATTTTAAACGTTGGTCTTGAGCTACAAAGAAGAAGAAAATTAAGGAATACTAAAAAGAAAACATGGATTTTCCGAAAATCGTTTTCTTCAGAAAACTAAAAAGGAAATGGATTCTGGATAAACAGATTTTCCGGAAAATTGTTTTGTTCAGAAAACTGAAAAAAAGAATTTTGAAGAAAACGATTTTCTGGAAATCGTTTGTTCAGAAAACGTAGAAGAAAAACAATCCCCGGAAATCGTTTTTTGCAGAAAAAGATTTTCGGGAAATCGTTTTCTTCAGAAAACTATAAAAAAAAAAAAGGAATTCTTTTTTTTTTGAAATGAGAAATTGTATTAAGAGCCCTGGAAATCGTCCAGTAACGATTGAGATACAAACTCCGGAGCATTGCCCCAACAACACTCAAGATCTGAGCACGTGGCCCCAAACTTTGCAAGAGTGTGTGCAATCACATTCTTTGCCCGCTCTACCCAAAATATTCCCTTACAGCCACCCCGCCTAAGACCCATCGCCACCTCCTGCACCAACTCCTGCGCCCTTTGAGAAACCACCGCCTCCCCTCTAACGGCTAGGACCACCAATGCTGCATCCCCGATAAGCGAGGGAGCCGACCACCCTTTCTGTACGACAAGCTCTGTCGCAGTCCTAGCAGCCAAAGCTTCTGCTTCCTCAGGCGATGAGATCCCCGACAGCCGCCTGGCCATGCCCCACAACCATTTACCCTCCTCATCACCAACAAAGATCCCCACAGCCGCCCTTCTTGTGGCTGGATGGTAAGCTGCATCGAAGTAGACCTTGATCCCTGGCGGCGCCCTCTGCAGGAGGACAAAATCCTGTAGGGCAACCGAAGAACAGTCAGGACAAGTGTTCGCCATTCGAAAATTTTGTAAAGCCGCCAAGGCTGATTGCACTACCCCAAACGGCCCTTGAATGGGCTCTCCATGCAGCTTCTTATTCCTCTGAAACCAAACAAGATCCAGGGCAGTTACTGTTAGTTCCACTACATCTGCCCGCCTATGTGTCAGGAATTCTCGAAGCCACGAGTGCCCCAAATCCTGAGCATGAGAATAAACATCCCAAGCACAGCCCAGCCCTGCAGAATAGACCGAACGAATGAGCACTCGAAAAAAACATGACGAAGAGTGTCTGCTTCCCCATAGCAAAGGTGGCAGATCGTGGGTCCCGTAAGCACATGGCGCCGCCATAGCGCATCCCCTATTGGTAAGGTTTCCGTGCAAAATCGCCATACAAAGTGCTTGACCGAGGTGGGACTCGAAGACTCCATATCTTCTTCCACACAGGGTCCGGGGAACCCCCTGACAGGCTACCAGGCACAGCGCGCGCCTCCACAATCCGATGATAAGCACTACGGACTGTATGCCTACCCTTTTTATCCGGTGACCAGACCCAGATATCCGCCCTGCCCTGCACCCGAAGTGGGACCCCTAATACCACTTCAGCAGCCTCTGGGGTGAATAATGATCGAACAAGCTGCTCATCCCACCCTCGGGGGTGCTCCCGGATTAGCTCCGACACCATTGAGGGGGCCCACCCATGGGCATCGCGTGACTGGACAGCAGACCCTCCACCGGGGCCCACGGATCATCCCAAATCCTTGTGTGGTCTCCAGACCCAATATGGCACCGGGCGCCCAACTTTAAGACCTCCACCCCCTGCAGCACACTCCGCCAAGTAAAGGACGGCCGGGTCCCCAAGGCTGCCTGAAGAATTGAGCTGCCAGGAAAATACTTCGCTTTAAACACACGACTTAACAGAGACCGTGGCTCAGTGAGTAACCTCCACGCTTGTTTGCTGAGCATGGCTAAATTGAAAGCTTTCATATGTCTGAACCCCAGCCCCCCTTGATGCTTCCCTTGCGACAACTTATCCCATGACACCCAGTGCAGACCCCCTGTCCCCCGACCTCCCCAACAAGAATCCAGCCGCCAATGCCTGTATATCCGTGAGGACCTTGTCTGGTAATAGGAAGCAAGACATAGCATAAGTCGGAATCGCCTGCACTACCGATTTGATCAGCAGTTCCTTCCCGGCCTTACTAAGTGACTTCTCCTTCCACCCCTCCAACTGTGCGCCACTCTCTCCCTGATAGACTGGAAGACCTCATTCTTACTACGCCCCACGACGCACGGGAGTCCTAAGTACTTCTCATGCCGCTCCACCTCTCCGATGCGTAGAATACCACATATCTCCCCACGCAGGTCTCCAGGAGTACCAGGGCTGAAGCAGACGCCAGATTTCGCATAGTTTATACGCTGCCCAGAGACCTGCGAGTATGCTGCAATGGCATGCATAAAATAGATAGCCTCTTCCCTCGTTGCATCTCCAAACATCAGGGTGTCGTCAGCAAAGAACAAATGAGAAATCCTCGGAGCCCCTCTAGCCACCGCAATACCACTGATTTTGCCACTACATTGCAAGTCCTGGAGCATGATAGAGAGCAGTTCGGAACACAAAATGAAAAGATATGGGGACAATGGATCCCCTTGCCGGATACCACACTCCGGAGTCAAGCGTCCAAATGACTGGCCATTCAAAAGGAAGGAGAATTGGACCGTTGAGATACACTTCCTGATCAGTTGAATTACGCCTGCAGGGAAACCCAACGCTGCAAGCAAGGGGCATACAAACCCCCACTCCACTCTATCAAATGCCTTACTCATATCCAGTTTTAAAGACATAAGTGCTCTCCCCCGTATCCCCTGGGACCGCATGTAATGATGTGTCTCGTAGGCCAGCAAAATATTGTCGGAGATGCGCCTCCCAGGGACAAACGCTGATTGCGTCTCACTGATAACCGTTGGCAAAACTCTGCACCCTATTCGCCACACATTTCGACGCAAGCCTGTACACTACATTGCACAGGCTGATCGGACGGAACTCCGTGATCCTCCGAGAGAGTCCACCTTTGGTATGAGGACAATATGCGTATAATTAACCCCTCCGGCACCTGCCCGGAGTTGAGAACCCCAAGCACAAAGGCAAGAACACATGGCCTACGATGTGCCAAAACTTTTTGAAAAAATACCGGGCTCATTCCATCCGGCCCCGGAGATTTGTACGGGTGCATATGCTTAAGTGCCCTGACTACCTCCTGTTCCGTGTACGGCTCCCCCATTTGCAATGCCTCTACCTCTGACACCTTAGGTCGAATACGAGTAAGCGCCTGATCAACCTCTTCCACCGTCGGCGAGGTGGAAGTGAAAATATCCCCGAAGTGGGTCAATATGATGTCTGCTATTTCCGCCGGCTCCTTACGAACCACACCCTGCCCATCCTCCAGCCCCTCAATCGTATTTCTCTCCCTCCGTTGTGCCGCAAACCTATGGAAGAAAGCAGTATTCCTGTCCCCCTCCTTATACCAATGTTTTTTGCCCTCTGCCTCCAGCAAATGTCCTCCTGATCCAGCAATGTCTCCAGCCGGGAGTGCAACTCAGCTAACCTCTCCTTCAATTCCAGCGTTACCACCCCTCGCTCTAACTGGGTAATGGCACGCCTTGTATCCTCCACCTGGGTAGACAAGTGTCTAAATTCATGCTGCCCCCAATTAACAAGGCTAACCAAACACTCCTCCAATTTATCCGGGAGAGAGCCCAAGTCCGAGTTCCAGCTCTCCTTGACCATCCGCTCATAATCCTTAGACTTGACCCATAGTGCTTCAAACCGCCTAGGGCGGTGGCCTGGGCGGCCCCGGATTAGCCCAGACACTTTCAACAACTGAATATGAAGAGCCATATGATCCGAACAGTAAGTCCTGCAGTGGTACACCCTACTGGACGGAAATAATGCATGCATCCCACTCGTCCATGTCCCCCTATCCAACCTTCCTCGCTGCGTGAACGGAGCGACCAGACTCCGGCACCAGGTATACTCATGTCCCCGAAACCCCATATCAACCAACCCGCAAATGTTCAATGCGTTGCGAAAATTTTCGATCTGCGTATCTGAGCGCCGAGCCCGCCCTAGGTACTCACTATGATGGAGGACCTCATTGAAATCCCCAGCACACAACCACGGCAGCCCCTTGTCCTGAGACAATAATCCCTGGAAAAGAAGCCAAGCTTCCGGACGTTTAGAGACATCCGGTTCCCCATACCACCCAGTGAAGCGCACTAGATACCTCCTAGTCGTACATCAACATCCACAAAATTCTGACCAAAAGAATTTAATGAAACATTCAACACAGGCTTCCAGAGGAGCAGCAGGCCCCCTGATCGCCCCCTTGCAGGAACAGATAATCCAAAATAAGAAAATTGACTTTTAATTGAATCAGCAACTAATGTAGAGATTTTAGTTTCAGACAAAAAAATTAAATCAGGACACTTAGAACGAATTAACCCCCCCAGCTCTCTGCGGGTGCGCGGGTTCCCAAGCCCGCGACAGTTCCATGCTAAGATACTCATATCGCCCGGGAGGGCTGTGCAGCATTGCCAGACCCCCCCTCCACATTGCCAACGGTATTATCCAGCTGTTGGCGAGCTGCAGGTTCACCACTTTCCAGTTCCTCCCCATCTGACCCAACACCCTCTTTCTCTTCAGACGGCTCTGACTCAGATTTATTCTCCCCAGACTGATGCACTTTGGTGAGCAGTCCCATCCGTTTCAACCGCTCCCCAACCCTTCTAGACTTGTCACCTAAGCTTTCCCCACACCCCACTTTAACACCATGTCCCTCGGGTCCACATCTAAAGCATGCAAGCCATCAAAACCCTTGTCCACTAGCACATCCAACTCATGCAACCCACTAATTCGATTGGGCCCCAGCACTTTTACCACATGCAACCCATCACTTTCTTTGGCCACCATCACATCATTTAAATCCATTTCTCCCATCCTCAACAGCTCCTTTTTTTGCATGGCTTCCATATCTAATGCATGCATGCCATCAAGCCCTTGTCCTCTAGCACATCCAATTCATGCCCCCCATTAATTCGATTGGCCTCCACATGCAACCCATCACATCCTTTGCTTTCCAGCACTTCATTTAAAATCATTTCTCCCATCATCAACCTAGCTTTCTTCTGCATGGCTTCCACGGGCACCATTTGCATGCCCACGTGGGTACGATCAAGGATTAATAATTTCCTCTTGGAGCCATGAAGAGCATCCGCCCAGACCTCCTTACCCGCGGCCAACTTCTTGCCTGCATTACCCACTCGCCGCGCCCACCGCTTTGCCTGCGAGTCATGGATCATCTCCACATCATGAAGGCAGTCCTCCCCGAAAGTGTCGACAGCTGATGGCTTCACAGCAGGACCAGTCATGAGCATTAGTGGCCCATCTGGTCGACTGATCTCCCGAAACTGAGCCTTCACCGAATTCCTCTCCACCGCCAAACCTGCTGCAACCTTCACCACCGGTGTCATTGATTTTCCCTCTACCAAGCAGCTCCCGACATCACCCTGCAAGTCAACCCCAAGCCTCTCGAACACCTCCTGAACCGAGACCATCCCCGTCGCCTCACCTCCGCTAGGCTGGGCCACCGTGAGCGCCATTGACTCCCCCAGCGAACCCTGTGCTGGACCACAATGCGTAGGCCAATGGCGAACAGTACCCGGGTGGCCTCTTCCCATCGGTCGTGGGATCGATGCTGATTTTGGAGTCGACACCGATTTCGGAACCGACGCTGACATCGTCCGTCTACCAAGCTCGTACGGCCTACTGTTGGGAGGAACCCTAAGCCAATCCCCATATTCTCTGGGTCTATCCCCCAACCCACCTATCAAGTCGCAAGCCAACAGTACATGGCCAAGCTTTCCACATATATAGCAAAAGTCCGGCAATTTTTCGTAAAATAGAGATCCCTCGTGCACAGACCCCATGTAATTGACATTAAGCACCCGCTTAAGTGGTTGCATAACATCGATCTCGACCTTGACCCTGAGATATTTCCCCACACATTGCCCATCAACATCCATGTCCATCTCAATAAATCTTCCTACCAAGTTACCAGCAAACGTAGCAAATCTGGATGTCAATAGCCCCCACGGCAAGTCTACGATATGTACCCAAAACGGACACCACTTGAACTCCATGCGGGAGACCACGAGATCCGGCCTAGCCTCGGCCAGGACCACCAGATGTTTGTCAAAAAGCCACGGTTGAGTCTCTAGGACCCATGTCCTTTCTGATAAACTACCAAACTGAAAGCAAAACACATTATCCGCCACTGCCTTGCACTCAAAACCCTGGCGTGGGTTCCACACTTTCCGAAAAACCCCCCCCCCCCCCCCCCCCCCGATTTGCGCCGCCGGGACAGCCCTAGGAGCTAGTAGCTTCCCCAGCAGTGACCACGTAACCCCCCCAGCCAACGGTGGTTCGTCCACATAGTCCACCACCACCTTCTCCTCCTCCGAAAGCGAGAAGCTTCTCATCATCGATTCCAATTTATCCCCCATTAATACAAAAAAACACCCACAAAAACCCCAAGGAAAATGCAAAAAGCAAACCAAGATAGTACAGGACCAAGAGGAGAAGTACTAACCAACCAGCACCTGTAGATACACTACAAATAGGGAGTCGAGAGGGAGAATCCACGGAGAAGAAACCCTTCAATCCCTGCAACCGGCCGCCGTCCAAGAGTTACGTGTGGAAACACGTAACTTTACTCCAAGGGTTTTTGGGAACCCTAGAGAGAGAGAGAAATTTCTAATAAAAAAAAAAAAAAAAGGAATTCTAAAGAAAAAAGAATGAGTGATGCCATCAATCTCAATTCTAGTGTTTCAGTCGAGTACGGAGAGAATGGATCAACCATGGTAGAACATGACATCGAGAAGATGGAAACACAAGTGAGAAATTTCAAGGTGAATAAGACTGCAGCAAGAGTAACCATTACCTTGTTAATTAGGAGAAAATGCCATTGCTGAACTAAAAGTGGAGGATCAACTCACGCTTGCGAAAAGACTAATTGGTTTATCATGGCATCATTCAGTATGAAAATGATACAGCATATGAAGCAACATTAAATGAGAATTGCATTTCCCAGTTGTCTGTGAGGCGAGATTCGAAGCTGAGTATCCGAGCCGGATTGAATGGTAAGCTAAAAGGGACGGCTAACGTTAGGCTAAGCAGTTCAGATCATTGCTGCATTGGCCTTTCTTCCTATTGCGCACAACTGTTTTCATGTTTCTCAGTCAAAGAAGGCAAGAACAATAGCTGCAGGGCTTTAGCTTAGGCTGCTTAAATTGCCTTTTCTTTTTCAAGGTTTTGTATTATACGTATACATGCATTTCTAGTGCATATTAATTGGTACATCCAAGATCCAACCAAGCAATCAAGTTTTTGTTTCGTTGTCGATTTTTGTGCTGAGATTTTCGTATATCCTTTGAGTTAGAAGTTTGAATTTGCAACCCAAGATTAGTTAAACTTGATTTTCTCATGAAGATTTAATGGAAGATTGAATAATTACTGCAATTATTATGAAATTTTCACATAGTCAAACATGACAAATGAATAACAAGTTGAGAAGACACAAAAATACTTCAATCCAATGGTGAACTGTTCCTTTAGACAAAAGTACTTTTGCATTAACTTATTTTAAACAAAAATAATTATGGACCTTAAAATAAAATTTGGCCTCTAATTGCCCAGCCCTTTTAAAATAAAATTGGGATCTAAGGAGGCTCACCGAGCTGCCCAGCCCTTTGTGCCGGGCTGTTCATAGGATGAAAAAAAGGAAGGAGAGCATGAAGCTAAAGACATGAGGAACCAGCTCAATCGAGTCAAGATATTTTTATTCTAATGATCAAAAGTACATTGTACGTTGGTGGTGGTGGAAAGAAAATGACACCAAAAAAAAGGGAAAAAAAAAAAAAAAATGTCTTTCCCCTCAAATACCTCTATTCCAGAAATTCCTCTGGTTTTGCTGGTAAGAAAAAGGCATCCCATTTCTTTCCTTTTTGGTCCTTCAAGGCATAAAATCATAGGATTGGACATGAGACATCCGATGCCGATCAGATCACATGCCGATCGTTCTGGCTGTAAACACAGAAGAAGAACAAACAAATCATAGGATTAGACATGAGAAATCAAGAAAGTAGCAAACTTTTTGAAGCAGGGAAGAGAAGGGAGATCGATGTACTTTCGATGAGACTGCCACCACATTCGCCATGACAACTCATCTGACAGAAAACGGCTATATTTTTAGGTCCATTCCTAAAGCATTTCTCGTGGCATTTGTGGAAGCAGTCCTGGAATTTCTGAACCGCCGAACGCTGATTCTCCTCCATCTTTGCCGCGGCCTTGTCAGGTTGCACTGCAGCAAGAACAACCATGCACGTGAGGAACATTGCGAAAAGCTTCTGCGCCATCTTTCTGTGTTTTTTGATTTCTTTTCTTTTGTTTCTCTGTTTTTATTTTAGGGTATTCTTGCTTTGAGTGCTCTCTGGGACTAATTGGGATCGTTGTAGAAGGTGTTGACTTATAGGAATGTTCCCTTTCTCCCTTTGGTTGATATACCTTAAACTTCGCAACTTCATGGTAATAAAAGTTCAGTGGATTTGCTAAAAATTGGGGTTGCATTTTGAAGGGTTCACAATCACACCTATTCTGCTGTTAATTTCCAGCCATGAATATTGAAAAGAATTGGTTTATATGGTCGAGAAAATATGCTCTCTCCGTACCATTCAAAGAGTCCGTTTTGTATTAGGGACGGAGCGAGTATGGATCATAACGCTCTCATGTTTTTAGTTGGACACTTGATATATAGTAGATTTGACCATACCGTTTTATATTTTCAATACATTTTTCGTGTTTAAACATCATTTTCAAAACTTGGTTTTGAAAATAAACTCTCTAAAACGAATATGGCCTTATATTCACTTTTACTACAATAAAATTGTTTCACATAAGCATTACAAAATAATATTATTATTAGACAATTCTCAAACTGTTGATGATCTAATGGACAAAGTCACAATATTCTTTTGCAGGTAATTTAATTGAAGTGTTAGGAAAATGCACCATCGGAATCAGAAAGAAATTTTAGCAAGAGTTTATATATATTTCCAATGGTGTACGTAGAAAATTAGCATTGACATGACTATAAATTAGTAAGGAAAAGTAAAAAAAAAATTTAATTAGATAAACGTATGATGATCTAATTTTGTTGAAATGAATGACATTATTTTTATCCATTCATTACACAATTTTAAAATTTGCATTATTAAAAAAGAAATAAAAATTTGTTAAAGTTAATTAATGGGGCACAACTAAAAATTTTTGAATTTTATTTGCGACAGAAAAGTAATTTTTGCAAAGTCAGCGGGGAACAGGCCCCGCCTATTGGGAAAATGTTATGTAAAAGGGTATAGACACAATGATCTCTGTAGTAAATTCAAGTTAGGGCAATTGCATTATACTTAGTTCTTGATAATTCCCTCATTTTATGCTTTGAGATTAACTCCAAAAGCAAAGACAAACAAACATTGTCTTTCCTTCGAAAAATCGACTCTATTACATGGAAAGTATGTTTGGAGGAAGACCGCCTACCTTCTTATCACGGAGAGAAAGTACTATACAAAAACCACATCCCTTCTTCTCGCGGCTGTCCACTAATGTGGCTAATGGCCAACTCCCCTAGGTGAGAAGATTTGGACTTATTTTGTCACGAACATTTATAAGTGGCTGAATAAAGCTTCGCTATATCTGATCAACTCGCTTAAGCGAGATCCGATTCATATAGTTGTTAAAATTCAAATTTTATTTCCCAGAGATATCATGCTCACATTTTTTGTTTATACATAAACAAGAGCATGAAACTAAAAGACATGAGGAATGAGCTCGATCGAGTCAAGATATTTTATTCCAACGATCAAAAGTACATTGATGGGAGTGGAAAGAAAAGGATACAACAAAAAAAACAAAAATGTCTTCCCCCTAAAATAGCTCTATTTCAGACATTAATTCCTCTGGTTTTGTTGTTCTTTCCTTTTGGTCCTTCAAGGCATAAAAATCATAGGATTGGACACGAGACATCGGACAGCGGGGACTCAGGGGATGAGTCTGTCTGTAAACACAGAAAAAGAAAATAAACATTGATTGATGGGTCATTTATATGAAGCAGAGATGAAAAGGGAAGGGAAGTGTACTTCTGATCACATTACCGCCACAGTCATGACCACACATCATCTCACAGAAAATGAAGCCATTGCCAAGTCCATCCCGAAAGCATTTCTCGTGGCATCTGTTGTGGCAATCCTGAAAATACTGCTTCAGATCTTCGGCTGCCACGGCCTGAAGATACTGCTTCAGATCTTCGGTTGCCACGGCCTTGCCGGGTTGCACTGGTGCAAGAACAACCATGCACATGAGGAACATTGCGAAAAGCTTCTGCGACATTTTTTTTTATTTTTTTCTTTTGTTTCTCAGTTTTTATTTTTGGATATTCTTGCTTTAAGTGCTCCCTGGGACGAATTGGGATGGATGTTGAAGGTTTGGACTTGATACGAATTTTTTGTTTGCTGCCCTTTGGTTGATGTACCTTCAACTTTGGAACTTCGTACGGTAAAAAAAGTTCAGCGGCATTGCTAAAAATCGGGGTTCAATTTTGAAGGTTTACTTCATTACCACTAATTTATATAGGTGGCGCCATCTTACTTGGTGCGCCCAGTTCGTTTTTATGTTTCATAAAACATTTTTACTTTTTAAACATCATTCTCAAAACCAAGTTTCATAGCAAACATGGCCTTGTATTCACTTTCACTATAATAAAATTGTTCCACACATGCGTTACAAAACAATATTATTATTAGACAATTCTCAACTACTGATACTCTTTTGGACAAATTGCAGGTAGTTGAACTAAAGTTTTAGGAAAATGTTATGTAAAAGGATATAGACACAATGATCGTTTTAGTAAAGACAACAACATTGTTTTTTTTTTGAAAATCGACTCTATTTTGTGGAAATTTACCAAGAGAGAGTATATTTGAAGAGAGAAATCACATTTAGAAGAAGAACCGCGTACGTAGAAAGAAAGTAGATTTGAAGGGAGATGGGATTTATGTGAAAAAGATAAATTACGTTTGGAGGAAAACCACGGATAAAGTTCGTTCGTAGGAAAACCACCTGCCTTCTTATAGCGGCTGTCCACTAGCGTGGCTAATGACCAACTCACCTAGGTGAGAAGGTCTGGACTTCTTTTGTCATGAACATTTTAAAGTGACTGAATAAAGCTCTGGTTAATATCATGCATTTGACAATATTTTACACATTTATCTAACCAACTCACTGCGAGATACGATCTATATAGCTAACTCTATGTAGCAAGACAAACGGCTTAATCATTAATGTATTTACACCCAGAAAAAAGTACAGCATCCATTCCACTAAAAGACTCTTTACATGCAGTCATATTCCTTTCTTCAAACGGTCAAAATCAGCTCTCTATATCAATACAAAACTACACTTTCAATTCCCCCCTCACACCATCTACTAAGAAGCTCATTTAAACTAAGTCTAACCATCAAAATAGGAGCAGATGATGATAATCTGCGAATTCTGGGATCAACTATGGCATTATATATACAAGCAGGAATGGGAATACAAACAATGTGTGTATATGTTTATCTATACAAAACCACAAGAGTTTAAATGGTGAGGTTTTCTTGAATGGCAAGGAATGATCCCACTATGTTGCCTCCAACATCGGGGAAAGTTTCGTGGCCGGGAAGTGGCCTCACCTTGCCTGTCCGGTCAATTTCAACGGGGTACTTGAGGAGGTGCCCCCTCATGTCTGTTGCTTCTGGAGCAGCAAATTGCTTCCAGTTCATCTCGCCCATTGATTTCACTCGTCGGACACATTCTATCGACTCTGGCTGAGTAAAGCAGTCCTCAACAACTCCAAGATGCTCTGCCCACAGTGACATTCTATATCCATAGATCTACACAATCCATTTCCAAAACAATGTTAGTGATAGTATAAGATCTCCGGCTCATGGATTGTTCCTATCATGAATTTTCTACAGGAAAAAAAAAAAAGGATAAAGAGTACAAAATCTAGCAGCTTAAATCCAACTAGAAACACTTATTAAACGCAAGTACTTAAATGCTTGCACACTTTGCTCATAGCATGTATAGTGCCCAAATATGGACACAATTATAAATGCCATTGCTCCGAATATACTTACTTGTCCATGAGGATTGGATTGATTCCTCGCCCATGTATGATGAGGCTGATACGCACCCATTGCAATCTCTGTGTCTCTTATGCCCTCCATGGACCGCTGATTGATATTAGCAGATCCTATAATAACATATTCATCATCCACTATCATACCTTTTGAATGAACATAGATCATGAATCTTCGGTTTTTCCGACTGAATGCCTGAAACAGAGAAAGATTGTATGTGGAATAAGGGATCAATAGTTGGAATATTAAAGGCCAGAAAATGACACAGCAGGAAATATAGGACGGGAAAAAAATGAATCGTAACAAATGATGAAAATGAAAATATCCTAAATAGCCTCTCCAGTAAAATATCTTTATAACACAAAAGCGTCGGCAACCAGAAAGTTCTTCATATCAGATGAAACGTTCATCAGCCAAGAAGAAATTAGTACTGGACAGCAACGAAAAAAGTGCTAGTCGCATACTCATTTTGACACGTCCATTGTGACACCCTTCACAATCACAGCTTTTCAAGTGAAAGCTAGTAGAAATATGCCAAAGTAATGCAGAAAATACCTGAGGAGTGTTCGCAGGGCCATGAATTTCACTGGAGTCATTCGTGTCAACAGCCTCCCTATTTCCAAGGCAATAAAAGTTCAAAAAATCTTGTGGTGAATATGCATCCTCGAGCCCAACTTCCACCAATGCCTTGTAGATAGTCTCATACATCATTTGCATTGTTTTATGCTGTCCATAAGAAATATTAAAAAAAAAGTGATGATCTGAATCAAGAAATCCTGCTAGTTCGCTGGTCTAATACTAAATATCCATCAGTAGATAATACCTTATGATCTCATGATGAATACGTTTTCAAATCAGAAAGCAAATAAAGCCGAAAGTACTCAACAAGATGAATGAAAAAGAAAAATTATAAACATCTGATAAATTTTTGTAACTATATTTTGGACAGCAGATTAAATCATTAGAAATTTAAATCCCTATCTTGGCATAGTATGTGAACCAGACACAAATCATCCTACCTGCCAAAATAGAATCCTCTGTGTAGCATTTCCAGTTGGATTGCCCTCTGGCCACATTGGAATAACTATATATGCAGCAAACCTTTCATGTGCTCTGATTTTGTCAGCAATTTTAAGGGCAATTTCCATTGGAATCAAATTGTTTGCACCTGAATAAGAGCAAAATACTTAAGTGCCACATTACAATTACTCTGATAAGAGTTGACAAAAGAAAAGGCTCCATTTTGATTTTGATTTTGATTTTCATTCTCTTTTTCTTGTTAAAATGGTTAAGTGAAGAAAGAAAGTAAATAAACCAATAGAACATATTCCAAAATCTTTTGTAGCTCAGTGACAGATTCTTAAGAACAAATTAACATTTTTAGATCTTATGATATAGAAAGGTTAAGGGCCTGTTTCTTTTCATGTTTTTGTCAGTGGCTTTGAAAACATGTTTTTGGAAAATAGTTTTTTAATGTAAAAAGTGTAATGGAATGTAAAAAGGTATAGTTGAACAGTGAAAAAGTTGTATTGTCGTCGTAGATCTTATGAAATATAGAACATTACATTGAGCTGTTATTGATCATGATTAAAAGTAGGCGTGCGGGATTGAAATTATAGATCACAGCACAAGTCTAAAAAGGAAATAGTTCACGTTTGCTCTTAAACATAGCATCCATTCAAAAGTAAGCTAAACATTTAGGTATTTAGGTTCACGTGGAAAGATCCTGCCAGGATAGGTTAAAATCACATTAATTCCAGAAAATATGTTTCAAATGAGTTAAACATGTGGCATGCATTCTTCCTCAGGAGATTCTGCACTAAAGATACATACTAAGGACAAATGAGCAATCCTTACCAAGATCCTTATGTTGACTCCAATTAAAGGAAGAGCCAATGAAATACTGATTTTCAATGTAAATGAAGTGTTGGGCAGCACGAATGGCCTTTATATAAGCTGTATGTATGCTCATGTCAATTAGTGCATTCTTCCCACATACCAGGTTCTGTAAAACAAAATTAAAAATAATTTCCATCAAAAACTGCAAACAAAGGAGATAAGAGAGAGGGAGAGAGAATTAATTTTCTCTGACCTTCAAGGTAGCTTCTTTAGGATCCTTTGGAAATCCTTTAACAGAATTTGAATCAATAGAACGGAAAATCTGCACAAAAACAATCTCAGTGTACAGATAGAATGTTTTGACATCAAGTTTGAAGTCAATGTTAAGCTAGTCAATAAGAACATCTACATACCTGAACGTGCCAACATTCAGGACTGCTGTCCCCAACACAGGGAGAATCAGATGCCCCCAGTATTTCTGGCAACCTTTCTAACTTGAGTAAAGCATCATCATATGTAAGTTTCAACTTTTTGATACCTTGGGGTTTTGATGCCTTCAACCAACGCTCTTCAAAGTTGGTAAGAACATCATACGCTGCTGGGCCATCAATTTTACAGTGCAAGTCATGCCACGGTTCTCTAGGAACCCCAGCAACATTGCCCTGTTGAATCATTGGTGAAATAATGTTAAAACAACTTAAGATTTCTCAATAAAACAAGCACTTCTCAAAAATTCATCCAAAATGATAACTTTAGCAACAAACTTGAATTAGAGAATATAATGACACTTCTAATAGCAAGAATGCTTCTGTCACCATTGACATAATTTCCTAACAGATTTAAAGCAAGCAGTCAAAATCTCAATCAAATTTAGACTCATTTTATCAACTTAGCAAATTAAGAAAAGGGTTTAACTGATTGGATTCTGAAACATGCAGCTGGTTCACAAAGGTACAAGGAAAACCTTCCGGATACAAGGGAAGGCTAGAGACTCTTCCAAAATAAGGTAGCAATTTTCTCCTCCAAACAGAAAATAATTCCCTTGCAAAGAAGGTTCATTTAGCTCATGTACCAGCTTGTACAGAGCATACAATAGGTATTAAGTTTACTGTTTACTTGCTTATTTGCTTAAACGAGAAAAGAAAGATATTATCCAAGAAATAATATTTTCAGACCACATTAAAGCTCCTCTGAAGTTCTTTGACTAATTGCAGCTAAACATCACAAGGGGAGCCACTGATGAAGGCACATTAAGATGAGTTTTCATTCCTAATTGTAGTCGATCACACCAAATTTGCTATAATGATCCGTCAATTACGTATCATTAGGGTTTTGGTGTATTGAATGTCTGAGTGAAAGATTCAGAAACATATCCTATGTCAGCAGAGATGCGAATAACTCTGCTTGCCATGGCATTTTTAGCATAATTAGTGTAACCTTGACTGAAGTACTGAATTCAACATTCTAAAATTCACATTCAAATGCCAATGAAAATAAAGACAGATTAAGAATTCACCGTAAAAGTAGGATTATGATAGTCATCCACATGAGTTGTTTGCAGAGTTCTAAATAAAGGATGCTGAGGAGTATCGTATCGCCCGTCACATAAATCAAGTCCCCCAAGGAAAGCAACAATTCTTCTTAGATTATTACCAGCATCAGCATCTACTATCACGGTCTTCTGATGGTGCGTATAGATTGTTCCAACTTCCTAACCATAAATTTCAACTTTAGTTTCAAAAACTATGTCAGGCAACAAGGGGGAAGAACAACAAAAAACTTAAATTACTAATGAGAAGACCCCATAAATGTATAACGATGATGATGTGTCTGCTTTTGTCATCCAAAAGATACCAAATCTCCAAAGAATACTAGGAATGTAAATCTACAACACTATTTCTAAACACCATGTGTTTGTTTTTTATTTATTTACTTTCCATTTTGAGTCAATGAGCAGTTAATTGCACCTAAATATAAAAATGAACTCAGAAGAAAATTGAAAATAATCCATCTCTTACTTACCTGCTGTTTATACCAGCTGTGCCGCTTTCCAGCCGCCCTAGGGCAGAGTAGAACTTGAACTGAAGAATGTTTAAAGAAACGGCGGGTTTCTTCATCATGAGTAGCCATGACTCCATCCTGCAAACATCAAAATTTAAAATGTCAGGTTGATCTAATCAAGGCATACTTACAATCTAAAAATAAACTAATCATAAATAAGACGGGAGGGAGCGAAAAAAGTCATAGTTTGTGAGTCCAAAGATAGGCTATGATTTGTTAAAAGTATGAGTTGATCCCACACACACACACACACACGTACGTCAAAAAAATGGCATACATATTGAATATGAGATTTTATTTTTTCTGAAACAGACAAATTGTATCCAATATAAAATTACTCGCACAAGTAGCCAAAAGAAAAAATGTATCCAATATGGATTTGACAGCTTCAATAGACCCTCTAATTCTGATTCATTTGAAACACTCTTTGGATTCTAATAAGGTTGCATAATCTGATTTAGTGCACCCAGTCAACCGAATATTCTCTCAGGTTTACCAGCTACTTCCTTAATCTATCTCTTCCAGTGATGTTAAATGACCAAAATTTATATTTGAGCAGTGCAAGAGTGCACATAGAAAAAATACCTAGGATGACTAGAGAACAAAAAAGACAGACAGAATAACTGCATGAAAATCACAGAGTCGTTCACATGCAAAAGGCAGTAAAGATATGGCAATCACAATCAGCAAGTATGCTTGTTATGCAACCTCTAGTATTTAGAAATTAAGAATTTACCAAACAAACTAAACCACTTACTGTTTTATAACCCAATATGCTTCTTGATGTAGGATCATCCCATATAAGAAGCAGAACTCTCACTCCTTCCTGTGACTTTGACTTCAGGAGCTCCCCAAGCGTGTAACGGGCCACAGAATCATCATCTCTAATCAATCTAACCTTGTGCCAGACTGACCATCCAGCAATGTAAATCAATCTTCGAGCCTTGCGGATGGCATCAATTATGTCATGCCAACACTTTCCATGTACATATTGTGTCCCATTCTCTAGCTTTATGTTTGGGAGGTACCCATCAGGCACATGAGCATCTTGATAAAGAGTAACCGTCCCACCTCTTCTAAGTGGAAAGTATGTCCCTGGCACACCACTGTAATCTGGACCTGCTCCAACTCCATGATGGTAAATGCTTAATCTCTCTATTGGGGTATATTGAACTGAAATACTCAAAACAGCTCCAGTCTTGCAGGGTTTTCCATTGGTACCAAGGATAGGGAAGTACCCTTCAACTTTTCCTCCACCGTATATATGCTCCACTGGGATTGCGACACTTCCTATAAGCTGTGATCCCACTACATCATTGTCCTTCACCACAAAGTGAACTTCAGCAACAGAATGAGCGACTGGAACATTAAAGTGTTGCATCCAAACAGGATTTTCACTGTTGCTTATCACATAAGTCCTTCCAATAATAGCACCAGCTACACTTATTGAGACATAGGGATCACTTGTTATCTTGTGATTTAATTGACCTTCAATCTTGGCATTCACATTTCCAGGCAGTTTATTAAACATATCCCCCAATGTTTTGTGGAACATGTCCATATTTGGCAGGTTTTTTGCTTCGTAGACCCAAATATCCAAATTCCCATGTAAAAGCAGTACTTTCAAAGATCCTTGAGCAGCTCGAACTGACACAATCTGTAGATTCTCGTTCTGTGGAATATCTAGATACATTTTTGGTTGTGGTGTAGCACCCGAAAATGAGTGATTTGGGAAACCATACGCCATCCCTTGACCATCATAGTTTGCAGATGGATATTTCTGATAGTTTCCAGTAATAGGTAGTGGCCCTGAATAATATTTCTGGGGATGACTAGGAGCCAATGGTGTGGCAGGAGTGGGAGGGGAAGCAGGGGCAGAAGGATTATTTACAGGTTGAGGTGCTGGTCCAGAAGGGTGATTGTTTGACAAGTGCACATTTGCTAAGAGGTCATCAATGGGGGGATAAACCACAGGATAGGAGCTAGCACTTTGACTGACGCGATGATAACTCCCAGATGAAGAATCAGTCATGGACTGTAAACTATCTTGACGGCGGAGGCCAGACAGCTCATGCCCACCAGAAGGAACACGTTGGAGGCTGCCGGGAGAATGCATTGGTGACGAACCATACTGAATATTGTGATGTTCGGGAGAGGACGTTGGAGGAGAAGCCGAATACCCCTGGTATGGGTAGGAAATATGGCCAGAATGTGATGGTGAATGGTAGCCATATTCATAAGGGGGGGCTCCTCCAGGGTGAGGTGGGGCAGTTGGTGTAGATTGTGCTGGCAGATATGGGTACGCAGCAGCAGGGTTAGCATATGCAGTGGGATAAGGCGGTGGAGGATAGTGACCATACTGAGGATATGCATATTGACCAGAAGCTGGAGGAGGTGGGTATGGCTGATTTGAAGCTGGAGGAGGTGGGTATGGCTGATTTGAAGAGGGTTGAGCAGGAGGGTACCCATAATTATTAGGGCTATTACCATATGGATATGGAGATTGAGAATTGTTGTAATTATCCATAACAGACACAAACACACAACTGCAGAATTGCCCTTTCTGATCTTTCAAAAAACAAAGATCAAAGCTTGATCATCAAAACCTCACAGGATTGACAGAATATCAAAAGGGTATGATTAACCAGCTCAAATGAACAGCTCAATTCAATAAAATCCCCAAAATATGACAACAAATTTGCTCAGATTACAGCGCCGGGGGCAATGGGGGGAGAAAAGAAGAAAGCTCAGCCTATCGAAAATCCCTAGTGTAAGCAAATTACAAAGGAAAAAAACGGCAAGTTTAACATCAAACTAGCAACCAGAGGACCAAGTCAAAAAGGGTTAGCGTATATCTTGAGTTTCTTGGATTCAAAATCATGCAAATTGTTCGACCTTGAATTCTGCAGAAAATCAGTTCAAGAAAAAAAAAAAATAGAATTGAACAGAAAGAATACCTCTGTTACAGGATTGACAGATTACCTCTGAATTGAGAGACTCTTCCCTAATATTTGTGACTAAATCTCAAAAATATCGAATAATTCCTGAGGATGAAAGAAGGGTATAAAGATTTCCAATAGGACCGCCCCCGCAATGTGCTGTTGTCAAAGCTCAACAATGTTAATGATGAAGTTAATAAAACACTCAAACGTGTTAATAACGAGTATTTTAATATCAAGACTAATCTTCCCTTTAATTTTCTTTTTTTCCTTTTTTTAAAAAATCTTTTTAAGGAATTTTTTTATCATATAGAGGACCGGCAACAAAGCTTCATTTTGTAGTTTATAGATCAGGCACATACTCCCTCGGATCCATAATAGAAGTCGTTTTAGAGATTTTTCCAAACAAATTAATGAATTCTTTTAAATGGTAAGAAAACGGTTGATTATTGTAATCTCGAAGTTTTAGAGTTTCAAAATAAATAACGTTTTACTAAAAAAGCATATCTTTTTTTCAACTTACCTTTGTCTTAACTAGTATTAAATTACAATTGTTGGGTTATTTGTCATGTAAATGGATTCTTAATGTGAAAAAAACTTTAAAGCATCTATTATTTTGAACCAAAAGAGTATTATATTGTAAGCATTTACATTGAGAGTAAATGAGATTGTCATTACAAATGTACTACTTTAGTTTCTCTCAACAAGAAATATATAAACTATAAGAAATTTGTTTAGTTGAGGTAAATAGAACTGTCGTGCATGAAACACATCTCCTGACTATAAGGGCAATTAGGAAATCTAATTATGTAAATACTACCAAATTTTAATGAAATTAGTACTTTCTCAACAAAAAAAAAACAAAAAAAAACAAAAAAGTTAAGAGGGGTCCCTGTTTTGTTGGGTAGATAGAATCATAGAACATTCCAAACACAAATGTTGACAAAAGTAGTCCTACTTTTTGAGGATCTGGCTGCTGGGTTATGTTCTTGTATTCCATATGATTAGTCATTGGGCCGTGTATTTCACGAAAAAATTTGTACCGTTGTACGTCTTTTTAATGTATCGTTGTTATATTTTGAAATTACACATGTTCAATTTAATCTCAAATGTATTTAATATAATTATTGATGTATCATGGTGATGTCCTTCAAATATCGAGTTTAGCCGTTGATTTATCGCGATTATAAATATAGCTTATGATGTATTATTTATCCTTCCCAATGTGGACAAATAAAATGCTTTGGAACAAGATTTTCTCTAGTTTCTTTCGTCCCCAAAAGTCCAGTCCTTTTCCAGGTACTATTGCAGGAGAAGACCGGCTCTTACGTATTACTTTTGGGTTTGGCGACTTTTCTCAATTCAATTGTTGGGGATTTTTCCTGCCAATTATTATTATTATTATTATATAGGGTAAATTACATATGTCTTCGATAATTTTTTGGGAAAATCATCAATCCATCTCTAAATTTTGTAAGTGTTACGGCACTCCCTTTAATGAAATGACAATTCGGATTATATAGAAATTGAAAGTCACTTTTGATGTGTTGTCAGTGACGGAATCACACAAAAATATCTAAGGAGTCCAAAATATAAACATAAATGTGCTATTAATAAGAGTGGAGCAGGGGTTGGAGGGATCCGATAACCACCCCCTCTCCCGCAAACAATGACAGAACTTGATTCACTAAATTGGAGGGGCTAATTGGAGGAACCTCCTAATTAACCTAGTAAAATTTTTTTGTAGGAGCCAAATATTTACATAAATTTTTTTTTTTTTTGCCTAAAAATATAAATACTTACTATTTTTTTTTTTCTTATGGGGACCAGGCGCCATTGTCCCCCGGATCCACCCATGCGTGTAGATTATTAACCTTACACACTAATAATTAATTATAGTATTTTGAGTAATTATACCAACTCATGCG
Organism: Leptodermis oblonga; assembly: GCA_016801395.1. Classification (NCBI taxonomy): domain Eukaryota; kingdom Viridiplantae; phylum Streptophyta; class Magnoliopsida; order Gentianales; family Rubiaceae; genus Leptodermis; species Leptodermis oblonga. The sequence continues at coordinate 3,562,787 of CM028755.1, forward strand.
ACATGGCATGGGTCAATTATGTAATATTAATAATTATTTCATAAAAATGTAATTAATGAACGCATGCCGCATTAGTTACTGTGAAAAGTTTACTAAGATTTGTTGATAATTAACCATCATTACTCTAGTATTTTTCTATTTTTTTAAAAAAAAGATTATCAATATTTTCTATAATTTGGTCATAATTATCAATACCACCTCTAGGGCGTAAATGAACGCAAATCTCGAGAGTCTTTTTATGTTACTCTTTACAAGTCCAGCTACCCAGAAAGTATCGATAATTGGGGAAAAAAAACAAAACTTAAACTCAGGAGGGTATTTTAAGTCCAAATTTAATTAGTAGAAAACCTCGTATTGGAAAATATGTGTTTCATAAAATTCAAGTTGGTTAGGTAGGTAACCAAATTGCAAGGTCTAGAGAGTTCAATATTTTCAATGAAATTAGTTAATTACTTGTCACTTTTTTGTTTCTTTTTCTTTTTTCCTCAACATGCTTATGCAAACGTGAGTGTCACCACCTTCCCAAATCAGAAAGTTTTTAAAATTATAATAAAGGTCATAATTTATTGCAAACCTGAATCTCGTATCGAAATATGAATTCGATTTTGAATTTGTCACTAATCTTTCGATGACATGAAAGCCCCCAACAGATAGAATCTTCACTTCAAAATAATAAAATACTCATTAAATTATATGGGGGAAAAACGATTATTTGAGGAGATGAAAACTCTAACTGTGAGAAAACAGAAAACTCTCGTTATGCCAGGTCAAAAAAAACTAAACATAAAATTATAGAAAAATGGGGGAAGAAGATTAGAGAAAATGGAGGTTAGAGTTGAAGAGAAGATACAGTGAAGGATTAGATTAGATTAGTAATCTTTTTAGAATAATATAATTATTTAGCTTCAATTAATACTTCTTGATTTTCAATGGAAAGTTCAAAGGCACGTATGAACAACGTTTTTATTCACATTTTCATCTCTCGGTCTTATCTTAGAAATGTAAAAAGATGTATTAGAATATGAGAAATAACTCGAAAAAAAAAAGGAAAATAGTAGTCTATATTTTTCATTCAAGATTCAATTAACATCATTAGTAATAACATTTCCAATTTCTTTGATTCTAAAATGTTAAGATCAAAGTGGCCTAACTGATTTTTTTCCTTTCCTTTTTGGCCTAAAGTTTTACATCCAAGTAACAGCAATTGGACTTGTAACAACATGTTTCTTAGATATCCAATAAACAGATCCAAATTCATGATTATTTGGTGCAATTCTCTCTTCCAATTTGCTGAAACTCATTGTATAACTCAGTTTCTGCCCAATTCTTTCAAACTCAAGAACTCCTGGTTCAACCTGGACTGCCACCCCATTAATCTGTGTAACATGTGCAACATAAGTACTCTTCGGGACTCCAACGTTTGTCACAGTTCTTCTGTAAGAATCTGAAACATTCATCCGAGAATCGTTCCTGAAAAGAATCGAAAATGAAGGGTAGTTCAGATCACCAGGCTGCAGAGCTTCAGGAGACGGACAGGTGAAATTGCTGCCAGAAAAAACAGCGATCTGAGAAGAGTTGTAGTTTAAGCTGCAGAGATAATTCAGGTAATCCTCGGTTGAGATGTTGTAAATCAGGCCTGGATCCGCGGCGCGCTCTGGATCAATGTGGCCGGAGCCAAATGCAAAGGGGGTGGCGAACCTGGAGTTCCCGGAGGCATCCGCTATCGGGGAATTCCTGTTGTCGAGGGTGTAAGCAGTGGTCATAATGGCGGACTTGATGGCGGCCGGGGACCAGTTCCTGTGGACGGACTTTATAAGCGCGGCCACGCCACTGACGTGAGGGCAAGACATTGAAGTGCCGGAGACAATGTTGAAAAGGGAACTTCTTTTGTCACTTTTCAGACTGGTTGGACTCAGGTTTGGCGGCCAGGCTGCTAAAATGTTAACACCTGGCGCCGTGACGTCTGGTTTTAGAATTTCAGGCGATCTCGAGCTCGGTCCCCTGGAGGAAAATGCAGCCATCACAGGAGCGGGATCGCCATAAAATGTCCCTAAAAACGCAAGCGAAGCAGTTGCATTCGCTGTCGAATTCAGGTAAGATTTGATGAAATTTCCAGCTTTTGCTCCCACCATTATGGCAGGCAAAATGTGTGGATCTGCAAAAAGTTCTTCCCCTTCAGTTTGGGAATTAACGAGCAACATTCCAGCTCCACCAGCCAATTTCACTTCCTCTCCTTTCCCAACTCTGCTGTTGATTCCCCTGTCGCACACGACGACTTTCCCTTTCACCAGTTTTGGGGAGAGTGAGCCATTGATGCAAAGCCGAGCTCCTAGCCCGCCAGCGCTTACGCCATAAACAAGTGGTGATTGTTTAGTGGCCTTTCCGTAATAGAGTGATGCCCCATTGAATACATTTCCATTTCCAAGCTTTACACTGCTTGGGAAGCTCCTGTCAATGTAGCTTGCTGCAACTGTCATCATCCAGGGCGCGGTGTTTCCCACGGATGAACTTCCAGGGCCTGAATTGCCTGCTGAGCTTGAAACAAAGACTCCTTTAGCCGTGGCACCGAACGAGGCAATCGCCATGTTGTCACTGTAATAAGGCCTGGGAAAGCCACCTAAAGATAGTGACAAGATGTCAACTCCATCACTGACAGCCTGATCAATGGCTGCTAAAATATCAGAACTTGCACAGCCAAGGGAGTAGCAAGTTTTGTAAGCTGCAATTCTAGACGTGTACCTGTTGAAAATTAAACCAATCTTAATTAGGAAATTCTATTTGCAGAATGATTTAATTATTAGTTTGTTTAGTTTGCTTCCATTTTGGTTTGGTTGGTTTTGGGAAACTAGTTTTGAGAAGGATTGGGTAAATATGGGTCATATAAGAACTGTATAGCTTTCAGTTGGAGTGAGAGTTTGAAAGGTCAGAGATATAGAAGGCTTCCGGCTCTCTACCACCGTGGTGTGTGAGAGAAAGTTTTTCGGCCTGTTAGTGTGAGGTCTTACAAGATGTGTATTCCTGCTTATGCCTCATGTTGCTCTAATAGGTGTGTAGGTAAAGTAATTTCGACTTGCCCCGCCTGTGATTGACTTGACAGAGTAGATTTGTGTGGTTGTAAGTCTGTTGATTATGGAATCACGCTATTTAATCTTGTGTTTTATTTATTCGGCAGTGCATTAATCTCTATGTGATATGAATATTATTATACAGTACCTCATGCCACTCGCTGCGCCTTTCGCCAACCCGAAAAAGCTCGCCTTTTTAACAATGTTGCCAGCTGCTGTTGAAGCTGTGTGAGTTCCATGCCCTTCTGAATCGCGGGGCGATCTGTAATCCACTGTTTCATTGATCCTTCCAGCTATGGCTTCATATCCATTGAAGAAAACTCTTGCACCAATTAACTTCCTGTTACAGTTTGAAGAAGAAAACTTTGTTCCAGCTTCACATTTTCCTTTCCACTTTGAGGGCACTGGGGGCATGCCTGAATCATGAAAACTAACATGTTCAGGCCAAATTCCAGTGTCAACAACGCCTATGATCACATCGGTTTTCAAATTTCGTGCGCTCCATAATCCCCTGCCTTGTTTTAGGCCAAGAAACTGAGGTGTATGAGTTGTATGAAGGCTTAGCAATTCATCAGGGGTGGCAGAGAGAAAACCATCCATTTTCTTGAGGGATTCAAGTTGATTTGTAGAGAGGAGTGCTGCAAAACCAGAAATGGCGTTTTCATAAATGTATAGAAGCTTTGGTATTTGTTGTTCTTGCTCTTCTTCCTCATCGGTGATCACTTCGATGATTGAATCATACCATCTTTTGGAAGCTCCAAGAGAAGCATCTAAGGTTTTCATCTTGGCCTTGTCCATGTGAACCACATAGACATCAGGTTCTGCTGAAGCAAGAACGGTAAAAGCCACAAAAAGCAGCATCATAGTCCACTTCCTCAATGTCATTGCGTCAAACTCCCTGATAGACAAGAATAGTAGTGCTAGTAATTAACTTATTGAAGAAAAAACAAGAAGGAAAAAGATCACTGTATTTTGAGATATGGTTCATTTGACTTTAAATTAATAAAGGGTCTCCATGCCCCCAACCAGTAAATAGGCTATTCTCCAAAACAAAAACAAAGCAAAAAAAGATCACTGAGTTAGGAATACTACCTTCTTCTCTGGCTCCTTTCAAGAGCTTAAAGATTGATGAATGAACAAGAGAGCTGAATGGTGAGTATATATAGGCTAAAGCACAGTATGAAAGTTCTTCACAAAAAGTGAAGTTTTGAGAGTAAAGGGATGGATGGACCAGCAGCTTTTTTTAGAACAAATTTTCCACACAAAGGAAGGAATAATGTAGAGAGATGTTATGCTATATTGTGTAAGCATTTTTATTATGTGGATTAAGTTTACAACCAAATAATCAATGCCACAATTGGGATTTTTCAGAAGCATAATGGCATGAGCTAGAGATTTGCCTCCTCTTGAGTCAAAATCATAATGAGTGTGATCATGAAAACATTCACTCCCATGCATATATAACATCCATTGATCATCATCTTATTTGTCTTTTTTACCAAATATGTCTTAGTATAATTAGTGATCACTGAACATAAATCCAAGGAAAAAAGAGTTGGATAATCTCACAGTTTCAGGATCTAGAAAGAACTGCAGTTAATTTTGTCTGTTCCCACTTAAAAAAAAAAAAAAAATAGGTCTCAGTTACACTTGAATACTCTGAAAAGCTGAAAGCCTAAGAACAAAGTCATCTTCTTCTTTTTTTCCCTTGAAGTAACAATAACTATGATGACAGTCCACAGAGGGGAATGAATAGTTTCTCCATGGTAGATATGCTACTTTTGCAGTTCACTCTTCCAGATAATGGTTAACAAACTGGCACTAAAACAAGTTTCACTATTGGGACTTCAAGAACTGGGGGCGAAATCATCTGCCCCACAACCTCGGCCCTCTCACATTCAAGGTAGGACCATAGGGTAAATTATCATTCTGCCCCCTCTGACCCCCACCTTGGTCCTTGAATGTGAGAGGGCCAACGGCCTATCACATAAAAAGTGGAACGGAAGATAGAACTAGTGCTTCAACTGTTTGAAATGGTTGCAGAATTGGTACATCTTGAGTCAAAAACCTGTAGAAGTACATTTTAGGAACTAATTAATGATGTTCATTAGGACAAAAAAAATCTCAGTTTTGGATCAATTTGGGGTGATGTTAGAAGTGGGTAGGAACTGAATAAAGAAGCCAACTTTTAAACCAAAAAAGATTTGTTAGACCATTCCTCTTTTCACTGTCATCATTGATGACAGACTTGACTCTTTCAGCAAAACTGGGTGGGAAAAAGGGACAAGATAGCCATAGTATTTGTCATACCATTGATAAGGCTAGATTGAGTGGATCCAAAATGATGAATCACAAACTTTGTGAGTGAAACATGTATTAGAGTTCACTAGTGAGTTCCTTAGTTGATTGATAGCGTGTGCAGTTTGTGGTGATACTATCATGACATAAAGGGGCTTTTGCTTCCACTTAGAAATGTGTCGTATGTAGTATTTCGGCGGGGGACCAGATCACTTGTGCCAATAACCGGATACTACTATATGTCATTATCAAAACGATATTATTTTAATATTGACACATAATAGGTACATCATTAGTGGGCACATCTGATCGATATAATGCATACACCTCGGGTGAATTAATATCTCATGTATCACTTGTTACATACCAATTTAATTGTTCGGTTCTTAGTGGCTAGAGGTCCAACGTTCGATTGGTGTTGACGCTAGGAATCCAAAACTTATATGATGTGTAGTGCACACTGTTGCGGGCTTGCTCATCTCATCCCACGTTTGATAAAGAACTTTCTTTGGGTGTAATGTCGTCAAGAGGAATAAACCTAAAAAAGACAAGTTTGTTAGTGCTGTTTGGACCATGTTGTGATGCACACACTCAACATTTGGTGTGTGCATCTCATTTCTTGATCTAAACCTACCACTGAAAGAAAAAAAAAAATTTCACTTATGGTCTCGTAACACATTTGGTCATTTTTCTTATGAGTTTGACATTTTTACCATTTAGGGGGAAGATATTAGTAGTTTTGGTCTGTTTCACTTTCACATGCGCCATTTAGACCATTTATGAAAAAATTATAAAATATTTAGGTACAAGTCTAATTAGTAAAACTTATAATCTATTAAAAGATCTTAAAAATAAGACTTATAAATGGTACATTCCAATAATATACCTGTCACAATCGCTTTCTATTAATCTCCATTTAATTTTTTTAATTGACTACAAAGTTTGATAATTAGATTTGGACCTCAACTTTTAAAATTTTGAATAAAATATCTATATTGATTCAAAGCCTCCTATAACACGTGAAATGGACCAAAACATTTAAGAATTTTAAATGATCCGGGAAAAAGGGACAAGTTGAAAAGAAAACGGACACAAATTGTTATAAGACCAGATGTAAGAGACCAAAATTTCACTAAAATAAATAAAATGGAAGTTCAATAAAGCTTGTTATCTCCAATTTTATTCAACCAAAATACTTTTGGGGCTTAAATGCATGCTGATATACTACTCATTTTTATTTCTTACACAAGATTGATAGATTTTTGTTACATTTGTATGCATCTTAAACATAGTATTATGTACTTTCTTGATCATTTTTTGTCCTTTTTTTTCCCCCAATTTCCCACATCTGATTTCTTACATACTTTCTTGCATTTCCCTGGTTTGATTTCTTCATTTTAGATCCTGAAATCTTAATTAATATCTTGCCATTGGGTTGAAGATGACAATGGGACTCCTCACAGCTGTGTGATCAGAGCTTCTCCAAGTCAAAGAACCAGAAACCATAACTTTCCCACTTGACATTGGATTAGCTTTCACCACAACCTTAAAGCTTCTCTTCTGGGACGCACGAGAGAACGCAAGAATCCCAGGTTTCACTGTAATAACAACTCCCTTCGGCGCTTAATGGTGGCGCTGTAGATCGAATTCGCGGGGCCAACATTGGTGACTACTCTTCTGAAAACCCCTGTGGTTGGCTCCTGTTTGCTCTTCAAACTGAGCTGCATTGTGGGATAGTTCAGGGCATCTTCTCCATTTGTGGGAAGCAATTTTGAACAGTTTATGGAACCTTGGTGGACTAAAGTGGCGATGGATGAATCGTCGTATCCTTCGCGACACAAGAACTGAATGTAAGAGAAATCATCCATATCGTAAACCAATCCAGGGCTCAGGGCTTTTACAGGATTCAACTGTCCAGCTCCGTAGGCGAATTCTTTCTCCTTGTCTCTTTTCGAGCTCATTGATGTAGCTGTTGCATAAAATTTGGATAAGGATATCGGGTTCAATTGAGTATGTGATAACATCTGATGAATTTTAGGCCGTGATGATTGTGACAGAGGAGTTGATAGTGGTAGTTGTTTTACCGGTGGTCATGATGGCGGACTTGATGGCAGCCGGGGACCAATTCGGGTGGAATGATTTCACATATGCAGCCGCCCCACTAACATGTGGGCAAGACATGGATGTTCCAGACATGAGGATGAAATCGGAATGTCTTTTGTCTCCTTCTGATCCAGTAATGGACTTGAGAGGAGTGAATGATGCAAGAATGTCGATCCCTGGAGCTGTAACATCAGGCTGCGAGAAAAAGTATTAGAAACATGACTCTTTTAGTAGGACGGGCCTCAAGATGAAAATGAAGCAACAAATGGATCTTCAGAAGATGTTGAGATGCGAAAAAGGTTTTAGAGACTCGACTCTTTTAGTATACATGTATACTTTTTACCTTCAGAAGATGTTGGGATCCAGGATTCGGGCCTCGCGATGAAAATGAAGCAACAGATGGAGCTTGGATTTGAACTTCCTGTGACCTGGAAATCACTGCTGTTGGGGATCTGCATTCCCCAACCCAGAAAAAAACACATAAATTTTATATTTGAAAGGATTATCTATAAATATGAATACGCCTCTCAACTATTTGGATTTCCACCTTGATGATTTTATATAATCAGCAATGGTTTTACCGATGGTTGAGTTTACGGTGGTCGCCGGCGCCACGAAAATTTGGGCAGCATCAAGATACATAGTGTCCTCAATAATGGTGCCAATTCCTCCAAGGTCTTTAACTACATAATCAGCATCCCCTGAAGGAAGCTTACAGTAAACGATCTTTCCCTTCACTTTCTTAGGGTCCATTGATCCTTGAAGACACATGCTGTAATTTTTGCAATAATTAATAAGGTAGTTTGATTCTTCATTGTAACATTAAAAAGTTCACATGATTAATGGAAAATTTTAAATAAAATGAAGACCACCTTGAGCTGTTCCTGTCCTCAGCACTCTTTGCTGCATCCATCCCACTTACAAGAGGGTATGACTTCTGTTTTGGTTCAAATGTATTGACTCCGGTTCCCTGCACGGGCATTAGTCAACTCGGGAAATGATTGGGAGGGTGAAAAAACTCAATGATTTATGTGGCATCACATGGTAGTACCACACTAGTCTTTTTTTGTTCTATGTGATTGTCACGTCAATCACTGAGAGAACTTACGGAAACTTACTGAAACTGTATGGCCATTTCCTAGAACAACATTGCTCAAGAAGTTCCTATTGATGCTATTAGCAGCCACAGTGAAAACCCAAGGGGCGTTATTTGTGACACGACCAAGGCTAGGTCCACCATTTCCACCAGAAGCCACAGTCAAGATCCCTTTCCTCAAGGCATGAAATGATCCAACCGATATGGAATCCGCGGTGTAGTTACCGGCCAAGCCTCCAATCGAGATGGAAATGATGTCTACGCCATCATCAATGGCGGCCTCAAACGCGGCTAAGATGTCCATATCTGCACAGCCTGAAGAAGACCAGCATACTTTGTAAGCTGCAATTCTAGCAGAGGGCACAGCCCCCCTTGCAGTTCCTCTCGCCAAGTCGAAGAGATTCGCATTCGGAACTAGGCTCCCTACTAAGGTGGAAGATGTATGAGTTCCATGGCCATCAACATCTATTGGTGACAAAATGTCATCTTCATCTGGAAAACCATCCAACTTGAAGTATTTTGCTCCTATCAGCTTTCTTCAAGAAATGTAGGAACATCATGTCAGTTAATATCTAATTTAGGGAAAAATCACACTTTTAGTCAATCTTCTTTACCCTCGTTACATTTTTGTCCATCTTCTATGTTTCATTGCACTTTTGGTCCATTTTCTTTTATGTTTTGGTGATTTTTGTCCTTATGACCTGTTGTAGCCGGTCTTATAGGTCGTTTTGGGAGTGATCGTGTAACTTTTTAATTGTATTTTGCCCCAAAATGACCTACAAAATCGGCTACAGCAGGTTAAGGGACTAAGGTGCCAAAACATTAAAGAAGAGGGACCAAACATGCAACGAGACATAGAAGATGGTCCAAAATTGTAACGATGGTATAAAAGATGAATAAAAAGTGCGACTTTTCTCTAATCTAGGTCACCTTTCAAATTAGAGAAGTGAGAGCCCTTTGTCCCAAAATGTTAGTCCACTATTTAAAAAAGAAGAATATAACGAAACACGCATTAATTACTCACGAATCAAAACTCTTCCCCATATAAATACTCTAAAATGGACATTATTTCCAAACAGCTAAAAATAGAATAGTGGACTAACATTTTGGGATGAAGAAAGTATATTATAGATATTAAAGAACATAAACAAGAAAAAGAAAGTACTTATTGCATCCTGAAAAATTAGCAAAGTGATGACAAGTTCCTTTCCATTTAGAAGGTATAGGTCCTAGACCATGGTCCTTGAAGCTCTCTGATTGTGGAGTAATCCCTGTGGCAAGAAATTTTTGGTAGTGAAAAGTAAAGAAGAGAAGAAAAAAATGGAAATAGACACTTTTTTTTCTCCAAAACTTTAAATTTATGTAAAAAAACAAATTATATATATATTTTTGAATGAAATGTATTAGAATTCGTCCAACTACGATTAACATGTTTCACACAATGCAATAATGGTGACATAATTAACATGTTTCATGATATATTGTATTTCTCAAAAAGCAGTAAATAAATTGGTAAAAATAATTTGGTCAAAGATAATGCGATTCTTACTATGGAGGGAATACACAAGTTCAAATTCTTTACTCAAATTTCTCAGTCTTATTCTACCAATTGAGGACAACGTAGCGTTACTTTACCACTTATTCGTACTTGAACAAGAAGTTAATGGAAAAATAAGGTAAAGTAATATTACTTTGCTTTCAATAGACAGAATAAAATATAGAAACTTGGGTAGAAAATCCAAACTCGAAACGTACATAACTCATATACTTGAAAAAATTTCACATTTGATGCTTCAACTTCAAGTTTACACCTTATCATTATATTTCACATTTGACGATCAAGCATAAATCATTACAAATATTAAAGAAAATAATGCATATAATAACGAGATATTATCTACATAGCCCCATTTAATCGATCTACAGTTAATGAAATGAAACTCAACCTGTGTCAAACACACCAACAATGATATCGCTCTCAACTTGCAAATTTCTTTTAGCAGTGATGGGCAGGCCAACGAACTCCCATGATTTTGTGGTATGCAACTCTCTGTATCGATTTGGAATCACAGAAACCACTTCTTCCAAGCCTACAATACACGCAGTTCACCGTTAAAAGAGTCCAGTAATATAACTATTTCTGAATCACTAGATACGTACAATTCAAAACGAGACTTTTTATATGAGACGTTGAGGATACGCGTGTGATTACACTAACCTGATAAGTGGTCAACTTCATCTTCAGAAAGCTTTGCTGCAAATGCATTGAAGCTTTTGGTATAGCTGTAAACCAGAGACTCTCTAGCACTATCTCCACTGTAATTTTATGTATTCATTTTCAAACTCAGATTCAAGAAAAACAACATTATTTGCATTTAATTCCTAGTTACAAGATCAAATCATTTTTCTTTTGTCTTTTCTTTTCATTAAATGTTCATAATTAACAAGGAAGTGCTGCCTCTTATATATCATGAATCTTGCTTAATTAGTGAAATTAATGGGATTGGTTGGATATATATATATATATATATATATATATATATATATATAAGAAGGTGAGTGACAAACCAACAAATTAAAATTAAAAAAACAAAAAAACTTACTTTCCTTTAAGGGACGAGAGTAGATCAACGTGTGTTTGAACTGTCTGTCGTTCGTTCAATATTGACCGATCCCTCAAGAAAACAATATAAAAGTCCTGCAAACAATTATCACATCAAAATTCAAAGGGTTTATAACAAAACATGCATGTTATAGGTACACACGTTTAGAGTCACAAGTACAATTCTAACTAAACTCTTCTAATGAAACAGGAGTAATACTATATAAAAAAAATTAAACTAAATATGTACCTTGTCCAAGCCTCCATATGAAACTTGAAGAGATCTAGTGAAGATGACTAAGAACAGAAGATGACAAATAGGAAATGAACAGATGTAAATAGTGTACCCCATCATCATTGATTCTTAGCTGAAGTAGAAGCAAAATGGTCCAAAATTTGTGTTCTGAGTAGGTGCCGAGGGTGCATATCTATATATATAAATAACAAAAAGTTTAGAGGAATATATTATACTCTTTCTGTCCGCTAGAAGAGTTCAGTTTCACAAATGTATAACTTTTTATGAATGTCAACATACAACACCAAAAATAACTAATTTGACACAATTTATTTAATTCATGTCCTTATTTCTAAGTGTACATTAATTACTGATCACATATAATTATATTATTAAGAGTAGAAATTAAGTCAAAAATTTGAAAATAAATTTTTACAATTGAACGGAAGGAATATATATAGTAAATATTATAAGAGTTAAGCAACAATAAACTGTGCAAAAATGGAAAGTTTGATTAGACTTTAATTTTTTATTCATCCAAAGGCAAATCTTAAAGAAAGGTAAAGGTTTTGGCCAGCTATCAAATCCTATAGACATAGGATGGGGAAAAAGAAGAAAAAAAAGTTCCCCCACTTTTTCTCAATTTAAAGCCTATATTGGGTTAGGCTTCAATTAAATTTAATCATTGATCCTTAATATTTGCTTACTATTCTTTGTAAGTAGGATTTGAAATTTTACTTGTGAAATTGATCAATTACAGTAGTGGAGTTTCTATGTTGGATCAAGTGAATCTAAACCACAAGAACATTAAAAAAACAAAAAACAAAAAAAAACATGTAATAAGATTGATGATGACATACACTCTTGATGAAATGCACATGTTACCACATTTATTTATTTGCACTGTTTTTTTTTTTAAATCGGTGTTTAATTGTCGACGTTTGAGCCTATTTCTATACTAGTGGTAGTGCACCCTACAAGAAGTGCGTCCTCTTTTGATTAAGCGATTCGATAATGTCGAGCAAATTAACTAATATTGCCTATGTGATTTAACTAATGCATATCAAAAAAAAAAAAAAAAACCCTAAAGTGGCTTCTAGATATTTTGAGGCATCCAATTAAATAAGCTCATAGTGACCATATGGTGGTGGTGTGATATATGGTGCGGTTAAAACAGCACTAAATATCCTTTGTTGAAAATATAAGTGAGCATGTGTTCATAAACTTCTTTTGTACCATTATAAAAGTTCAGTTTCTAAATGCAAAAAAACTTATTTAAAAGAGTTTATTTTTTATTAATTTTTAAAAACACTCTTACTGATATAATTACATGTAATTCAGAACTGACTCGCATTTAAAAAATAAAGACGTACGTTACAAATTACTTATTTCGTATATATGTTATCTTTTACAACACATAAAAAATTGCATTTTTTTAAAAACTGAACTCTTACAGCGAGAACGAAGGGGCGGTATATAAAATAATGTTTGACCTTAGAATAATCTTAATTGTGACTTTTATAGGATTAATTAATCCAATTTAATTAATCTCTAGGGGTTTATGATGATTGCCTAGCTTGTGGAAGGGAGATGGTGGTGATCATTTTCATCCAATAATTAAAGCAATATAGAGTGGGCATGGATCATGCGAAAAAGCCGTTGGTTTATTCCCCAGCAACAACCACCCTTTTCTTGGATTCAAATCCAAGTCTTGGTTATTTCATTCCTATTATTAGTAGACATTGAAAGTTGTCACCTCCCTCTTATCTAATCTTCTTTCCCGTCTAAAAATTATTTTCTATTCGATCTGTGCACGATCTGTACAATTGATTAATATCGATTTTTTTTATTTAACTATTTTGATTTTCATGAATTGGTAATTGTTTAAATCTATATATGTTTGATAAGTAGATTTGAACTTGTTATAGTTGACGATCTAATATATGCAAATATGGGTAATTTGCATAATTTCAAATTTTCTATTTTACGATCCTAAAACACTAAATTGATTCTAGCTCTGATTCTAAATTATTTTAATTAAAATAACATAAATAATAATAATTTGTATAATTTGTCTGTAGTTTTACATATACATAATTTTTGTAGGATCGATTTGATTCTGTTGATTTTGATTTAACCCAAATCGATCACACGTATGATCTCGCAACTATATTCATAGCTTCTTTTTTTTTTTTTTTTTGTTTCACATCTCACAAACTCATGTCATCAAATTACATAATAATCAATTGTAATGTATTGACTAAGTTTTTCATAATGAAATAAATTTGATTATTAAAAAGGAAAAAGAGAAAGAAAAAAAATAATTATATGGCTATGGGCCAATGGCATCAAGCCCACTTGACTAATATGGGCCTATGTCTACCATGAAATCCAATTGAATTTTATGGATGATTTTTTTTTTTTTGAAATGCACTAAATACCACTTAACTATCGACTTTTGTAAAAAATATCATTTTTCTTTAAAAATTGTAATTACATGCACTTTACTTTCAAAATGTACGAAAATTACCATTCTATAGTTAATTCTATTAAGTGGCTAACAGTCAAAAAAATACAGGAACAAAATCGTTATTTCATACGTTGCGAGACTGTTCATCACCCTCCCAAAAAAATTTTACTATTCCCGCGACCTCTTCTTCTTCCTCCTCCTCCGATGAAGACCCAATTAAATCGGGTCTTCTTCTTCTTCTCCGAAGTCGTTTTAGGTCCTGATTGATCTTGAAGCGTAAACTAGAACAGGAGGAAAGGCAGCTGCCGCTGTTCGTCTCAGAGAGGAAGCGCCTTCGATCGAAGCTCCCTCGGCGGCGATGCCGTTTTGAAATCTCTCCGGTTCTTCGTTCGTTTTTCACGACAGGTGGTGGTGATCCTTCGCAGTTGGCAACGGAGAATTTATCCTTCGAAGGCGATTCTTACAGAGCGTCGGTGAATTATAACCAACGATTTGACGAAAATGTCTGTGATGAGTTTCGGAGAGCTACTTGTGATAGGAAGAAAGACGAGAATCCACTTTGATATTACGTGCTCCAAAAAGTCTATAAACGACGAGAGTCGTCCGACTTTTCAACTGTCCCCCCAGTTTTCTCAAGAGTTCTGCAAATCAACTTTTGCTTTGGCTACTGATCTTGAAGACTCCTCTCATCTTATTGATAATCACCGTGAGTTCTACAAACCAAATTAATGCGTGTTGAATTATTTTGTTTCTCTATAATTCCCTTAAAACCCGATCTTGTTCTTCAATGGGCCTTCATGGAAGAAGAAGAGGTCGCGGGAACAGTGCCGGAAAAATTGGCGATAAACAGGAAAATTTTTGGAAAAGACGATGAACAGTATTATAATGTGTAAAATGACGATTTTGTCTCTTTTTTTTATTGTTAGTCACTTTACGGAAATTGACTAACAGAGTTATACTGGACGCACATTTTAAAACTAAAATGCTTATAATTACAGTTTTTAAAAGAAAGTGGAGCTGATAATTTAGTGGTATTTGGTGCATTTTCAATTGAACAGGATTGAAGTTTAATTTCGGTAACGGAATTGATATTTGCAGCGACATTTTTTTGTGAAAAGACTGAAATGCCCTTGGGGAAAAAATTTAAAAAAATAAAATTTAAGAAAAGAAAAATGTAAAGTGCAGCCACAAAAAAAAAAAAAAAAAAAAAAAAGACGAATGTTTCGTCTATAAAATGCAGCAAAGGAAATCAGCCTCAATATCTGTATTCATAATTGTTGCAAGCAGAATCAGGTGGAATCACAAAATCAGATAAAAATTGAGACGATTGGGATCGGAAAAAGGTTAATGGCTAAAGTTTAAATGTTTTGAGGTATTGTTTTATGTAGTTTTATTAATTATTTTAGTTGTATTATGTCCGAATTTATTAATAGTTTTGTCAAAATTGTGAAATTTTTTACTGGAATGGGGAAGATCTGCCCGGTGGTTACTGTAAATAAGAGGGGGGGGGGGCAAAGTTGAAAATTTTTTTTTTTTAAGTGTTTAGGATATTTCGGTCTTTTCACAAAAAATGTCGCTGCAATATCGAAACCGTCACTGCAAATATCATGCCCCTTCGATAATTGTGAATTCTTTTACCTTAGCAATTGTGTTTTAAAATTCATTCAGATTTGAGAATATCTCCGAATTGAAGAACAATGTTCATCTACATCAGCCGATTCAGCCTCCGGAGAAAGCCCATTTCTCACTGGACCACACCCAGAAGTTACTCCACCGCCACCGCTGCCAAGTCATCTAAGCTTTACTCGGAATACTCATTCCAGCCCCCACGGTCTCTAAAACCTCACCAAAACCCTGTTCACCCGCAACCCACCAGGAAGCCGTCTAAGCCTCGCTACCGCCCGCCGTCTTCTTTGGACCGAGAAGGGTTGGAAACCGTGAAGTCAGAATTGCCGTTTGATTTCCGGTTTAGCTACACGGAAAGCAGCCCTGTTGTCAGACCTATTGGGCTCCGGGAACCCAAGTACTCGCCGTTTGGTCCGGACCGGTTGGACCGGGTATGGACTGGGGTTTGTGCTCCTGCTGTGGACCCAAAAGAGGGGTCCATTGAGAGTGAAAGGGAGTTGGAGGAGAAGAGGAGGATGATGAGGGAGAGGATTCAAGGAGAGCCCTTGAGCAATGCTGAGAGGAAAGTCCTTGTGGAAGGCTGCCAGAGGCACAAAACCAAAAGGCAAATCAATTTGGGTAATTATAGAAGTTGATTGACAATGTCTTCTGAATGTCGTATTAGTGTTTGCAATGAAGTTCTGTTCTTGTTGTCTATCATTTTAATCTTCCGATTCTTGTTTTGGGGAAATTGGAGTGAATATGGCTCACGCATTCATGAATTAGGGGTGAAGCCTTGACTGGACTTGGTGGCTTAATGGGCTGAAAGAAATGCAACTGAAAATGGTGGCTTGATGGATTTTATTTTATTGTTGTGTCCTTGCATTGCGAGGGATATCCTTGAAGAGGATCAATCTGTTTATGTTTTTTTTTTTTTAAAGGTTTGCAGCAGCTATAAAAGGAAATCTTTAATCTATCTCTTTTCTTATGAGATAAGAGGATAGTGGGGTGGGAAACGGTATATTTTTCTGATTGAAAAGTGGGGTTTTGTGTTCCCTAATAAGATGTGGCTCATATCATGATCATTTAATTTCAAGTAGAAGAGCCAAAAGCACTTACATTTGAATTGGTTACTGTTGGTATGCATGTCATTTGTGCACTTTCTGAAAGTCTCTTGATTGCGAGCATTTTATTTATATGTTCTTGATAGGAATCTGTGGAGATGTCTCCCGTGCTGATCAATAGGCTGAATATTTTGTTAAGTATAGCCTGGAATTCCAGTCTCAGTAACTTTTCATCCTTTTACCTCGATTGTGTCACTAATACTGAAACTTTCGCGCTTAATCTTTCTCCGGGATTCAAACAAGATCATGTTTAGTATTTTGTGGTTAACTGAAATATATTTAAGGAGGCTACCCTCTGTTCTGCTGCTCAAATGGAAGTTCTCCAGAAGTAGAGTTTTCTGCAGGAGTAATGATTATGGAAGATGATTATTTGTTGTATGAAACATTTCATTCTCTTCACAAGTAATTCTTAGTTTATGTACTTCTTTTGTAGGTAGAGATGGTTTGACACACAACATGTTGAATGATATCCATAATCACTGGAAACATGCTGAGGCTGTGAGGATAAAGTGTATGGGTGTGCCTACTGTTGATATGAAAAATGTTTGCTCCCAATTGGAGGTAATTTTCTGCCATCTAGGTCTATCATAACTTCATTTAATGCTTTTTTTGTTTATCATAATTGGCAGTGACATTCATTCTGAACTATTTCCTTGCGGGTCCTCATTTCTGTGTCTAACTACTAGTTTATCAAAGTGTAGCATGAGTTTTTTCACTTTGAGTTTGATAATAAGTCCTTCCGATTTTGAGCTCTTATTGTTGATTTGGTAACTTGCAAATGTGCTTTCACTGGGCTATACTGATACAGCGAGTACTTTTAGTTATTGCAACTCTCAGAACAAATCCATGGATAGGATAATTAACTATCATTGCCCTCTTTGCACTATTTTCTTTGTCCTTTTAGTTAAAACGTGTTTTAAACATGTTGATGAGATTAAGATATGATCTATGTAACTGACCTCATATAGTGGGACAAAGATATTTGTTGTTGTTGAATGTTCTTGAATTTGAGGTCTTTTATCTATCTTTTTTTTCTTTATTGCGTAGCATGCGTGCCAATTAACAGAATTTGTTCCTCTCCCAGGATAAGACATTTGGGAAAATTATCCACAGGCAAGGTGGACTTCTTATTTTATATAGGGGTAGGTACTATAGACCAAAGAAGCGACCTATGATCCCGTTAATGCTGTGGAGACCCCATGAACCCGTGTATCCCAGGCTTATTAAGACCACAATTGATGGCCTATCCATTGAGGAAACCAAGCAAATGAGGAAAAGAGGATTGGCTGTGCCACCTTTAACAAAACTTGGTATAGTTTCTTCTTATTATGGATTAGTTACCCCTTTCTTCTTGTCTTTCTGACAAGATATCTCATTTTGACTATAGCCAAAAATGGTTACTATGGAAGCCTTGTACCAATGGTGAGAGATGCATTTCTCACTGAAGAGCTGGTTCGCATAGACTGCAATGGCCTTGAGAGGAGCGATAGAAAGAAAATTGGCTGCAAGTTGAGGGTAAGTCATTAGAATTTGCATGTTATTGCTAACCCTGGGATTTTTATCCTCTGATAAAGGACAAGAGTTGAGTTTTCTTTCTCTTCCCCCCCAAAAAAAAAAAAAAAGATTGAACAGAGAGAGAGAGAGAGAGAGAGGAAGAGAATAATTACATTGATCTTTATGGAGGTGGGGGTGTAAGTTACTTGTATTCTGTGCAAGTAGAGAAGGGGAGGCTGCTGACAGTTAATAAGTTGTTGAGAGTAATTATTCTTTATGATGGTTACATCTATATCACTTTTCTTTGGAAATCTACAATATGATTTGAAACATAATGGTGGATTTCACTGATGCAGGATTTGGTCCCTTGTATCCTGGTGACATTCGATAAGGAGCAGATCGTAGTGTGGAGGGGCAAAGATTATAAGCCCGTGGAGGATGGATTTTTGGTTCCAGATAGTGAAATATTTGGTGATACTCACAATGACAGGGTTCAGCCGGTGGATGGAAATGACCTTCAAGGACCTCCGAATTTTGATTCTGGAGAGGAGTAAGGCAAGAGCGCTTCTTCCTTTATATTGCTGCAATTTACTAGTTCTAAACATGCTTGTGTTAATCTATCATGTAGAATTGCAGAAAGGGTGGGAGGCACAACCAGCAAACCACAGTTATTCTGATCTGTAAAAATACTGACAATACTCTGCAAGGCTTAGAAGACAGTTGAGGCAATGCAGGTTTCTTTTTCTCTCAAACATTTGTCTTTTGTCTTTCATCTGTATATATATTAGGGGAGGAAGTGATTCTAACAGATTGACAACATTAAGAGCTGTACAGTTTGATGAATCATGGTCTTAACAAAATTTCTTTCTAGTGAGTTACTTTTAAGTCCTTGTAGGAATGCATACTTTTTGCTAGTGCACCTGATGTATGGAATAATAACTTCTTGGTAGCAATCGGAAGTTGTGAATCTGCTGGCTCTATGTTTTTGTTATATACACCACATAGGAGTTATATTCTTCCTACGTGGGATATGTGGTCTATCAAAACAGTTCTCCAGTCGTCGTGGTTATGAGTCATACCCATTAATTAAAGTCCGGGGGGTCTACGTATTCCGGACTAAAACGTGTTTAATTTTCTTTTTTCTTGCCACTTTGTTAAGGTATTGGCCGGTAGTTTTGGCTTTGAGAGGGAGACACACGTAACGTAACCTAAGTATAAAAGTCACTATCAATTTTGGGCTTCTTCTATTTAGTGTTTGTGGCAGGCACTTAACATTTGTCGCCATAATTGCCGGAAAGTGTTACTATATACGTAACATATCACTGTGAAAGCTCAGGACTGATTGAAATTTGTGAAAGTGAAACTAAATGAGATATGGTAGCGATAATTGATTTAGGATTTTTGTGTTTGGAGCATAGTTTGTAAAACTCTCAATGATCACAAAACATGATATCATTTTCTAATTCCGATTTTATTTGATATCCTCCACAAATTTACTAGAAGGACTTAAATAAGAGAAGTTTTTATAATTTACACATGTACATTTTGTGTAAGATTTTATTGTTCGATACTATACTCAAATCGATCTCACACGGGATCGATTTGGGTGTTGGATCGATATCGATACAATCGGATCGTACTCATTGATGTGGACGGGTGTACACATACGGATGAAGCCAAGGACCTTGTGATTAAGTAGCGAACTCGTATAATACTCTATTTTACCCGAAAAATCAGAGAAACAAAAAGAACTTAATCTAAGCTAATTTGTTTTAGATTTTCGAACCAAGTGTAAGAAAAGAGTTTGAAACATGCGAATTAATTAGGTAGAGCAAATAACCTAATTAGTTAAGTTTCATGCAATATGTAAATTACAACATGCAAATACATAAAGCAATAAAGGGATGGTACTCAAAACACTTAGTTTTTATGATCTGAATACGTGTGTATTATTGATGGATGGCTGCCCTATTTATAGGGTAAACAGCCGAAAAAAGTCATGGAAAATAATAAGGAAAAGAAGTAGAATTGGAAATTAACCAAGAGGTTAATTTCTTTTACAATACCAAACCCTGAAAGAAGTGGGGAATGGTAAAACAAGAAGGAAAAATTCGGTCACCTTGTTTCTTTAGGGTTGCCGAATTTACAAGCTAAAACAATAAGGAAATAATAAAAATCCTACTCTCAAAAAGAAGATCAAGAAGGAACCCTTTTGGAAACTACTAAGAGTAAAAAGAACCCTAACACTTAAGTTGTAACCCTAGCGACTTAAAAGAACCCTAACCCTTAAGTTGTAACCCTAGTTACTTAAAAGAATCCTAACTAATTAAGTTGTAACCCTAATTAATTAAGTGGTCGTGTGAGCTTTTGTTGCGGCTTCCTTGGGCTTTCTTGGGCTGGCCGAACTTGTGGGCTGGTCTCCATGAGTTGGGTCGGCCCAATGTTGATGTCGCTTATGGAATTGATGTAGGGAACTTCAAGAAATGTTTCTTTAAAGTCCAAGAATCTTCCGACATCTTCAAGAACTTCAAGAAACAGCCTTCTTTTTCATTGTGGATTGGAGAATTGCGTCTCTTCTTCAAAAATGGTTAGAAGATTTGCAATTTGAACCTTTCCGCCTTTCTGCTCCAAGGCGTTTGCTTCTACGATCAACTGAGCGTCCTGATGGCAAGCTTGGACAAGGTTGTTGAGTGTCTCTCGAACCTTCTTTGCTCTGCTTCTGGTCATCGGCCCAGTGATGTCTACAAGTGGATCCCTTTGATATGGACTTGGATCCTGAAGCATTGTTGGACCTCGATGTAGAACTCGAACCTCCTCAGCTTCTCCGGAATCACTTGCTTCTTGACTTGTTGCTGGCGTTTGGATGCCCTCATCATCCCCTCCCGGTTGAAAATGATTTGACATCAAATCAGCACCCTGTTCATAAGTAAAAGGAGACAAGTCAGCAACATTTAAGGAAGTACTAACACCATACTCACCTGGTAAATCAAGTTTGTAAGCATTAGGCCCTATTTTGGAAACGATTTGAAAAGGTCCATCGCCCCGAGGATGGAGTTTCGTCCTTCTCGCAGCAGGGAATCGTTCCTTCCTCATGTGAACCCAAACCCAGTCGCCTGGTTCAAAGTTCACAGCCTTGCGCCGTTGGTTTGCATGTGCGGCGGCTTTGGCGTAGGTTTTCTCCAGATTTGCCCGAACTTTGGCGCCGCACAGTTTCAGCTTTCTTTGCGCCGTCGAGATTAACCTGTTCCTTTAGCGGCAAAGGGATGAGATCCATCACCGTCAAAGGAGTAAAGCCGTAGGCAACTTTAAATGGACAGAACCCTGTTGAAGAGTGCTTGGTTTGGTTGTATGCAAACTCTGCAACCGGTAAGATTTCTTCCCAACGTTTTAGATTCTTCTGAATTAACGCCCTAAGTAGATTGCCAACGGTGCGGTTGGTGACTTCCGTCTGACCATCCGTCTGTGGATGACTTGTAGTCGAAAACAGTAGTTTTGTGCCAAGGCGTGACCACAAAGTCTTCCAAAAGTAACTCAGAAATTTGACGTCGCGATATGAAACAATGGTGCGCGGGATTCCATGCAACCGAACAATTCCGTGAAAGAACAACTCAGCCACATGTCTGGCATCATTTGATTTCCTGCAAGGAATAAAATGCGCTATTTTAGAAAACCGATCAACAACGACAAATAAAGAATCATTACCTCTTTGCGTCCTCGGAAGACCTAGAATAAAATCCATGGAAATGTCAGTCCAAGGCAAAGAAGTAATAGGCAAAGGCGTGTAAAGTCCATGGAGTTTAGATGTAGACTTAGCTTTCAAACAATTAATGCAACGAGTGCAAACATGCTGGACATCTTTACGCATATGCGGCCAATAAAAATGCTCTTGTAACACTTTGAGTGTTTTATGCACACCAAAATGACCCATAAACCCCCACTGTGAGCTTCATGAACCAGTAATTCTCTAGCAAAACTACGAGGGATGCATAATTTATTTTCCCTAAACAGAAAACCATCATGTCGATAGTACTTATGGAATGCACCAGATTCACATGCTTTATACAAATCGAAAAATCAATGTCAGAAGCATACAAATTTTGAGATATGCAAACCCTAGCAAAAAATCTAAAACAACCAGAATTTCATACCTGAGAGATAGAGCGTCAGCAACTAAATTATCTTTACCTTTCTTATACTTAATAATGTAAGGAAAAGATTCAATAAAGTTAACCCACTTAGCATGACGTCTATTTAATTTATTCTGTCCCTTTAAGTGCTTTAGGGACTCGTGGTCACTGTGTACAACAAATTCCTTGGCCATTAAATAATGTGACCAAGTCTCAAACGCGCGGACCACTGCATAGAGCTCCTTGTCGTAAGTTGGATAATTCAAGGCAGCCCCTTTTAATTTCTCACTGAAAAAGGCGATTGGCTTGCGTTCCTGCATTAAGACTGCGCCAATTCCAATACCTGATGCATCACACATTAGTTCAAACACTTTATCAAAATCAGGTAATGCTAAAACAGGTGCATGAGTGAAATCATGCTTAAGAACAGTAAAGGCGTTTTCCTGAGCTTGCCCCCACACAAATGGAACATTCTTCTTGCACAAGTCATTGAGAGGCGCGGCGTTTGTGGAAAAGTCCTTCACAAACCGTCGGTAAAATCTGCAAACCATGGAAAGATCTCACCTGTGCGGCCGAGGTTGGTGTGGGCCACTCCCTAATGGCTTTCACCTTGGTATCATCAACCTTGACACCATCGTTAGAGACTACAAAACCGAGAAAAACAACTTCCGGAACACAAAAAGTACATTTTTGCATCTTGGCATACAATTGATTAGCACGCAATTCAATCAAAACCAAGCGAAGATGTTCAACATGCGATTTTAAATCCCTAGAATAGATCAGAATATCATCAAAATAAACCACAACAAATTTACCTATGAACTTTCTAAGCACATGATTCATTAATCTCATAAAAGTACTAGGTGCATTTGTTAAGGCGAAGGGCATGACTAACCACTCATACAAACCAAATTTAGTTTTAAAAGCAGTTTTCCATTCATCCCCCTCCCTCATACGAATTTGATGATAGCCCTGTGTAAAATCTATTTTCGTGTAAATTGTTGAACCATACAAATCTTCTAACATGTCATCAAGCCTAGGGATAGGATGCCTATACTTGATTGTTATCTTATTGACAGCTCTACAATCAACACACATTCTCCATGTACCATCTTTCTTAGGGACTAGAATTACAGGTACAGCACAAGAACTTAGAGATTCCCTTACCTGGCCATGCGCTAACAGCTTGTCGATCTGTCTTTGCAACTCCTTTGTTTCCTCTGGATTTGCTTTGTAGGCAGGTCGATTTGGAATATGTGTGCCAGGTATGAAGTCAATCTGATGTTCAATTCCGCGTAGAGGCGGCAGACCCTGCGGCAACTCTTCTGGAAAAACATCGTTGAATTCCTGCAACAAAGAATCGACTTCTATAGGGATATCCCGAGGGATATCGTCAGGGTTAGCACAATTATCTTTACATACTAAAACTAGTACATCATCATTGCTATCTAACACTTGACCTACTTCCCCTGTTGTAGCGAAAAAGCTACTTTTAACTTTGTCCTATCAGGCTTATCAGAGTTCGCCTTACTACCCTTTACAAGTTCTTTCCCCTTCCCTTTTTCTTGGCGCCTTTCAGCTTCCCAGTGGGCGATTGCTTCCTTCATGCGAACTGCTTCGAATCGCACTTCAGTAGGTGGCATAGGGAGAAACGTGTGTATCTTGCCTGCCTGGCAGACCGAGTAAGTGTTGGCGACTCTATCATGTGTTGCCTTCAGGTCAAAGAGCCATGGTCGTCCGAGTAGAATGTGACAAGCCTCCATTGGCAGAACATCACATAAAACAGTGGATTCGAACTTACCGATAGCGTATGGTACGCTTACCTGCTTGGTGACTCTGTAGCCGTCTGAGCTGTCGAGCCATTGTAGCCGATAAGGACGTGGATGATTGATAATAGGAAGCTTCAGCTTGTCAACCATGTATTCGCTGGCAACGTTGGTGCAACTTCCTCCATCAATTATCAGAACACACAACTTTCCATTTACCTTAGTTTTGGCGTGGAAGATGTTTGTCCGTTGGGATGTGTCTTGGACAGCAGCAGTAGTCAGAGTGCGAGTAACCAAGTTATGATTGGGATCTTCCTCTATGAACTCGAATTGCTCCACTGGTGCAGACGAGTGCTGTCAGTTAACTCCTACGAAGGGCCAACAGTTGGTTCTTCTTTATCTTCTTCTGAAATGTACTCACCATCTTGCCCCAATAAGACCTTCCGGATATTAGGACAATTACGCATGTAGTGGCCACGGCCTGAGCATTTGTGGCAAGTAACATTGCTGATGGATTGCCGAGGTGTAGATGGTGTCCTGGATTGCGATGAAGAAGGGGTGGTGACAGGGACTATAGCCTTCCTTTCTGACGTGTAGGTGTAACATTATGGATAAATTATACATACTACTATTATTGTAGTAAATTCTTTTAGGATAAAGATAAAATGGGAGTTGAATTCGATTTTGTATTTTTAGATCGTAAAATCGTAAGATCTCACAATACATATTAGGATTTTGCAAACTATGATTTGGAGGGCTTTCTCGTTTTCTCCAATAACCTCTTGTAACAAATCTGATTTTGTATAGAGCAAATTAGAGGTGACTATGGTTCCAAAATCGCCGGTTACGGTTCTAGAACTGCCGGTTCCCAGTTCCAAAATAGATGGAACCGTAACCGAACCTTTATAGGACGGTTCCGTTTTCGGTTTACGACGGTTCCAATTTTAATATTAGTAATACTTTAAACTTATTTTATATAAATTTTAATTACAAAATGAAGTTTAAAGAGAAAATAATATTAATGTTCACAAGATTCTCATTTTAAAAATAAATTATACTAATAATAATTTATTGAACAAGCAAATTTTAATACATTCACTACCAAAATTTTATAGATATATATATATATATAACTTAGAAATATAAATTATATTTATAAATAAATATTATATTTGGACGATTCTGAACCGCCGGTTACAATTCCGTTCCTAAAAAGTAAGAACCTAAACCGAACCTCAAGTCACGGTTTTGGTTACGGTTCCAAGAACCGTTCGCCACGGTTACGGTTTTGGTACCGGAACCATGGTCACCTCTAGCGGAAATTAATTATCCACTTTGTTCCATTAGAAGAGTATTTCTCTCAACTAATAAAGAACCAAATGCTACAAATCAGATCAAAGGCTCCAAAACGAAATAATTAAAAATAGTTAAGATCCAATCAAATCCATTAAAAAAAATCGTGTTTGAATTATCATAATTCTGTTGTTATTCTATGGTTAAAGAATAAAAAGAAAAGAATTATACTTGCGAAGCACGTGGACGTGGGAAATGGCCCCATGGACATGCGTCATGTCTCCCTCCTTTACTATAAAAAACTATTAAGGGCAATTTGTTCAAATTATTAAGCAGCCTCTGGTATTTATGAAAATTCGAAAATATCCATAAAGTTTTATGGATAGAGAATATAATAATTTTAACCTTTAAGATGAGAATGAAATAGAAAAACGTCGACAACAATCAAAATAACAACTAGTTATGTTAATATAATTTAATAAGAAAGATAAAAATTGTAGACAAAAATATCCTTACCAATCGGATTACCGTTTACAATAACGTGTGGAGGGTGATTTATAATAGATCTATATTCACAAATTATTAATATAAAGAGTAATGATACATATTTTAATTTTCAACTAATTAATTAAACTTTTTACGACAAGTGATATGACATGTATTCATCTGTCAATAATGTAATATAAATAATATTTTACAAAAATGTAACCAACTAATGCATTGTACATCATTTGCTATGAAAAATTGTAATGAATTAGTTGAATTGAGGTTACGTTAAATAAGTTTCAATTATTCACTCACGATTTATTATAAATAGGAAACCGAAACCGATTAGTATGATTAATTTTATCCATATATATATATTTATCTTTCTTATTAAAAGTATATTGGTTTAACCATTTGTTATTTTGACCGTTGTCAACATTTCTTCATTGCACACCCGTTTAAGATATTTCGTAATTTTTACAAACTTTGTAGACTTCTCGATAATTTGGACAAACCTCGAGTGGGACCCAGAAATTGTTAATGATTTGAGATGCGTGACGGACGTGGCCTCAAATCTCAATCACCATTGGCACTCAAACACCATCGCCAAAAATCTTTTAAAAACTGTCGCCACATTTGGTCGTGTCCGTGGCACTTTTGGAGTCGGCAAAACCAAGCCCACTCATACCGCATCATTTGTCCGAAATCTGAATCCGCAGAATCTAAATAAACCCAGCACCCCCACTTCACTTTACTCTTTCTCTCTCTTTCTAAAACTCCGCAGCTCTTCATCGACCTCCGGGGACATGGCTGATCAGAATCTCGCAGCTCCGCTCCTTCGGGCAACCCAGAAATCGGCTAACGGGGCTCACTATATCATCACCGTCAGTGACCCACAAGACGGAGACGAGAACCCATCTCGACCCTCCATTGATGAGGTCCAAGATTCAGCTTTTGAGGTGCGGGAGAGCTTCAATCACGATAAAGTTATCAGCTTGGATGGAGAGAATAATAATAATCCATATGGGTTTCTTGGGGTTGACGGATTTGAGGTGCCGAGGGCTACTACGGTGGACCCTTTTAAGAATTACACTCCGAGCGTTGAAGGGTTTTATGAATGGATCAAGATTTTGATTTGCTTGCCCCTTGCTTTGGTGAGGTTGGTGTTGTTTGGGCTGTGTTTGCTTGTGGGGTATGTGGCTACTAAATCTGCTCTTCATGGATGGAAGGACAAGGAAAATCCTATGCCCAAATGGAGGTGTCGGATTATGGGGATCACTCGTCTTTGTACCCGTGGCATCCTTTTCTCTTTTGGGTTCGTTACTTTCTTGAGCTTATTCTTGTATTTTTGTTCTCTTTTGTTGTTTTTGGTGGCCTCTTTGTTTATATATATATATATATATATATAATTCTCGTATAAGTTGGGAGCTGTAGGAGGCTTTAATTAAGAAGTTGAAGTTTCTGTTAAATGATGCTTATTGGGAACTGATTTTCTTGCCTTGTTGTTTTTCCTATATTTTGAGAACTAATTGTACTTTCGAATTTCTAACTCCTGCAGCTACCATTGGATAAGAAGAAAAGGGAGACCTGCTCCAAGGGACTTGGCTCCTATAGTTGTATCTAATCACGTTTCATACATCGAACCAATCTTCTTCTTTTACGAATTGTTTCCCACCATTGTTGCATCTGAGTCTCATGATTCGATGCCATTTGTTGGTACAATCATCAGGGCAATGCAGGTAATCCGCATTAACATTTAATTCTATCACAGATTTCATTGTTCGCGTTGCTTCTTAGTCAATTGTTACAGTCGTAGTGTTAGAATGGAGCTCATAAAAAAAAATTTTATTGACTCATTAAAAATCAGTGAAAACATATTCTATCAATTCAGTATATTTCGTGTTCTGAAAATCGAATTTTCACGTCAAGATTCTTTCTTTTTTAATGTTACATTAAATTTGATTGTTGAATTAATGATACTGATTTAATTACTTTCACTTCTCTGCTTACAGGTGATTTATGTGAATAGATTTTCACAGTCCTCAAGGAAGCAAGCTATCAATGAAATAAAGGTAGGAAGTTTCTACCTAAAATTTTTACCACAATGCGAGTGATGGGTGCCAATTTTCTCAATGATGTACTTTCTGATCTTTACATCTGATAAATCATCATTTCAATTTTACTACCCTTCTAAAGTTTGCAGAAGTTATAGCCTTCCATAGCATAGTAAGAAACTATTGAACTATCATATTTCTCTTTGCAACTACTGTTAGATAATTAATCCAGTGATGACATGACATGAGGGGTTATCATTGACCATTTCAAAATTTTAAAACTTTCATGCAAGATTTTGCACAAGGACTGCAATCTAACTCAAGTGAAATGCATTCTCTTGCTCATCTCAAGCTATAAGAAGCTCAGTATTTGTCAGTTTTTGACGTATGATGTACTGTGATTGTACTTTTACTTGCTTCTAGTTGGGCATTTGATCAATGTTACAAATTCTGGTTTTGAGCTTTAATGCGGTGGTTTTCCTTCTGATTAAATCTTTAAGAATGCTGTAGTATAGTTAAAGGGTTACTTCTAGTATTGCCATAACATCTAGTTGTGGGTATCATCTTCCATGTTGCTTCTGTAGATTAGAATGATATTATTTGCTTGACCAATATAAGGTTGGCTTCTTTGTAAAATTCAACTCTTCTTCCTGCATTATAAACTTTAATTCTATGGACCCCTCTCTAATTCTCTGTTGGTATCATATATCTTTTCACTGCTTGATTTTCCATTATCCATCTAGAATTGAAATGTGATATCGGTTGAAATAGGAGTTCTACGTTACTTGTTTGAATTTTTTTGTCCTTGGTGAAGAATATTTAAATTTTAGTTGTCTATCAATATAAGCTATTTGATACAGAAGTATGCTTTCTAGGATGTGAATACAGAGAAAGGCTTCTTCCAATAAATTTCCTCGTGTACTTTTATTTCCCGAGGGAACAACAACAAATGGAAGAGTTGTCATATCCTTCCAGCTTGGCGCTTTTATCCCAGGCTATCCTATCCAGCCAGTAGTTGTCCGCTATCCTCATGTTCATTTTGACCAATCATGGTAATGCTGTTTTATATAAATTAGTTCAGAATTTAACACCCCTCCCTTCCTAATTTTCAAAAGCATTAATTGTTACATTGTATCAGTTTCTTGATCCTAACTTTGTATGCTGTGTTTTTTGTCTGCAGGGGTAATATTTCCTTGGCAATGCTAATGTTTAGAATGTTTACTCAGTTTCACAATTTCATGGAGGTACTCTCTCTCTCTCTCTCTCTCTCTCTCTCTCTCTCTATATATATATATATATATATATATCTCCCTCTCTATCTCTGCCCTCGCCACTTGCTCATGTTAAATAAACTTTGTATTCCTGTATAGCATATGAAATCAGTGGAAGCTGACAATTTTGGGACAATTGTTTAGCTCTAATATCTTCTTTTCGGTAGGATTCACATATATTCCAAAGATACTTTCGCCTTATTTATTTGGTTTCCTAATTCTTTACTTTTGAATTCAAGAGTCATCAGAATTGAGTTTGAACATCTAGTAGTCTTCATTTCTTGACTTTCACAATTAGTTTTCGGATTCCTTAATTCATAATTGCAATATGCCTATTGGTTTGTGAAACTGTGTAACGTCTTTTTATTGTTTTTTTTCCCTTCTCATACTTGTAATGATACTAAGTGTTTTGTCATCTCTGATTTTGATGTACTCATTGCCAAGTTATATAAAATCCTTTGATGAGAGTTACATTTTCTAGTTATATCTTTACAGTTTTGGAATAACTACTCTAAATACAACAATGAAGTAGTCTACTTTGTGTAATGTTTTCTGAAATCTTGTATAATTGCATGTTTTGGGATTTTTTCATTAATCAAGCCTGAGCATTTAATTTGATTGCTTTCTCTCACTTGTTGGCTCCTCTTATTCGCATGTTGCTTACTGACCCTGAGTCTCACCTTCTTGATGAACTACACAGGTTGAATACCTTCCTGTTGTGTCGCCACTGGAGAATACAAAAGAAACCGCTCCCCAATTTGCTCAGAGGGTGAGATAATTAAAAAATTTCTGAAAGGGAAAAATGCATTTTTAGTCCCCTTTTCAAATGTGTATCTTAACTTTTATGAAAGGCTTAGTTGTTGTTGTAATGTCTTATTTCCTACCCTGTTCTTTCGGGGTAGGAGATTTATTCCTTAAACTTGTGGTGTTAAAGTGAATTGTTATGATGCTTTTACTCTTTGTAGTTTTGTCGTATTAAGATTTCCCATGTATTATGAAGTTTTGGATAATAACTTCCAACATATGGGCTTCAAGCACCAGTCAAAAAGCATTTCAGTTTATGGTACTCCTAAGTATGGCAAGAAATCACCTTAGTAAAGGTCCTTCTAGTGGTCCAATTCTTACTAGTCCCTCTTTCTGATCTTCCTTTCCCTAGTCCAGGCTCTGAAACCTTTCTGTAGTTACTGAATGAAATCTTTTCTTAACCTGTCGACAATCTTTTTTAAGATGTATTCTTCTATATAATGCATTCTTTTTTCTTTTTCTTTTTCAATGGCTTTTTACTTCAAATCAGTAAGTGGTGATCAGATCCTTACTTAGTTATTTTTGTCTATGGTTCAATGCAGACAGGCCATGCTATTGCAACTGCTCTCAACGTCGTACAAACATCTCACTCTTACGCAGATATGTTGCTTGTCACAAAGGCATCTGAGTTCAAGCAGGTACATGTTTAAGTTCTAGAAATTGCGTTACTCATTCCTGCTGAAGGTCTCATTCCGATGATGAATGTTAGTCCTTGTATTGCATGTCAAAATTTTTGGGGAGAAAAGTGTTGTGTAGCCATGGTAATCATTATGGTACTTGATGTCAGAGGTTTGGGGAGGTAGGGAGGGAGATTTAGTATTCAAGATTCTATTATTTAAGTTTCCAAGATGCAAATTTTGTACATAGCAGTCGTTTGCATTTTTAGTTCGGTTGACCAGGGGATTGGGCTATTTACTATCTCTTGTTGGATTGAAGCTGTTCATTCCAGGAACTGTAGAAACATATTTATCCTCATTATCAATTTTTTATTTTATCTTTTGTTTTTTTTTTTTTTTGTCTTCCTTTTCCAGGATAAGCCCTCTGCATATACGGTTGAAATGGCTTGGGTTGAAGCAGTGAGTCTCATTTATTTCATAAATACCTGAATTTTCCTGTTTTAGATGCTAGAATGAGGCACTATTATCTGCATCATTTTCGCTGTTTATATGGATAGGTATTCGAGTATCTCGAAACTTAGAAGACTCTCAAAAGTTGATCTGATTATCTCCTTGGAAAAGGGATCATTCAGGAACTAAACAGTAAAGTGAATGAGAGTATTTCTAGCTCTTCCTATTGTTGGGGTTTTCACTCCAGTAAGGGATAGAGTAGAAATGATAATTGGGGGTGTCCTACCTGATACCTGATTCGTGATCTAGGTAATTTGGAGAGAGGAGTAGCAGAGATGTTGAAGGTTAAAGCAGTTCATAAAAATTTGGAGCGGTTAATTGCTGAGCATTGGAACACTTTTCTGGCTAGCCATTCGTGTGTGAATGTTTCTTAGGCACCGACTTTCTTGGAAAAGCAAAGCATCACCTATTGGTGCTTCTTTCATAATACTATTTTACTTCCTCAAAAGGATTCACTCCATCAGACAGTAATGAGACAAAACTAATTGGCATGAAAGTACTATTGTCCAATTGATCCTGAAAGATCGTCTGAGAGGAGTGATACCTTATGTAGTTTGAGGACCAGAGTCAAACTGCATTGTCACATAAAGTTTCTATTTTCAGTACATCCCATGATAATATCTAGTTGCCGCAAAGTAATTTGTAGGAACTCAATGAGGTCTTCCCTCACTGAAGTTATTTGAAGTTGTGCCTTGCCCATGGCAACTTACATTTGACTTGCAAATTTTAGTATTATGTGAGTGCAAATAATCACCACTCATAAGAGATCACATGAAAAGTGGTACAATAAGGAAACAAATGTTAACATAGATTCTGATTTTTGTTTTCCCTTGAAAGTTGAGTTTAAGACACCCCCTTATTGTCCAAGATTCACAAAACAATTGCTAAACAGAAAAATAGTTGTATCATTGATTTATGTTCTTTTTCTGCTGAACCTCATAAAACTGACATAAAATGGTTCAATTTATGAATATTTGTGTTGGCTTTTCCTTTGGGGATATTGTACTGTACTGTTTTGCTCTATTACATGAAAGGTATGGTGACTGTGTTTGCTTCTCAGACTGTCGGTTTGAGCACCTTTGAAGCTGTTGACCTTCTGGATGTTTTTCTTTCAATGAACCCTGATCCCAGGTACACTAAATTAATGATTTATTGTACCTAATGTCTGACAAGAATGAGTTACTATAATTTAAGAAATTTCTGATATTGTGTGACTCTGTCAATCATGAAAAATTGGCCAGCCTGATCACATGTTTTCTTGCCTGATTGGACTTCTTTTTTTTTTTTTTTTTTTTGTAAAGCTTGTAATTCATTATGATGTAATCTTGCTTTATTCATGCAAAAGCCCCCTCGTTCTTTATAATGATGTTGGAAATGTTTCCTGTGGTTTTCTGCTATTTCGTGTAGTAGTAATTTTGAGATGTCATTTACTGTCCTTTTTCTGGACCATATTGTATTTCTTGTCCATGTTTATAGGCATTGACTACTGCTTTTTTAAACTTCTACTTAGATTTTAGATTTTCACTGCTTATGTTTTCTACTTTTCAAGGCTGGACATTGCAATTATTCTTTGTTCTTCCCTCCTCTCCTTTCTCCTCCTTGTCCTCTTCCACAGTTTCTAAGTTTCTAATATGAATGCTAGTTCTTTGATTGAAAAGAGCTTTCTTTGACTTGTTCCATTATTTCTGTTCTCAGTGGACAAGTTGCAATGCATGACTTCCTCAGGGTTCTCAGACTAAAACCTTGTACTCTTTCTGAAAAGGTCAGTGAGTAATATTTTTGGTCCTTGGAACTTAATTTACCTAATTCCTACGTCCAGAGCTGCTTATGAATGGATAACAGTTCTTTTTGTATCTTTGTAATCTATTTTCTGCTATAAGTTATCATATTAATGTTTCTAGAGTAGATGCTAGTGATGCTAGTGGATATGGCAAGTGCTTAAGAAAAAATTAAGGGAAGATTGAAGGAGCTTCTCCTTGTTAAATAGCATAAAGTGAGGATATAGGGAAGTGGGTATTGTGTGTATGTATTTGATATTTACTCTTGGAATGGGGAACCTCCATTTGAACCTATTTATTTGTGATTTTGTAAATTCTAGAAAGAATGCATGAGTATTATCTCACAAGGTCACAAATTACTTATCTTAATTTTGAAGGTGTTTTAACATTACTGGAATGTTATTTCGGTTTCATATTCACTTGGTGTTACTGGCTTGCAGATATTTCAATTCTTCGATGTGCAGAAGTCTGGTAAAATAACATTTAGACAGGTACTTTCTTGTTTCCCACCCTGAAACTGTTTCTAAGTCCCTTTGGTCTGATGTTGCAGTCATGTGCTTGTTCAACATGCCATTTACACGTGGAGAAGAAAGGTGTCAGTGAGAAATCAACAGAAGTAATCGTTTGGTGACTAAGATAATGGAACCTTATATTAGCAAGAGATCATACAGTATGATTATGAAAATAACTACTTATTCACTCTTCAAAAGTGTTTTACAGGAGTTCATAACCTGGTCGACATTTTTTTTTTTGCATGTGGGACAGGCTTAGTTGTTGTTTCTCATTGCTTGTTCATTAATCAAGATTCTTGAGGAATACTGATGGAGTTTCATGTTTTTGGGATAACTAACTTTTTAATGGTGGCATACAATCTTTGTAGATACAATTATCACTTGCTTGTTTTGGACATCTATAATTTAAATATTTTTCTAGGTTTCATGTGGCAAGAATTGAAAGTTTGGCTTTGTGCTTTGTCATTCAGATGTGTGTTTGAAATTTGAACTTAACAGTTTGTAAGGAACTGGTCTGCTTGTGATGGAGTTTATTCTGCATCTGTAATTCAAGCAGTCGACTGATGTTATCAGTCTTAAGATTTATAAGAAGAAAATATTTCTGCGGATTTACAAAGCGAGTGAGCATGAGATAGAGATACTATCGTTTCTGATTTGCTGCTTTCATACATGTAGCCATACATAGAACTTCAGGCCCTTCCTAGCTTTTCTCTTCCATGATATAATTTATATTTCATTGCATATTAAGTTAAGTCGACTGTAACATGTGATTTTGAAGCAGCCTTCCCCACAATGCTATCTATTGAAGCTGTGAAATTAAATGCGCTGACTATATTTTTCCTTGATTTATGATCTACAGTTTAACTATTGTTTACTTGGGAGAATTGATTGGAGTTCTCTGTTATTTTCAGTTCTTGCTCGGATCAGGTCATATACTTAAGCAGCGACTATTTCCAGATTTCTGTGAACTGGCATTTGCTAGATGTGACATTGAAGGAAGAAATTATATTTCAGAACAAGAGGTATGCCTGGCCGTGCCGTCCTTTACTACTCCTTCCGTCCTACTAAACGAGCTATGTTTTTAATACTGTTTTTAACGGCCCTTTTCTTTCGTGTCTGCTTTAACAGTTGGGAGATTTACTCTCTCTGGTGCTGCCCAATTTAGATGTTCGTGAGGTAAATAATATGAATCTGAATTTGATTATTCAGTCTGTCTAATTTAAGATTAAAGTTTGTTGGTTATAGGATGTGGAAGCTAACGAGGGACACTGACTCTTTTGAGTTGCACCAATTGACATATAAGCCTCTGTAGTACTAGAATTGATTGTTTCTTTGAACCCCGAACTAGAAAGAGCTTGCCGTTCTACGTGCCAACCTTTCTGCTGGCCTCCAACTCATTGTTAAATTTGACTGTGGCAGGTTCAAGCGCTTTTCACATTGTTTGATGTTGATTGTGATGGGAGAATCAGCAAAGATGATTTTACAGCATGTTTGAGAAGAAACCCGGTACTCATATCGCTTTTCTCGAGAGGAGGGTTGCAGCTTGTGAACCAGGTTTAATGTTTGAATGCAATTTTGTCTAATGAAAAAACAGATCCTACTAAGTTTGTAGAGACTGATGAGGAATTTGTGATGTTATACCATAGGGCATTTCTGCAACTATGGTTGAATTTGGTTGTTCTTTTTTAATTGGTCAAGTTGTTGGCCTTGGGGGTGGTTTGGTTCCCCTTGGTTCATTCAGAATTTCATCTATTCTTGCCATCCCAATTTTTGCATTTCTAGTTTTATTTTTTGTTTTGTTATAGAAAAACTCGCATTTCTAGTTAATAGCACTGCTCCGATCTCAATCCTTACTGGACGAAATTTTGTCCCTCAATCCTTGCTGGGCGAATTTCAGTTCTCTTTAATATAAGTATTCGGTTTGGTTTTCACAAAAAAAAAAAAAAAAAAAAAAGAAAGAAAAAAGAAAGTTAATGGTTTGGGTTGGTGATTGTTTCTATCGGGTTTTAGTGTTGTGTTAGAGATTATCGAAAAGTGTTTTAGAAGTGGTAATTGGTGGTGTTGATAGATATGCTTATAATGTGGTAGATTTCTGTTTAATTTTTGCGGTAGATTGCCCATCCTACACAAATACTAGACAAACGAGGAGGAATGCATACACAACCCAAACAATTTTATCGTGGATTTGAGAAAATTATTTAGCACATTCGTTACATCCTTAACAAAAATGCACTAAATCCATACTAAAAGATGAAATAAAAATAGAATTTATCTTTGTTTTGGGCTCTTTAAATGTTTATTACACTCTCAAGAAAATAGCATTCATCCTTAAGTATATACAGTTGCACCATGTGCTGCTCTGTTCTTTTTCAATTTTTTCCTCTAAAATTTTACACAAAGAAACAATATCATTTTCTAAGCTCAAAATTTAAAATTTCCTCCAAATCTTCACTGATATAAATTCAAAAAATAACATAATCATTACATTTTTTCTTCTCTTTCCTACCCCGATCCTCCAAAGAAATTCCCTTCAGGAAAAAAAAAAAAAAAATTTCTCATTTAGATCTGAAAGAGAATGGAGCCAGTCCTGGGCATGATATTTTGTTGTGACTCCGAAAGAAATATTTGAACTTGGCCGAACGAACCTTCCCCTTCCCCTTGTCCTTTTCCAATTCCATTCAACTCGTGATTAAGAATCCTTATTTTCTCTTTGTTCAGAAGGTAGAATTGTTGTGGACCAATATTATAAATACAACACGAAAATACGACGCAACATGAAAATAAGTTAGGGTTTAATTTTGATGAATTTGGGAACTAAACGAGGTAACATTAATAACACGAGTAATTAAATATGTAAAAGTAAAAAACAAGAGTATCAACACAGAAACAGAGCTTAGAAGCAAGTGAGTGAGTGTGTGGTGAAGAAAGAGCGACACGGGACCGCTAATGGGCTTTTTACATCCATCAATCATCATCCAATGCCTCGTTTATTTCATTTTTAAATTCCGTCCTTTCTTCTTCTCTCTCATTAAGTCGGCAATAGAACCTGATCCGATAATATGAACACTGGTATATCTAAGAGTGAACCACTAATTGGGGTCGGCCAAAAAGAATATAAGATCCATAATTGACATGATGCTACAATTTATACAGGTACCTTTAATTTGTCGATATTGGTAGGGTGTTAGTATCGTAAATCAAAAATAGGTTGTTGGTAGTAATGACAATATTATTTAATGGAGGAGGTAATAACAAACCGTTACTGATTTAATGGTTGAATAACCTTTACTGGTTTAATGGCTGGACGGAGGTTACAATGGCATTGAATCCAGTGTCCGTTACAAGAGTATTACACCTGCATTAAAACTTGAAGTCGGTTACAAAGGCAATCTAACAGACAGAACGGGCAAGTATACTCTATAAATACGAAGGGACAACGCAAAATAAATGACGATAAAAAAGGTACACGACTAATCTCTAATCATATTGATATTATGAACTCTTGCTCTTACTGACTTGGGCGTGGGAGTGATACAGGGGGATAGCCCGCATTTGTAGGTTGTTACCGGTTCTAGTGAGGTGTTTATCAGGATTGAGATTCAATCGGTATTGAAATCCGGCACAAAGCTGTTCATACGACTTTGGGAGATTCAATATTTCTTAATGGCAGATCGTGTTTCATCAAACACGATCTAAATCGCCATCGTAAGAAATCATTTTTTTTTACAATCTTTGACACATCACAAAAATTAGAATCGAACTTAATACATTATGAGTGATGTAGGAACTCAAAACACGACTCGATTGTTATTTCGACTCAAAGAGGTAATATTAGTTTTAAAGAGAAAAAATACATCTCAATGGATCAACAAAAAAATGGCAATTGGCAAACCTCATCATTAGAGATCAGGCAACACAAAGAAAAGAAAAAAGTTTGGGATGAGGACATCTTTGATTCAAACCCCACAAACGTGTCTCATATGTACGGGACAGCTTGGCATTTTTAATTTTTTATTATTCTTTTTTTATTCATGTTATACTTTTTTTTGTTTCATTATAATAGTCCGTGTTAAATATATATATTTGTCCCAACGTAAGTTACTTTCAATTTTTGTAGCTTTCGTGCCGTTACTAATATAATAGTGTATAATTCACAACTGACATACACTTAAAAAGTAAGAACACTAGTGGAATAAATAGTTACGAATTAACTATTTTAAGTATTGTACATAAAAATCCTAAATGAGTTATACGTGTTTAAACCCGACTTTTCTAATAGAATGAATGTTGTAATTAACTTTAAAGAAAGTTCAAAATTTTTTATAAAAGAGTCATATTTTATCAATGTACAAAATTTTTAATAAATTTACAAGGAAATATTTCACGAAATCGAATGTTTATATATTTATTTTTCACTTATCCTTCACATAATTAAAACCTTTAATTTCTCATTACAAAATCTATATAATTTGTTGTAATCTTAGACGTGAGATAAAAGCTTAATTGGTGTATTTATTTTGAACTTAGTTAAACCAGCCGAAGAGTTAGGTTTATCTCTTCGGATAATTGATTACCTTTAATATGGGCCTCATGCCCCAACCGTTTCGACTGTTTCGCCAAAGAAAAAAAAACCAGTTACGACCTTAAAATCTTCCATTCCAATGGAACATTTATGTTTCGAAAAGATATATCTTTTATGAGTTTGTACGTAAACAACTAATATTACACCATTTGTTCGAATCATATCCTAGGCTTTCAAATACAGATTAAATATGAATCATACATAATTATTCGACTAGACCCTTCATATAGCAAGGTATAAAAGGTAAAAATAAATAAATAAAAAAGAAGAAGAAGATAGAAACGGCCTTTCAAGTCTTTTTTTTTTTTTTAATTGTTACTATTTCATTGTCCTATTATCTATTACTATTACATATCGAAAGCAGATATTGTGTGAGGAGGAGAACAAAATTGGGGTAAAACCCCAACTTTTGAGCGACCATTTATGCGTTACAATCGCTGTCAGTCGCTGTGACAGTAACTCGTTCATATTTTCCGTCTTAAGTTTCTTGTTTACGGTAAACTAATTAAGTAATTAGTTGTTGTGGATTATGTCAAGAAAAAAGAAAGGGGTGGTTACATCATTATTTTTTTAGTCCTCAAATGTTTAATGTATGGTGTGACGATTTGACGACCCCAAAACGAAAATATCTTCAACAGTAGAGCTTTTGGCGACCAAAGTATTAGTGACACGTGGTCAAATTATTACGGTATTTAAGCATCCAATATGTGACAAAAAAAAAAGGTCAACTTGGTTGGTAATTATAATGAATGACCCTACAAAATAGAATTAATTCCACAAATAACTTTCTATTTTTTGATTTAGACATATATAAACTAAATAAATGTTTTTTTAAATATTCCGAAAGACCAATTCATCTTAATAGAGCAAGGGCTCACAGAGCTATTGAGTTAGGCCCAACCTTATTTTTAATCTGACAGTTCAAGGGTAATTTTATGAGAAGATTACATTCAGGGTCTATTCGTTAGAGGGATTTATAGGAGACTTTGGCAAACAGAGTTTCGAAAACATGTTTCTAGAAACGTGCAAATCACTATTTATGGGAGGTTTTGGTAAGGTAGGGAGCAAATAAGATTTCCCCTCAAAATTTTGGTTTAGAGAAAAATAGTTTTTGGTGTTAAAATATATATATATATATATTTAAAATAAGGTAGTGAAAAACAAACTTTTAATCTCATGCCAAACAAGGTTTGAGTTTTAAACCAATTTTAGAAACTCATATATCACCATACAAGATAATATATTACATTCTAAACATTTTTAACATATTATCATTTTATCAAATAAATCACAAAATACAATAATGTATGCAAATTAATTTGATTCTTGTATCTCGTTTTATCGTTGGAAACAAAAAAATCTTTCATCTATCAAAGTCTGAATTGACATTTTTTGACATAATACGAAAACACGATATAAATATGACACGGTTAATATTATCCATTAATTTATATACGACTTGAAATCACAATCCTAAGAGATAAGTTTTGTCAAATTTTAACATAATA
The DNA here is from genome assembly GCA_016801395.1 of Leptodermis oblonga. NCBI lineage: Eukaryota > Viridiplantae > Streptophyta > Magnoliopsida > Gentianales > Rubiaceae > Leptodermis > Leptodermis oblonga. Next base: position 3,602,187 of record CM028755.1, read on the forward strand.
AAAATAAGGTGCGAGCTCAACACATTTAAATTGACATGTCAACTGATATACGCGGGTGGAAAGAAGAGTTGGGGCGGGCCTTGGACCACTCCATAACTCCTCCGTCCTCTTCTCTATATGTATTTGTGGGTGGGTGGGGGTGATGACTTCCACCGGACCCCTTAGCATGTATTTCTTCTTAAGCATTAAAGAAGAAAAAAAACTTAATCAATCTCCAAATTTTCAAATATTCTTTAGGCCCGGTTAGTTTTGATGGATTTTGTTTGTATTCTAGTTTTATTTTTTATTTCTAAAATAAATTTAATATATTATTTTTTCATTATTTAACTACGCATTTTTAGTACACTTTTTACATTGTAAAATTATTTTTTCAAAACAATGTTCTAAAATTTGATCGATAACCAACATAGCTTTAGCTAAAGTCAGATTATTATTTATACTTTTTATCTTTCAAAATAAGAATACACGTAAAACACACAGTTACCGCCTCTTTATAATACAATTATATTTTTATATATATTTTTTCAATTTTATAATAGTAAATTCAGAATTTTTCATATTAAATTTGTTTTTGCGTCAGACTGACCCCGGAGATCTTATTATACAGTTTTGTCATTGCTCATATATAGCCCGAATTGACCAATTGCCAATGGAAATGGGCAAGAGCATGGGCACGCGTCACTACTCGCTGCCCCTCAATGGTCCAATTCAAACTGGAGAGAGGTGGTCTTCGGAACCTCCGACCTTTTCATTCACCCTTATTATTAGTGTATATTTTTCTATTAAATTTTTTTTTTTACAATGTATTCAACTGTTAAAAAAAATTTTTATGTATATTAGACCCTTCAAAAATTTTAAAACGTAATTTATGGATTCATCACTAACCCTACCAGTAAAATAATAATATTAATAGTCACACACTCACAGCTACAAGCTTCCTCGTTTACATTTTCATAAAAAATCTGAACACCCCAAAAAGCTCACAGAAAAACCTAAGCCACTTAACAAAAAAAGCATGCGCCCTTACCCACCCCCCCCCCCCCCCCCCCCCCCCAACACACGCCACCAACCCACTTGCTGACAGGTGTCGGCACCACCAACTGACAACTCCTTTTCTTTACCTTAAAAATTAGGGTAAACTACACTTATTCCCTCCAAATTTTACAAAATTAACATTACCTCCCTAAGCTTTCAACAAATTGCCATTATTGAGATTACTCTGAATGCTCAAAGATATATTCAAGTAACAAAAAGATATTTATTAATAAAATTTGAGAAAAACAAACATAACAATTGTTTGGGTACGTATGTAGGAGATCTTTAGAAATGCCCAAGACATCTATAAAAGGATTGAGGAAGGAAACGACCTAATATAGTCGATCTCATGTAGTGAGACAAACAAATGGATAGTGTTTTCTTTTGAGAATTGTGTTAATTTTCTAGGCGAGCTAGGAAACGATGGCAATTTGACCAAATTAGACCGTTAATTTTTAAGCTAACATAAACATTATAACGAGCAAAGTTGTAAGCAGCATTTTCCTAGCATCCGGAATTAAAGGAAGGTCGATCAGATTTACATGAAGCTTAAAATACGGAAAAAATGCAAAAGTGGTCCACAATCTTTACCCCTGTTGCAAATGTAGTCCACAATCTTTAGTAAGTAGCAAATGTAGTCCACAATGTATCCATTTTGTTGCAATTTTAGTCCAAAAACGGAAAATTGACCTTGACTAACGGTCAACGGGTTTGACCGTCAGTCAAACCCGGGTTTGACCATCTAAAACCACCCCACCCATTCCTTCCAAAACCATTTCTCCACATCAGCACCACAATTCGCCACGTCACCCGCGCCACATCACCTTCTGCTAAAAATGAAAGGAGAGGCTAAAAACTTCAAAATTTGCTCCAGTGGGGTTTCGAACCTGTGACCTTTCCTCTGCGCGCGCGAGAGACAACCACTAAGCTGCAGTCGTTTGTTTGTCTTTAGTTGCTGTTCCATTTAGTCATATAGAATCACACTTTTCTTTCATACTTTATACACAAGGCCGTATTAAGACTTTCAAATTCCTTTCCATGCCGTCAAATTAATTAACTTATTTAATTAAAATTACTATTCTAACCTTATTAAATAATGTCAAACATATAATTACCTCTAATATATATTTTTAACTCTTTCAAATATCTCATACGAATTAATTCAACATCAACTATAATATATTTTTAACTCTTCCCCTTCCATTTTTGAGAGATTCCTATTTGGTGAAATATCTTTCCAAATAGGAATCTCCCAAAAATGGAAGGGGAAGAGTTAAAAATATATTATAGTTGATGTTGAATTAATTCGTATGAGATTTTTGAAAGAGTTAAAAATATATATTAGAGGTAATTATATGTTTGACATTATTTAATAATGTTAGAATAGTAATTTTAATTAAATAAGTTAATTAATTTGACGGCATGGAAAGGAATTTGAAAGTCTTAATACGGCCTTGTGTATAAAGTATGAAAGAAAAGTGTGATTCTATATGACTAAATGGAACAGCAACTAAAGACAAACAAACGACTGCAGCTTAGTGGTTGTCTCTTGCGCGCGCAGAGGAAAGGTCACAGGTTCGAAACCCCACTGGAGCAAATTTTGAAGTTTTTAGCCTCTCCTTTCATTTTCAGCAGAAGGTGACGTGGCGCGGGTGACGTGGCGAATTGTGGTGCTGATGTGGAGAAATGGTTTTGGAAGGAAGGGGTGGGGTGGTTTTAGATGGTCAAACCCGGGTTTGACTGACGGTCAAACCCGTTGACCGTTAGTCAAGGTCAATTTTCCGTTTTTGGACTAAAATTGCAACAAAATGGATACATTGTGGACTACATTTGCTACTTACTAAAGATTGTGGACTACATTTGCAACAGGTGTAAAGATTGTGGACTACTTTTACATTTTTTCCCTTAAAATACAGTCAGCTCAAACGAAAGACAATCCTCAGCAGCACAAAGAAAGATTAAGGCAGCATGCCAGCTTTTCCTTTATACTTTCCTTGGATTTATTACGCTATTAGCTATTCTGTTGATTCTTCTCCAAACAAGAACAATCGACTTACAAATATCATTAACTACGTAATTTAGTGATCGAGCTAGCATGACAATGAAAGAAGGGGGCTTAGAAAGGGGACCTTTCTATCGAATAAACTCTTGATCCTATAGTCCAGAAAAATAATTTTTCAAACTTGAAGAAAATATTAATAGTTTCGTGAAATTTCAGGGAAGTAACTGTAATTTACCCTAAATATTTGATTATATATATATATATATCAGACATACATGTTGTGTACATTAGTTGTTAGGGCGAGATTGATGAATACTTTAAGCATCCTACAACGTATGATCAGATGAATATTTCTTGGAAACTCTTTACTTTTTTAGTTTTTACTATAAATATATTGTTCTTCTTCAATAATAATTGAAGAAGAAAAGAGATGCTTTCTCTTTCCGGGACCATTTGTTCTTGATGTTTGATATCCTTATATTTTCTTTTGATTAAAAATATTACAAAGGTTATCTGGCAACGTGTTGGGTTTGTCTTCAATCGATGGTTGATCAACAAATCTCAGCCATTGAGCCATTTTTGGGATAGATTATTAATCTCATAATTGATGAGAATAAATTCTATGGGTGTTTCTAGGAGGGAGAACGGGTTGGTCAATATTTTGCTCGTTTCTTTTTACCTTTTTCGTGACAGGTGTTATCGTGGAATGTGTGAATCGAATAAGAAATAGGTCACTTGACCTATTAATTATTGCGTACATCTGATGTATTTTTGAGATTCGTATATAGCCAGCGGACAACAGCTAACAAATCCGAACGCACGAAAAGTGATTGAGTTTTACTATATAAGAAAGTTGCTAATTTAGTTAAAACGGAATAAGAACATTTTCCTAATTTGTTTCCCTTTTCATCATATGGTTTTTCTTACCTTTTTCTGAAAACCAAATTTATTCAAACATTAAAGTAGTAGTTAAATATCAAGTTATGCAATTCAACTAGGTTTAGGGTTTTCTTTTTTTCAAATTTTTTTTAACATAAATGAATGAGTGAAACAAAGTAGTATTTCCTTTGTCTGTAAAGTATATTTTAAAAATAAATTATTTATTATACCCTTTTATTTGCATTTTTATTTATTTATTTTTTGAAGAAACTAAAAGTGTACCATGCCTTTTTTATTATTATTATTTTTTATTAATTAAGAATGAGATTGATTTCCGATTTTATTGATTGAAAAAAAAAAAACTTAAATTTCAAGAAATCTGTAACCATCCTAGTTTACATTTTGTTTAATTTCCTATAGCCTACTATAAGCTACTATACTAGATAATTAATATTTCTCTGAAATATAATTGGAAAATAAAAGTACATTTTACTTATGTTTCAAGAAAAGATATACTCATTCGGCCCCCAATAGAGCAATTAGGGAAAAGCTTTAGTCACGTCAAGGAACTATATATTCCTTAATTAGATTTGGCCTATGCAATCGTATTACTAATTCATATAAAACCAAATTTAATGATTGAATGATTCTTTTGGCGGAATTGTAGTTTGAAAAAAGTACAAATTTTTATGAGTTTTAAAGTGTAACACTTAAAATAACTAATTTGTCTTAGTTTTTTTTTTCTTTTTCTAATAATGTTTTTACTTGTTAAAAAATGGTTCATTATAAAACACATACCATTATATTAACAAGTGTATATAAAAAAGGACAAATTCATATATTCATATAATAATATTATTAGGAGGTGAGTATTCAAGATAATCACTAACTCTTACTATAAATTAAAACAAAGATAAATAAGAAAAAATTATGAACGTCATTTATTTTGAAGATCGTTACCTCTCTAAAACGACTTTTATTTATAGACGAGAGTTAGTATAACACAATAGCTATCAAATATCTAGGAAACAAGTCACATAATTGGACAAATATAAGGGGGCCATTCTTATGACTCTTTCCCAAAAGTGGGACATATTTTGTCTCTTACACTATAATTAGCCATGTGATTTGTTAAGGAAACCCAATAGAAATCCACCTAAAATAATAATAATAATAATAATAATAATAATAATAATAATAATAAGAAAACCAATAGTAAACTACTTGACAACTATTTTTTTAAGGAATTGATTTCATTTTTCTAACAGGGATAACTAATAACCATCACATTATTTGTTTATTTTTAACTACCACCACAAAATTAAGGAAATTAATGTTCCATTATTTCGTTAAAAGAATTCAATAAAAATTATTTTTAAATTATAAGGTACAATTCAAAACAAGTCTTTTTATAAAGTACGGAAGAAAAATACACAATTATATCTATATTGGTGCATTATGGAATACTTATGCACCATTTTGGGGGTTGCTACGACACCGTATTTTGGGTGCCCATGAACAAAGTTTACGTCGGTAAATTATTGTTTTGACAATAATATATTTCATCCTAAAATATTCATTCCGTTCCACTAAAAGTTTTTTATATTTTTAATACTAAAAATAAGAGAAGAAATATGAATTTTCTTTGTGGTACCGATGGAATAATAATTCGTGGACATTATTTTTTTAGAGATAAAAAAGAAAAATAAGTTTTGTTTGCTTATCTTAGAGGTAACAACTCTGTCGTGCTGGATTACCATGTTCGAATCGACGGACTTTCAAGTCGATATATATATATTTTTTTACCATAACATTACCTGTACAATAATTCACGTTGATTGATTTAGAACGCCAATATTCAACTTTTACCTACTTATATCGTGTCATGTCCGTATCATATTTTCTCGTTACATCAGAAATTACTTGTGTTCATATTCACCTATTCACCGTCGACATTAATTCATACCAGTAAACATATCTATTTATATCCGTATCGATCCATTTAATACGATTAACCCTCCATGTAGAGGGGTCATTTTCACTTTTTCTAAGTCCCAATTTTAGTTGTTTGTATCTATCACCATTCCACCACCACAGATTCATATTCTCTACATAAATAGTAAACTTATACGCACGAGAAAAATAAAAATAAAAAATAGGTTAAATTACTCTATTGGTCTCTTAAATTGAGATGTTGTCCCTATTTGGTTTCTTAATTTAAAATTGTTTCATTTTGGTTCATTAACTTGAAAATTACTTGTTTCAAAATGGTCCCCGAATCCAAATTCTGACAATATTTGAGCTATTTTTGACTTACACCTAAATTGGTTCAATTTAAATTAAGGGCAAAAAAAATAATTAACATTTATTTCTTCAATTTTATTTTTTTTTACTAATATATGTGAATTATACTCGTTAGCCGAAAATAGCTCAAATATTATCAGAATTTTGATTTGGTAATCATTTTGCAATGCATTTTCAAGAAGGGATCAAACAAACACAACATGCAAACTTAAAAGATTAACAAAGTGATTTAACCTTAAAAAAGAAAAAAGAAAGGAGAAGTGCACACAATTTTCTCTTTTTTTTTTAATTTAACTTTGTCAAAAAGAAGAAAAAAAAGCAAGAAACCTATTAAAGACTACGGGCCTGTTTGAAAACGTGATCCAAATTATTTTATAATAATTTTTTATCATTCTCAACACACATTTTCATATTTGTAATACATTTTTAAATATTTTTAATATATATTTTTATATTTTTAATACAATTTTAATATTTTAAAATAAAAATGAGATCTAACTCGTAATTTGGATCACGTTTCTAAACCGGGCCTAAAGCCGTTTGTAGCCTTCTCATACTGAATAGGCTTCCGGGGTACTAATATAGGAAAGTTTAAGTCAACTTTTTAGTCGGAGTTTTCCTGTAGAATAATGAAAGAAAGGGAGAAGATAAAACTCAACAAGAACCTGGACCATTCACAGAGAGAGAAAGAAAGCTATAGGCCCCATCAATGGAGGAATTGACAAGCTACTGATGGGTCTGTTTTCTGGGTTTTCTGCCATGCCAAATCATCACTTCTCGAATGCGTTTTCGATTCCTCATTGGTTGTTTCTTCCTTCGTACCGTACGGACGCCCCCCCATTTCTGGTAACTACAGCCCCACTTCTATCAACCCATCCCATCCCTACTCATGAAACCAAGCTAATGGAGGAGGAATTGGCACCTCTTTTGTCTGCATTATTTTTCTAGTAAAAGTGGATACGGTGCGAATTTGACACGGTATAAACAAATTAGGATTATATTTGATTTGCGTAGAAATCGTTAGAAATACAGTAGTGATAGATTCAGTAATAGAGTTTTATTTTCAAAATCTAATTTGACAAGAGGCATACTAAACGTAGTAACCGTTTTACTAAACGCAATAACATTTTCCTGTGAAAAATCTATTTTACCCTTAAGTATTAAAAAAAAAATTCCATAAAATTTCACACTATTTACAGGAACATTAGCAAAATACCGCCCTTTGTGGGCGGTATTTCAGAAAATACCGCCCACAACCAGAAAATACCACCCACAGTGGGCGGTATTTATCTGGAGAAATCTGGGCGGTATTTTCGCAAAATTTCACCCCGTTCATAGGCAAAAAAATCGCCTTTATTCGAAAAATGTGTAGATTATTTACATACCGTGTAATATGGATCGTACTCGTGACTATAAAATCAAATGTTGTGCGGTATTTTTTTTTTTTAGCTACAGGATAAAATAGACTTTTCATAAGGGAATGTTACTGCGAATAGTAAAACAGTTACTGCGTATAACAATTTCGTTTGACAAACAAATACTAACAAATACAAGATATGAATAATTTGAAATCTCAGTGTTTGCTCGACTCATGTCTTCCCTGTCTCTAGAAAAGGCCCACACCCGCTAATTCATATGACCCTATCCTATTATATATGCATGGAAAAAAAGAAAGGTGGGTTCTTTTCTTTCTTGGTTGGTTGCCTCTTATAGCAGTAGTTGGAATTTTTACTTAGTTGGGGTGGGTTTTGATGGAGTTTACTAAATGAGGAAAATGATGAGGTTTTGCTTTGGTGATATTAAGATTAAACTAAGTTTAATAATAATTAATGGTGGGGTTTTGGATAACATAAAACAAATACCAAACTCTGTACTCTTTTCTAACTACTAAATTTCCACATTGCCCCTTTTTTTTTTTTTCTTGCAAGGATTAATTACCCAAAAAAGAAAAGCCACTCAAAATTCATCAATCAAATCAATATCAATAGCACCTTCCTGTGTTTAAGCCTTTCTGGGTTTTGGCTTTTTTTCTTTCTTTTTCTACTCTCTTCGACAGTCTTTCTGTCTCTCTCTCTCTCGTTCTTTCATACATAGAAAGAGGTAAAAAAGGAAAGAGAAAAAAATATAAATATATATATATATATATATAAAAGAAATGAAGTAGGATATATATATAGGTAGCTCGTCATATTACAGCTGAGAAAATTTGTTTCTTCCCTTTTTAGGCCAATTTCCTTCCTGGCTTACAACCAAAAAGGTCCTCTGGGATTTTGCCAATTTTGTAAGAGAACTTTTAATTCTTACTGTCTCATCACATCCTTAGCTTTAATTCACATATAGTTTCTTCTTGGCCTTTCTGGGAAAGCTTGTTGCTTAACCTCAAATCTTTGTTTCCTTTCTTGTTTGTTGTTGTTTTCACTTTCCTGCCCAGCCAAGCCAAGCAGATACAAATTGTTCTCGAGTATCACTTGTAATCTTTCCTTTTTTTGTGTTTATGTTTTATCTTTTTTTTTTCTCCAATCTGATGATAATTTTGTATTGTCAGAGGTGCGACGGCGGCGAAGATGGTGAGAGGGAAGACTCAGATGAGGCGGATAGAGAACGCCACGAGCCGGCAAGTGACCTTCTCGAAGAGGAGAAATGGGCTGCTCAAGAAAGCTTTTGAACTTTCCGTTCTCTGCGATGCTGAAATTGCACTGATCATTTTCTCCCCCAGAGGGAAACTCTACGAGTTCGCCAGTTCAAGGTATCGATTTCTATTTCTTTCTTTCAAAAACTCCATCAATTATATATATGGATGTTGTTTTTTTTTATTTTGTTGTTGTCTTTTTTTTCTCTTTCCTCATTTTTTTTTTTTTTTTAACTTCTTCAAGAAACTGTCGGTTGGGTTCGTTTCTTTCTGATATTTTTTTGTTTGTTTGATGCTTTTGCGACATTTGTCAAAGTAACTCCCTCCAGTTTCATCTTCATGCATTTGTGATGGATATGTATGTATATATATATATATATATATAAATATTATCTGAGTACTTCGAATCCTCATATATTTATGCATCACTCAGATCTCATCAGTTCTTGACTTTGAGTTGAGGGTTTCTCCGTCTTCAATAATGTGAAAGTCAAATGAAGCAATAGCATTAATCCTTGGCCTTATTCCACTTTCTCTTCCTAAGCCCATCACATCAAGATGAGTGACTCAAAGTTCATTTTCCAGTTTACCTTCAGTTTCTCTTCCTAAACCCATTAAACAATCCTTGAAAAGAATGAATCAAAAGTTCATTTTTCACTTTCTGGATCAGAAATGTGAAGGGAAAATTGGTTTTTTTATTTTATTTTAAACTTTTTATTTTCATGTCAGCAAGTTCTATACTTTGCAAGTTTGCATCATAATATGACAAGAGAAACATCCCCTCAGTGTGTTTTTTTTTTTTTCGGTAAATTGCTTGATGTGTGTAGTACAAGTAGTCTCAGTTCCTATATGGGATTTAAGTTGTGATTCTCTTATACAACTAATCCTAGTAGTAGTAGTAAGACTCCATTTATTGATAAAAACCCACTAGTCAAATTAAACAGAAACACACACCTGTGTTCTCACATGCTCATATTTGCATCATTTTGTACCCGAGGTAATGTTCATTACGTTCCGCACAGAATTCTTTGTGCCATTTCGCTTTCAATAATAAAGGGTATGTCCTTGTACCCCCAACCCAACCACTTAAAAGTAAAGAACTCATTGTAGTACTTACCCATTATGAACTGCTGTGTTTTGTGGAGCAAAGTTGAGTTTAGAAATCCAAGATTACATCTTGAAGATTAGTTAGTTGTCTGAAAAGGAAGTAATGCTGCTGCTTTGATGCTCTTTCTTTTCCCTTTTATTTGTGCTGTTCCAAATTAATCCATATTGTATATCCTAGAAAAGACCATAAATTGAAGCTGCTCCCCTTAATGTCACACCATGCGGAATCTTTTTTCGGCAGAAATATATGTACGGACAATGTGGCTTGCCAAATGCCATAAGCTTTTCTTTGTTTCTTTATTCTTTGCATAAAATACTACAAAATGGAAAAGTTCAGCTTTTTATTGCTCACTGTAGTACTGTACTATGTTTTTTATTTATTTTTATTACATCAAGGACGAAAATACCATGTGCTTCTGGTCATGTTTTCACAGGGTCGTACATTGTTTGACATGCCACATTAACATCTTATGTCTAGCTTTATGCTTGCAAACGCATTATATGGAACAAAAGAATCCGTCATTAATTGTGCAATTATGATCTTAAAATATTATTATCTGGGCTTCACTTTGGGGTTGGGGGTGGTGGTTTGCTTTTAATTTAATACTGGAAACTAACCATTTTTGCAGCTTTCACAAGTCTCCGAGCTGTAAGTTAGTGGGACTGAGAATGCTTGAAGCTACATTTTGCATACTCGAAAATGAGAATGGGAATGAAGGGCATCTCATATTTGAAAATCGGATGAATTTGTTGTTCTTTTACATGATACAATAGGTTAAATGAACAGATTCATACATGCACCAAACATATAGTAATTTTAATCCTATAACTCACTTTCTCATTCCCGCGCACCAAGCGCATGCTATGCGTTTTTTCATTTCTTCAATATTCTCTCTTGTTTCCAACTACATTTTGCATATTAGTGACTGACTATCAATGCGATTCCCTCCCACCACAAACACTCACACATTTTGTATCAACTACTTGCTTTTCCTTTGTCAACTCACCATGTGTTTTGAGTTTGCAACTTTGTTAATGCAGGCTAGTTTTTTTGGTCTTTTTCATTTGTGGTTGAACTGTGGTATATATTACAATATTGAGACTATAAAACAAACATATGTAGAGAAAATGCATAAAATATAAGGGGATGCAATATATAGATTAACTCTTATTTCTTCTTGATGTAATGATAAACCAAAGTAATAATAAAGGGCAGCCTCAGGGTTTCAGTTAAGCCATGAGAAATGACTTTGTCTGTACCATGATTAAGGAGTGCTATGTACTCAATAGAATGTACATTAATTGATCCTAGGTTCCTTCCTGTCCAAGAGGGTTTTGAGCTAGGAACATTTTTAGTAGTTTTAAGTACATTTGAGTTTCTCAAAAACCAAAAGGGAAAAAGACTTGTAGATGTGCCAACTTGATGAATGCCTTGTTCTAGATGCAAGTTTTCTTTCTCTTTATATTGTAATCATTAAAAAGATACTCCCTTCGTTCCATTAGTCATTAGAAATTAAAGAGTTCGACCACTTTATAGAGTTATACATTGTGAGCTCATAAACAGTTGTACCTTTAGACTCTTCGAATGAAACGTAAAACCTCGAGATTTTGCATGCATGCATTACACATCTGAGCTTGGCTAAGCACACCTACTTCTTGTTTTTGTGTTTCTTGGTGATTTTGATTACTCATCCTTAACCTTACATGTGATAGATGATGCGAATTCTTGAGTTCATCGTTTAGAGAATGCAATGCATATGTTTTAATGGTGTTGGAACTGCTATTTTTTTTCAGCATGCAGGGGATAATAGAACGCTATCGCAAGCATGCAAAGGAGGTTCGAGTCGACAACCCCACAATACAGCAGAATGTTCAGGTTGTTTGTCTTATTATTATTATTATTATTATTTTTCTCTTAAATTTAGAATAATATTTTATCATCACTTTTACCGTTTGTCTTTCTCTGTTACAAAACTATGTTTTTTGCCCCCTTTTACTCATCAAATTTTGTTGACATTGGTTAAAATTAGTGAAAGTAAATGTAAAATAGTTTAACAGGATGAAAAAAGTATATTTTTGTCTTTCTTTCAAAAAGATAAAATTTAATTGAATACCTTAACTCAGTCAAAAACCTCTTCTTTTATTTTTTTTTGTTTCCTTTCTTCAAACTTTGAAGAAAAGATAGTAATTGGCTGATGGAAGTTTTCTTCCAATATTGTAGCATCTGAAACATGAAACAGAAAGCATGGTGAAGAAGATAGAACTCCTTGAATCTTCCAAAAGGTTTGAAACAAAAATTTATATACACACATATATATATATATATATATATTCATTAGCTTTAATTATAAGTACGTTGTTGTTTGAATGGTGATATGATATATTAGGAAACTTTTGGGGGAAGGCTTAACATCATGCACCATTGAAGAACTGCAGAAGCTGGAGCAGCAACTGGAGCGAAGCGTTAACTGCATTCGATCAAGAAAGGTCGATCCCTCCACAAAATGTTGCAATGAATTCATATAATCCATCCCACATATGTAATTATAATAATCTGACTTCTTTGATCTTTCCCTTTTTTTACATGCAGATGAAGGTCTACCATGAACAGATAGAGCTACTGAAGGAAAAGGTAAATATATATATATATATAGGAAGTTTTATTTTTTTCATCGTGTCTTAACGCTACACTATAGTGAGATATGATTCATATAGCTAAACCTCGTGTAGTGGGGACAAAAGCTTAGTTATTGTTGTAGTAGTGGGGATTTCTCAAACCTTTCATTGTTGAACTATGCATGTAACTTTTATGGAGTGTTGATAATGCATGAATGGTTACTCAACATTGCATTTGTTACACCTTTCTTTGTCCTCTCATGTTCAGGAAAAGATGCTGGCAGCTGAAAATCTGAAGCTAATGGAGAAGGTAAGATGATTTCGCTTTTTATTTTCTTCGTTATCTCTTTTGATTGTATGGCTAAAGTTGTCTCTGGCAATTTCCTTCTCTGGTATGGTTTGTTGGCTATTTAAATCTGTACATTTTCATGAAAACAAGTAAAATTCAACGGCCGAGAATCGCCTTAAAATCTTACCTTGAGGAATGATTCTTGACCATTATTAATCTTTGTTCATAATCCATACTAACTGATTCAAAATTGCTTCTGTCTATCTGTTACTTGTTTCAAATTAGTGTGGAGTGAAACCTGAGCTGGGACCAAAAGAAAAAACAGACATTCATGTGCCTCGTTCAGAAAGTAGTGAAATTTCAGATGTGGAGACAGAATTGTTTATCGGACTGCCAGAGGGAAGATACAGGCAAACTTTAAAGAACTGACTTTGGTGATGATGATCGTCCATGGAATTCCACTATATATATGGTAACTCCTTCTATGAATCTGCGAAAATTCTAGCTTTCTTCCTTCTTGGGGGTCTTTTCTTTAAAAATGCAGCTTTAGAGTTCTAGCTGAGCTCTGCAGTTTTAAAGAAAAGACCCCCAAGAAGGAAGAAACTAGTTTGATCCTAAGCCAAGAATTAAGTGCTACTATAAGTACTATTTTGTGAACTTGCTGCAGATGCTTAATAGTTGTTGTCTCTGCTTCCGTGCGTGCCGGAGTACTATCAAGATAATTTTTCAAAAGGGCTCATCCTGCTGTAAATTACCATTTTTATAGTCCCAAAAAAGGGCTGGAACTCTATGATCTTAACTTTCCATCTTTTTCGCGCTTTCTGCATTTGAGAGCAGGTTGACTCTGAATATATAACCATGTTTAAGTACTTACTGAGTGAACAATCTCTCTTATTCATGGCTTCCCCTGGATTGATTTGCTAGGCTAATCACAAACTTATGTTGTAGATTTTGTAGTATACACCCACAAAAGAGGAGATCTCTTGCAAATTTAGGGTGGAGGATCCACTCAAAAATTACTTTATAAATCCAGGGATATGAAACCATTCCTGGCATCTTGAGGTGTGTGTTGGGGGGTGGTGTTAAGAAAACAAGAAGAGTACACTAACTTTTATAATCTAAATATATGATATGGGATCTTTCCATTGATGCTGTTTGGTACAGAGGAAAAAATTCAATGTCAAGACATGAGAACACAGAGCTGCTCAAATGCTGCTGACTCTTTTGTGTTTTAAGCAGTAGCACCATCTAAAATCTTGATGACTGCTTCTTTTGTGGGAAGTGCTGGGATTGCTCCTTTCTCCGTGACTGTGATCGCGCCACACGCATTGCCAAACAGGATAGCCTCTCGCAATTTCTTCTCATCCTGAATTACGAAAGGGACAGCATTTGAATGAAGAGCAAGTGTAGAGTGAATGATTGTATGATCATTATTAACAGATAATTCTGCCTCTCTACGCTTTCACTTTCCCAATCATTTTGTTCCCATCCCACAGGTACAAAGTGCCCTTTTAAGGTAATTATCGTTGGATAGAGTAAAGTTTAGGATCAAATAAATCACCTTATACAATTCGGGGTCTGCAGCCAAACTGTTCAACACTCCACCAACGAAGGCATCCCCTGCACCAGTGGTGTCAACTGCCTTGACTTTTACGCCAGGGACTCTGCCATGAAATTCCTGCAGAGAAATTTTGGATGATTAACAACATTTTTCGTGTTTTTCGGGATGCTTTGGAATGAGCTAAAAAAACCTCAATGCCAACCTTGGTGTAGTATCTGCAGCCTTCTGGCCCTTCTGTTACAAGCAAAAGCTTGAGATTTTGATGGAAAAGCTTGGTCAAGACCACATTGTCATCATATGGATCATCTCCTCCAGTCAAAAAGGTGATCTCATCCTCACTTATCTGATTCATATCACATTAACATTAAGCCCCACAAAAAAGGAAAAAAGGATGATGAATGAAGCTCCAAAAGCCAGAATTTGCAGTACCTTAATAACGTCAGCTTGATCCCATATGATCATAATGCCTTCCCTTGCAGCCTCTTCTGATGGCCACAAAGGCAACCTAAGATTTGGATCATAAGAGAGAATGCAACCGGCCTCTTTCGCAACTTTCATAGCTGCTAAATGAGTTGATCTACAGGGCTCCTCAATCAAGCTAATTGAGCCATAGTGAAAAATGGTGGACTACATTGAAAAAAAAAGAAAAAAAAGACAAATATATAGCCACTACTGATCTTCAAGATTTGTTTACATGTAAAATGTAAGATATATAGGCTTGTTTACCTTCTTGATGAGATCTTTGTCAAGCTCAGATTCTGTAAGAAGCATGTCGGCGCTAGGATGGCGGTAGAACATGAATTCCCTCTCCCCATCAGCTCTTAAGGTAACAAAAGCCAATGCGGTTCTTGCATGGGGATCAAATCTCATGCCAGAATTGTCAACCTTGTTTTCCTTCATAATGTCAGCAAGCATATAACCAAATTCATCTTTTCCAACCTGAATACATGAAATGGATTCTTCTAATGTAACCGGAGGGAGTATGAAATAAGATATGGTAAGAACAGAAGCGCAATAGTAATACTAGTACAACCAGAACCTTGCCAACAAAAGCAGCCTTGCCACCGAGTTTCGCAATCCCAACAGCGACATTCGCAGGCGCCCCGCCGGGAGCTTTCTTGAATCCAGGTGCATCAGCAAGAGATACTCCAGATACCGTAGGCACGAAATCAATCAGAAGTTCACCAAAGCATACCACCAGGCCCGAAGAATTCACCACTGGTTCCTTTTCCTTTTCCTTTTCCTTGCTGCTCTTCTTTGATTTTGGTGTTCCACCAGATTTCGGTGAACCTAAACAAAAACAAATCAACAACGTTAATCAACCCGAATGAAATGAACTTAGTTTAGAATCAAACAGAGAAGCACCCTTCATCATGATTTTGTCAGAGGAAGAGCTCTTGACCATTCTGAAGCTGCGCCTCATGGACCGATCGAATCGGACTGGGAAACAACATCCCATTTTGGGGTCATTCTTAGATCGATCCATGAGGGCAAAGAAAGCAGCTAGAAAGATTTGGTAATAAGATTACATTCAATAATACAAATACAAAATTAGTATAAACACACACTTTTGCATGCCTGAAAACTACAGAGTCTCTTATAGCTCCAAATGATCCTAAATTTCGGGAAAATTTTGGGGAAATCCACATAATCCGTCTTTATAATGAAATGAATGGTTTCAAATTCTCTACATAAAGTGGGAAATCATCACCGCCCCAAATTCTTCCAAAATCTAATACTTTTCATCTTTCTTTAGAAAAATTGACATCAAGATTTGATTTTTCCAAAACAGTATCGTATAAGAAGCAATGGCTGGTTTGCAAAATCCCAGTCCGGTCTACCTCCAATGATTCTATTGAATCCTAATAAAATTTACTAAAATTGTTCAAATAAAAGCAATTATTATAATCTATCTGTAATTTTACACATGTATATATTTTCTTTAAGAATCTAACGATCCTACACCAAAATCAAATCCCACGTTGCAAACTATGACTATATTTTTTCTTGCATTCCTGAAAACTACATAGGCATTTCAGAAACGTAGTGTAACAAGCCCACTTCAATTAATGCACCAAACCTTCATTTTTCTTGCTTAAGTCACCAAATGATCCTCCGGGAGCAGCAGAATTAGTATCTATTTCAGCCCGAGAAGTACTACTGTTAATGTCCTGTTTCTTCAACTCCATAGCCATTCTTCCTCCACAGATAAAAAAGTTTATCTTTTTCTTCTTTCCTTTGAATCCTGCAGCTACCCAATGAAAATTTGGTTCCCTTTCAGATGTAGGATCGAAAGAATTTCAGTTCAAGGCACCACTTAGCAGTAGTAGTACTTTAGAAAAGGAGAAAAATAAAGGTGCTTTTTTTCCTGAGATTCGGATAGAAATTTGGTTGTTTTGTTTAAGTTCGAGTTCTTACGGCGACTACTCCTGCTCAGCTAAAAACGACATCTTCCTAAATCCACACGGATTTAGAGAGGAAAAAAAAAAAAATTCAAACTATAGTCTGTTTTAGCTGGATTTGGGGCATTTTGGCCTTGCAATCACGTGAAAATTCATCGAAATCGGAGGAGAATCCCTCCAAAAAAAATGAGCAACTTCGGGAAGAATCGTGGCCGGAGCAGCATGCATACGTAAGGAATCGGAATTGAAGGATGTGACAGTGAAAACGTTTTGGTCCAATCATCGACTAAGGAAGGAAGGAAGGAAGAACAACTGTAATTTGTATTTGTTCTGTTTTGCAAACTTATGGCAAAGTCGGAAATGAAGTGGCATATATGTCACATTAACATTTTGTTTTGTAGCTTTGAATGAGCAATAAGGGAAAATGGCAATTTTTGTCCATTTTGTTTGGAAGTGTTACATTTTTTGTCCCTTACATTTTATTGTTACAAAAATAGTTCATTACGTTCGTATTATGTTGTAGTTTTGATCCATGTAACTTGTTACGGTTAGTTTTAAGAACATCTCCAATGGTGAGAGCTATTTTTAGCTCCCAATTTAAAAGTTTCAATGTCCAAGGGTTGAAGCCATTCTCCACCTCTCTCAAATTTAAAAATTTGAGAGCTAAAATAATGAAGCCAAAAACTAGCTCCAGCAATAGTTGGAGCCATAGTTGTCGAATCGAGATACGTATCGTGTATCGGAAATACGATTTTACGAAAACGTATCGTGTATCGTATCGTATCGTAAGATACGTTTGTATATAATAATATAATATAAAATTTATAGATATTGAATATATATTAAAAAACATATCATAATTATATATATATATATTAGTTATACATATATAAGTATAAAAATTATAATTGATTGTTTTCTATATATATTGTGAATTCTAATTTATATCAAATGAGGATGATTGGCCTAGTGGTAGTTCAGGCTTTGTCCATGAGTGCTAAGAATGTGCATGTGGGTTCGATTCCCACCAGAGTAACTTTTTTACTTTCAAGTTTGCCAAAACCCACATCCCACATCGGTGGGATACAAAGCATGGGTGATGAAACTTCCTTATAAAAGCAAGCAGAAGGGGCAGGCGGGCAGCATTCTTGCTCATTTCCTACCGAGTTCGAGCTCGAGCTCAGGCATTTGAGTTTGAGTTGGACAAGCACGAGTTGAATTGTTAAAATTCAACTCGAAATATTTTGAAAATTTTAAAAATATAAAGGGAGGAAAAACTCGTCCCGAGTTGTACGATACTAAAAATTGTATCGAATCGTACAAAATTGAGAATTTTGTACGATTCACTACCAATTGCGATACGCTCATACGAGTCGTATCGAAATTGGTAGTTTATGATACGAATCGTACGATACGTATCGCGTATCGTACGATTCTAACAACTATGGTTGGAGCTATTTCTGGCTTTAGAGATTTTTGGTAGCTAAAATAGCTACCGAAACTAACTACCATTGGAGAATGGCTTGAAATTACCAAGGGTTGAAGCCATTCTTCACCCGGTAGACACAAAGGATAGCTATTTTGGCTACCCTTACAGTAAAATGTGAGATCTAACATTTTACCTATTTAGATGAATCGCAAACACAATTCGAAATTGCATAAGACGAGTCAATTAATATACAGTTTGGCACGGTTAAAAGTGGGTAAAAATAATTACAAGGGCCATTGAAGAATATAGAAATAACGAGAAATAGACATATATATATATATATATATATATATATATTTCCATTTCAAAAGAGCCCCATAACCGTTAACATCCCATTTGAATGTTTAAAATCGGACATAACATATCACATGGGCCACAACTGCAACAACATGCAAACATAAGAGACGGTTTTTGCAGCAATTAAACGTAAAGGATCCAAAGTGCAATAGATCTAAACAAAAGGGACAAAAATTGTTATAAAAGTTCGTGTTCGTTTTCAATCATAACTAGCTAAGATCGATTTTGTAATTATAATCAAACTGGAAATTAGTATTGGTAATTTTTAAAAACATAAGAATTGATTTGAAATTTGACCAAACCTCGGTAAATGTAATTCACCCTTAGGGTGTGCTTGGCGCGTAGGAATGAGAATGGAGGGAATGGACATCTGATTCCTAGGATTGAAATTCATATGCTTGGTAAGGATATGAATCTAATATTTTCAACTATTATATCCTCTAAAAGACAATATAAGATTTCTTTAATGAAAAAATCATTGATTTTCGGATATGAGATGTCCTCCGTTCCATTCCCTTTCCCGCACCAAGCGCACCCTTAGAACTAAATATATTCCAAGCTCAAATTCTGCATTTATTTCTTTCGCAAGTTTCAGGGCTCAAAAAATGTAAAATCCTAGTTCGTAAGTAGATCAGCCCAGTCTGTAAACTGGGCTACACTTGCAGTGGGCCCATTGGGGTTTCGTTTTAAAATTAATGGGCCCCAACTGAGATACCCATTTGATGTGCATAAAATTAACATTCCTATTGGGCCTAGCCCAATGAATTAATACAAAGGAACAGTAAAGGATAAAAGAAGCCCGGATCCCTGTTCAGGTCGGAAAGATCATACAAACCAAGTCTGTCTGTTATAACTTTAGATCGGATATAAAGGCTCATCTCGGTCCTAAAAGACTTAATAAACTCATGAAGGCTTAGGTCGAAAAACATTATAAACCAACTTGGTAATCTTAGATCGGTAAAACTTATCAACTCAGATCGGTCAAGGTTGAGTCAGAAAAAGTACAATTCTACTGGAGAAGCCCAGGTCGGTAAAAGCTTAAGAGAAGTTAGAGTTCAGGTCGGTAAGTAACTAAAACACATAAAAGCTTAGATCGGTAAAGAGTAAGCCGATCCGAGATAATATATTCGAAACAGTTAGATATCATGGTAGGACCATTATCTTAATATATGCAGAGCAATGATGACAAAGGAGCCAAAGTTAAAGCCAGTTTTCCCGGAACGGCTAAAGTATCATTAAAGAAAAGAATAAGTGGGAGCGTATGACATCACAATCCAACGGAACTATCAAAGTGGGCTTATAAATACTCAGGCACCAGCCTCATTTCAAGTAAGTGAGAGAGAGGGGAATTCTAGACAAGTACTTCATGAACAATTTCTTACTACTCTCTCTGATTATTGTTGTTTCTCCCAAAGATATCATTCAATACTGTTTATTTCTTTCATATTACTGACTTGATCGTCGGAGCCTATACAGGGGGGAAAGCCCCGCCCCTTTTCTTGGTTAGTTTCCATTGTTGTCACCGGAACAGTGCCAAATCCTCAAGCTTCATCACCATTACCGAATCAAGTTATCCAGAATCCTTAAAGTTCATCACTGTTGCTGAACCGATTTACTCAGATCAATTATTAGAGTGATTCATTCTATTGCACAGTAAAAAGCTTCATCCAAAGATTGGGCCCTTTATTGCTCCTCATTTTCCTGCGAGGCTTCATTTGGATTGGACAATTGCTGTTTACAAGAATTCATTGGGCTGTGAAGAAGCATCATTCCTGAAGCGGATTTTTTACGTCACATCAACTGGCGCCGTCTGTGGGGACGATTTGATCGATCTTCTTCATCAAATTTTCTTCACAATCAAAGAAATTTGTTGAAGACATGACGCAAGAAGTTCGGGAACGGATGCTTCCTCTTTCAGAATAACAGTTTGCAATAAGGAAATAATTCTCCAATGAGGTACTGTTTTTGGGACAATTAATTTCTTAACTGACACATAGAAATACAAATTTGGTTGGCATCAATGAATCGACATCATATCGTATACATCTGGGAAGGCCTGGCTTTTAAACCGCTTCCAAGCAGAGCATATCATGTACATTTGGGAAGGCCAGGTTCATGAACCGCTTCCAACCAATATACCATGTGCATTTATCTGGTCATTAATATTTCATGAGGAACGCCTCAAAGGGCATCCGTTGAAACAATTAAAAATATGTTCTGAAATTGTATACCATGTCTCTTGTTTTCTTGGATGTATACTATAATTTTTGTTGCATTTGTTGTTCTTTGTGGCGCATGAATATCGAGAAATGAAAGAATGGCAATCAGAAAGACATTCTAGAAGATGACCTCAAAGACCGATCCAGCGGAGGATGACCTCAAAGACCGATCCAGCAGAAGATGACCTTGGAGATCGATCCAGCAGAGGATGACCTTAGAAGCCGACCCAGCAGAAGACGACCTAGAGGGTAGACCCCAGCGGTGGATGACCCCAAAAGGCAAAACCCACTAGTGGACGACCTGGAGGATAAATCCCCCATCAGTTGACGATCTAAGGGACAACCCCGGGACACGCATTCAAATCATGAAGTCAGGTTAGGCACTGTGGGTAGGACATGGAGGCCATCAGGTACGGTCTATAGGACGATAAAATATCTTAGATGCTCAAGTTACTATGTTCATTATTCAGTATGTATTGCGAAAGACACGGTTGGGAACCGCTTTCACATCATGATTTTCATTATTACTGAAAGACACGGTTTGGAACCGCTTTCAAAGAACGTAGGACATTGTTAGACACGGGTAGTTCTAACAATATAATTACAACCAGGCACTGGCTGGTTGTCAATTACACAAGGCACAGTTAAGTCCAGTTCGGACACCATTGATTGGCTTCGGCAATCACCATGTTATACTCACAGGACGGTTGAGTATTATACCAGTAACCATGATAGCTGGCCAGCTACTACTTACAGGAATCATGTGATCACCTTACCATGTATACCTTGGAAGGCTCAAACCGTTCTTAAGCCATGGCTTCAATTTTGCATATGTTTTGTCTATCATGGCTCCTATTTGTTAACATTAAACAGGCAAGGCAATGTTACATAGGCAAGTACAATACATTGGACGGAACAAACCATGTACAGGATCAATACGTTGACCAGGGCAAACCAGGAACAGGGTCAATACATTGGACGGGACAAACCATGTACAGGATCAATACGTTGATCAGGGCAAACCAGGGGCAACGTCAATATGTTAGCTGAGACAAACGTAGGCAGGATTGTGTATATGGCCGAGACAAATCATAAGAAAGGCTAAGCAGTTGGCTGAGACACAGGAAGGGATAGCATTTGACCGGATAACTCACCAGAGTCAAGGTCATACAAAAACTTATTAAGATGCTTACAAAGGCTATCATCAGATCTTCATGGCTAAAAAGGACGATGAGAAAACATCTTTCATCGCGGATAAAAGGTACTTATTGCTTTATTACTATGCTTAATTACATTTCAGCATTTGGTAAGATCTCCAAAAATCAGTTAGGACGGAACATGGAAGCATATATTGATTAGTTGCTTGTTAAAAGTAAAAATGACACTGCCTGTTTGCTTGACTTACGCGAAAACACTAGAAGATCTTGTTCAATATCAATTAAGGATAAATCCGAAAAAATGTGTTTTTGGGGCTATTTCGGGAAAATTCTAAGGTTACGTGGTTTCAAAGGGGGTATCTCGGTTAATTACAAATACATCCGCCTAAGTCAATTCGTTAAGTACCACAGTTAACGGGAAGAATAACAGTTTTAGATCGGTTTTTAGCTCGGTCGGTTGAACAAATTACTCTTGAACGATTCTTTGCCATCTTTGACCATACCTATTTATGGAGAACAATTATACATATACATAGCCACTACTACATCTGTAATTAGCTCGATTTTATTTAGAGAAGATAACCGGGTTCAAAGACCCCTCTATTTTGTTAGCAAAGTTTTGCAGGCAGCTGAAAAGAACTATTCTAGCTTAGAAAAGCTGGTTTTTGCTTTAGTTCAAACTACTCGGCGTCTCCGACCTTATTTCAATTCTCATGGAGTTACCGTTTATACCGATACATCCCTTAAAGCCATCTTACAAAAGGCAGGAGTCTCAGGTCGACTTACTAAATGGGCCATCGAATTAGGGGAATATGGCATCACCTTTGCACCACAACAGTCAAAGGACAGGTGTTGGCAGATTTCATAGCTGAAGGAGTGCCAAACAACCAAGAAATATATTCAGCCCGTCAGAAGAAACCGATTTGCTTTTAAACAGAAGGTGACGGCGCATGACTCTCAACGTGGATGGTGCCTCAAGCCAGTCCGGATCGGGTGCGGAGATCATCCTCACCAGCCCAGAAGGAAAAATTCACACTTATGCTCTACGATTCCACTTCAAAGCCACAAATAATGAAGCAGAATACGAAGCCATGATAGCCGGTCTAAAGTTAGCTCGGAAACTTGGGATCGAAAATCTAAAAATTTGTTCAGACTCCCAGCTTGTAGTTAAACAAATTTTGGGGGAGTATAAGGCTAAGGATCGGCAAATGGAGAAATATTTAGCACTGGTGCAGCATTCTTCGGTTTTCTCTCACCTGACTAAAAGCATTCTAGTAGGAGAGGTACAGACTAGGAGCACAGCCGAACCAGCAATCTCGTCTATAAGAGAGGATCGTGATTGGAAGTTTCCTATGTGGCAATACCTACAAGATGGCATTTTACCAGATTCACGAAAGGAAGCACAAGGCTTTGCTTAAGTGCTTGGGATCGGGAGAAGCAGAGGCCATGTTGAAGTACATCAAGGGGATTGCGGGTCTTACATTGGGGCTCGGGATTTGGCCAAGAAAATAATTGGGGCTGGGTTTTATTGGCCTCGGTTATTTCGGACAATGGAACTCAGTTCGAATCTAAGGAGTTCACAGCCTTGGCATCACCCAACGTTTCGCATCGGTAGTTCATCCTCCAGAAATACAAAGTGGAGCCCCGCGAGTTATGCACTTCGAAAGGGATCAAAACCAGAAAAACTTGGAGCTCAGCTTAGATCTGATAGAAGAAGTCCGGGACTCGGCTTATGTACATCAACTAAATTACAAAAATTTAGTTCGGCAACACTATGATGCTCGGGTCAAACATCGAGCCTTTGTACCTGGAGATTTAGTCTTGCGAAACCGATCTATCAGGAAAACACAAGAACAGGGCAAGTTATTATTGGGAAGGGCCTTATCGGTAAAAGTCAAAAGTCGGAAAAAAGATTAAAGACAACGAAAGAAAGAAAAAGGGATTTTCTATTCCATAAAATTCAAAAGTACAAATCCGATCTGGGAAATTACAAAAATTTCTTCAAAATAATTGGACAGCTCGGCATCAAGGAGGTGCTTGGGAAGTCGCTTCGTCCGCTGTTTCCTGGGGATCAGTTTCCGGTTCGTCATTCTTTTCCGGAATAGGAACACCGATGGTTCGGCATTCCTGTTTGATCTCCTCAACCATATCAAACGGATCGCGACCTTGAGGAAGCAAAGTGTTTGGAGCTATGGAATCTTCAGGGACATCCTCTACCGATCTGGAAGTTTTCAGCTCGTCCCAGCACAGAGTATATCCGCACTGGATTAGCTCGAAAAAACGCCGGTTCATTAACTCCAGCAGGGTCCCTTCTTTGAAAGTTTTTAGCTCGGCCTGACGAGCTGCTTCAACATCATCCGAGCTAACCATCCCAGCAGCTTTCTTTGTAGCCTCTTCTGCAGCTTTTGTAGCCTCTTCTGCAGCTTTCTTAGCTTCTTCTGCAATTTTCTCCAAGTCAGCTTTTTCCTTCACCCAGGAAGCTTTTTCTTCCTTCAGGGTCTTCGCATTGGCTTCCAGGCCCTGAACCTTGGTCACCAGTTGGCTAGACTTCTTGCACAGATCCTGGTTTTGCTTCATTAGCCCGATTTTTTCAACTTCGAGCTCTGAAATCTTGCTCTTCTCGAGCCCTAGCCGAAACCCCAGATCCTCAACGGCCTCGGATGGTTTCTTCGACCTTTCCATCTCGTAACTTTGGGCCAAGATGTCCAAAGCCGTTGCCCTTTTTGACGTAGCGGCATAATTATAAGCTACCTGCAAAAAACCGATCCAAGAGTGTCATATGAGGTAATCATTATTTTCAGATAAATTAATTTAGTATCGATGCTCACCCTTTTTACATGCGAAGCGAGAAAGGCCTCCTGCTTCATCATCAGCTCCATATTTTGCCGGAGCTGGTTGCCCACCTGTACCATCTCCTCAAAAGATCTTTCAGTTTCAGCCTCCAACTCTTGGTAAGGCCTTACGTCCTCAGGCAAAGGTTCAGGCAAATGCACTTGAAGTATGGGCCGAGCTAGGGAGATCGGCCTATCTTTTTTATCTTTCAGCAGAAGAACTCTTTCTTTTGTTAAGGGGTCCACGGGTCCCCAAAGGTCATCAGGCTTCGGCAGCTCGGGATCACGCGTGGGGCCCGTCAACAATTGTGGAGCTTTGGCAGCCTTAGCTGCCTGGACTTCTTCCGGGGTCGGCCTGCTCTTTTTCGCGACCCGGGTCACCAATTCCGATCTGGGAAGATCGGTCACCTCAACCTCTTCCGTGAGATCGATCTCAGCCAATCTTTTGGAAGATCCCGAAGTTGCAGCAGGCTTGTTGGCTTTTTTCTTCCTTCCGAACCCACCGAGACTACCTGAAAACGAGCAACGTGCAAAGATTGTCAAAAATACCGATCTAGAAAAGATGAGGATACGATAAATAAAGAGTTCAAGGAACAGTATTTACTTTCTTTTTCTACATTGGGGGATTGGCTCAGCCCGGCTGAAACAAGGAGATCCTCTGAAGGAAATTTAGCTGAATATTTAACCGAGCTAGTATAATTTTTTAGTGCCTTATAGTCTGATTGAACCCTGGGGTCGGACTTGTCTCGGGTTTGTTCAACTGGTAAAATAAATTGTGACCAACGTGAGGGTAGGTTTGCTTCCTCAGCCTTCACCATAAAAAATCTAGACCTCCATTGTTTATTGGTATCGGGGGAGTCGGTAATAATTATATGGCTATTCCTACGTTTCTGAAAGGTCACCCACCATTTACCATAAGGGTACTTACGGACCGTGTAAAATTGAAAAAACAGATCTACCGAAGGTTGGACCCTAGCCCCAAAACACACATACATGAACCCTATCAAAAACCTAAGGGCATTTGGTACTAGTTGGCTCAGCCCAATGTGAAGGAATTCACACATCTCGATCAACAGATCTACGGTCGGAAACCTCAGCCCAAAATTTATATGATACTCATAAACCCCGACCCAACCCTCGGAAACACTATTTATCCTCTCCTCAGGCTCGGGTAAACGAATCGGGACACAGGGATTTGTATAATGAGCTAACTTAAAATTTTCTAAATCTTCCCTAGTCATTTCAGAAACTATGTCTTGAGGTTTAAACTCATGGGAGGCGGCCGAATCTACATGAAGCAGTACCAAAATCATACACAAACTTTTAGGTGAAATTCGCAAAAATAAATTGGAAAAATCAAGAAGGGAAAGAACACACTAACCTGAGCTAGGATTTTGACGAGACATTCCGGTACCGGAACTCTTTTCGGAGGCCATTGCGAATAGACGAACGGGTAAAAAGATGCGGTGACGGAATGACGGTGACAATGGAGCCACAACACAGACGAGATCAACGGATTTGGGGAGATGACACCTTCGGATTCCGGCGAAGTACGAAGATTCCGGCGGTAGGCAGGGAAGTAAAAAATATTTTTCTTTCTGTCTCTCTCGTTCTTTCAGGAAATCAAATATCAAATGGTGCCAAATGCTTGTGGTTCTCAGGTTTTATAGAGGAGCCTCGAAGAAATTGAAGAGACGTGGGCAGACCAAAAGCTGTAGTCATTAATGATGCTTCGAGAACATAAACGACCTCTGAAGTCGTATCGTTTGAGAAGGCGTGTTCTGACAAGTCCGCCTCTTCGGAATCCCGATCTAGGGTAACGCAAAGGTACGTATTTATGATTACATTTATTTGTCCGAAAACTGTTCAAATTCTTTAGATCGGAATTTCAATTATTACTATACAGTCGGATGAGACTATTCTTTGAAGGTCGGATTTCATGTTTTTATATGAAGTATAGGTCGGATAAATACTGGAAAAATGCTTTAGTCACAAATTCGGCTTAGTAAAATACGGTCTTAGGGAAAACCCAAAGAGTATTAAGTTGATGTGCATAAAATTAACATTCCTATTGGGCCTAGCCCAATGAATTAATACAAAGGAACAGTAAAGGATAAAAGAAGCCCGGATCCCTGTTCAGGTCGGAAAGATCATACAAACCAAGTCTGTCTGTTATAACTTTAGATCGGATATAAAGGCTCATCCCGGTCCTAAAAGACTTAATAAACTCATGAAGGCTTAGGTCGGAAAACATTATAAACCAACTTGGTAATCTTAGATCGGTAAAACTTATCAACTCAGATCGGTCAAGGTTGAGTCAGAAAAAGTACAATTCTACTGGAGAATCCCAGGTCGGTAAAAGCTTAAGAGAAGTTAGAGTTCAGGTCGGTAAGTAACTAAAACACATAAAAGCTTAGATCGGTAAAGAGTAAGCCGATCCGAGATAATATATTCGAAACAGTTAGATATCATGGTAGGACCATTATCTTAATATATGCAGAGCAATGATGACAAAGGAGTCAAAGTTAAAGCCAGTTTTCCCGGAACGGCTAAAGTATCATTAAAGAAAAGAATAAGTGGGAGCGTATGACATCACAATCCAACGGAACTATCAAAGTGGGCTTATAAATACTCAGGCACCAGCCTCATTTCAAGTAAGTGAGAGAGAGGGGAATTCTAGACAAGTACTTCATGAACAATTTCTTACTACTCTCTCTGATTATTGTTGTTTCTCCCAAAGATATCATTCAATACTGTGTATTTCTTTCATATTACTGACTTGATCGTCGGAGCCTATACAGGGGGGAAAGCCCCGCTCCTTTTCTTGGTTAGTTTCCATTGTTGTCACCGGAACAGTGCCAAATCTTTAAGCTTCATCACCATTACCGAATCAAGTTATCCAGAATCCTTAAAGTTCATCACTGTTGCTGAACCGATTTACTCAGATCAATTATTATAGTGATCCATTCTATTGCACAGTAAAAAGCTTCATCCAAAGATTGGGCCCTTTATTGCTCCTCATTTTCCTGCGAGGCTTCATTTGGATTGGACAATTGCTGTTTACAAGAATTCATTGGGCTGTGAAGAAGCATCATTCCTGAAGCGGATTTTTTACGTCACATCACCATTTTTTCTCTTTTTTTAAGAACATTTTCCCTATTTAATTGTATTCTGGAAAATAATTTGGAATTTGAAAGCCAAAAGTTAATGACGTTACGTGTTAAAAGATAAATTTACCTAGCTTTCAAAAAAGATAAATTTACCTATTAACGATGGTACAATGATAATAAGATGTGAATACATATTACGTCATTTACTCTATAATTTCGCTTTCTCAATCATTTTCACTTAGATAAATTCAAAACATATGAATTTCATTTTTCAAAAATAGCAAGAAGTCAAAATTTTATCTTTTATTTTATTTTAAACTCAGCACTAAATAGGAAGAGGAAAAATAAAATTGAAAAGTTTTTTGCAGAATCGTGCCAATTTGTATTCTAAAGAGATAGAACTGGTATATGTAGGAATCTAATTCTCGACCTCTGGGTAGGCCTCTATGTATCATAATCGATGGGGCATTCGCTCATTCCTAAAATTTCATTTTCATTTCAAGTAGTTTGTTAAGCATAAAATTTGGGTGAATATACGTGGTCTTTCGGTGCCTTTTTAAACCATACGAAGTTATATGTAAATTTTCAAAATAACGTGAAGTTTTTTATATTACACAATCATAAAAATTACACTCTTACTCTTTTAAGCACATTTCAATTTCAGTTGTACTATAGGTATAAGAATGTAAGAATTTTTTGTCGACAATTTGAAGTCATTCGCTTAGTCATTTTAATTTTATCGGATGTCCCCGAAGGGACATTCTCTTGGTCAATTTAACTTAGGGAAAAGGTTTTATGAGAGAACAAAAAGAATCACGTAATTTCAACTGTAACAAAATAATCAGTCACTATTAATTAAGGGACATGTTAATTGCAGGACAGTTTTTACTAAACACAGGACATTTTTTATTATTTTAAGTGATGAAAAGACAATAATATCCTTGTACATTTCTACCCTCATAATATTTTTACCTCCCATTTTACCTACACCCTCCACCCTCATTAACACTTTACATACACCCTCCACCCTCATTTCTACTCCAATTCTTTCAAAATTTTCTTTCACTCATCTCCATTCCACTCCACTTTCATACCATTCAATCAAGAATACAAGAATTTTGCTTGCGTATTATGGACGATAACTCCAATGACGATCCATTTTTCACATTACGTAACAAATTACATATTTTTTGGGTGGAAGGTGGAACCTTTTTGTAGAAATTTTTTTATTGAGCTAAGAATCGCACCCCCCCCCCCCCCCCCCCCCGGCGATTTAAACAGATAGAATCACCAGGAGGAGGCGATTTTATCCAATAAAATCGCCCCTACAAGGCAATTTTATTGGTTCAGATCGCCTGCCCCGAGCGATTCTTCAGTAAAAATTCACCTCCCCCGAACGATTAAATGGAAAAAACCTTGGTATCCTGTGGCGATCAAATCCCGTTTAATCGCTCTGAGGAGGCTACTTTTTCCTGGAAAATTGCCTGTGTGGGGCGATTCTTTGAGTTTAAATCACCACCTCCGGGCGATTTAAACTCAGATAATCGCCCCATCCGGGCTATTCTTTTTAGAACTATGTTTTCTACCCCAGATTTCCCTAATACCTGACGCCATATTTTCTTTCCTTGACAGGCTATACGTTTTGAGGATGATCGCATCTTTCCAGATTACGCTGATATATTTCGTACTGATGAAGAGTTCACAATTAGAGCTGACTTGATTGGTTGGGTTGAAACTAGAGCAACCGAGCATCATTTTGATACCAAAATCACTTCATCTAAAAAATGAAAGGGGCCTCTGAAAGGGAGAAGAGAGAGAGTTGATATCGGTTATGATAGGTCGGGAGAACTTAGAAGCAAGGCACCCTTAGGTGAAGGGGAAAAATGTCTTAACAACACAAGTAGCAAGCTGACTAGTTGTCCCTTTCAACTAGTAAGTAAAGAAATAAGTTGGGGTAACTAGAAGCCGAATGCCATAAAATGTCAGTACAATCATGAATTACCCCTCGTTAGAAACTGGCATCAAAAGTACTCCCAGTTAAATATATCGAAAAAGGGGAAAATTTTAGATGATGAAGATAAATATGAGGCCGAAATAGATGTTGGCACAACTGCGATTTGATAATGCAAATAATGTCACCCGTATCAGACAGGTGTATATGAAACGACAAAAGTAAGAAGAGATGAGAGGAGAGATTTAAGTCCTATACAGTATTTCTTAAAACTGATGCAAGATTACAGTTACCACTACTGGTACACAGGGGAAGACGAGCATAATGCTATTGAAAATGTGTTCTTCGCTCACAAGGGGGTTCCTGGTCTACTTCGGTCGTTTCCTTACGTATTGTACATGGATACGACATACAAGACAAACAGGTATGACATGCTCTACTTCAGATAGTCGCTCATGTTCTTACGGATCAATACATTAATATTGTTTTTGCTTTCATGAGGGATGAGACCTACGAAACTTATTTCTGGGCTATGACTAGATTGAGGCAACTTTTTGATCTCTTGAAATAACCATTTGTTGTCATGACTGATAGAGAGTCTCGGTTATACTGAAAGTTGTGCACAATATTTTTTTTGCATTCTAGACAACTACTTTGCTAGAGACATATTGCTATGGATGTAAGGAAGAAAGCACTAAGTGTGTGTACGGACACTAAGATAGTAGATGAGTTTCAAGGTCGGTGGAGAAGAGTGATGAGTGCTTTAACTTATGAAAAGTTCATGAAAGCTGTGGAATTCATTGAGACTAACTATAGAGGTCGATGGAGATCAGTGGTTAATTATTTGCACCAGACATGGTTGGATCCCCACAAGTCCAAGTTTGTATCATTCTAGACTAAAGACATAAAACATTATGGAGGACACACAAACAACATGTGCGATCGTATAGATTTTACAGATATGACTACATGATAAATTATTATCCAATTTAAATCCTTAATTTTCTGTTATTTGATTTTTCAAGGTTGAGAGTGCACATGCAATGTTGAAGAATGCAATTAAGACTGATAGAGGATCATTTTTGACTATTTTCTTCGGAATAAATAAAATGATAAAGGAGTATTTGAATGAGATCCGGAGTAAAATGGAGGCTTCTCGGAACAAAACATTGCATGAAGCCCAATACCTGTTGTATAGTAGGGTGAACGGTTGAGTTTTGCACGATGCCATACAGTTGTTATTACAAGAATATAAAAAGAGAGGTGTACTGTGTAGGGCAAATAGTGAGCTGTGTGGTTGTGAAATGCGAACTAGCTTCATCTTACTGTGTGCACATGAGATGGTCGAAATTGTCAGGAATTTCATATCTATTGATCCTATGGATGTGGACGTCTTCTGGAAGACCCTGTCTTTGGATGAGGGAAGCATTCCTAGTGATAATGAGTGGCAAACAGCACAAGGGCGACTGCATGACATGTATGTTGAGGCCTCGCAACGTCCCACTACAGACATATACAGAGTAGTGGGTGTAATGCATAGCACTCTGCATCCAGAGACTGTTGACCTAGCTGATTCGATACACAGGCCACACAAGGAAAGGCCGAGAAACAACTCTACACAGCGAAATCTATCGGGCTGGGAGCATGCCGAGAGGGATGCACGCAGAGGCAGAGACAGAGGTACATATAGTTTAACATGTTACCCAATTTGTATTGTTCTTTTTGTTTTTTGATAGATCGATAACGTGATGCATATGAATTACATATGCAGGGAACAGCTGGACTGAGACATCAGCCTGAAGGAATCGAATGAATCCTGACGAATTCAACTGGCCTTTCAACCTTCCGTCAATAGTGAAATAATTTGTGTTCGATTATGTTGTGAATTATACCAATGTACAAGGGGATGAACACTGTGGTTTCAGGGTAATAGCTAGATTCGTACATGGTGAATAGTCACTTTGGTCGCAAGTCTGGAGGGAGCTTTTACTTGAACTTGACGAGTATGCTTCACTGTAGTTTGGAGTTCTTGGTGAAGGTAACTACAATAATTTTCGTCAAGTGTTGAATTGCCATATAAGTCCTACAACAAGCGAGTTTTGGTTTGATACTTAGTTGTTTGGCTTAATTGTCGCCACGAGGTACCAGAGGGTATTTGCATTCTATGGATCAAAATGTTGTACCTTCCTTCCACTGCAGTTGAGGGAGTTTGGCGTATCTGATGATCCGAACACGTACATCACTATGGGTCATATCTTCAGCAATTATTTTATTTTTTTGGAAACGACCAATGAAATCATATTGCCCCCAATCTGTGTGCTGTGGCGACATCATAAGTCACATATGATGGATGAGTTGAAGGACAAGTTACAAGCCCGATTAGATAACTATTATAGGTTGTTACGTCGATAGCATATGTACTATTGACATACAACCTACGATAGTTATCGATTAGGGATTGTATTTAGTGAATTGAAAATTTTGATTGTATTCTTCAATGTGCATCGTAAAAAGAAATTTAGATTTATGGCATAATATTTTAGTGTATTATTCAATGTGTATTTATTCTGGCGAAATTTGGGCATAACTTCCCCTATACAAGGGCCAATCAATCCCTGTACAAAACACAAAATGAAATACTAAATTAACATTGCTAAATAATTCAACAGCAACACTCAGTTACGATTTGTCCTAAGAATTATCCAATTGTCTACAAAAAAAATAAAAAATTAGAACACCAAAACATTTAAGGCACTAGTTGTTCCAATCCCCATCTGATACTACAATGAAGGCAGCTTATAAGGCGGTCTTGCCGCAAGTTCTTCAAGTCCAGGCATCTGGTCCTCCATATGATAAGCCATCTCATCAAGAGCCCTCGCACGCGTCTCAGGGTTGACCACATGTCTAGTCCTTGGATGAAGAAGGACCATCTGAGATGCTAAGTATTGAATGCGCTACAACAATTAAACATAAAAACTCAATATCCTATTTGTAATATAAATATAGGTAAAAAAGAACCCTAAAATCATCCTAAACTCACCGCAGCCAGGGATAGCTGGGTAGGCTCAGGAGTGTCTTCCTCGACCGGATCCCTACTGACACGAACATGCGACCGAGACTAGAAGTAATCATTTTTGCTTGCTTTGTCAGTTGATCTACCCTCTTCATATCCCGCAGAAGCTTCGTATTCCCAATCCTCGATATCAGCAACGTAATTACAAACATATTTTTTGATTTTCGGGCCTCCGTAGCACTCCTTGGGAATAAAGACTGGATAAGGAATGTGTTGGGCGTACCCAAACTATCTTAATACCCGATCCGACATATAGGGCTCTTCAATGTTAAGGCAATGGATGAGCCCCCTATACAATGAAATTTTATGGACCAATGCCGGATTGGGCTCAAATGGTATCCAATTGACCTGTTAGACACTAAACCAAATCAACTAAGAATTGAAAGAAATAGCAGTAAATGCTTCAATCATAAACAACGAACATATTACCTTGTTCGGCTGTAGTGCATTTAGTGCACGCCTGTATGCATCCAAATCATTTTGTGCGACACGCATCTTGCTGGTATCAATGTGTCATTTCATTGCAGAAGGCATGCTATTATTCCACTATCTTTTCTTTGGAAGGCTGAATGTTGGGAAGTATTCGTATATCCAGCTCTAATAAAAATAAACATAAAAATAATTCAAACAATTGACCACAAAATATAGAAACATTTAAACTCAAGGTACATGCTTTATACAAACCTGTAGTAAAGACAAGCAACCTCCAAATTGAGCACTCGATGCCCTAGATGACTTCCCAAGCTGGCGATACAAGTTCGCCAAGCAAGCTGCGCCCCATGAGTACTCACTTACTTTCTCAATATCACAAAGGAAAGGTAAAAAATGCCCAGAGACGTGGGTTTTCGTCTTCTCTACGAACAGGGTCAGACCTAACAGCCACAATAAATAACCTGAGGTAGCATTCACTTGATCATATCTATTGGCACAATTTGCCTCAAGGCTGGTTAACTTCACATATCCAGACTTATCCATTTTCTCTTCCTCTATTCCCAACACTGCTGCAACCTCCACCCCTATTTTTGCAGTCTCTATTTTCCCACAAATGACCTTACCCCCAATCAGAATGCGCAGTATGTAGGCAATATCACGCAGTGTTATTGTCATCTTTCTGAATGGCATGTGGAATGAGTTGGTCTCCGGATGCCACATCTCCATAAAGGCCCTGAGTAGAGCGGTGTCTAACTCAGGATGTATGCAGTGTACTAACTGCGCCAAACCGGACCGCTCTACAAGCATTTTCATTTCATCATTGCCTACCTAGTTTTTCAAGCGATTGGCCCCACTATGACATTTCAATGTGGGTCGTTCCTACCAAGTGTGAAAATTGTATTAAAACAAATGGTTACAAGGGATAAAGCATATTTTTAATAAAATTAACAAGAGGAAAAAACTGTATTATTGCATATTTGATCACAAGTAATAAAGCATATCTTATTTGGAAAAAAATAAGAATTCAAATAACTCTAAATATAAGTACGCAATTTACTGTAATTATCTCTCCATGCCATATGTAGTATGCAGTGCGTCATTTGAAACTCAAAAGCAGCTCAGGGATTAAAGGGCTACCTTCGAGCGGATGATCTAGCTCCGTATAAGCCTTCCACCCAACAATCGTTGCCCTAGCCTCACTTCCCATTAATCATTTCGTCCCTTTTCTCCTAATTGGTTGGGTGCTTGTATTGGCCCGTTCACCGTCACTTCTCCCACAAAGCCCCCTCACCGTCACCATCATCATAATCCATTTTAGTATTAGAAAAGGGCGGTGCGAATGGTTGTTCACTAATGGAGTCATCATTATTCTCATTTTCAGAAAAGGAAGGTTCGAATTGTTGTTCCATAATGGGAGCATTGTTATTCCCATTCGCGGAAGATGTTCGCGATCTTGCTACAACCTTCCTCAAACGCTCAGACGCCGTGGGCAGAACACGAGGGGCATTTTCTGCCGCCGGAATACGACTCTCTGGGGCTTTGGATCTTGATCTTCTCCTTCGGAATGTAACTGTATAATCTTAATTTCTATCTCCCATCTGGAATTAATAGGTTACAAGAGAATTAATATATAAATAATCAAAATCAAACCAACAAAAAAAAATATTGCCTAAAAATAAATATTTGGGAAAATCGCCTGGCCAGGGCGAATAAATCCGGTAAATTCACCTAGACCAGGCGATTTTCCCAATTAGAATCACCTAGACTAGGTGGTTTTTCCTAGTAGAATCGCCTCCAAGCGATTGTTTATCATAAAATCGCTTAGGCCATGCGTTTTTCTTAAACAGAATCACCTTGGCCAGGCGATTTTTTTGGGAAACAATCGCTTATACCAAGCGATTGTGTCTTATAAAATCGCTTGGCCAAGTGGATTTTTCATGGAACATTCGCCAAAGGACGGCGAATGTTCCTGGTAAAATCGCTTATTAATGCATAAATTACCTTAAAATTTGCAAAAAAAAGCCGTAAAACGCAAGAAACACCCAAAAAAAATCCTAAACACTTTGCCCATACAATTTATAACACCAACAATATTACAATTTCAGTTTTATTCCAAAAATAAAAAAAAGACTAACCCCGTTGCCGCTTCAAATCGGAGATGGAGATGGAGACGGAGATGCGCGGCTGGAATGGAATGGAATCGGTGATGGAGCCGATGGAGACCGTCCCAAAGTGGAGATGGAATGGAATCGGCGATGGCGCCGATGGAGTCCCCGATTTGGCGTGAGGCGCGGAGATGGAATGGAAAAGAACCGGCGTGAGGCGTAGATGGAGATGGAGTTTTTCTTTCTGCAGTAAATTACTAATTTTACTGCAGAAGGAAGTAGAAAATAGAAAGGGCAAAAAAGTAATTGCAAGTGTAGAATTTTTAAAAAGTATCCTGTGTTTAGTAAAAAGTTTCCTCCAATTAACAATTCGTTAATTAATTAGGTTCTTTTTATTATTAAAATAAAAATCACCATTGTTATTTTACAAGGAAACCCTCAAGTATAAGACTTTTTGCCACAAAATTACTTTATCCCTTTCGAAGTCCTTCCTTCTTTTTCTTCTAATTTCTGATTCACAAATTTGCATTATGTATTGCAAAAGTCTTATTCACATTATGCCCATTGCCGAGCATCAATTGAGAGTTAATTTTACTTCTTTTTCCTACAAATTTGTAAGAGCCGCTATTAATCTCACCCGATTACGTGAAGGTCCTTTTAAATCCAAAGTCATTATTCAAATCGTGAGGTCACAAAGGTAAATAATAATTATAACTCTCACCCGATTGCTATACGAACACAACCCGAAAACAAACAAGAAAATTAAATTTTTCCCTTTTGACTAATAAATTTAAATGAAATATTTTCTGAAATTTTGGCTCGATCGTAAGCAAAACAGAAGCAGAATATTGTTAGCTACAATTCCCAGTAAATATATAAAGTCCAAAACACAAACGTACGCCAGCAGCATCTTATCTAATTAAGGTTTAAAATTTCATGAAAATGACCACAAAATCATGATACTTTCAGTAGTTTAAAGTACTACTTTCCTCAGTTTATGTTGTCATTCACAAATCCCAAAAGCAAAGCTATATCTATATAAAAATTATATATATAAAGCTTCTCATTCTTCTTCAACCACTCCACAGTTCCCACATCGATCGGCAGAGACAGATTATAATTATATACGTTCGAAAGAAAGAAAGGAAGATCCATCAAGATCAAAGAGCCCATCCATGGATAATATTATTGCTGTCAAAAGCTGCAGCCATGCTCCTTGAAGTCCCTTCTTCAGCTGCTGGAATATAGTTCTGGTACCTGTCCCCAAAACACATCAATGTTAGTTTATGGTAATCATACAACCCTACTTAGATATCGGGTTTTTCGGACTTTTTAGAAACGATGCGAGAGGCATACGATGCTAAAAACCTGTTTTATGGTGGTACACAAAACGCAGTACTATATGACAAGGATCCAAGTCATAGTCATATTAGTATCAAAAACCAGAGCTTAGATCATCAGTAAGTAATGCTTACTTTGTACCAATCTTGTACTCCACTAATTTTGTTGATATTGTAGAGGGTTTGAACCTATAACGCCTACTTTGTAACTTGCTGATTGCCATGTCAGTTGTAACGCTTATTTTGTACCAATCTTGTACTGCACTAATTTTGTTGTTATTGTAGAGGGTTGGTACCTATAACGCCTACTTTGTAACTGCTAATTACCATATCAGTTGTAACGCCTATTTTGTATCAATCTTGTACCAGACTTATTTAATCATTACAGTCGAGGGTTGGTGTAGAGTAATCGGTTCGTATTTGATGATCAGTTAACTGCCTGGTTGTCAATTTTCTTGCCATGAATGGTTGAACAGTTCATGAAGGCTAGAAATCAACCTAGCTTATGAGTACTACGTACTTCTAAAGAAACATGGGAAGATCAAAAGACTGGAACTTTACTGTTTGGCATCAAAATGGCTTTCCTCCTCTAGACAAAAGCTTTACCTAAGCAAGTCAAAAAAGCCCTACATAGTATACTACCTAGGAATTAAGATTGAACAGATGTCAAAAAATATATGCATGCTAAGTGGAATTAAAGAAGAAGATGCTGTACCCTATCTGAAGCACAGGCTGTTCAGGAT
Source organism: Leptodermis oblonga (assembly GCA_016801395.1). Taxonomy (NCBI): domain Eukaryota; kingdom Viridiplantae; phylum Streptophyta; class Magnoliopsida; order Gentianales; family Rubiaceae; genus Leptodermis; species Leptodermis oblonga. The sequence continues at coordinate 3,639,758 of CM028755.1, forward strand.
CACATTCTATGCCATTTGGTTGAGAAATGTGGATGGGAAAGATGTTGTTTCCAGTTATTCCTCCATTGGTATTCCAAGGGAAAGGCAGGGCTCTCATGGCCTTTTGCTCAGCTTCAAGCTGTGACAAAATGGAAGACAAATTACTAAAGCCATGTTCGTTTCCATATTTTCAAAATTAAACGTGTTGTAAAAACTCTTCAAAACGAACACAGGTTTTTCAATTCTTTTTCATTAATTGGATTAAGATCTGTACCGATGACATTTCAAAGGAGATCTTCATCTTCAGCTGCTTGTTCATGTCTCCCAGGTGGCGTTCCTGCATATGAAAATGAAAAAGAACAATACTTTTAAGGCTTTGAAACTTAACTACTTCAAGGCAGTTTGTCTAGCAGAATATCTAGGATTTTATTTTTTTCACCTTTCTTCTGAGCTCTTCCACTTGTTCAATCATTATCTGTGTCTGAAATTAGGATTTGGGAAAAGGATTAATATTGACATTAGTATCTGATTTTCTGGTATGAAACATGGCAATTCAGTAATCCAATTAAATGGCATTCTCATTTACAACAAAAAAACCTTAAAAAGGGCTAAATATATTCTCAAATTGCCTTCAAAATGACAATAGTTATATGATTTTCAAGAAAATATAAACATCCAAGAAAATACTGTAACTGATTGAGAGAATATACTCCCTTTGTCCCGTTAAAAGAGTCCAGTGGCAAGTCACAAGGTACAATTCGATATAGGACTCTTTATATTGGACGGAAATGGTATGTGCATATATATCTATACCTTCCTTTGCCTGGTCTGCATAAGAGCTCCCTCAAGCTGTTTTTCAAGATTCTGCAACTCTTTCACACTCAAGGGACCAAGATCTTCTCCAAGTAAGTGCCTTCAAACATCAACAATTAATTGGATCAGTTTCAGAATCCCATTAAATCAGTCCAGTAGTAGTAGTACCACCACTGTTTTTTAATCACAAAATACAACTCGAAGCAGAACTTTTATATTGGACAGAGTGAATAACAGATCGACTAACCTTTGAGTGCGCTGAAGCGATTCATACTTAGCCTTCAATTTTGAGACCTCATGGTACCAACTCTGTCAACAAAAACCAAAAGGGATTGACTCATTAGTGGATTACCTCACAGAACTCCAGTCAAACAGTTTATGAACATTGAAAAAAACAGTTCAAGAGACTGAAATGTAAGCCAAAAAAAATCCCGAAAATTAACCTGAGTTTCTGTCTCAGCTGGATTCTCCTGAGGATTATAGCTGCAGCGTTGATAGCGCTCAAGGGTTTTGGTTGTTCTGCACAAAAAAAAAAAAAAAAAAAAAAAACCCAAACGAACAAACATTCAAACTTTCAGTACAGATATTCTCAGTATCCTTAGGGTTTGATTTTTCCCCTTTAAACATTAGCCTAAAACCATCATCTCAGTTGTTTCTTGAAGAAATACTTCTTCCAATATCTGATCTAATATTATTTCTCCTTAATTACAAAAGCCAGATCCATGGCATATCTCAAAAGTCCCATTTTCTTTCCCAAAGTTCATTTAACTTTCTATGTATACCTAAACACATTAGACATTATACAAAAATCTTAAAAGCAAAATTAAAAAAAAAAAAAATTTTAAAATATTATCGGGAAAATCTTCTTGGTAATGAACTGAGAGTAAAATCAGAAAGAATCATCAAACTGAGGCTAAAATATTTACTTTTTTTAATTTTTATAGGATGCAAACAAATATAAATTTTGCATAGAAAAGGAAATCTTGACTAGGAGAGAACTGAGAGTCTTTTAAGCAAAAGAATCCCCAGATTTCCAAGTGAAAAAGAAGAAGAAAACAAAAAACTTTCACCCAAGTGAGTAAAACTAAAACAAAGAATTAATGACCAGTTCAGACAAGTGAGTAAGAAACTAAGGAAAAAAAAAATAAAAAAGAAGAAGAGGAAATATTGGCTTCAGACTACAAAAATTACACCAAAATATGCAAGAAAAAAGAAGAAACTACTAAGGGCTCAAAATTCATCATGAAGCCCAATTGATACAAGAGAAAAAAAAAATCAAATTTAAAAACCTTTTTGAATAACAAAACAAAGAAAAAGAAGAAGAAGAAGAAACATTGAATTATAATGCAAAGCCATTGATAATGATTGAAGAATTGCTTGTATAAGAAAAAGGTCAAAAAAGAAAAAAAAAAATAAAATCAGAGGATGACTAAATGTAACCACAAGATCTAAGGATGAAAAGCAGGTAAAAAGAAAGGCAAAGCAAAGTCCCATTAATTGGACCCAAAAAAAAAAAAAATTTAAAACCTCCATTTTTAATTACTGCCACTGCAGCCAAAACTGATGAACCTAGAAAATTGAAACAAAAAAAAGTAGAGAGAAACCCTAGATCTTGCATAGGGGTCCAAGAGGGTTGGAGAAGTTTCTGCTGTGTAAACCAAAAAACAAAAAAAAACAACCTAGTCAGTCATTCATAAGTACTAAGTAAGTAGTCTCTGTCTCAGTCTCAGAGCCCTGAACACAAACGTGTCGACTTCTCATTGGAACAAAACACACCAACTGGAGAAGAGTGAGTTCTCAAAAACAGAAGGGAAACAAAACAAAAACGCAAAAAAAAAAAAAAAAACAAAAAAACAAAAAGCTTCTCATGTGAGTGAGTCCCAGGAAGAACACGGAAAACAAAATTAGGAAAGACTTTCTGAAACATCTAAACAACGAAACATGCTTGGCAAAAAAGGAATCTTTGGATGATGATGACGACGATGAAAACCCCAAAAGGAGCAAGAATTACAAAAAAAATATATTATATAAATACAATCGTTTGCGTTTGTCGTAAACTATATACCCACCCGGCACTGCCGAACTCGTAGAGCTTGCCACGGCTGGAGAAAATGATGAGGGCCACCTCAGCATCACACAGAACAGAAAGTTCATAAGCTTTCTTGAGCAAACCATTTCTTCTCTTTGAGAAAGTCACCTGCCTATTGATCTTGTTTTCTATTCTCCTCAACTCCACTCTCCCTCTTCCCATTTTTCTTTCCCTTCCTTCTTTTCTGAAACTTTCTTTTCTAAGTTTATGTGTCTCTGTGTGTGAGTGAGTGTGTGTTTATGAAGAAGAAGAAGAGAATATTGTGTTATGGAAATTAAATGATGTATAAATGGAGGATGACAGAGGTAGAAGAAAGTGGGAAAAAGGGGTATAGGGGTTTTTGGGGGGGGGGGGGGAGTGGTGCTAAAAATTCCTCTACCATATCAATATGGTGGGAGCAGAAGGAAACTCTTATTAATCTTGGACCTTCTCTTACAAGAAAATGGCAATGCAAAATTATTTTTCATATTGTCTCTTTGTTCTCTTTCTCTTCTTTCATGTAATTATTAGCAAGAAAGTAAAGTAATATGTAAATTCCTCTTTCTCATCTCTATCTTTTTGGCTTTTTTCCTCTTTTCTGCAAAATTCTGAGCTTTCACTCTTTGTTACTGCAGTAAACTTTTAGTCTTTTTTTTTTTTTTTTTTTTTTTGGGAAAAGTTGATTCCTATAACCAGCCTTAGTCAACCAATAAAGGATTACTGTTTCAAGAATATTTTCTCCTTTTGTTTTGGGGTATACATATTTTGGGCATATTCTTTGTAGGTTGAAGATTAGTTCTACTTTTACTTGTCCCTCCTAAACAATGAACTTGGTTGAGGTTGATTTCAAACTTTCGTTTATACTTCATCCGTTACATTAAAAGAGTTTATTTTTAAATCTTTTTAGTTCTCCTAGCTTGACTAATATAATTATGTGTATTTTACGGTTAACGCACACTTAAAAACACTAACTTAAATTAGTTTTTTTTTTTTTTTGCACATTTGACATATGTAAAAGGTTGTGAATGTGTTAAATTAGACTCTTTTAGTAAAATAGTGGGAGCAGATATATAATTCGAAATTCTAAAAAGTACAATTTCTTCTTCTTTTTTTTTCCTTTATCCATAATCAAATCTTGCATAATGCAAGAATTTCATACTCAAAACAAGTACTTATAAAGTGAGATAATTGATTAAGAATTAATGTTGTAACCTGTCCAGACTAGGAAAACACATGAATTCATTTTAGGGAAAACAACAAACCCACCTGTTTGTTTCTATTTAGTTTATGGTCTTGATCTTACACAATTAGTATTCCATCTGTTTCATTAGAAGAGTCAAGTTTTGATTTCTTTACTTCTCGTATATTTATTAATATAATTATATGTAATTTACAACTAATCCACATTTGAAAAATAAGAACATTAGTAAAAAAAAAAGAAATTGTAACAAATTACTTAGTTTAAGTGTTACCTTGCAACCCATAAAAATTTATACATTTTTCAAACCGAACTTTTCTAATAGAACTGAGGGAGTATATGTTATGAAGTTCACTTGTTAATCTATGACAAAAGAATGCTAAAATAGCTAATTAGGCTGCAACATTACTTTATATCTATAAAGAGATGGAAAATTATTAATTCCTGTCTCATATAAATAGTCACGTCTATGAAATGTGCAACTTTTCATAGGTGATAAACCTTTACTTTTTTTAGTATGTGTAATACCACACATAATTATATTAGTAAATGTATAGGATGTAAAAGAATATAAACAATAGTCTTTCATTGGAACAAAACTAGTTTTAAAAATATAACTTTTTCAGTGAGACGAATGACGCGCGTAGTTGATTATATATATATATATATAGTTTCAAAACACATTTTATTTTACAAGTATTTTTATTAATCCAGATAAATTTCAACATGGAATCAAATAAGTCCCAATTTTTTAACAGCATTATTATTTGATTAATTAATGTAAGAGAATTATTAGAGGCATTTATAATTGTGGGGAGCAATATATATCCTAGTGACAACTTGAACTTTGAATTAATATTAATTCAGGTTATTTAATTAGTAGCTTCAAGAGTCATTCATGAGTCATGATTTATCTGCACCAGCAAAATTGAACCTAGGAAATGTATTTATTAATTTTTATGGTTGGCACATAATTTGTACAATATTAATTTGAAGGATTAATACAATTTAAAATGTTATCAATATCATTTATAAGGTTGTATATATGTGCATATTAGGTTGGTTGGGTAATACTTTCCGTGTATCCATTTAAAGAGTCATATTTCCGTGGATCCATGATTTATCGTTTTTTTTTTTTTTGCATTATTTAATCTTACTAATATGATCATATATGATCTGCGGGTAACTAGTAATTAAAAAGTAAGTCTATAAGTGACAAAAATTGTGTCAAATTACTAATTTCAGATATTGTACTGGCCACCAACCATAAAAGATTATACATTTGAAAAATATGACAAAATTTATATGAGAGAGAGGGAATATAAAAATATTTTTTAAAAAGATTTACTCATATTAATTTGCACATGATGGTATATTCATGAAATAATTAAGGGTTATAATTAACTTTATTTTTTCATCTTATATTTTGGAATTACCAACCCAAAAAAAAAGAAGGGGGAGTCTATCTCTTTTATATATAATCGACATAACATATACTCCTTCGTCCTTTGGTTTCATTAAAAAAAATTCACTTTCAAAAATATTATTTAATCCAATAAAAGAGTGACATTTTAATTGTTTTTACTCTTCTTATCTTAATATATTTATGCGTGGTGCACAATTAACCCACACATAAAAAGTAAATACATGAATGAAACATAAAGTGTCAAATTAGCTATTTTAGATATTGTACCTTGACGTTTATTAAAAAAAATTATACATTTATGAAATTAGATTCTTCTAGTAGAAGAGATGAAGTACCATTTAAGTTTGGTATTTAAAAAAAAAAAAACGAACGTTATACTATAATAAAACGAACGTTATACTATAGTCCCGTTGAATGAATTATTCAGTCATTGGATTGAACGTGTATAGTTGCGTAAGTTCAATACCAAATTCAGTAATTGAATAATTTTTTGAACTGTAATTTTTCCTAAAACTATATATAAAATTCTTCGTACCCTAATTAAATAAAATAGTGGATTGTTTTTGTTTATATATATATATATATATATATATAAATGAATTAAAAGTGCGTAAGTACTAAGTAGTACTTCGTCCATTTTAATACTAGCTAGAAGGATTACGTTGTTAGAGGAAAAACATTTGAATAAATGAATTATATTATGTTTTGCTCTTTTTCATACCTTTTCTATATAATTTAAAAATAATCTACAATTAAAATTTTAGTGTAAGTGAAAAAAATAGTGATAAATTATTTATTTTAACTATTGTAACTTAAAATGTAAGAAAATATTTAGTTTTCAAACTTTTAATTGGAGAGAAGGGAATAGTTTTTGTTATATCCAACTTGTTTCTTTTTTTATTATTGTATAATTTGTATTGTTCTTCAAATATTTATACCGCTACTTACACGTACACTTCATGAATGAATTATTTAAGAAACTTAATTGATTAATATTTTCAAATTAAAAATAGAACTACAATTTAATTTTTTTTTATTATTTTACTCTTCGTACAAATTAAACTATTCCAATGAAACAAAATAAAACTAATAAACACTTGACAAACAATTTATTTTGCATGTATAATATATATATTTTTTTGGTCCCACTAAAAAAGTTCAGTTTCAAAATGTTATAATCATTTATTTGTTTTGATGTAAACAATTAACATGATTAATTTGTTCATATTTTTCTCACTAATGCCCCTTATTTTGTAGGTGTATTTACAGTAATAATTAATGCCCAAAAAATAGAAACATAATTAATCTATTTAAGCCAAAATAAATTAAAATAAAATTAGAACACAAGATAACTATTCATGATCAATTTATTGTTTTTCTTTCCACTAAAAGAGATTTGTTTTCCATTTTTTTTTTATGGCATATTATAAAAGTCGTGTTCCTTTTTTAATACCCTATTAATATCATTATAAATGATTTCATATTTAATCAATTTTAAAATGTAATAATACACATTAAAAAAAATTACAATTATATTCACTTATTTTAAATATTTTTTAAAAAAGTATTAAAAGTAAATATGATTGAAAGGGAATTGGATGGAACACTTAAACTGTTCCTTGTCAGTCACCTAAACCTAACAGATTTCTACAGTTCATTACTTTGACAACCAGCTAGCTAGCTCTTTATTAGCTAGCTACCACCCACCCCCACCCCCACCCCCAGCACCCCACCCCGAAAATAACTAATAATAAAAATAATAAAAGAATAGTGTATACTTAAATAGTTTTCCCTTCGTTTTCAAATAAGTTGTTATTATAAAAAAAAATCACACAAATTAAGGAGATAAGTGAATTCTTTTATCCATATTTATATTTTCTTGTTTAACTATATTTTAGTAAGTGGAAATGTGTGAGATGTATCTGAATTTAAAATGACATTGTAATTAATATCATTAAATGAAATTAATTAATTAAGAGATCATATTGGAACTATTTAAGTTTTTTACATTGAAATGTATAAAGGAATACTTATTTGGAAATAATTTTTTTCTTTTATAATGGCCATTTATTTGAAAACGGAAGGAGTAGTAATGTACATGTGCAATTCATAATTAATTCACGTTTAAAAGTAATAATGACAAATTACGTATTTTAAATATTATAATTTCAAATCTACAAAAATATATTTTTTTTAAAAGGCGAAGAGAAGTAATTAATGAATAAGTGGAAATGATGATTATTTGACAATAGTACTAAAAGCACGACAATTTTAGGGATAGAGAGATATTATTTTATCCTTCGAGTACCAAAATACCCTTGTTAGAAAGTAGGAATAGTGAAGTGGAAGGGCAATGGAGATGGAAACAAAGGAAGGGACATATGGAGGGTGGCCCCCACTCCTAAATAGGTCCCCACTAGGACCATATTATTTGAGGCATATACTTCTCGTTTTTGTTTTGTTTTTTATTTAATAGTAAATTTAATATATTATAATTATTTTTTTATTTTTAATATAATTTTTTATTATTTAATTATACTTTTTAACATTTTTAATACGTTTTTTATATTATAAAATTATTTTCCATGAACATATTTTCAAAACCCAACCTTAAAACATCATAAACAACAACCATCATAAACAACAACGAGCCTTAGCCTTGCACTGCATGGGAGACAATAGTAGAGAGAAATGGAAATGAATGAAATCCACTTCTCTCTTGTCAAACCAAAAGGCCACATCAAGTCACTGTGTGTATAGAGAGACACACTTTATCTTTGAAATGACTATTCCCCTTTCTCTTTTGTCTCTCTTTACTCTCTTCTCTTTTGCAATTTTATTGCATGCTTAGGGCCTATTCTTTTTCATCGTTTTGAAAACGATTTTGAAAACAAGTTTTGAAAAATAGTTTTATAATGTAAAAGTGTATTGAAAATATAAAAAGTAAATGCTAAATAGTAAAAAGTTGTATTGGAAATGATGAAATATGATTAAAATATATTAAATTTACTGTTGAAACCAAAACCGTTTTCAAAACAGAACAAAAAGAACAGGCCCTAAGTTCTTCTCCTCCTGCTCCTTCAATATTCCAATCCCAGTCATGAGTTTAGGATCTCTTTCACCATCTTTGCGTCATAACGTTAAGACACACGTTTTTTATGTACGGATCATTTGTAATTTTACCAATAAAATATGCATATTTTAATGTTACGAAGTTACGATATACATAGTATAGAATTAGTGATACTGGACGTTTTTTTAAGTGGATAACGGTTCACCTATTGTTAATTTTTGAACGTCAATAACCTTATGAAAATTACTATATCTTTTAAAAGCATATATCACAAGTCTAGAATTCGAGTATAACGTTAAATGTCTAGAATTATATATTTTTATAAGTAATTCTTGTTGGGGCTCCATTCATGGGTCCATCGTGGATTTGGTACAAGTCTTTGATGTGATGTGAAAATAAATTGGCAATTAGGTATTCATTATAGTAATTGCAGTGCATAATGTAGTATTTAAAATATGTTAGAAGAAGTTCTCTAACGTATTTAATGTTATGTTTAAGTGCTTCAATGTGAAAAACGTAACAAATTCACAAAAACTTATCTCACGAGTTTAACGGTTCGACGGTGCTTGTATTGAACTTACTTTTTGAAGTATCACGGATATATTAAAACAATAAATATCGTAAGTTTTCGGAACTACGCACACCATTTTCATGTGCTAAAAAATATTAATTTTTGAAATATCGGATGTATGTTAAAACAACAATTATATATCGTGTGTTTTTAAAACACAAGTATCATTTTTAAGTATTGTAGTATTGAGTTTATTAATTAGCCTATGAAATATGGAGTTTAGCCACGGCAAACTACCGCAATTATATTAAAAGAAAATACAAGTAGCAATTCTCATTACTGAAATATCGTTTGTCTAACCTTCATACGGTCTGACCAAGAGACTCTAAGAACGTGACGCACGGTTGGTTTTCAAAGTACCATAAATCAGCTATAGAATCGCCAAGTTAGACTATGACATCAAATGCGTGGTATTGTGTCGTAATAATATTAATAAATAAATAATTAAATCCTTCCTAGGGCTACACGCTGGCAGATTATTCAATTAAAATTACTGTAAAAATAAAAAAATTTAATGATATAACTATTTATAAATTACAAAATCTATTTTCACGAAACAGAGCGAGTATGAGTTCGGAGATATAATGAGACCATCATTCTCTTCAACAATAATGAGTGGTGCCATTTATCTTCAAAGCCCTTTTACTAATATATTATTATTATTATTATTATTATTATTATTATTTAATTCGATCTCTCTTCTAACAAATTTAATAACTAGTAGTAGTTTTTTCTAAATCTTAAAAAATATATTTATACTTTTTCCCAATATTAGAGAGTTTCTAAAAACCATCCCCAAATATTTTACTCAAGAATAAAAATTTCAATTTTCACTATCATTGCATATATATTCCTTCCATCCTATATAAAAACTGCGGATTTGAAAGGTACGACTTTTTATAAGTAATGATATACAACACTTAAAATTAGTAAATAGATATTATTTTTTGCCACATATATGTTTACTTTTTAAGTACGAATTCATTGTTGAACATATATATTTATATTAATAAAGGCATAAAATGTTAAATAATATAAATATGACTTTTTATTCATACAAAGAAAAAGAAAATTTGAAAGATATAAAAGTCTTTTAATACGACAGAAGCAGTCTTGCTTGCATATTCGTCAATCTTGTTTTATTATTTGTGAAATGACATTTTCTTATATTGGTACTGAAATAACGTCCATTTAATAATGGGAGAAAGTTGGTACAAAATATGAGGTGAGATTATAGTCTTTTCAAATGAACCATTCTACTATTGCATTTTTTTTTATTTATAAATTAATTATGCAATTACATAGACCAAATTCAATGATTGAATAGTTCTTTAAAGGGACTATAGTTTTTTTTCCAAAATATGAAATATATATATATATATATATATATATCGCATGATATTAACACCTTTTAATTTATCATAAATCTTCATTTTCTTAACTATATATTAAATATGGATTTTTATATTTTAACTAGATATTAACTATATATTTTAATACACTTTGGACATTTAAAATACATTTTTATACCCTACGATATAATACTATTCCCCAACAGCCAACTCCTTGTTTTTATTTTTTATTTTTTACGTGAAGTCGGTTATATAAATTATCTTTCACCATTGTTACAGTTAACACGAGAACTTTCTAGGGGGCAAATGGGCTCAGGATCTTCTGTTATACTTTCCTATTACACTCTCTATTACACATCTTAATAACTCATCGTAAATATTATTTTTTAAATTACCTTTTTTTTGCCAATGTTATTCATAGGCATTCTACGTAATTTAAAATTATTTTTTTTATTTTTTAAATTAATCTTGTATTTTATTATAATTTAATAAATTTTTTTATTTTTTAAATCTTAATAAATTAAAATAAATATACCCTACACCAAAATGGGTGAACCCTTAGTCCAAAAATATATTATAATGCCAATTAATATCATTGGTGAAAAGAGTGAAATAAAAAAATAATATTTATGATGAGTTATTAAGATGTGTAAAAGGGAGTGTAACAGAGGATACTGAGCTGGGCAAATGTTCAAGTTAGCCTATAAAATAGGCAAATTTAGCCCCTTCTATATGTAAATGCACATTAATGCAAATAGATTAAGTTGACTTAATTTTGTAAATGGTTTTGGAGTATTTATACACAATGTAAAATGTTGAGAGTGCATTATGACACAACATATATTGTGTGGGGCTTATTTGGCCATAGAGCAAAATATTATGGGCAAATTAAAGACATTTACTTATTCATAAAGCCCCTAGCAGCATATCGCGCGAGTTCTCTCGGAGTTCTCGCAGGGCCTCCTTCGCTCCTCTTGTTCTAAGCCTCTTTAGGGGCTACATACTGGTTGTTTTTCCAGTGAAGTTAGGTATCTAGGAGGTGAACCAAAGCAAAACTTCGACCCTCGTCCCGACAGGATCAAAGAGAGTGGAACGGGTAATAGCGTTAATTGCCATAAGAGAAGGGGTAAGGAAATAACGTAAGAGATCATAGAAATTATAGCTCAAGAGGGGTAGCGGCCAGATGTCTTAGTTGGTTAGTGAGTCTTTCCTAAGAGGAACGATTAGGCATACACCATATATTACTATACTCTCGTTCAACTTCAGAATTTTGATGGGATCTAGTGCGTCAATGCTCCTTTGTGTTTTTTGGTTAATTTTACTTAACTTTCAAAATACACTTGTCACAATTATTCATCATAAAATAATATTTTTAACTCCAAAAATATTAAATGTCCTCAGATAAAAATGTTTCTTCATAATGGTTCGATACTGACAAAGTAAAACAAGAAAAAATGTATTTTGAAAAGAAGGGAAGATCGAAAAAATATAATTTAAATCAAAAATCAGATTTTGTTGGCTCAAAACGGTCTGACTGAACCAGTTGAAAAGACCATTTGCACCTAACGTAACATCCCAAAACCAATCAATTCAAGAATCACTCACTAGGTTTTGGGTCGATCGTCCAATCAAAGAAGGTGACATTTTTTGTTTCCAGAAAGGAAAAAAAAAAAAAGTGTTAATTTTATTTTTAAATAAAAAACCAAAAAAATCGAATGTGAATCTTATATATTCCACATTTTCTCCAGATTTTGGTGTATCCGAAATTGATATCCAAATATTTATTTTAAATATTGTATCTTACAAACTTGTAAAAAAATTATACATTTGAAAAACATGACTCTTTATATATATATGATGGCGAAAGGTAAAAATTATCTGCCAAAAAGCAATAAAGAACTTTTTGGACAAACTATAAGTCTAATAATTTTTTAATTGGGCATAAATAATAGTTACTTAGGGCTTATTCGTTAGAAGATTTTGAGAAAGGTTTTAAAAAACAGTTTTCAAAAACATATTTTCAAAGACAAGCAATATGGTTTTAAAAACTGTGTTTAAAAACTTTGTTTGGTAAAAGACTTTTTAGAATCAATTTTTTCAAAATTTTGTTTGGTAAGATAGTAGGTAACAAACAAGATTTCTGATGTGCATAAAATTGAAATCCCCATTGGGCCTAGCCCTATTAATTAAAAACTAAGAAACAGTAAAAGATAAAGAAGCCCAGATCCATGTTCAGGTCAGAAAGATCACACAAAATGAGTCTCTGTTACAAAGTTAGGTCGGTCATATAATCTTATATTAGTCATGAAGAATTGAACAAGAAAACTCACTAAAGCTTAGGTCGGAATAAACTAATCTTAGATCGATAGACCTTATAGCCCAGATCGGTATGATTATGTCAGTATTATTCAAGAATCTCAGGTCGGTAAAAGCTTAATGAAGTTAGATCGGTCAAATGTTATAACTCATCCCTATTTAGGTCGGTAATTTATGTAAGATTAGATCGGTGAAGCCGACCTGAAATAAAGATAATAATATAAAATATCATGGTAGGGCCATTATTTTAATGTGTGCAGATCAATTATGACAAAGGGGCCAAAGTTAAAGCCAGTTTTCCCGGAAAAGCAAAAAACATCATTGCAAAAGGAATAATTAGGAGCGTATGTCTCCATTACTCAACGGAACCATCAAGAGTAGCTTATAAATACTCAGGCACAAGCCTCATTCTGGTAGGTTCCAATAAGTAATTTCTGGCAATTCTCACTAGCAATTCTGAAGCTATTCTCTCATTTACAATTTCTTTGAACACTCTTGTTCTATAATGCTTATCTCTTTCATATTACTGACTTGATCGTCGGAGCCTATACAGGGGGGAAAGCCCCGCTCCTTTTCTGAATTAATTATCAATTGGTGAAAGGAGGAGTGCAAGATCATCAAGCTTCATCATCTTGGCCGAGCTCAGCAACTCAGATTATTCCATCATTTTCAATTTTGTTCATTCCCTTCACAGCACAACTTCATACAAATTGGGCTATTACTGTCTTCAAGAGTTCATTGGGCCGTGAAGAAGCATCGCTCCCTTATTGTAATTTTTGCGTCACATCAACTGGCGCCGACTGTGGGGAACGTTTGATCAGATTATTTCATCAAATTTTCCTCATTTAAATAAATTTGTTGAAACCATGACGCAAACTCGTTCAGGAAAGGGTGCTTCTTCTTCTGACAACCTCAATGGGCTCACCGTTACAACCGCTTTGATCCCTACCGTTTCTGTCACCAGTTCTAATCCTCCATCTGATCCACCAACTACTACCACCCTTGTTGAAACTCTCACCTCCGAACAGGAACAGGCAGAAAAAGATAGGTTCTTCCGTTTATTTCCAGAAATATTTCACTTAATAAACCATGTTGCTCCTATCATCTCTACTCTTAATACAGAACCTCCCATTACAACCACCACCACAGAAGCAGTTAACACAGAACACCCCTATGGTTTACATTGGTCCCCAACCGTTCCCCCACCTAGGGCTGTCATCAACCCTGTGTCCAACCCCTCTGCTGCTTTAATGTCTAGTCTCCCCCCACAATCTATATGTCCTCCACAACCTGGGAGAGTTAATTTTTCTTCAATCAGTCATATTGCTGGTCCTCCTAACCCTTCTGTGGCACCACCTGTTTATACCACTGTAGCTCATACTCAGGCTAATCTTACTTTTCCGGATCCCTTTATGGCCCCCAATGCTCAGTTCAATAACGGTTCTCTTATGTCAGGCCTGCCCTTTTCCACTTTAGGACAACAAATAAGTCAATTGAATCAACCTGGCCATGGCATACAAATCGGCCAAATGAATCAACCCTGTTATTACCCCGGATACACCACTACAGCCAACCCTGCAATGTTTCAGCATTATGGTTTAGGCAATAACCGAGTCATGCAGCCGCCCTTAGAAAATATTCCTTTACTTAATCCAAATTATTATCCCGGGCCCGGCCTAGGAAACTATTACCTCGGCCTGGGGGGACACCCCTTAGGTCAGTCCGGATACCCCCAGCTCGGCCTACCCGGATCTGGATATACTCAAATCGGACGAACTGCCCCCACGTCTCGCGTGTCTCATCCTTTTGGATGGGAGATTCAAATGGCACAATTTCCCCCTGGATACAGAGGCCTAGGTAAGGTTGACAAGTATGACGGTACCACCGACCCCACGGCTCACTGGATGCAGTGCATGAGCGTCATGGATGCTGCCAATTTGTCCGACGCTAACCGATGCATGACATTCCATCTGACACTTAAAGGTCAGGCCATAAATTGGTATTGTACTTTGCCCCGAAATTCTATTCATTCTTTAGATCAGTTTGGTGACCTGTTTTTAGCCAATTTCATGGGTAATAAGATATTGTCTAAACCAATTTCACATTTAATGAACATAACACAAAAAATGGGAGAGGGATTACAGGCATACATAGATCGGTTCAATATAGAGTCTAGGCAATGTCATGAAAAAGATGATAGAATAATGATGGGATCATTTATTAATGGGTTACGGTCAGGACCTTTAGCTACTGAATTGGCCATTCGACCCCCACATTCTTATTTTGAAATGATGGTTACTGCTGTTAACTTTGCTGTTGTTGAAGATGCTACAGCTATAAAACAGGAAAGGGAAAGAAGTTTTTCCGATTTATATGGTAAGAGGAAAGCTTCTTCCCCAATTATTACATCGGGAGGAAATAAGAAATTAAACTTTGCCAATACCACTAATTCCATTCCAAAGGCCGGGGTAAGTGTAAACACTGTGCAGGTAGCCGAGCCCTTCTCAGTCCCCCGAGCTGACATATATGCTGCCATTCAGAGTCAAGGGCTGCTGCCCCCAGCTCGACCCATGACGGGTCCCACAGATCGGCTCAATCCGAGCAGGTATTGTAATTACCATAAAAACATTGGTCACAATACTAATGACTGTCGTGATTTAGCTGCAGAAATAGCTAAATTAATTCAAGCTGGGAAACTACCACAATATACACAAGTAGCACCTCTACCTAAACCGGTGACTTCAGCAATCCGTGAACGACCTAGCGGATGCTACCGATGTGGAGAGACCGGTCATTTTGCCCGCGAATGTCCCCAATCCGACTCCCGAGCCCCAAATACTGGGGGTAACACCGACCTGAATATAGCGGGGATTGTAAACACCATAGCAGGAGGACCAACCCAAGGCGACTCTAACCGCCAAAGGAAACAGGTATACCGGCAAAGGAACTCTATTCTAGGTAAGCGTAAATCAGATACCATGACACCAGGCATTACTTTCGATGACACGGATACATTTCTGTCTTTCAATTGTGACGATCCACTAGTGATCGATTGCTACATTTCAAATTACCAAGTACGTAGGACATTGTTAGACACGGGTAGTTCTAGCAATATAATTACAACCAATGCACTGGCTGGTTGTCAATTACACAAGTCACAGTTAAGTCCAGTTCGGACACCATTGATTGGCTTCGGCAATCACCATGTTATACCTGTGGGACACTTGAGTATTCCCGTCACGTTACTGGCTGGACAGCTAAAACGTACGGAAACCATAGACTTCGTGGTCATTGATGAGCCATCACCATACAATGTATATTTGGGACGACCTGGACTAAATCAGTTCCAGGCCATAGCATCTACTGTACACATGCTTTTAAAGTTCCCCACCATAGGTGGGGTAGCTTCTATTCGTTGTGATGTCTTGCAGGCAAAACAGTGCTACATGGCTTCCTTGAAGGAACCGACCCCCGTAGATCTGAAATCAAAAATTACTTCTACAATCAGGCCGACCTCCGTTAACATTACCGATTTAACAGGTGGCTCGGACCTGTCCATTGAAGCAGGGGCCGAGGTAAGAATTATTCCCCTCGCGGCCGATCCAAACAAGGTAATAAAAATTGGGGCTGATTTGCCCCCTCAATTACAATATGATTTGCTTAACCTTTTGCGTGAATTTGCGGAAGTTTTTGCTTGGGGACCGGAGGATATGCCTGGCATTTCTCGAAATATCATTGAACACAGGTTATCCATTGATCCCAATCATAGGCCGATCCGACAGCGAAAGCGTAATCTCGGGGGAGAACGTAATAGATACGTGGAGATCGAAGTCAACGCCCTGTTGGAAGTACGTATCATCCGAGAAGTAGATTATCCGGAATGGTTGGCTAACCCCGTGTTAGTTTCCAAACCAGATGGTTCATGGCGCATGTGCATAGACTTCACCGACTTAAATAAAGCATGCCCCAAAGATTGGTTCCCATTGCCTTTGATCGACGTGTTGGTTGACGCTATAGCTGGATTTCGATTCCTTAATTTCTTGGATGCATATAAGGGATATCATCAAATCTTCATGGCCAAAGAAGATGAAGAAAAAACATCTTTTATTACAGACAAAGGTACATATTGCTTCATAACCATGCCTTTCGGTTTAAAGAATGCTGGAGCTACTTTTCAACGTTTAGTGAATAAAATTTTCAAAAAACAGTTAGGTCGAAATATGGAAGCATATATTGATGATTTACTTGTAAAAAGTAAAAATGAACTTGCTTACTTATCTGATTTACGTGAAACCCTTGAAACACTAGCCCAATATAAATTAAGGTTAAATCCAAAAAAATGTGTTTTTGGAGCCACTTCAGGAAAGTTCTTAGGATACATGGTTTCTGAGGGGGGTATCTCGGTTAATCCTAAGAAAGTAGAAGCTGTATTGAAAATGCACCCGCCTAGGACAATTCGGGAAGTACAACAATTAACGGGTAGATTAGCAGCTTTGAATAGGTTTTTAGCCCGATCAGCAGAACGAGCATTACCATTTTTTAACATTTTAAAGAAAACTGATAAGTTTTTGTGGACCCCGGAATGTCAAAATGCTTTTGAACAATTAAAAAAATACTTAGCTTCTTTGCCATCTTTGACTATGCCTATTCATGGAGAACAATTGTACATGTATATAGCTACTACCAAATCTGTCATTAGCTCGGTTTTGCTCCGAGAAGATAACCGGGTCCAGAGACCCATCTATTTTGTTAGTAAAGTTTTGCAGGCCGCAGAGAAAAATTATTCTAGCCTAGAAAAGCTAGTCCTGGCTCTAGTTCACTCCACACGGCGTCTTAGACCTTATTTCAACTCGCATGGAGTCACCGTTTATACTGACGCACCCCTCAAAGCCATCTTGCAAAAAGCAGGAGTTTCAGGTCGACTCACCAAATGGGCCATTGAATTAGGAGATTATGACATCACCTTTGCCCCACGCACAGCAGTCAAAGGACAGGTGTTGGCGGATTTCATAGCTGAAGGAG
This sequence comes from Leptodermis oblonga, assembly GCA_016801395.1. Taxonomy (NCBI): domain Eukaryota; kingdom Viridiplantae; phylum Streptophyta; class Magnoliopsida; order Gentianales; family Rubiaceae; genus Leptodermis; species Leptodermis oblonga. Next base: position 3,657,576 of record CM028755.1, read on the forward strand.
TACCAGACAGCCAAGAGAGCATATCTAGCCCGTCAGAAAAAACCGATCTGCTTTTAGCTATAGCCGAGGGTGACGATGCGTGGATCCTCTATGTAGATGGGGCTTCAAGCCAGTCCGGATCGGGTGCAGGGATCGTACTCACCAGCCCGGGAGGAGAAATTCACACGTATGCTTTACGATTCTGCTTCACAGCCACAAATAATGAAGCAGAATACGAAGCTATGATAGCCGGCCTGAAGCTAGCTCGGAAATTTGGAGTCGAAAATCTAAAAATTTGTTCAGACTCTCAGCTCGTGGTTAAACAAATTTTGGGGGAGTATAAGGCTAAGGATCGACAAATGGAGGAGTATTTAACATTGGTGCAACAGCAACTAAAATTCTTTCAAAAATGGGCTATAGAGCGGGTCCCGCGAAGCAAAAATACAAATGCTGATGCCTTGTCCAAATTAGCTTCTTCGGTTTTTTCTCACCTGACTAAAACCGTCCTAGTAGAAGAAATACATAACAGGAGTACAGCTGAACCAATAATATTGTCTATAAGTGAAGGACAGGATTGGAAATTTCCTATATGGCAATACCTACAAGATGGCACTTTACCAGAATCCCGGAAGGAAGCACAACGGATACAAAAGAAGGCTGAATACTATCAAATAATTGGAGAAGACTTGTATAAAAAGGGTTTCTTGATGCCTTTGCTGAAATGCTTGGGATCGGGAGAAGCAAAGGCCATGCTGAAGGAAGTACACGAAGGAGATTGCGGGTCTCACATTGGGGCTCGGAATTTGGCTAAAAAAATAATCGGGGCTGGGTTTTATTGGCCTCGGTTATTCCAAGAAGCAGTAGAGTATGTTCAACGGTGTTCCAGTTGCCAACACAACGCGACAATTCACAAATTGCCGGCCTCCAGCTTTACGGGGATAATTGCCCCATGGCCTTTCGCAGAGTGGGGGATAGATCTTATGGGCCCGTTTCCTAAGGTCGGTTCATGCCATTACCTTGTTGTGGCCATAGATTATTTCACAAAGTGGGTAGAAGCCGAGGCACTTACAAGTATTACGGGGCGAACCGTAGCTCGGTTTCTTTGGAGGCAAGTCATTTGTCGTTTCGGTGTGCCCAGATCGGTTATTTCGGACAATGGAACTCAGTTCGAATCTAAGGAGTTCACAGCCTTGTGTTCAAAACTTGGCATCACCCAACGTTTCGCATCGGTAGCCCATCCTCCAGCAAATGGACAAGTAGAACTAACAAATCGAACTTTGTTGCACGGGCTGAAATCCAGACTAGAAGATAAAGGTAAAAATTGGGTAGAACAGCTGCCCCATGTACTTTGGTGCCACCGGACTACTCCAAAATCAGCCACAGGAAAGACCCCTTTTGAGTTAGCCTTCGGGGTCAATGCTGTCATCCCTCCAGAAATACAAAGTGGAGCCCCGCGAGTTATGCACTTCGAAAGAGATCAAAATCAGAAAAACTTGGAGCTTGGTCTGGATCTGATAGAAGAAGTTCGGGACTCGGCCTATGTACATCAACTAAATTACAAAAATTTAGTTCGGCAACACTATGATGCTCAGGTCAAACATCGAGCCTTTGTACCAGGAGATTTAGTTTTACGAAACCGATCTATCAGCAAACCACAAGAACAAGGAAAGTTATTTTCTAATTGGGAAGGGCCTTATCGGATAATCGAAGCCCGACCTACCGGAAGTTATGTTTTGGAAGACTTGCAAGGACGATTGATTCCACGAACTTGGAATGCAGTACACTTGAGAAAATATTATCAATAAAGCAGTTCGAGTCAACTTCTCATTCAAATGTTTGAAGGAAATAGAAAAGATCATTCTCATTCAATAATTCAGCTCGGTTACAAAGACGATCTGAAAAGTACAAAAGTTCTTCGAAAGGGATCAGAATCAGAAAAAATTCTACAAAGTATAAAACCAAGTACATCACTGCAACTGCATCTAGGCATGCTACCTACATTCCTCACACAGCTGGAAGGAAGAGCAAGCCCGATCTAAAGAAAGGCCGATCTCAGGAAGGAGGAGCTTGAGAAGAAGCTTCATCTGCTGTCTCTTGGGGGTCGACCACAGGATCCTCCTCGACCTTTTCTGGGATTGGAACACCGATGTCTCGGCATTCTTGCTTGATTTCTTCTACTAGGTCGTAAGGATCGCGTCCCTCCGGAAGCAAAGAACCCTGGGCTATGGAGTCTTCTGGAGCACCTTCCACCGACCTGGAGCTCTTTAGCTCATCCCAGCACAGAGTATACCCGCACTGGATTAACTCAAAAAAGCGCCGATTCATCAACTCCAGCAGGGTCCCTTCCTTGAAAGTTTTTAGCTCGGCTTGACGAGCTGCTTCAACATCATCCGGGCTAACCATCTCGGCAGCTCTCTTTGTAGCCTCTTCTGCAGTTTTTTTAGCTTCATCGGCAGCTTTCTCCAGGGCAGTTTTCTCCTTCCCCCAAGAAGACTTTTCTTCTTTCAGGGCCTTTATCTCTGCTTCTAGGCCCTGGATTTTGGTCACCAGTTGGCTGGACTTCGTGCTCAGGTCTTGGTTTTGCTGCATTAGCCCGGTTTTTTCAACTTCAAGACCTGAAATCTTGCTTTTCTCAAGCCCCAGCTGAAACTCTAGTTCCTCCACGGCCTTGTTCGGATTCTTTGATCTCTCCAGTTCATAGCTTTGGGCTAAGACATCCAAAGCTGTTATTCTTCTATTTGTGGCCGCATAATTGAACAAGACCTGCAAAGATCCGAGACAAGGATATTATGAGAATAATGTCCCAGGAAACCATTTATTTCAGAAAAACCTTAATGTTTGGAAAATGACCTTTTTGATGTGTGCGGCTATAAGGGCCTCCTGCGCCACCGCTCCATTCAAATGGTCCCGGAGTTTGTCGCCAGCTCGGATAATCTCCTCAAAAGATTGAGAAGATTCGACCGCCACTTCTTGAAATGGCATAAGGTCCTCCGGGGGTGGCTCCAACGAATCAACCTGGTGAATTGGCCGAGCTAAGGAGATCGGTCTTTCCTTTTGATCCCTTAGAAACAGGACCCTTTCTTTGGTCACCGGGTCTGCAGGTCCTAACAGATCTTCTGGACTTGGCAGCTCAGCTCTAGAAGTAGGGCCGGACAGGGTTTGTGGAGCTTTGGCAGCTTTAGCTGCCTGAATTTCTTCCGGGGTCGGCCTGCTCTTTTTTGAGACCCGGGTTAACAATGCCGAGCTAGGAGGATCGGCCACTTCGACCTCTTCAGTAAGGTCGATCTCAGCTGCTCTTTTGGAAGACCCCGAAGCAGCAACAGGTTTGTTGGCTTTTTTCTTCCTTCCGAACCCACTGAGACCACCTGAAAATAAGCAACTTGCAGAAATCAAAATTACCGAGCTATGAAAGATGAGGATACCATAAATAAAGAGTTCAAGGGACAGGTATTTACTTTCTACATTGGGGGATTGGCTTAGCCCGGCTGAAACAAGTAGAACCTCTGAAGGAAATTTAACTGAGTATTTGTCCGAGCTACTATGGATTCTTAACGCCTTATAGTCCGATTGAATTCTGGGGTCGGACTTATCCCGGGATTGTTCAACTGGTAAAATAAATGGGGACCAACGGTAGGGTAGGTTTGCTTCCTCAGCCTTTACCATAAAAAACCTAGCCCTCCATTGTTTATTGGTATCGGGGGAGTCGGTAATTATTACAGGACTATTCCTACGCTTCTGGAAGGTCACCCACCATTTACCATAGGGGTATTTACGGACTGTATAAAATTGAAAAAACAGGTCTACTGTAGGTCGGACCCCAGCCCCGAAACACATATACATGAACCCTATCAAAAACCTAAGGGAATTGGGTACTAGTTGGCTCAGCCCAATATTCAGAAAGTCACATATCTCGATCAACAGGTCTAGGGTCGGAAACCTCAGTCCAAAGTTAATATGATATTCATACACCCCGACCCAACCTTCAGAAACAGTATTTATCCTCTCCTCAGGCTCGGGTAAACGAATAGGAACAGAAGGATCTATATAATGGGTCGACCTAAGGTTTATTAAATCGGCCATAGTCATTTGTGAAATTATTTCCTCGGGTTTAAATTCGTGTGTGGCAGCTGAATCTACAAATAATCATAGGTAAATCAATCCTATGCTCAAACAGGATAGAAAATAAATCATCAGAAAGGAAAGGTACAAGGATACTAACCTGCTGCCGGAGTCTGGCGCGATGCTCCGGTACCTGAGCTTCTCTCGGAGGCCATTGCAGACTGATAAAAGGAAGAAAAGGTATGGCAACGGAAGGTAACAGCGGCGGGACAACAATCTTAGCGAAGATTGCAGGAACTAGGACACGACGATAGAACTCCGGCAAAATTTCGAAAAATTCCGGCGAAGGGAAGGAGAAGGAAGGTAAGAACAAATTTCTCTCTTTTCAGGAAAGCAAATAATGTAGGGTGCCAAATGTGTGTTGCTATCACGGTTTTTATAATGGAGCCTCGGGGAAATCGAAGAGACGTGGGCAGACCAAAAGCTGCATTCATTAATGACGCTTTGAGGACACAAAATGGCCTTGGAAGTCGTATCGATTGATAAATGTAAAGGCGTGTCCCGACCGGTCCGCCTCTTCAAAATCCCGACCTAGGGTAACGCAAAGGTACGTATTTATGATTACATTTATTTGTCCGAAAACTGTTCAAATTCTTTAGATCGAAATTACACTTATTACACAGTCGGAGGAGACTCTTCTTTGTAGGTCGGATTTCATATTTCATGTTTTTATATGAAGTATAGGTCGGATAAATACTGGAAAATCGCCTTAGTCACATACGGTTAGTAAAAATACGGTATGTTGCTTAGTTCGGAAAATTGGCTCGGATTAATCTAGAAAATCATATCCTTTATGCTAGGTCTTAGCTCGGAAAACCCAAAGAGTATTAAGTTTTAGATCGGTAAAACCTAATACTGAGGGGGCTTGTTGATGTGCATAAAATTGAAATCCCCATTGGGCCTAGCCCTATTAATTAAAAACTAAGAAACAGTAAAAGATAAAGAAGCCCAGATCCATGTTCAGGTCAGAAAGATCACACAAAATGAGTCTCTGTTACAAAGTTAGGTCGGTCATATAATCTTATATTAGTCATGAAGAATTGAACAAGAAAACTCACTAAAGCTTAGGTCGGAATAAACTAATCTTAGATCGATAGACCTTATAGCCCAGATCGGTATGATTATGTCAGTATTATTCAAGAATCTCAGGTCGGTAAAAGCTTAATGAAGTTAGATCGGTCAAATGTTATAACTCATCCCTATTTAGGTCGGTAATTTATGTAAGATTAGATCGGTGAAGCCGACCTGAAATAAAGATAATAATATAAAATATCATGGTAGGGCCATTATTTTAATGTGTGCAGATCAATTATGACAAAGGGGCCAAAGTTAAAGCCAGTTTTCCCGGAAAAGCAAAAAACATCATTGCAAAAGGAATAATTAGGAGCGTATGTCTCCATTACTCAACGGAACCATCAAGAGTAGCTTATAAATACTCAGGCACAAGCCTCATTCTGGTAGGTTCCAATAAGTAATTTCTGGCAATTCTCACTAGCAATTCTGAAGCTATTCTCTCATTTACAATTTCTTTGAACACTCTTGTTCTATAATGCTTATCTCTTTCATATTACTGACTTGATCGTCGGAGCCTATACAGGGGGGAAAGCCCCGCTCCTTTTCTGAATTAATTATCAATTGGTGAAAGGAGGAGTGCAAGATCATCAAGCTTCATCATCTTGGCCGAGCTCAGCAACTCAGATTATTCCATCATTTTCAATTTTGTTCATTCCCTTCACAGCACAACTTCATACAAATTGGGCTATTACTGTCTTCAAGAGTTCATTGGGCCGTGAAGAAGCATCGCTCCCTTATTGTAATTTTTGCGTCACATCAATTTCCCTTCAAGATGTGAGTATAGAAAAAAAGAATATATTTTTGAAATAAAGTTTTGCAGAACAAAGTTTTGAACTCTTGCCGAACGAGGTTTTGGTTTTAAAACAGTTTTTTAAAACCCATAATCTTGTAAAATCAGCATGCAAAACCTCCAAACGAACATGCTCTTAATTACCGGTGGTTTATCACAATAGAGAGTTATGTCATCGGTAATTATATGTTATTTGTCTATTATATTAGATTAAAGTGTTCAAAACAGTCGAACATCCAGTGAATTATATTTATGGATCTGGATGGTGTAAATATAAAAATAAATTGATTATTTACGTCATCAAATCTCATCGGCAAAGAGAAACCAAACATGATATTCTGCCAAACTAAACATGAGAATGAATAACTTATTACAATTTTCACCTCTACCAAATTTCTCGAATAATTCAAAATTTTAAAATTCTCATATGAAATGACTATTTCAAACCCATATATATACGAGATGCCTTTCATTCACATTCTTGTTCTCACGTGCCAAATATACCCTTCAATTAACTTAATGAATTAAAGTATCCTTACAAAACCCTACAAATAAGGTTGTCATCCCTCTCCCTCCGCAAATTATTTTAAACCCTAAAAAGTTCTTCATTTTCTTCCCTCGTTATCCTTCCAATAGAGGATGAAAGAATAATTTTACTTTATTTTTTGTAATCAACATTTCTCATTTCACAAATAATTACTGTCAAGATAAAATCAGAAAGAACAAAAATAGCAGACAAAATGCCATCCATACAAACTCTACACACTTCTTTTAGCAAAATTAATTGCAAAAGATAAAAACTTCACTCCCCCCTTCTGTCTCCTAGCTGCAATTTCAGATGAGAGTTATGATTGAGTTTGCAAGTGCAATAATTCATGCTCATATATCTATATGTATTACACATCTCAATTAATTTATCTCAATGTTTTATAATATAAGTGATGTCGCATGCATTCATTGGTCAATAATGTGATATTAGTAATTATTTCGTAAAAATGTAACCAACGAATACTCTCTACATCACTTACTATAAAAATTTCAAGATAAATTAATTGAGACGTGTATTATTACTCTTACGTATAGAGTCAATTCATAGTCATGACACAGCAAGATATAGCAGTAAATAATAATTAACTGTACAAACTACAGTCACATGCATGCATGGATGGATATCCATAAATTTGGCCAAGAAAATTTAACCAAATTGGAATGGCTAAGAAAGCCCCTTTTCACCCCCTTTTCATAAGAATCCCCAAACATAACCCTCACTCCCACCAATATTTACCACAAAGGGCTTCAAATAGGAAACTCAAGGTTAAAAATTGGAAAACCATTTAGCAAAAGGAATAGTTCTTGTCAACTCTTTGTAAATATAATAATTTAAAGCTAATTGGTCTGCATTGTTGTGGTAGAACACACACTGTACAATACTATGGAATATTTTTTGGTCTCCCCTTTTTATATATAATGTGGATTGCAGTCTTGCAAATAATCGTGCACGTTTTTACAACGAACATGAACGTTCACGAACAAGTTAGATTCAACTAGGTTAGAATTCAAATTGAGTTTAATTGTTAATTATAAACAACTAAGAAAAGAATTATTGATTGAATTAGAATAAGTAGTGTGTGAAAACTTGTGATCGCTCAAAAAATAATTGGATATTTGCATACATTTAATGAAATTAATGGAAATAACAATATATGAGTTCAAATTAAATTTTGACTTTGATGTAAATTGGCATTGCATGTTAGAGTGATCATACACTCAGTAAATTTTTATAGTATTTGATCTAGCAACTGAGTGTATGCCAAGTATACTTACTATCATGTAATGCCCCGTTATCGGTGAATTTTTTCACGCTCCCAATTAATTTTCTTACTTATTAAGTTAACCAAATATACCCTTGGTAGCTACGGATGTTTACGAACAAGTTTGTGGTTGTTTCAGATTGGTTAAACTTAAAACTCATATATCTAGATCGTTCATTTTATAAATAAATGAATACAAACAAAATTTTACGTTCATTAATTAACAAATTAACAAAGTCCAAATACAATAAAATTCTGCTCGATAAAATATCACCCTTAATCACACATGCCTTTGGGGGTAAAATTTAAGAACATGCATTTTCCTACAACTAGTCTGAAAACAACAACTTTCAATTGAAAGCGTACGTTTAGGAGGGATGAATATGAACCCGTCCTATTTTAGTGTGAATTACAATTACCTCTCTGAACTTTGGGTATAATTACGAATCTATCCATACTATTTTAAAAAATACAAATAACTCGCTTGACTTATTAAACGGCAAAGCCAAGGCAGGAAAAGTTGTGAAAGACCTTCATGGAAGACATTTAAAAAAGGAGATCAAAACTGGAAGGAGTTATTTGTATTTTGACGATTTGGACTTTGCCTTCTGGTGAATCCAAGAAATTATTTGTATTTTTCAAAACAGTAGAAATGATTCCGTAGTTATACCCAAAGTCTCGGTTGTTAAATATAATTCGCCCTTTTTCTACTAAAACCATCCACAGTGGAGCTAGAAGAAAGGAAGGGTGTGGTGGTGGTTAGAGCTTTCTATATTGGGAAGGGTTTTAATCGATAGAGTGGCGTTTTTAATGCCCTTTTTTCCATTTTCTACCAAGCCTTTCCTTATCAGTGGAGCTTTCATATTTCAACATCGGGATACCCTATTTGCAGCTCTTGTGAAACATGGCCCACGTGGGGACCATCCACACCCCTCCCTTACTTCACTTCCCATGTCGGCCCGAGCATGGATCTTCTATCTCATAAATAGTGTACCATCGAAAAAAATAAATTACTATCCAAGTTGATGAAACGACATAGTTTTATGGCGAAACTGCGCAGTTCCACTCAATGTTTTTAAGTAAACGACTGTGTTTCACCAATTTTGTCCAGATTAGCAAAAATATTTTTGATATGTGATCTCCTGTATTCTACCAATTGTGCACTACTACTTTAACATCTATTCAAGCCATTAAAACTTGTTAAACTACTCGTTCTTTCAAGTTAGGATAGTTATGATACACAGGCAGATGATCGGTCAACCTTGGTTGAATGCCTTTGGGGAGGGAGGGCGCTCCTATATTTTACACTTCAATTGGAGACCGGCTTGTTTAGTATGAAGATCCAAACCTTGGTTTTGATCTCGTTTTCATTAATTTTATAATAATTTTTTATTAATCCCAATAAGCTTTTTTATATTTTTAAAATAATTTTTATATTTTCAGTACACCTTTTTATATTCCCAATGCAATTTTAATAATTTAAAATCACAATCTAAATTAAGGTTTAGATCAAGTCTTGATACCAAACAGGGTGTAGTCTTCTAATATGTCATATTTTCCTTGGGAACGAACTAAGTTATCCCCAGCCAATTCCCTGACTAGCTCATCCTATACTCGTTCTCTCCCATTTAAAGAGGTCGGTTTCTATTACTATTCTATCCGTCCCACTAAAAGAGTGCTGGTTTCGCGCGTAGCGTCGTGTCCCAACTACGTTCTTATGCATCATGAATGAAATGACAAGTAACTGAGTACACACATACATATAAATACAACTCAATATATCATTTCATCATTCTTGATTCAATAATGAATGAAATGACTAGTAACCGAGTACATATATAATTTCAAAGAGGGGGAAATGGATGCAAATTTTTTTTTTTTTTTCTTGAAAATCAGTTTCAAGTGGGAGAAGTGTTGTGATGTAATTTTCATTGGGCTTGGAGGTGTGAAAATTTGTCTCTAACCTAGGACTTGTCTGTCAAACATTAGGACTTATTTCATGGTACTACACAGCTCATGTGGGGGATAGGGGGACCAGGTTGTTTAAATGGTGATGGGAGAGGATGTTGTGGTGTATGGCAGAAGATATATTTTGCCCAGACTTAATTTAGGATATCTGCAAAGAATTATAACCCCTGAGCTACCTAAGATGGAATATTGATTTCCTAGCTTGTTTGCTTTATCTTCCTCTTTTCTTTCTTTTTCTTTTTTTCTATAGTACTGAAATTTCAACCTAGGTAGCTTGTAGGGGATTGTTGGTGTAGATATTTTCTATCTAGACCATAAGTTTCAATATCGTGCTGCTCGTAATTAGTTTCGTTCGGTTCAGTTCTCACTTTGTTGAGTAAAATGATTATCTATTTAGATTATGTCATAGACTTGAGATTATACGAAATTTGTCTGGTGTAATAACCATTTTTATGGTTCTAATAGGATAAAAAGTTCAGATTTACAACCTTGTACATATATATACACACCCTCGTTCTCTCTCTCGATCTCTTTCTATGTCTGAATTATTAGGTCAAATTTGATGCATACAAGCATAATGTCTATTTTTTCTTACTTTTATTTCAATCGTTGCTAGATGACTTTCGAGATTATACTAGTTAACTAATCTTGGTCATGAACATTTTGTATGGACAATATTTTTGTTTTGTATTATATTAAATATATAAAATGAGAAATGAAAAAGTAAAAGTTAGCAAAGATATATACGAATAAATAGTTTCTATATGTGCTAAGTTGTATAGGGAGTTGGACTATATATTCTCTGGACATCATATAACAAATTAAGAAAAGAACAAAATATTTGTTGGATTTTAATTTGGTTAAATTTCAATATGAGTTCCTTATGTGTTTAGCTTTAATTAGTGTATGTATATGCATATATTCCTATTTCATTATATTTAAATAAAATTTTTAATATGTTTTTACTTCCTCTGTTCCATTAAAAGAGTATATGAAAACGAAACCTTTTTTGTTCAAGTAGAAGAGCCAACTTTCAAAAATTTTACTCTTCATATCTTTACTAATAGAATTATAATTATGTGTGATTCACAACTAACTCACATTTAGAAAATAAAGATATAAATAGAAAAAGTTGTGTCAAATTAACTATGTTAGTGTACGTTATACATTGACATACATAAAAAGTTGTACATTTTATTTATGCTGTTTGTTTTTTTGGAAATTGTCGATTAAGTGGCTGGGGGCATAGTGACCCTTTATTAATTAGGACGGCATAAATACCGGATAAGAAAGAGGTCAAAGGGGACATAATAAACCTTACCTTGAAATACAAACATGCAGATGAAAAATAGGAAATTAGAAGAAAATTACACCCTGAGACAAGGTACATTTTATTTATTCTACCCTGTGTTAGGCAGCGTTTGTTTCAAAAACTATTTTATCCTAATAAAATAGTTATGTTTTGATTTTTTTACATATACGCTTACTAATATAATTATATGTGGCCATAAACAATTCATATTTAAAAAGTAAGGACTTGTATTTTGAATGGTTAGTAGCATAACTGTCCGATTGCAACCTAGATCGTAGGATTAATACCAAATTGATTATAACTCCGATCTTAAAAAGAAAATTAATAGCTAAAGTGAGATGAGTTTTTTTTTTAATAATTTGTTAGTAATTTGACACACGTATATTTTTACTAAAATCTTACGGTCCTACGATCTGGTCATATACTCATACTATGATTTGTAGTTAGTACTTGGAATGAACATAATTGGGCTTACAAGTTGGATCAGAATGGACTTTCTTACGGGCCTCATTGTCCCGAGCCCATTTGAGAAGCCTCTTATTCATATTACTAGCGGCGCACCTTAATCGAAATTCGAAAGTTCTGGTAATGGCAGAAATGCATAGAAGAGGAGGAGGTGGAGGAGGAAGACCGCTGCCGCCGTCTGCAAGGGGTCCGCTTCCAGGGCCACCCCCCGCCAAGTCCGGCCCTCGCTTCGAACCCGTCGATCGCGAGAAGGTTTGAATTATTTTCTCTTTTATCTTTTCGTATCTACATTGACCTGAAGACTTGCGTACTCGAGCTGCTTTGGGCGTGGGTAGTGCTAATAAATTGTCTGGTTTCGGATGTTTATCTTTATATGCATGTTTACTTGTGTGTGTTGGCTTGCGATACTTTATGAGTATTTTGGTGTTGGGGTTTAAGGGATTTTTTTCTTCCCATTACCTTTTGGGTTTATTAGGGTTTTTGCTCGCTCAGCTCTTGGTCATTTGGATTAGTGCGATTCAACTTTTTTCGGTGTATGAAGAAGTTTTTGGCTTTAGGGTGTAAAGATGATGATACTGTTGGATAACCATTTTGCGTGGACAATTTTCTTTGTAATTGTCTTTCACAAAGCAGGAAATTGATGGTAATTGGTAGATGGAGCTATTATTTTCATTAGACACAATTTCTTAGAAATACTTGTAGGCTCCTACGATTTACTGAATACATGGGTTGTGTTTCAGCCTTGCAAATTTTGTCGGGGAAGTCATGTGTATACTTAGTTACATGCCTTGCTAAGCGCAATATTTATGCTAGATTTTCTCAGTGCTTATAGTGATTATGGCAAATGCGCGCCCTCTTCGTTGCATTCAATCTCCCCTTTGTTGTTGATTGGATGTGACTTCTGCCTTTTCTCCTACGTATTTGCCTTTAAAGTTTTTCTTCTGATTCGTATTTCTGGTTTTGTTTTATGCCCAGACCTGTCCATTGCTGCTGCGTGTGTTCACTAAGGTATGCTTCTATTAAAAACCAACATCGGTGTTTTTATTTCCTCATATGTTTATGAAGAATTGATCTTTTTGTTCTTTAGTCTTGCTTCCTTTAGCCTTGTTGATTGAATAGTCAGTTCCAGTTCCTGAATTAAGCAGTGATCAGGGGAATCACTTGCCACCATCTTTATCTTTCTTTAGATTATTTTAATTACAATTCACACCTCTGATCAACAACAGTATGGGATTTTACTCAATCTCAGCTAAAAGAAGAATAGGAGATGATTGGAGTCTTATATTTTGAGGAAGTTGTGAATATCTCATGAATTTTTATTCAGCTAACATGTTGCAGACACAAATTGTGTCATTCATTGACATTGAAAATAAAATGTCTTATATCATGCTTCAGCACTATTTGTCTTTTTATTGGAAGTATTCTACCCTGTAGTCCTCATGTGATACCATTGTTATTTTATTATGCTTCTCCATTTTCCTGGAAATTTAATAAACATGGTTTTGGGATCATGGGATTGATGTATAGAGCTTGCATAAATAAGAATCATTGTTCTCATCCTTAGGTAACTGTCTGTTTGTCTGAAATAGGTAGGTAAACTTGTTTCTTAAGGTAAATTTCATAGAGAAAGCAGAACAATAAATTTACCTTGAACATTAGAATCTTTGTAGTTGTCTTTTCTGGAGCTATGATTGAGCTTTTGGCTTTTGCATGTCAGAGGAGCAACCGTTTATGTTGTTGATGTGACTTGTAGTTTGAGTTCCTCATTGTTTGGTTGTTAGAAAAAGGACTATGTAACGGGAAAAGAAAATTAGCGGTTGGGAAGAATGAGAATAAGAAAACCATCAGAGTTTGTTTAAGGTTGGAGGAGATGTTCCTATGTTTGTGCATGTGGCAAAGGAATTTGAAGCCTTAGTTTGATTTTCTCCGATACAGGTTGGAGAGCATCACAAGGCGTTAGATTTTTCTGTAAGAGGGAAGGAACCGAAGGATGAGGTGCAGATCTATACATGGATGGATGCAACTTTGCGCGAGTTGACAGATCTGGTATGTAGAGTGTACTTAGAAAAATGTTCACAGGCTTGTCCAAGCTTTCGTGGATTGAATAAAGTGATTATTTGTTTGGAGTTGATGAAATTGGTGCTTGGAATTGCTGGTAATTTTTTAGCTGAAAAAAGATGTCTTTGTCTGCCGGCATTCTTTTGTTGATTATGATTGTTATTCCAGGTAAAAGAGGTAGCCCCAGAAGCAAGAAGAAGAGATGCAATTCTATCATTTGCCTTTGTGTATCCTGATTCACGTGGTCGCATGGTGGTTAGAGAGGTTAGATTCCCTTTCTTTCTTAGTCATATTGTTTTCGATTATTCTTCCTCTTTCTGCTCAATGATGGGCGATATATACCAACTATATTTGTGCTTTACTGCTTTAAATTGCTATCCTTGTCCATCCATTTCCGCCTCTGGATTTTGTCATACTCTGGTTGATCATATCTGCATCCAGCTGAAACTTAAAAACTTTTGGCACAGAATCTCAAGGACATAATTATCCGATTCACTACCTCTAACCTAAATTGTGTAGTCTTTAAAAGTATTCATCAGCAAGCATTGTCGAAAATGATAATATATTTGATGGCTCAAGGCTAGAAGATGAAGATTTCCACTACTTTTTTGGTTATACTGTCCCTGGGGAACTCTAGGGAGGTGGGAAAAAACTGAAAAGTGCATGGTGGTTTGCTGAAAGATGTAACGGGATCTGCAACATAATTGTTTGATCATGTGATGTAGAAATTTCTTGTAGGCTGTCGTGTTGATTAGTTGATGATTTAATACCTCCCAGAGCCGTTTAGTTCTGATTACAGATTTAATTCTAATTGTCATCTCAGGTGGGGAGAACGTTTTCATACCCTAACAGCCGGCGACCAGACAATGGCAGCACGGCATTGGGTGACCTTAACTTTCGGGTACATTCCCCACTACTGCTAGGCTTCTTGGTGTGTTCCAATATGATTAATTATTTGTTGAACTCATTTATCGGTTTGATTCGATGTGCAGATAGGAGACTACTTAGATGTGGCGATACTACTGCAGTAGAGTGGGTGTATGATTTTCACTATTTGAGAGATCTTGGTATTGCCTGTAAGTTTCAAAATGTTTGGATTGGAGCATTCATTATGGGTTCGTGTTTGCATATGTAAAATGTTGCATCTCAAGCTTTTTAGAGAAGAGTACTCTATCGCTGTATGGTTTTGCCTGTTTTTACGTTTATTATATAACACTACACTTTCAGTTCATATTACCTTATGGCTGCATTTGATGCTCGGGAATGAGAATGGTGGAATAGACATGTGATTAGGATTCGTTTATTTTATTTCTGAATTTGAGATGCTTCAATTTTGACACGATCAGTAGCTAGGCAAAGGCCAAAAAATAATCTAGAAGGCCCCGCCACAACCTTTCAAGTTTCAAAATCTTTTGAAGGGATCCAAGATCCTTCAGGACCATTCTGGTGATTGGGGAAATTAGGTTTAGACTTTGGTTTACTTTAATTATTGCTTCAATTTGGGGAAAAGAAAGATGCGGATATTAAGGATAAATCATATGATATCTGCAATTGCATTTATTTAATGGATACTATTTTTTGCACATAATATGTGCAAGAATTTATGCACATAAAGTGCATAGTGTGGGCCAGCAAAAACTAGTTTCCAATTTTATCCTTTTATCCTTTAACCCCTTAAAGTTTTAATTTTTGTAACATTATGTAAACAAACGTATTTCGAAGTGGAAGCATGCGGCATTAATTTACATGCATGCATGCCGCACCGCTTTTAAGAACAGATTTCGTTGGATGTATCAAAATTTCATCTATTTACTGTTTCTAATTGCGAGTCTGACTGTTTGTATGCCAAAAGCCTTAAGGTTTCACAGTGGCCTGGGATTTTAGCTGAAGGATCGATTTCAACAGTTGAAATCATAGAGCAAGTTTACACTTGTATTGCTTCCATAACTCTACTGTCATAGTACTTTTACATTCCACTCTAACTTAAATGTCTTCCGTAACTCTTAATGTCGAAAGTCGCAAGAGACGACTTGATTACAGAGAATATAATCACTTGCGGGAGTCTACAATTGTGAATGTAACGACCATCTCCGACAGTGATTTAATGATTTTTTAGTGTAATAAAGCATGTTAAATTTTGATTAATTTGACATTTTAATTTGAAAGAAACACCGTAATTAAACCATGCTATGTAACGAAGTTAATTTCGCGATATGACTTGTACTTATATTGAAAAGTTTTATTTGTTCATTCACTTGTTCAAGTGACTTCTGCTATAATTTTTATATAAAATATTCCAAATAATATTTTATAATATCTTTTAAATTATAAGTGGAACTTACATTAGCCAACCCCACTCCCACTCACGCTAGAAACAAAACCAACTATGAAGCTCTAGAAGAATAAATGAAAGCAGAAGTGTACGACGGACAACTTTGACCATGGATTTCTAGTAGTGAATTTCCTTTACTTTTATTTTCATTCATTTGCAAAACAAAAGACCTATAACAAACTTATGATTTTTTTATGTAAACAAACTTATTTCGAAGTGGAAGCATGCGGCATTAATTTACATGCATGCATGCCGCACCGCTTTTAAGAACAGATTTCGTTGGATGTATCAAAATTTCATCTATTTAAGAACAGATTTCGTTGGATGTATCAAAATTTCATCTATTTACTGTTTCTAATTGCGAGCCTGACTGTTTCAATATGCCAAAAGCATTAAGGTTTCACAGTGACCTGGGATTTTAGCTGAAGGACCGATTTCAACAGTTGAAATCGGAGAGCAAGTTTACACTTGTATTGGGATAACAACTTACAATGTTTAAAGTAAAAGATAACTACAAATTTTAGCTAGAGGTTAATATAAAAAGCTAAAATCTCAGGCCACTGTGAAACCTTAAGGCTTTTGGCATACAAACAGTCAGGCTCGCAATTAGAAACAGTAAATAGATGAAATTTTGATACATCCAACGAAATCTGTTCTTAAAAGCGGTGCGGCATGCATGCATGTAAATTAATGCCGCATGTTTCCACTTCGAAATACGTTTGTTTACATAATATGTGAATTTAACATGTTGGGTCAAATAAATTAAACTGCAGGTTGAGTGGATTACAATTCAACCCAGACATAATCCAACCCATATATGCACTTTTTTTTATCTAGGTTAATTTATACACAAAATTTTTTATCTAGGTTTAAATGCACTTTTAAAGTTTAATTTTTTTGCAATTAACCTCTTAAAGTTTAATTTTTTTCAATTAACACCCTAAAATTATTACAAAAACTAAAACTTTAGGGATTAGGATAGTGGGTTTCACTAAAAAAAAAAAAAAGGAGAACAAAAAGGATGGTGGAGAGAGAGGAAGAATGCAGTAAGAGAGAGAGAAAGGAGGAGGGGAAAAAAGGATAAAAATGGAAAAGTTTAGGGAGTTAATTGTGAAAAGTAATAGTTTACGGGGGCTAATTGCTAAATTTTTATACTTTAAGGAGTTAATTGCAAGAAATTTAACATTATGGAGTTAATTGCGAAAAGTAAAAGTTTAGGGAGCTAATCACTAAAATTTTAAACACTAAGGGGATTAATTACAAAAATTAAAACTTTAAAGAGTTAAAGAATAAAAGGATAAAATTAGAAACTAGTTTTTATTGGCCCACACTATACACTTTATGTGCATAAATTCTTGCACATATTATGTGCAAGAAACATTATCCCTTTCAAAATGAGAGTAGTCAAAAGTAATGCGGAACAAAATTTTGGTTATGGGCCCCTCCAAATCATTTCAAGAGGTGTTTTAAAAGTAGCTTCCATACATAGCCTTAACTCCTTTGACTTGCTATGTTCTTTTCATTCTATTTTAAGAAAATTATTATTTTTTTAAAAATCTAATTTAAAGGAATAATCTCAATTTTTATTTAATTTTAAAATTTTCTCAAAATCTTTATTCACATAAATTTTAAAAATAACATAATCATTACATTTTTTTATATCTTTTCTACACAATTTTTCAAAAAAAAAAAAAATTTTCTTTAAAAAAATTCCTTCCCTAAAACCAAAAATTTTCAAGTTGAGTCACAAAGAGAACAAAACCTGATGGCTACTCACAAATACCCACCACTACTCATTTTCTTCTTTCCCCAATCTCCAAGTGGAAAGTGGAAACTGGAGGGGTCTAAAAATTTTCTTCTACTGGATTAGTGTTCTCATTTTGTTTTCTCTTCCTCAAGGGAAGTGTTTGTCTCTCTTTCATGAGAGTGTTGTGTTTCTCTTTATGAGAGCATTTGGTCTCCATTTGTTGAATGTTGTTTTTATTTCACTTTTGAAGATTTCAACTTCAGATATGTTGTGAGAAGAAGTTGAGGATGAAGATGAAGGTGAAGAAAAATAAAAGACATTGTGGAAGGTAGACTCACACCGGTTGAGGGATGGATTTCATAGCCTGTGAATATCCGACAAGAGTGTGAGATATAGTTCGTGCCCGGTGCGTTTGGAGTTACTTTCATTTTGAGAAAAATTGTTCGATTCAGCAGTTGGTAACCATATTTTGTATGTGCGAAAATACTGTTTAGTTCCCTATTAGGGAGATTTATCTTCAATTTTAGCATTAAAAAGTGAATTAGTTTTGCACAAATTGGGCATGTAGCTGTCGGAATGTTTATTGGCTAATCTGCCATTAGTTTTTTAGCTACAAGCTCATTATTTCCAAGAAATATTGATATTTGTAGGTCTTTAAGATCATTTGATCCATTTAGTTTATATCAATATATTCTACTTATTTTTTGAAAAAAATAAAAATTATGATGGGATAAATACAACAGTGATTCCGAAGCTTAGCTATTAAGAATTGAGCAAAATACAAGAAGTACAAAAGATGAAAAAGGTAAAGCTATCTTTTTTATTGCTACTATATTTTGGGCAAATTTCATTTTCCTCCTATAATAATTCATTTACTTTTTGAAAACTACACATACAAATGTGTCTTTCTAACTTCTAAATATATAAAAGCATTTGATGGTACATTTGCATTTTATAAAAGAAAATTAAGGGCGTCTTTGTAATTTTCACCAAACCTTAGAATAAAAAAAAATTTCCTTATATTTTATATATGTATGTTCTCTACTAAAATTAGTCATTTATCGCTATACCTTATTGTATTATCACTACTATTTCATGGAATTTACAAAGCTAGCCCTTTTACCTTTTCTACTTTTTAATTTATATTCTTCTTGGCATGATTTCATTATTCAAAAAGAAAAAAGAAAAAAAAGAAAAAGTCATGTTAAAATTATACATTGTGACTTATAATCGTGATACTCAAAAGGCTAAACTTTTTATACGCTAGAGAAAAAAAATTCTATTACACAATACATTGACTAAATTCAATATGCATGTTTTAATTTAATATAACATAATTGTAATACTTGCAGAGATTATACTTTATACGGGCATTGTTGGACTGAAAAAATCATAAAAAGGTCAATTTAATAATGAATCGAATTTCAGGGAGAAATTGAAAAAAAAAAATGCCCAACCAAAATAGAAAGGGCTAATTATATTAACTTTTCTTGATTTTTAGTGAAATTACAAATATATCTTTGAGTTTTCTAACAATTGTAATAACTTCCTGATTGTTCAAAATTTTCCAATATAACAAAGTGGGTCACAAAAAAAAAAAAAAAACTAACTGCTAATGGTTTGACGAGTGTATCTGATTATCAATTACGTCATTGTGTAACATCTCGTGTTTAGTCTATAATACATCGCATTTATCGAAGATGTATCGCGATTATGAATTTAGTTGCTAAAGTATCGTGTTCTACGTATAACTTTGATATATTGTGTGTAGTTACTGATATCGTGGTTATGTTCAAACATATATCGAATGTATCAAATAAAACACACTTATCAAGTTTAAAGAAAAAGTATCATTTGTAGTGAATAAAAAGCACGTAAAGATTTTAGTCTACGATATATTGGGTATTGATGTAATATACATGTATCAGTTTTGGTTGATTAAGTCTCGCTAACGAATAGTCAGACGTCTGCACAAAATAATCACTCCGAAAATTGAGGTTATTTGTAATTTACCAAAACTTGAGAGGGTATTTATAATTTTGCCACAATTCGGGAGGTAAATGTAAATCTCCCAAATAAATACAGAAGTTGGAAAAGAAAACGTAGTAAAACGAGGGAGAGCTTAGATCAACTAGAAACCTCGTAAGAAGGAAAGTGGATCGGCAGTCGGTACTATTCAATCTTCTGATTCGGCCGCTGCCCGACAATGAGAAATCCTTCCAACTTCCCAAATTTTGTTTTCGATCTACTCTTACAATAAATGTGTTAGATATGATCTGTTTTTTGTTTTTTTTTTTTCGTGTACTTTGCCTCTCAATAAATGTGTTAGTGTTTAAAGGAATTCCAGTAGTAGTGTAACTATGGCCGGCGGTGGAGGCGATGCACCGCCGCCGGTTGACGGCGGAGAGTTTCTTCTCCAACTCCTCAGAAAGCCTACTCACCACCACCACTATCATCCCGACCAGTCCCAATCATCAGCACACCCTCCGCAGCCGACTCAGATTCTCACTCCCGACCCCGCCGTTGCCGCTTTCGGCCCCACGTTTTCCGTTCCCTTTCCCCATCAACTGTTGACGTCCAACGGCCTTACTCCTCCTCCGCCATGGGCCCATAACCAAAATCTCCACCAGCCTTCGCCGCCTCCTCTCGCCCCCCATGGTTACTTTATTCAAAACCCTAATCCTAACCCTAACTCCAATCTCAGCCAGATTTTCCACTCTGCATCTCCGCCAAGCCGTGGTCAAATTAATTTTCAGCAGAATAACGCAAAATTGAGCAATAATTCGTCTTGGGATGGTGTTAGGAATCCAGGGTTTTTGGGCACCAGTTCTAATTCAAGCTCAGTTCACCCGCAAGATGCAAAAGATCTCGTTTTTGGGTCTCTGAGGGTCACTGATGGGTTTGTAAATGGGCAGTATGGTGAAAATTTGGACATTCTCCGAGCCCTGGAGGATAAGAGAAACTTGGAGTTTTTGCGTTCAAAGGAGCAGATAAGAGAAGTGGGTTTAGAGGACATTGGAAGATTGAATGGTTATGGAATCAATTTTCAGCAAGTTTCAGCTGATCAGAATGCTAGTGCAAATTCCAGTATTTTCAGGGGACATGGGCAGGAAGGAAGTGATAATAGTAGAAGAGGGACGGGTTATTGGGACGGACCAGGACAGAATTTCAGTAGCCATAGGGCTGTGGTGTCTCCTCCCGGATTTTCCCACCATCAGATCAATGGAGGAACTAGAGAGCACAGCAATTCGAAGGAGAAATTTGAGCAATTTGGGGATTCCAGGTATCGAAGCGGTAAGGATGAGATGGAAAGGAGATTTTCATCCAGGGATGGTGATAGAGGGTTGAGTCGTCAGCTCGATCGCCCTGGACCTCCGGCGGGGAGTAAATTGCATTCAGCTCCAGCTTCTGATATTGAGGTCTCTATGATGGTAAATCATGCTGAGGTTGGTGATTCCGGTGGAGAATTTGGTAATGGGATGAGGGAAACGACAAAAGGCGATGTTCATAGAGGTCATGCTTATTTCGATGACTTGGAGGATCATCTTGTGGATTCTCTAGGTCTTGAAGATGAATCAGATGAGAGAAGTGATCAAAAGAAGCATCGTGGACAGCGAGATAAGGTAAGTAAAATAAGGCAATAAATCTGACCACTTACTCTGCTACATACGGTGTTTTATTTGAAGTTTGCTATGTATCTAGAAATTGGCATTTTATCATGATTAACATACCAAGCTGCAGAAAATGACCAATTTTGGAATGTTTGCAAAAGTTCAGTGACCAATTTTGAGAATAAAAAGTAAGGTGATTAAAACCTAAAGTAAGGAAAGTATGATGACCAATTATGGGTTTTATTCTTTGAATTATTGGAAGCAGTTTTACTCCAAATTTTAGTGTTAATGATGTGTGTGTGTTCGCGCGCGCGTACTAGTACTAGTAATTATAACAATTCCACTTGATCAAAAATCCCTCAGTGTTTATTAACTTTCTTTTGAATTTGCCAAAAGAATTGTCAGAAAGCACTACAATATTCTTTTGTCATGTAGATTTTCTTAAAATCCCGCAAGGTTATAGAGGGATGGTATGCTAGCACTATGATGCTTGGAGAACTCAACATGTGAGAAAAGAAGGCATTTTTTTTTTTTTTTTTTTTTTTGTATATTCTGGAATTAAAAACTATTTTGCCTAGGTTAATGAAAATTTGAAATGGATTGCTCGAAACTGTTATTTTTAATTCATTCATTGTGCCTTCTTAATATGTGATATTTATCCACATATTTTGGTTGTCTTTTTTATTTTTGGTTTTGATTTTTTGGGTAGAGAAATTAGCCAGAGTTTCTTGTGATCAGGATTATAGATCCGATAAGAGAGGCCAGTGGCTGCTGAGCCAGAGGATGAGGCAATTAAGAAGACAGGTTGCATGTCGTGGTGACATTGATAGGTGGAATGCTCCTTTCCTTGCTATCTACGCGTCATTGATTCCAGCAGAGGAGGAAAAGGCGAAGCAAAAGCAATTATTAGCATTATTGGAGAAAATTGTCAGCAAAGAATGGCCAGGAGCTCGCATATTTCTTTATGGATCTTGTGCTAACTCTTTTGGATTCTCAAAAAGTGACATTGATGTTTGCCTTACGATTGCTGATGCGGATATCAACAAGGCTGATGTGTTGTTGAAGCTAGCTGACTTGTTGCAGTTAGAAAACCTTCAGAATGTGCAGGTCCAAAATATGTCTCCCTGGATTTCAGTTGCATATTATTAAGTAGAATTCACTTCATTGGATATCTTGAAATTCTATTGCAAATATATCCGAGTCATTCACTCACCTCTCCATTTATCATGTAGTGAGATATGGACGCAGACGCAAGCTTTTGTGTGTAATCTGAATTGATTTTCTGTGCAGGCACTTACTCGTGCAAGGGTGCCGATAGTGAAACTTATGGATCCGGCAACCGGGATTTCTTGTGATATATGCATAAACAATGTACTGGCTGTTGTTAATACAAAGTTGCTTCGGGATTATGCACAGATAGACAATAGATTGCGGCAATTGGCCTTTCTTGTGAAACACTGGGCGAAGTCAAGGGGTGTAAATGAAACTTACCAGGGGACACTTTCCAGCTATGCGTAAGTTAGCAAGTATTGTTCAAATTGCTTCCTATGCATTTTACTCATCATTAGCTAATTCAAATGTTTTGCTTTCAGGTATGTCTTAATGTGCATCCATTTCTTACAACATCGTAGACCTGCCATTCTTCCATGTTTACAGGTTATTTCTTTATTCTTATGACTTAAAATCTAAGTAGTCAATATGTCTCTTGTTAGTACATGCTTTTCTTCTCATTGAAGTTGTTTTCTGCAATGGTGTTTGGTTGAGGATGTGATCTGTTTCTAAATAGTGAATCTCTATCTGCATGCAGGATACACACTCTCGTTAGTATGTAGTTATCAGTGCATTGAACTTGTTTTATGCCATACTGGTTAATTGAGGATAAGATCTGTCTTTAAGTTGTCACAACTGGTCACTGGTCAGCCAATAGTTATTTGAGGTTATGCTCATAGCTTGCAAAAGCTAGTCTATTGTGTGCTTTCTTTTCAAGTGCTCTGATGAGCTTAAAACCTGTGGCTAGCTCTAAATGTTTTTTGCTTGTTGTGTACAAGTATAATGGGCCTTGGAACTTAGAATTTCTGAGAGATGCAATTGAAATGACGATGTTAGCTTTGATTTTGAGGGTATATCTAAGACTAGTGTGTTTTTGCACAATGGCTTTTACTTTGGCAGCTCAAATTTTAGTTTCTCTGTATTTTGCTGTTCTTTTGAAAACAATTGATACTAAATTTCTCAAAATTTCTTTCTCGTAACTTGAATATTGGGAAGGGTAAATTTTGTTTTGGGCTTGTGTTGTTTTTTTTTTCCTGTACATTCAAACCCGAAAGAAAACGATTTGACTCATCCCCCTCAGGTGTGTTTGATGGGTCTTTGGGGTACTACGTAGTATAGGCACAGTTTTTTCCATCCTTATATGTGTAAGTACTCTGTGTTGTCCTCTAACTATTCTTTCTCCCTCAGGAGATGAAGGCCACCTATTCTGTAAAGGTAGACAATGTGGAATGTTCTTTTTTTGATCAAGTGGAAAAACTCGCTGGCTTTGGATCCCCAAACAGAGAGACTATTGCACATTTGGTCTGGGCGTTCTTCAAATATTGGGCTTACTGTCATGATTATGCAAATGATGTTATATCGGTTCGCGCAGGAACTATTTTGAGGTGAGGTATCCTAACTTTTTCTTGTCAGAGATGGAAGAGGCAGCTTTTCGTCCTAGGCAAATTTAGGGAATGAATAGCATTTAGTTTTGCTTATGACAACAGCTCCATTTTTTTCTTCTCTTTTTTCGTTTATTGAATACCTGAAGTGGAGTGGCGATGAAAGAAATGTCTCTGTTGGACCAGGCAGAGACGGGCTTAACGTCAGGTTGTAATGCTTCCTAATACAGTATGATTCTGAGCGGATCTTGTTTTTGTTTGCAGCAAGCGCGCCAAAGACTGGACTAGGAGGATCGGCAATGACCGGCATTTGATATGCATAGAGGATCCATTCGAGACCTCCCATGATCTCGGGCGAGTGGTGGACAAGCGTAGCATCAAAGTTTTGAGGGAGGAGTTTGAGCGCGCTGCAGAAATCATACAACACGATCCTAATCCTTGCGCGAAACTCTTCGAACCATATATTCCTGCTTGATTTCGAATTTTGAGTTGCCTTGTGTTTCCTTCTCTATCTATCTTTTAGCCAGACAAGTGTTCCACTTGTATATTCCTCAGGATCTTTCTTTGTATAGTTCTATATTATGCGGTTTGCCTTTGTTCTTTCTTTTGTACTTCATTGGAGATATGAGATTCAGATATGAAAATCGTGTATTCATGGAGCTGCTCTACTTTAAATTTGAGGTTTTTAAGGTTTTAGGACACGAGCCTTAACAAGCACAATAGATTGTGTTGGTTTGGTTCAAATCCGCAGCGCCTGAGCCATGATCTGTGCCTGCGGCTCCAAGCACCTCGGAGCCGAAATTCTCAGCCACATGCCTTCCCCTCTGCCTTCTTGTCACCAATAGCGCCGGCCTCAACCTCAGTGGCCTCCAAGAGTGCCGGTGCTGGGGCATCTCGGAGGCCAACCCCCCCACCATATTCTCGGCGGATGTGATTATTGAAGGAAGCAAGAGCTGCATGTTGAAGTTGAACAGTTGTTGAGAATGTGGATGGATAATTGGGCACAATTTCTCTTTTCGACCCGAACCAGATTTGCAATACATTTGCGGGTTGCAATATTAATGCCGTGACTCGTGAGGGTATTCGGGTCCGATTTTCTCCAATTTGTCATCTTTGGTACCTTTACAATTGAGGGTTGCCCTTGATTAAACTGCGGTACCAAAGTTATTCAGACATAGAGATAATTTAGTGAGGTTGGAGAGAACATAGAGGACATAGAGTTCTCTATTTTTGAAGTAGAGTTTACCCATTTTATAGAGGTTGGAGTATGTTGCTCAGACCAAAGGTCCTTTCACGTCACTTGATCAAGCAAAGCATAAGATTATTCACTCATTCTTTGAGTCCATCTCTACTTTTGTCCGAGTATAAGTGATTCTATGACGGCCGACTAACTTGGCTGGATCGTAAGTCTAATAATTGAGCATTGGATTGGGGTAAAAGGCAAACCGGGGACACCAATTATTCATTGTCCATTCTTTGTTTTTGAAAAGAATTAAACCAAAAACGTTAATATTTGTATATTCTCCCTGAGTTTGTGTGGACGAGGAGAGAACCTTTTCATTTGTCCATTCGTCCTTGTTTGTACTAGTTTAATAATTATAATAAAAATGCATGTCTTTTTCACTTTCTCAATTCTCTTCTTTGCATGTGAATGAATCTTGGAGTAATAAAAGAGTCACTGTTTTGTTCATTCCTAATCAATCATGGCTGACGCTGCGGCGGCGCCTCCGCCGGAAGTCTTGGTATTGGGCTCACCTGGTTTGTTGAGAAAGAACTACTACAAGGAACGGTTGTCGGAGAGGTTCCGAATCCTTAAACCTTGGGAATCTCCGCTTCCTCTTCAAGAGTTCCTACAAACCCATGCTCGGAAAACCCGAGCGTTGATCTGTTCCGCCGCCGTCAAGCACCTCGGAGCCGAAATTCTCAGCCACCTGCTGTCGCTCAGCGTTGTTGTCTCCACTAGCTCCGGCCTTAACCATATTGACCTCCAAGAGTGCCGGCGCCGCGGCATCGCGGTGGCCAACGCCCCAGCCGTTTTCTCCGCCGACGTTGCTGACTTGGCAGTTGGGTTGCTGATCGATGTGCTGCGGAGAATCAGTGCCGCGAATCGCTTCGTGAAAAGTGGGATTTGGCCGGTGAATTCCGCTAAGGAAGGACCCTATCCCCTTGCCACTAAGGTCCAACCTCTTTTATCTTCTTGCCGTCAAGATCTTTCCCTTTTTAGCTTATTATTATGCTCGAAAACATAATTTGCAAGATTAAGATCACAGACTAGATTGATTTGGACAAATATCAAGATCAATAAATATTATTAAAAGAAAAAACAGTAAAATTACTGATAAATTATAAAAATTATTTTTAATTATGTCGCTCAACATTTTAATAAAATGATCTTACTATAGTACTCCGGCCTTGAGTGAGGGATTAGCTAATACTAATTTGTGCCTTATGATGGGAACATTTGCTGTCTAAGAATTAGAATCACTGCCTTGGAAGATTTTTGAACGTTAAAATTCATAATAACTTATACATTTTTTAGAGGTGACTCTTTTAATAGAACGGAACAAGTATCACTGAAAGCCTCTTGTAATTGCAGTTGTCTCACAAGAGAGTCGGGATAGTCGGATTAGGAAGCATTGGCCAGGAAGTTGCGAAAAGACTCGAGGGTTTTGACTGCGAAATCGCATACCTATCCAGGAACAAGAGGCCTTCTGTTTCCTACTCTTTTTATTCCGACGTCCGCGAACTAGCAGCCGATTGCGATATCCTCGTAATTTGCTGCGAATTGAACGATCAAACCTATCATCTGATCACTAGGGAAGTTCTTGAGGCACTTGGAAAACAAGGCGTGATCGTTAACATTGCCCGGGGAGCTGTCGTTGATGAGAAGGAACTTGTGCAGTTTTTGGGGGAAGGGAAACTTGCAGGTGCAGGATTGGATGTTTTCGAACACGAACCCAAAGTTCCTCGAGAGCTGCTCGAACTTGACAACGTCGTGTTGTCGCCACATTTTGCTGTGTTTACAGAGGAATCTTTTGAGGATTTATATGAGCTCACGGTTGGGAATTTGGATGCTTTCTTCTCAAACCAACCCTTACTTTCTCCTGTAATCTTGAAGGAATGAATTTTGCTGATCCATCCATGGGTCTCGAGTCCAAATTCTTACAATATTCAATATATTTTCAATTGACACGTGAGTTATGTCAAGTTAAATTAAGAAGTAAATAAAGTGATGGATCTTATGTTTTGGTTCAAAATAACTTAAATATTGTAAAATTTTAAGTTTGGAACCATTTTAGAACAATTTTTAGATGTTAACGAAACAGAAAACCAACACGGAACAATAGTCCAATTTAAGTTACCAACAGAGTGAGTGTGTGTGGACGACGAGTGAAACGTAGTCCCTATAAACAACATTTTCCATTTGTCCCTTCATCCTTTTTTTAACCTTAAATATACAAGGCATCTCACTTTCACTTTCTCAATCCCTAATTAATCATGGCTGAAGCTGCTGCTGATTCTGGATGTGAACATGTTCCTCCTCCGGCGGCTCCTCCGCTGGAAGTCTTAGTATTGGGTCCACCTGGTTTGTTCAGAGAAAGCTTCGAGAAACGACTGTCGGAGAAGTTCCGAATCCTTAAACCATGGGAATCTCCACTTCCCTTGCAACAGTTCCTACAAACCCATGCTCGGAAAACACGAGCCCTGATCTGTTCCGGCGAGTTCAAGCACCTCGGAGCCGAAGTTCTCAGCCACTTACCCTCACTCGGCCTTGTTGTCTCCATTAGCGCCGGCCTTAATTATCTTGACCTCAAGGAGTGTCGGCGCCGCGGCGTCGCGGTGTCGTACGCCTCCACCACATTCTCGGCGGATGTTGCTGACTTGGCGGTTGGGTTGCTGATTGATGTGCTGAGGAGAATCAGCGCCGCCAATCGCTTCGTGAAAAGTGGGATTTGGCCGGCAAAGTCCGTTGAAGAAGGTTCCTATCCTCTTGGCACCAAGGTCAACGCCCTTAATTTCTTGCTCTTTTATCTTTATTTACTTTTACAAATGAACACAAACTTTTCCAAATAAATTTAGAATTGGGTCAATAAAAATTCAATCCGAGCCCATTTATATAATAAATTAACATGAATAAAATTTTAGTCTCAATTAATTATTTATTAAACAAAAACAAATTTTTAAAAAATAATTTAAAGATGTATTTGTAATTTCAAGGAAAATGACATTCTTGATCTTACCTATATTTGTTAAGGGCTTTGCCTGCGTAGATGGCAAATGTGCTCTGTTTATTGTGGGAAATTTGTTTTATTTCTGTTTTACTGTTACAAGGGATCTGTGGCATAGTTGTTAGAATCGTACGATATGCGATACGTATCATACAATTCGTATAAAAAATTATCAATTTCGATACGACTTGGATTCGTATAAAAAACTATCAATTTCGATACGACTTGTATGAGCGTATCGCAATTCATAGTGAATCGTAAAAAATTCTAATTTTGTACGATTCGATACAATTTTTTGTATCGTACAACTCGGGACGAATTCTTCCTCCCTTTATATTTTTAAAATTTATATTTCGAGTTGAATTTTAAAAACTAAACTCGTACTTGTCCAACTCAAGCTCAGATGGCTAAAGAGTAGTTGGAACATGTGCATTCACATATCAAGATAGCCATTTTGATTAAGAAAGCTTGCTGCAGTTCGGCCCTCTTTTATAGGAGTTCAAGCACTCCACTCATTCATGTAAATCCGATGTGGGACAAATGCTTTCTCAGCCTTGCCCTGCCCTTTCCGAACATATTTATTTATTTAGATATGAAGTATACTACATCTGCTGGGCTAGCTTGGTGGTTAAGGTCTTTATTTCTTATGTAGTTAGTTAATGGTTCGAATCTTGCTGCCCACATTATTCTTTTCCTTATTTTTTTAATCTATTATTAATTGTTTTTCTTTTATCTCTTGCTAAATTTTCTTTGTTTTTAACTGATCATTCTTTCTTTCTTTTTTTCTTCCTTAAACCATTTATTATAGAAAACAATCAATTATAATTTTTATACTTATATATGTATAACAAATATATATATATAATTATAATATGTTTTTTAATATATATTCAATATCTATAAATTTTATATTATATTATTATATACAAACGTATCTTACGATACGATACGATACACGATACGTTTTCGTAAAATCGCATTTCCGATACACGATACGTATCTCGATTCGACAACTATGATCTGTGGGGCTGAACTCCAGGGTGCAATTTAGCACCTCTGGAGAAAGTGCTGAGGATTCGATCCCAGGACCTTCAAGTTCCCCCCCCCCCCCCCCCCCCCCGCCCCCGCCCCCGCCCCCACCATAGTAGCACTTAATGTGAGCGAGACGAACCATTAAACTATGCCTACGGTTCTACAAATTAAGGAAAATTAATTGTCTAAGAATTAGAATTATTAACAAATTATCTTGTATTGATTCATCTCTAATCAAATCCTCAATTTCCTGTCAGGTTTAGCGAGATTAATCCCCACATAACCATTTTTTCAACCATTAATCAAACAAGTTGAAGGAAAGTTTCACTAACATCTTTAACAACATAGCCTTGTCTGAATGAATGTTGTGTTGAAAAAATTTCTCCTTCTGTAGGTTGAATCAAACAGTACTACAAAGTAGCATTTTCTAATGCAACAGAGAAAGTATTACTGATAACTTCTTGTGATGGCAGTTGTCACACAAGCGAGTCGGGATTGTTGGATTAGGAAGCATTGGCCAGGAAGTTGCAAAGAGACTCGAAGGGTTCGACTGCAAAATCTCATACCAATCCAGGAACAAGAAGCCTTCCGTTTCCTACCCTTTTTATTCCGATGCCCGCGAATTAGCCGGCGATTGCGATGTCCTCGTAATTTGCTGCTCATTGAACGATCAAACCTATCATCTGATCACTAGGGAAGTTCTTGAGGCACTGGGAGAACAAGGCGTAATCGTTAACATTGGCCGTGGCGCTGTCATTGATGAGAAGGAATTTGTGCGGTTTTTGGTGGAAGGAAAAATTGCAGGTGCGGGATTGGATGTTTTCGAACATGAACCCGAAGTTCCTCGCGAGCTGTTCAAACTGGACAACGTCGTGTTGTCGCCACATTTTGCTGTGTTTACAAAGGAATCCTCTGAGGATTTGTGTGAGCTCGCAGTGGGGAATTTGGATGCTTTCTTCTCAAACCAACCCTTACTTTCTCCTGTAAATTTGGAGGAATGAATTTGATGAGTTCTTTCTTGCACAATAATTTGGCTATGCTTGTTTGTTGACTTGATTAAACAAGTGATTGTTTTATATATTTTGGACCTCTTAACTTAAAAAATTATTCCAAAACGGTATTGAGTTCAAATTCTTACAATATTTGACATATTTTTTTATTGACACATGACTTGTATCAAGTTAAATTAAGAAGTAAATAAAGTGATTTAATTTTTGTTTTTTTTCCTTATTAATGTATATGAATTTTACATGTTAGTTCAAAATAAATCAAATATTGTCAAAATTTAGGCTTGGGGTCATTTTAGAACAATTTTTAAAGTTAAAAGGATGAAAATGAAACAAAAGAAAAAAAAAAAGAAGAAAGAAAAATGGCAGTTTTGGTCCTTTATGTTTGGACATGTGGTAGTTTTAGTCTATTTTATTTGTTTATGTCAATTTTAGTCTATTTTGTTTGTCACTTTGGTAATTATGGTCATTTTTATCTGGAATTAAAGATTGAACATGTCATTCAGAGCCTTTAGATACATTATATTTGACCATATTACAGTTTCAATCTTTTTCTTTTGATATTTAGAATTTTGCCTTATGAATTGCAGTTTATAGAACTTTATATTCTTTTACGAAAAGCTCGAACGGTCAAGTGCCGTTAATCAAAAACGTTACAAAAAAAAACAAGTCTACATTTGGACAAGTACTTTAAAACACATACAGTTTCCCCAGCCCATGAACACACACACAAAGGACCATAACCCCTTCTTTTTTCTTTTTTCTTTTTTTTTTTTGTTCCTTGAAACATGGACCATAACTTGCAGTTCCTATAACCAACCTTTTCCATTTTTCCCTTCCTCTTTTTTTAACCTTAATGAAACAAGGCAAGTCGCACTTTCTCACTTCCTAATTACTCATGGCTGAAGCTGCTGCTAATTCTAGAATCAGACATGTTCCCCCTCCGGCGGCTCCTCCACCGGAAGTCTTAGTATTGGGCCCACCTGGTTTGTTCAGAGAAAGCTTCGAGAAACGGTTGTCGGAGAAGTTCCGAATCCTTAAACCATGGGAATCTGCACTTCCATTGCAACAGTTCCTACAAACCCACGGTCGGAAAACCAGAGCGTTGATCTGTTCCGGTGCCGTCAAGCACCTCGGAGCCGAAGTTCTCAGCCAATTACCCTCCCTCGGCCTTGTTGCCTCCATTAGCGCCGGCACTAACTACATTGACCTCCAGGAGTGTCGGCGCCGCGGCATTGCAGTGACGTACGCGTCCACCGCCGTCTCGGCGGATGTTGCTGACTTGGCAGTTGGGTTGCTGATTGATGTGCTGAGGAGAATCAGCGCCGCCAGTCGCTTCGTGAAAAGTGGGATTTGGCCGGCTAAAGGATCCTATCCTCTTGCCACCAAGGTCATCCTCTTTCTTGATTTCTTTCTATTAATCTTTATATTCTACTCTTGCCCTTCACTTTTCTTGTTACTTTCATCACAAATTATGTGTAGATCCCAGTATACCCAGTCCCAAAAGGCATAAAACACAAGGGATTTTTGGAAATGAAAGAGGCTTCTTTTTGCAAGTGCATAACCAACCAAAAATGAAGATATATATAAAGAGGCTTCATTGTGAAAACTATCGAAAAATTATTAGATGCACCCAATCTTGCCAAAGTGGTTGTTTTAGCTTGCACCATGCTATCTGGGCAGCGAATGTAATGAACAATCCTATTAAAATGCGATACATGCGAGAGAGATAAACCACTAGGATATATTTGTGGTTCTACAATGGAATCAGAATATTATAATGCCTTGGAAGATGTTATCTCATAGTGTGGTTAATCTCTTTATCAAATCCTTAATTTCCTGTCAGGATTAGCCTGATTTTAGCAAATTTAAATCTTGATTAAGGAAAGAAAGGTTCTCTAACATCTTTCACAACATAGCCTTGTCGGAATGAATGTTGGGTGGAGAAAATCAGAAAATTTCTCTTCTGTACAGATTTTGCTTATAACCTTAATCGATCTGCCTTCGGACATAGTATCACTGAGAACCAGGGGCGTTTCTAAGGGAGGTCCGGAGGGGTTTGAAGACCCCCACCTCACCCTGTTATATATATGTATATGTTAGACCTCTTGTATTTTTTCCTGCCTACGCCACTGCTGAGAACTTACTGTAATTGCAGTTGTCACACAAGCGAGTCGGGATAGTTGGGTTAGGAAGCATTGGCCAGGAAGTTGCGAAGAGACTCGAAGGTTTTGATTGCAAAATCTCATACCAATCAAGGAACAAGAAGCCTTCTGTTTCCTATCCATTTTATTCTGATGTCCGCGAATTAGCGGCCGATTGCGATATCCTCGTAATTTGCTGCGCACTGAACGATCAAACCTATCATCTGATCACTGGGGAAGTTCTGGAGGCACTGGGGAAACAAGGCGTGATCGTTAACATTGGCCGTGGAGCTGTCATTGATGAGAAGGAACTTGTGCGGTTTTTGGTGGAAGGAAAAATTGCAGGTGCGGGATTGGATGTTTTCGAACATGAACCCAGAGTTCCTCGCGAGCTGTTCAAACTGGACAATGTTGTGTTGTCGCCACATTTTGCTGTGTTTACAGAGGAAAGCTCTGAGGATTTGTGTGAGCTCGCAATGGGGAATTTGGATGCTTTCTTCTCAAACCAACCTCTACTTTCTCCTGTAAATTTGGAGGGATGAATTTGCTGATTCCTCTATATTGTGAAAGATCTGTTAGTTGATCATCAGCTGCAATGCAAGAATTACGTGTTGTGTCCATTCTTCATCTGTTGAGTAACTTGAGTTGATTGAACAAGAGATGATAAGCTAAGACTACAGACTCTCTTTAAAGTTTTTGTTTTTTTTTTATTTTTCTTTTTCTCCTGAATTTCCCATAAAGGGTCAATTTTAGGATCAGAGGATCTCTTCCCCGATTCGTGTTGGCACTCGATTCTATGCTCGAATTTTGGACCAAAAGTATCTTTTGACTAAATAAGAGCATTTCTAGTGGTTCTATTTAAAAAATAAGTATTTAATTGTTACATTAACTATCATTTCAACTAATACTTTTAAACATATTTTTTTTAATAATTCTATTCAAAAAGAAGATATTTTATTATCACATTATATACTACTATCAATAAAAAGTAAAAAAAAGAAAGAGGCAAAAGCAAGCAACTTACTTGCTTTTTCCTTTTGCACAACGGTTGAAGGCAAAACAAAAGAAAGAAAAGGGACAAAATGTGGTAGAGGGCCCCCACTTTCTCTTTCCTCCCCCTTCTACCCTGATAGAGGGTTCTCTACTTAGGTAGAATTTCCCCAACTTTTACCCTATTTCTCTAACGGTTTCTACCCAAAAATGGTGGGTGGCATCTACCCACAGTTGGGGATGCACTAAGGCAAAAAAAAGCTTTGGACCAAACTATTCGAATCCCTCGATTCTCAAAAGATCGATGTGGTCGGAGTTGATTGGTAGCCGTGTGGCACAGCATGAGACTACTATATAT
Organism: Leptodermis oblonga; assembly: GCA_016801395.1. NCBI lineage: Eukaryota > Viridiplantae > Streptophyta > Magnoliopsida > Gentianales > Rubiaceae > Leptodermis > Leptodermis oblonga. The sequence continues at coordinate 3,691,253 of CM028755.1, forward strand.
AAGTGTACAGGTTAGGAGAGTAAAAACTAAAAAAAATATATATATTATTTGCAGGAATCAAATTATTATTTACAGGAATATTCTTTTGTGAATTTACTATAATACCTTAGTTATTTAAAAGAAAAAATTCTTTAATGTTCCTTTCTTCCTCTCCCTCTCGGAATTGACTGGCAACCTCGCCTGAACTCGGTGGGATTTTTGGAACTCCCGCCTCGGGGGAGGGGGGGGGGGGGGGGGGGGGGGGATGATTTTCGGGAACATCCTGCTCCCGCCTTAGGGAGGTGGGATTTTCTCCTTGAGGCCGGATTTCAGAATAACCAAAACGCAAAGAGCAAATTTCAAACCCGAAATCGCAAATCCGCCCAATTTCACAAACAGTTGCCCCAATTCGCACACGCGTAAACCCAAAACAATTCCGGCCAAATTACATACAAATTCAATAAAACATCAACCAAACAAATCGATCTGGAAAATCGAGCCAAACTTTATCTCATGAATAGTTTTTTTTCCCTTTTAAAACTTAGGGGCATTATAGACTATTCACAGGAAAATACTCATGTGAATAGTATGTAGGTTCCTACAATAACAAATCCGAAAAAAGAAATAGTTTCAACTTTGTTCGTTTAACTTTGATGTTGTTTTCATTTTGTTCTGTCAATTTGAAATTGTATTATTTTGGTCTCTTAACTTCAAATTTTATTTCAAGATGACACCGAGTCCGAATTTCGACAATATTCAACTATTTTTTACCAACACTAAAAACTATACACACTTATAGGGACATCAAATAAAAAAATAAAAAAGTTAAATTACTTTGTTCACCCATTGATTTGACATAAAATAACTCGTGTGAGTCTAGAGTAACTCAAATATTGTAAGTTTTGTATTAGGAACTATTTTACAACAATTTTTTTTTTTTTTGTGTGGCTAAAACGATAAAAATTTATAAATAAAAAAACACAATACAAAGAAATACATAATACACACACTATCTGGTGTGAACAATCCCTAGCTACAAAAGGTATTTGGGTCAATGGGAGTTTTACTGTGTTGGATTATAAACCCCATTGCTGATTTCAGAGACAAGAATTAGAAGAAAATATACATAAGTTGAAGGAGAAACACATGAATTATAGCCACAATGAGATGAAACTAATTTCACATATGCAGCATCAATTCCATGTCTTTCTTGGAACGTCATATCCAACTCCATAGTGGTTTTCTTCTCTAGTCACCACTAGAGCGCCCTCCTTACGATCAGACAAGCACTAGAATAGTTTTTTCCCCTCGCCCCTTCATAATCATAACTAGATCTATAGTTATAGCATCTAAATTTGGAGAAGAGAAGGCTGGATATGCACAAAACAACACGAAAAATACATAGATCTATGATTTAACAAAGAAAATAACTCTTAACACAGGAGAATAAAAGAAAAAAAAAAAACAAAAACAAAGATGGAAAAGAATTCGTCATTTTTAGCCCAAAACACATTTGTGCATTTGTGAAGGAGTTACAGTTACACCTAAGGCTGAGAACGAACACGAACGTTCACGATCAAGCTCGAGTTCTGCTCAATAAAAACGTTCACGAAAATGATTTTTATGCTCGATAATAAACGAACACGAATACGAACAAGGTGTTGAAAGCTCGTTAATGTTCGTGAACAGGCTCGATTAAAATATTAACTATATAATATAAATAAAATAAGAATATATAATATTAAAATTTTAAATAATACAAATAATTGAATCTTTATATATATTTATATGTACATATGTATCAATATATGAGTTTAAATTGAATTTTGATTTTTATGTAAGTTGATATAATATTAAATTAACTAAATATTACAATTTTATATTAGTTAATACGAGATAGAATGCACACGAATGTTCACAAACAAGCTCGGCTCGATTAATAAATAAACAAACACAAACAAAATTTTAAACTTGATAAATAAATAAACACGTCAAATCTCGGCTCGGCTCGGCTCTGCTCGTTATCACCCTAGTTACACCCAATCAGTCCTACTTGACAATGGACAATTCACGGTCAAGTAACAGTAACTAACTAGCCATGGCTGCAGAAGCTGTTCCTCCTCCCCAACCGCCACCATCAGTCCTGCTATTGGGCCCGACTGATGTTTTCAGAACAAACTTCCAGAAACAATTGCTCCACAGCTTCCGAATCCTTAAACCATGGGAATCTCCGCTTCCCTTGGAACAGTTCCTGCGAATTCATGCCATGGACACTCGGGCCATAGTTTGTTCCATCACCGTCAACTACCTCGGAGCCGAATTTTTCAGCCTTTTACCGTCCCTTGGCCTCATCGTCACCACCAGCGTTGGCCTTGACCATATTGACCTCCGAGAGTGCCGCCGCCGTCGCATTTCGGTGGCGTTCACCCCCGCCATATTCTCGGCGGATGTCGCTGACTTGGCCGTCGGGTTGCTGATTGATGTGTTGAGGAGAATCAGTGCCGCTAATCGTTTCGTGAAAAGTGGGGTTTGGCCGGAAAAGGCTGTTGAAGGATCCTATCCTCTTGCCGCCAAGGTCAATTCGTCTCCTGTCTTTCTCGCTCTTTGTCTTTTCATTCGTTTGATACATTTTGCAGTATATTTTACTCTTTGTTCCCATCGTTTGCCGTTTTGCTCCATGCAATTGGCTCCAAAAAATTGGGAATTTTCCTGAGTCAATAGGTGAATTGAGTTTGATTGGTTAGAGCTTCCTTATCCTGAAGATGGGGAGAAGGGACTACTTATTGGATGCTTTTGGCTCAGAGGATGGGAATGAGAATGGAGCATTTCATATCCGGGAATGGATGAATCCTTCTCATTCCCCATTCCCTGTGTGCCAAACACACCCATTGTGTGATTGGTAGTATTTAAGATACCAATTCATGTAGTTACAGTTGTTGAAGATCTGTGGTTTATTGTAAAAACTGTTTAAAGTTCTAGCAAACATTCTGAAAATACCGAAAATCAGCCAACATTTGTGTTGAAAACGAAGGAGTTCCCAAATCTGAGGCCAAATACTTATTACTACTAGCTATAGTCACAAACCATTCCAAAGGGGATGCTATTAAAACTCCATTTGAAGTGGTATTTGACTATCAGTTTGCGTTTGTTGGATCCTTGGCACCCCGAAAAGAAAGGTTGTAGCCCTAATAGAGGAGTGTTGGACTAGCTACTGTAAGTTGAGGAATGAATGAATTTGGAAAGTTTGAGTTAACACTGGTAAAGAGATAGCTCGTGTTGAACTGGTTCCTCTAACCAACCACTGCTACATTTTATGTTAAGGGGTCAATCCCTCCGACTCCCATCCACATTCAAGCTTATACAGTTGAGGAATGATACACCTCTCCTTCTTAGATTAGGCTGGTATTTACTCTTGGGAGTGATGGCTGGAATTTCCCTGAATCAAATACAATCAATAGTACATTGTCCAGAAATCTTAGTCTTTGGCTCGTCCACTGTATTTTATGTTCCCCTGAATAAGTTAATCTCAACCAGGGCACTAAATACTCAAGACCAGCTCACTTCTCAGATGTTTGACAGCATTGACTGTCCTCTGTTATTTACCTTATCTCCGCCTTATGGTCACCGCTGTGGTATTTCTGTGGCAAATTCCCCTTCCATATTATCTGCTGACGTAGCTGACCTTGGAGTTCGGTTGCTGATTGATGCTTTGAAGAGGATAAGTGCTGCCAACCACTTAGTGAAAAGTGGGAAATTGCCAGTTAACAGAACTTTATCCTCTTGCCATCAAGGTCTTTACTCAGTTAGACAGCAAAAAACACTTTCTTTTTTTTTTTTTTCTTTTTCGAAAGGGGATTTTTTTTTGATAGAAAAAGAACCGTTAAAGTTTTATTTGCATGTTCATAACCAAAATGAAGAATTTTGTGGGTCACTAAAAGGTTTTGCTATGAAAACTGTCAAAAAATGGTGAAACCTTTGTTTCTTATTTGTAAAGCTATCTTAGGTTTGGAAAGACACTCTGATCTGTGTTGGGCTGAATGAATGTTGGGGACATTCTTTTCTGTAGTGATTTGGCTTATTATTTTCATCAGTCTTTCCGACATAGTAACACTGACAAATTGTTGTCATTGCAGTTGTCACACAAGCGAGTTGGGATAGTTGGATTAGGAAGCATTGGCCAGGAAGTTGCAAAGAGACTAGAGGGCTTTGACTGCAAAATCTCGTACCAATCTAGGAGCAAGAAACCTTCTGTTTCCTACCCTTTTTACTCTGATGTCCGCGAATTAGCAGCCGATTGCGATATCCTCTTCATTTGCTGCGCATTGAACGATCAAACCTATCATCTGATCACCAGGGAAGTTCTTGATGCACTGGGAAAACAAGGCGTGATTATTAACATTGCTCGCGGTGCTGTCATTGATGAAAAGGAACTTGTGCAGTTTTTGCAGGAAGGAAGAATTGCAGGTGCAGGATTGGATGTTTTTGAACACGAACCAAAGGTTCCTCGCGAGCTATTCGAACTGGACAACGTAGTGTTGTCGCCACATTTTGGTGTCTACACAGAAGAATCCTTTCGGAAGTTGTATGAGCTCGTAGTGGGGAATTTGGATGCTTTCTTCTCCAACCAACCCTTACTTTCTCCTGTAGTCTTGAAGGAATGAATTCATTTTATATATGATGCTACAACAGAAGTTCAGTTGATTTCTTCATGAAACTCCAACACACAGCTTTGCTTGCTTACTTTGGTTAGAAGCTCATTTCATTTTATATTTTAAACTGAAATTTCATTTTCGGCCACTAAATAATTTTTTCCACTAAACTAATGAAAGTGATCGGTAACGGCTCATTCATTAATAAAAATCACTAAACGTGCCATTCGCATGCCATTCTTGAGTGGCAAAAATGTCCACACCGATTTCTTTTTGTTGCTGTTTTTCATTTATCCAGTTATTTCCGAGTAATTCAACATCCACACATAATTATTTTCCTAGGAAACATTGTGCAAACTCCCAACGCATAGAACGTAAGAAAAATAGTGGGTGGAAAATTAACTCATCAAGCACAAATTCGAGTTGGTACAGTTGGGAGAATGATAATGAAATTATAATTTGCAAATGCCGTTTCAGAATTGAGTGAAAAAGCTCATGGACCGAACAGAATGACCACTAGTGATGACTTTCATTAATTAGTAGCTAAAAGTGGACAAAAAAAATAAAAATTAATGACCAAGAGGAAACTTTCACAATAGTTTAATCGCCTCTGGTATAATTTGCCCTTTACACTTTACATTTTAAGGAGCTAACACTTTGATGCGGAGTTGGCATTTATTTCGCGTCACCATCAAAGTAACAAAACAACGTTGTTAAACCAAACGATATTATTTTGATAGTGACACATGACAAATACAGAATACTTGACATTCCGTGACATGGGCTGGCTAGCAGTTTGATGTTATGCAAGTTCCTTATCTTTGTTCTGGGCCGGCCTTGCTTCTTACATATTTTCATCTATCTTGGAGATTCATGGAAATATGTTACTCCATGAACGACCCAAGAAGTCCTTAAACTGGGATCACTAACTGCAGCTTGTGAGGACAGGGCTTTCCACCAAATTATTTCGAAATAGATAAAAATCTAATTTTGGTCTCGTTTGTTTGGATATGTTGTAATTTTGGTCTCATATTTCATTGGTGCAAAATAGTCCATATTACTTTTGTATATAGTTGCAGTTTTGATCCTTGTGGCTGATTATGGCTAGTTTTAAGCATCCAAAAGGAATGTCAACGATTTCTAGGGGTTTTTTGAAATGAAAAAAGGTGGAGGAATTGTAATTTTGAAAATTATATACTAGAACAGTAAAATTGGGTTTTACATATTAATTTTGCTTGAATCCTCGAAATTAGCTCTTCTAAAATTTTGTTTCTGCTTGCTTTATCGAAACCCTTTCTTTAGAAGACGGATATAAATTATCGTTCGATCGAGCCACTGAATGGTATAGAAATTACGAGAAAGTTTTAGTTTCTTTTTTGTTTGTTTTTTCATTTCAAAAGGCCCCAAGAAATAGTTGATATTCTATTTGACTGCTTAAAATTGGTCATAACTAGTCACATGAACCAAAATTACAATAACATGCAAACATAAAAGACTAAAAGTACAATAGGTCCAAATAAAAGAGACTAAAATTACGAAATTTTCTTCCAAAATATACAATTTCTCAGTGATTTATTTAATTTCAATCCAACCCGGTTGATTGGATTTAATTCCATCTTTTATTCTGCGTAAGAAGTGAGAGGTGATCTTTAGTGTCGTAAGATACAGTATACTCTTTCACATTGATGGGCAAAAATTACTTTTTTACCCTTCTTAAATGTGAGCGAACACAGTATATATATATATATATATTTGTCTTTATAAAACTTTATATATATATATATATATATCACATCATCAAATCACAATCAATACAACATTGGAAAGGAGGGCCTGGTCTTGCTAAATTGCAAAATGGTAGCAGATACAGTAATGACAAATGTTGCAGCAATTATTAAGTACTTATTTGCTGTTGCTAGTGATGGTGGTTGCTCTTTTTTTTCCCAACTCCATTCGAATTGTACTATGAAACGAATAAAGGGAACTCAACTCAACATAGATAATGCTAAATGGAATCTCTTTGCTTTGCTTTGTTTGTTTTCAAGTATCAATTGAATATATATATATATATATATAACATCCCCATTTATTTATTTATTTATTTATTTTGAACATCTATAATATTACTAATATGACTATACTTTATATGTTGTACATTATCATTTAAACAAAGTTATATGTTTAAAAAAATATGACTCTTTATATGAGACGAAAGGAATAGTACATTTCATTTTTAGAAGATGCAAAATACGGATAGATTAATTGTAAAAAAAAATAAATTCCAGTTTATAGATCGACTCTCGAATAATTTATTTTTAATTTTGCCCCAACATATATATGAAATTCCTGTGTAAAGCTGGAGAAATATCTTTAGTGTTGACTCATATCCAAAAAAACAAAAGGAATTGTATGCATTAATTATCTTTAATTAGCTTTTAGTGATTTAATTAAGATTCTAACATTTCAAATTCATGGTTCAACTAGTTCCATCAATTTGCTCTGCTACATGCGGTCCAAAAGTCAAGTTTTTTTTTTTTTCTCTTTTTTTAATAATAATAAAAAAAAATCTTCAACCTAATTTTGTCTTTTGATGATGTTGAAAGGGTTGTTAGAGAAGCAACCAGAGAATGGATGTTATGTGCCCCTACAATTTAGGGGAAAAGGGTAGAATGGACAATTTAAAGGAGTAATGAAAATTTTATTTTTACGTTTTCAATTTGTGTCCGGACATACGACAATACTTACTGCAAATGTTGGCATCAATTGATACCATGCAAACCCAGACTTGACGAATTATCTATCTCGGTCATGATGTACTATTTGTATACCATATATTAATACGGATGGCATTATATATTATTGATTTCAAATCAAAATGGATGATGTTTACAAATAATTGACTTTGACCAGAAAAAAAAAAAAAAAATCTTCTCCCAAATTTGTCCATATCTATCTATTTTCTCAAAAGGATCTCTAACTAATAAATGTAGAAAGTACTTTCATTTATTTTGAAATAGTCGGAGTAATTCTTTAAAATAAGATGGCATAAAATGATGTCGTTTTAATAGAGGTATATCAAAATAAAGGATTCGTGCTTAGACACCACCAGTTAATGATAATAAAAAAAATAAAAATTTACTGATGTTAAATCATGTTTATGTTTACTATATGTTAATGTTTCGGGCACAAATCTTTGGTACTTATACTTTTTTTTTATAGCCACGAATGTACCTATATTAATTTAAACATGCCAAAAATATACTTAGAGCCATTAAATTTTAACGGGACTAACGAAAGTCACTCCACGTGAGCCTCAAATGCCTAATTTAAAGAGTATTTTTGTACTTTCATTAAAAAAATAAACTAATTGTATTAAATAAAAATATTACATCATTCTCCCTCCCCTACCCGTCACTCCTCTGAATACCCCCCTTGACCCACCACCCACAACCATCGCCGCCGCCTCCTTCTTCCCTCCTCTCTCCACCCAACGCCGCCACTACCCACTCCCTCCTCCCTTAATTCCACCACTGCTCCTTCCCTTCACTTTACGAGTTTTCTGCAACTATTCTTGATACTTGCAGTATTGCAGAAAGGTTGATTTTTCATACTATTCTTGATTTCAGATGTCATTGCCATGAAAGTATTTCCTCTGTGCAGAAGGTTGATTCTTCCAAATTTCTTTGCTTTGTGTTAGCGATTGACGAGTTAAGATTTCAGATTCAGTCAACGACCATTCAAATCGCGAACGAGCACCGTCCAGATCCAAAACGGCTGCGATTTTCTTCTTCTTCCCCTCTCTTATTTTTCTCTCTGTTTTTACGTTTTTGGGAATAAAAATCAAATCTAACAGTAGGAATGAATTTTGTTGTTTGGTTTTGCCGGTTCAAAGTCAGAGCTTGTGACTGTTGTTTTGTTTGTGGGTTTGCTAATTTTCGGTCCAACAAGAAAGGATGGAAATCATGGAATCATGGAGGTATGAAATTGAAGATACAGCAGCACGGTAGTGTGCATTTGGAAAATGGGAGTAAGGCAATTTTGTCATCCTTGGATCCCAAAAAAGCTCTGGTGGATCACATCAGATAGAATCAATTCGATCCAAAAACCGATCTGGAGAAGACGAAGAAAAAAAAAACAAAAAAAAAAGGAAGAAGATAATGAACAGTGAATGACAAAAATACCCTTAAAAAAATGCACGTGATATGCATATGATGCTGATTCTGTCATATCTAACGGTAATGAACGGTGAAAGTACATTTTCGGTCCGTTAAAATTAGTTCAGGTACATTTGTGGCTAAAAAAAAAGTTTAGGTTCCAAACCGAACACATTTGAAAAGTCGTTCACTCTTTTATTTTCCTTATGAAAAATTAAGATGAAAATGTAAGGAAAAAAAAATATTCATAAAAGGTGAAAAAAGGAGATGAAAAATGAAAATTTTATTGAAGATAAAGTATTTCCAAAATTTAGAAGGTGAAAAAAGGAATTCCCATGATTTTGTTTCTTTCTTTCTCATACTGTGGCAGTTTGTGTCATATCTGAATGAAAAGGTTTGGATTTGCAGATTCTCGTGTCGATATCCTTCAACCCTAATTTTATCCGTTAAATTATTCATATCGATCTATTAATTGAATACACGATAATTTCGGGTTCGTGTCGTATTTTCGTATTATAGTATAAATCACTCGTGTTGTGTTCCGGTTGACGGGTTAACTAGCTTGTTGATATGTTCGACTCTAACCTTATCCATTTAATAGTTCATGTTATGTGAGTCGACACATATAATCTGCGAGCTCGACAAAATTTAATCCTAACACGCTAACATCGTTTCGTATTGTATTTTTGTGTCGTGAAAGAAATGATGTAAATTGTGGGGGTAATAAAATTCAATTGGTAGCTAGCTAGCTTGCAAGATGCTAACTACATCATGGATGGTGTGTGGACAATTTAAGGTGGTGCCAATAGGTTGGAAAAGACAAGCAACTTTTTCTGGTGTGACAAAGTAGCATGAAGCAACTAATTATGACCACTAACTAATGTTTCAACAATTTATGTCAAAAAAATCTTGAGTCTTGAGAGAAAATATTATTTAATATTGTTTCACACTCTTGTGGCACGTACTCAATCGGATTAATGGACGTTGGTGCTTAATTTCATGTAATGAAAGTAGACATGGTCTCGGTTCCAGTTGAAATCGTGGTTACCGATTTCGGTTCCAGTTGTTGAGGCATTGAGAATCGCAATTTCGAATTATGAGAATTAATATTTAATATATTTTGTCATTTTTTTGGTTGTTATATATTTTTTATTTAAATCGTAATTGATGTGACGCAAAAATTACAATAATGGAATAATGCTTCTTCGCGGCCCAATGAATTCTTGAAGACAGCAATAGCCCAATCCAAATGAAGTTGTGCTGTGAAGGGAATGAACAAGATGGGGAATGATTGAGAAATCTGGGTTGCTGAGCTTGGCAAAGAGGATGAAGCTTGATGATTTTGCACTTGTTCCACTGACCAAATGAAGATTATTCAAGAAAAGGAGCGGGGCTTTCCCCCCTGTATAGGCTCCGACGATCAAGTCAGTAATATGAAAGAGATAAACAATATTGAATGACAGCTTTTAGAGAAATAATTAGAGAGAGTTGCAAGAGATTGCTTAATGGAACTTACTGGAATGAGGCTTGTGCCTGAGTATTTATAAGCTTACTCTCGATGGTTCCGTTGGGTCTTGAAGACATACGCTCCCACTTATTCTTTTTGCAATGATGGTTTTGGCCGTTCCCGAAATAATGGCTTTATCATGGCTCCTTTGTCATCATTGTTCCTGCATATATATTAAATTTGTGGTCCTACCATGATGTCTAACTGTTTTGTCAATATTATCTTTATCTCAGACCGGTTTACTCTTTACCGACCTGAGCTTTCTCGTGTTTTAGTTATTTACCGACCTGTGCTTTATCAATGTCGACTGATCTAACTTTTCTAAGTTTTTACCGACCTGGCCTTCTTAAGTAGAATTATACTTTTCCTAAACCAATCTTTCCGAGCTGGGTTTTACCGATCTAAGGTTCTCAAGTTAATATATAACATTTTCCAACCTAAGCCTTTACGAGCTTATTAAGCCTTTAGGACCGAGCTAAGCCTTCATATCCGATCTAGTATGACAGACTTGGTTTGTACTATTTTTCCCACCTGAACATGGATCTGGGCTTCTTTATCTTTTACTGTTTCTTTGTTTTAATTAATTGGGCTAGGCCCAATGAGGATTTCAATTTTATGCACATCAACAAGCCCCCCCAGTATTAGGTTTTACCGATCTAAAACTTAATACTCCTTGGATTTTTCGAGCTAAGGCCTAGCGTAAAGGATATGAATTTCTGAATATTAACCAGAGCTAATTTTTCCGAGCTAAGTAACATCCATATTTTATTAAGCCGAATCTGTGACTTATGCATTTATTCAGTGTTTATCCGACCTATAATTCATAGCTTTATTGACTGATAAAAACGGGAAATATGATGATGATAACCGACCCATAGATTACAGTGTTGTCCGATGCATAAGTAATAATTGTAGTACCGATCTAAAGAATTTGAACAGTTTTCGGACAAATACATGTCATCATAAAGGCGTACCTTTTGCATTACCCTAGATCGGGATTTCGAAGAGGCGGATTAGTCTGGACACGCCTTTATGTTTATTGTAGCAACCGATACAACTTCCAAGGTCATTGATGTTCCCGAAGTGCCATTAATGAACACAGCTTTTGGTCTGCCCATGTTTCTTCGATTTCCCCAAGGCTCCATTATAAAAATTGTGAGAACAACAATCAATTGGCACCATTTGCTAATTTCTTCCTGGAAAGAACAAGAGAAAAAGAAAATAAATTTTTTACTTTCCTGCCGTCAGCCGAAGTCTTCGAACTTTGCCGGAATCCGAAAGTGTTATCTCTCCGATCCGTCGATCTCGTTCGTATTACAGCTTTGTCGTTACCATTGTCCCGTCGGCGTCTTTTTGTCCCTATTCGTCTGTCTGCAATGGCTTCAGAAAAGAGTTCCGGTACCGGAGTGTCGCATCAGGTTCCGGCTGCAGGTGAGTGTGTTCTTTCCCTGCTTGATTCTTTTAAGTTTTTGCAAATTATACATAAAATTTTATCTGTTATTTATACATGATTTTGGTACTGCTTTATGTAGATTCGGCCGTCACCCATGAGTTTAAACCTCAAGATATAGTTTCGGAAATAACTAAGTCAGATTTAGAGAAAATTAGGTCAGACAAGCCCAAATATCCAGATCCGCTTACCGACATCCGTAGAAAGGATAAATAGCATTTCTGATGAGAATTGGGTCGGTGTTTATGAATATCACTTGAAGTTTAGGCTAAGGTTTCCTTTTCCCGATTTTTTAAATGAGATGATGGATTTTTTGCATATCGGGCTGAGCCAGCTAGTACCTAATGCTTTTAGGTTTTTGATAGGATTTGTGTGCGTATGTGTTGGGGCTGGAATCCGACCCTCGATAGATTTGTTTTTTCAATTTTACACTGCCCGCTCGTATCCTTATGGCCAGGGGTGGGTAACTTTTCAAAAACGTAGGAATAGCCCTATCCTTCTGACTGACTCCCCAGATACTAATAAAAATTGGAGGGCTAGATATGTTATGGTAAAGGCCAATGAAGCAAACCTACCCTGTCGTTGGTCTCAAGTGATACTCCCGGCCGATCAAACCCGAGATATATCTAACCCTATAGTGCAGTCAGATTATAAAATTTTAAGAAATTATACATGTACGGTTAAATACTCGGCTAGGTCCCCTTCAGAGGGTCTTCTGGTTTGGGCCGGGCTGAGCCAAGCCCCTGGTGTGAAAGGAGAATGTAAATACCTGTCCCTTAAACTTTTTATTTATGATATCCTCTTCCTTCATAGCTCGGTAATTTTGATTTTTACATGTTGCTCGTTTTCAGGTAGTCTCGGTGGGTTCGGAAGGAAGAAAAAAGCCAACAAACCTGCCGCAGCTTCAGGATCTTCAAAAAGATCGGCTGAGATCGATCTTACAGATGAGGTAGAGGTTGTCGATCCACCCAGATCGGCATTGATGACCTGGGTCGCAAAAAAGAACAGGCCGACCCCGGAAGAAATCCAGGCAGCTAAGGCTGCCAAAGCTCCACAAATTCTATCGGGCCCCCCTACTGGAGCCGAGCTGCCTAGCCCTGATGACCTGTTGGGTCCCGCAGACCCAGTGACCAAAGAAAGGGTCATTGTGCTAAGAGATCAAAGGGCGAGACCGATCTCCCTAGCTCGACCTATTCACCAGGTCGATTTGTCGGAGCCACCACCAGAGGATCTTATGCCATTTCAGGAATTGGCAGTCGAGTTTTCTCAATCTTTCGAGGAGATTATCCGAGCTAACGAGAAGCTCCGGGACCATTTGAATGAAGTGGTGGAACAGGAGGCCCTTATAGCCTCGCATATAAAAAAGGTGAAATTCCAAACACACCTAAAAAATTTCCTGAAGTAAAAGGTTACTCGGGACATTATTTTCACAATATCATTTTTGCAGGTCTTGTTTAATTATGCGGCTACGAACAGAAGAACGACAGCTTTGGATGTCCTAGCCCAAAGCTATGAGCTGGAGAGGTCAAAGAATCCGACCAAGGTCGTTGATGATCTGCAGCTACAGTTGGGAATCGAAAAAAGCAAAAATTCGAAACTGGAAGCTGAAAAAACCGGGCTAATGAAGCAATACCAGGATCAGCTTTCGAAGTCGAGCCAGTTGGGGACCAAGATAGTGGGCCTGGAAGCCGATGTGGACATCCTAAAGAAAAGTGAGGCAGCTCTGCTTAAAGAAAAATCCAGCTGGGCGAAGGAAAAAACTGACCTGGAGAAAGTTGTAGAAGAGGCTACAAAGACTGCAAAAGAGGCCAAAAAAGCTGCAGAAGAGGCTACAAATAAGGCTGCAGCGATGGTCAGCTCGGAAGAGGTTGAAGCATCTCGCCAGGCCGAGCTGAAGACTTTTAAAGAAGGGACCCTGCTGGAGCTGATGAACCGGCGCTTTTTCGAGCTGATACAGTGCGGTTATACTCTGTGCTGGGACGAGCTAAAAAACTCCAGGTCGGCAGAAGGTGCTCCAGAAGACTCCATAGCCCAGAGTTCTTTGCTTCCGGAGGGACGATATCCTTACGACCTAGTAGAAGAAATCAAGCAAGAATGCCGAGACATCGGTGTTCCAATTCCAGAAAAGGTCGAAAAGGATCCTGTGGTCGACCCCCAGGAGATAGCAGATGAAGCTTCTTCTCAAGCTCCACCTTCCTGAGATCGGCCTTCCTTTAGATCGGGCTTGCCCTTCCTTCCAGCTGTGTGAGGAATGGTAGCATGCCTAGATGCAGTTGCAGTGATGTACTTGGCTTTATACTCTGTAGAATTTTTTCTGATTCTGGTTCCTTTCGAAGAATTTTTGTAGTATTCAGACCGTATTTGTAACCGAGCTTGAGTGTTGAATGAAAATGATCTTTTTTCCTTCAAATTTTGCCTTTTTTATCTTTAACTCGGACTGCTTTACTGATAATATTTTCTCAAGTGTGCTACGTTCCAAGTTCGCGGAATCAATCGTCCTTGCAAGTCTTCCAAAATATAACTTCCAGTAGGTCGGGCTTTGATCACCCGATAAGGCCCTTCCCAGTTAGAAAATAACTTGCCTTGTTCTTGTGGTTTGCTGATAGATCGGTTTCGTAAGACTAAGTCTCCTAGTACAAAGGCTCGATGTTTGACCCGAGCATCATAGTGTTGCCGAACTAAATTTTTGTAATTTAGTTGATGTACATAAGCTGAGTCCCGAACTTCTTCTATCAAATCCAAGCCGAGCTCCAAGTTTTTCTGGTTTTGATCTCTTTCGAAGTGCATAACTCGCGGGGCTCCGCTTTGTATTTATGGGGGGATTACAGCGTTGACCCCAAAGGCCAGCTCGAAAGGGGTCCTTTCTATAGCCGTCTTGGGCGTAGTCCGGTGACACCACAGCACATGGGGCAGCTGTTCTACCCAATTTTTACCTTTATTTTCTAGTCTGGATTTCAGCCCGTGCAACAAAGTTCGGTTTGTGAGTTCTACTTGTCCATTTGCTGGAGGATGAGCTATCGATGCGAAACGTTGGGTGATGCCAAGTTTTGAACACAAGGCTGTAAACTCCTTAGATTCGAACTGAGTCCCATTGTCCGAAATAACCGATCTGGGCACACCGAAACGACAGATGACTTGTCTCCAAAGAAACCGAGCTACGGTTCGTCCAGTAATATTTGTCAGTGCCTCGGCTTCTACCCACTTTGTGAAATAATTTATGGCCACAACAAGATAATGGCATGAACCGACCTTAGGAAACGGTCCCATGAGATCTATCCCCCATTCTGCGAAAGGCCATGGAGCAATTATCCCCGTAAAGCTGGAGGGCAGCAACTTATGAATTGTTGCATTGTGTTGGCAACTGGAACACCTTTGAACATACTCCACTGCTTCTTGAAATAACCGAGGCCAATAAAACCCAGCCTCAATTATTTTCTTGGCCAAATTCCGAGCCCCAATGTGAGAGCCGCAATCCCCTTCATGTACTTCCTTCAGCTTCTCCCGATCCCAAGCATTTTAGTAAAGGCATCAAGAAACCCTTTTTATACAGGTCATCTCCAATTATTTGATAGTGTTCAGCCTTCCTTTGTATTCGTTGTGCTTCCTTCCGGGATTCTGGTAAAGTGCCATCTTGTAGGTATTGCCATATAGGAAATCTCCAATCCTGTCCTTCACTTATAGACAAGATTATTGGTTCGGCTGTACTCCTGGTATGTACTTCTTCTACTAGGACGGTTTTAGTCAGGTGAGAAAAAACTGAAGAAGCCAATTTGGACAAGGCATCGACATTTGTATTTTTGCTTCGTGAGACCCGCTCTATAGCCCATTTTTGAAAAAATTTTAGTTGCTGTTGCACCAATGTTAAATACTCCTCCATTTGTCGATCCTTAGCCTTATACTCCCCCAAAATTTGTTTAACCACGAGCTGAGAGTCTGAACAAATTTTTAGATTTTCGACCTCAAAGTTCCGAGCTAACTTCAGGCCGGCTATCATGGCTTCGTACTCTGCTTCATTATTTGTGTCTGTGAAGCAGAATCGTAGAGCATACGTGTGAATTTCTCCTCCTGGGCTGGTTAGGACGATCCCAGCACCCGATCCGGACTGGCTTGAGGCACCATCCACGTAGAGAGTCCACGCATTATCGCCTTCTGCTATTGTTAAAAGTAGATCGGTTTTTTCTGACGGACTTGATATGCTCTCCTGTTGATCTGGCACTCCTTCAGCTATGAAATCGGCCAACACCTGTCCTTTGACTGTCGTGCGCGGGGCGAACGTGATGTCATACTCCCCTAATTCAATGGCCCATTTGGTGAGTCGACCTGAGACTCCTGCTTTTTGTAAGATGGCTTTGAGCGGTGCGTCGGTATAAACGGTGACTCCATGCGAGTTGAAATAAGGCCGAAGACGCCGTGTGGAGTGAACTAGAGCCAGGACTAGCTTTTCTAAGCTGGAATAATTTTTCTCTGCTGCCTGCAAAACTTTACTAACAAAATAGATGGGTCTCTGGATCCGGTTATCTTCTCGGAGCAAAACCGAGCTAATGACAGATTTGGTAGTAGCTATATACATGTACAATTGTTCTCCATGAATAGGCATAGTCAAAGATGGCAAAGAGGCTAAGTATGTTTTTAATTGTTCAAAAGCATTTTGACATTCCGGGGTCCACAAAAATTTATCAGTTTTCTTTAAAATGTTAAAAAATGGTAATGCTCGTTCTGCTGACCGGGCTAAAAACCTATTCAAAGCTGCTAATTTACCCGTTAATTGTTGTACTTCCCGAATTGTCCTAGGTGGGTGCATTTTCAATACAGCTTCTACTTTCTTAGGATTAACCGAGATACCCCCCTCAGAAACCATGTATCCTAAGAACTTTCCGGAAGTGACCCCAAAAACACATTTTTTTGGGGTTTAACTTTAATTTATATTGGGCTAGTGTTTCAAGGGTTTCACGTAAATCAGATAAATAAGCAGATTCATTTTTACTTTTTACAAGTAAATCATCAATATATGCTTCCATATTTCGACCTAACTGTTTTTTAAAAATTTTATTCACCAAATGTTGAAAAGTAGCTCAAGCATTCTTTAAACCGAAAGGCATGGTTATGAAGCAATATATACCTTTGTCTGTAATAAAAGATGTTTTTTCTTCATCTTCCTTGCCCATGAAGATTTGATGATATCCCTTATATGCATCCAAGAAGTTAAGAAAGCGAAATCCAGCTATAGCGTCAACTAACACGTCGATCAAAGGCAATGGGAACCAGTCTTTGGGGCATGCTTTATTTAAGTCAGTGAAGTCTATGCACATGCGACATGAACCATCCGGTTTGGAAACTAACACTGGGTTAGCCAACCATTCCGGATAATCCACTTCTCGGATGATACGTACTTCCAACAGGGCGTTGACTTCGATTTCCACGTATCTACTACGTTCTCCCCCGAGGTTACGCTTTCGTTGTCGGATCGGCTTATGATTGGGATCAATGGATAACCTGTGTTCAATGATATTTCGAGAAATACCAGGCATATCCTCCGGTCCCTAAGCAAAAACTTCCGCAAATTCACGCAAAAGGTTAAGCAAATCATATTGTAATTGAGGGGGCAAATCAGCCCCAATTTTTATTACCTTGTTTGGATCGGCCGCGAGGGGAATAACTCTTACCTCGGCCCCTGCTTCAATGGATAGGTCCGAGCCACCCGTTAGGTCGGTAATATTAACGGAGGTTGGCCTGACTGTAGAGGTAATTTTTGATTTCCGGTCTACTGGGGTCGATTCCTTTAAGGAAGCCATGTAACACTGCTTGGCCTGCAAGACATCACAACGAATAGAAGCTAC
This sequence comes from Leptodermis oblonga, assembly GCA_016801395.1. Classification (NCBI taxonomy): domain Eukaryota; kingdom Viridiplantae; phylum Streptophyta; class Magnoliopsida; order Gentianales; family Rubiaceae; genus Leptodermis; species Leptodermis oblonga. The sequence goes on from CM028755.1 coordinate 3,708,829, forward strand.
CCCACCTGTGGTGGGGAACTTTAAAAGCATGTGTATAGTAGAAGCTATGGCCTGGAACTGATTTAATCCAGGCCGTCCCAGGTATACATTGTATTGTGATGGCTCATCGATGACCACAAAGTCTATGGTTTCCGTACGTTTTAATTGCCCCGCAAGTAACGTGACCGGAATGCTCAAATGTCCTACAGGTATAACATGGTGATTGCCGAAGCCAATCAGAGGTGTCCAAACTGGACTTAACTGTGCCTTGTGTAATTGACAACCAACCAGTGCCTTGGTTGTAATTATATTGCTAGAACTACCCGTGTCTAGCAATGTCCTACGTACTTGATAATTTGAAATGTAGCAATCGATCACTAGTGGATCGTCACAATTGTAAGGTAAAAACATGTCCGTGTCATCAAAAGTAATTCCTGGTGTCATGGTTTCCGATTTACGCTTACCTAAAACAGTGTTCCTTTGTCGGTATACCTGTTTCTTTTGGCGATTAGAGTCGCCTTGGGTCGGTCCTCCTGCTATGGTATTTACAATCCCTGCTATATTCAGGTCGGTGCTACCCTCAGTGTTCGGGGCTCGGGGATAGGGCTGGGGACAATCGCGGGCAAAGTGACCGGTCTCCCCACATCGGTAGCATCCGTTAGATCGTTCACGGGTTATCGAAGCCACTGATTTAGGCAAAGGCGCCACTTGGGTGTATTGAGGTAGTTTCCCAACTTGAATTAATTTAGCTATTTCTGCAGCTAAATCACGACAGTCATTAGTATTGTGACCAATGTTTTTTGGTAATTACAATACCTGCCCGGATTGAGCCGATCTGTGGGACTTGTCATGGGTCGAGCTGGGGGCAGCAGCCCTTGATTCTGAATGGCAGCATATATGTCAGCTCGGGGGACCGAAAATGGCTCGGCTACCTGCACAGCATTTACACTTACCCCGGTCTTTGGGATAGGGTTAGTAGTACTTGCAAAGTTTAATTTCTTACTTCCTCCTGATGAAAGAATTGGGGAAGAAGCTTTCCTCTTACCGTATAAATCGGAAAAACTTCTTTCCCTTTCCTGTTTTATAGCTGTAGCATCTTCAACAATAGCAAAATTAACAGCAGTAACCATCATTTCAAAATAAGAATGTGGGGGTCGGATGGCCAACTCGGTAGCTAAAGGTCCTGACCGTAGCCCATTAATGAATGATCCCATCATTATCCTATCATCTTTTTCGTGACATTGCCTAGATTCTACATTGAACCGATCTATGTAAGCCTGTAATCCCTCTCCCATTTTTTGTGTTATGTTCATTAAATATGAAATTGGTTTAGACAATATCTTATTACTCATAAAATTAGCTAAAAATAGGTCACCAAATTGATCTAATGAATGAATAGAATTTCGGGGCAGAGTACAATACCAATTTATGGCCTGACCTTTAAGAGTCAAATGGAATGTCATGCATCGGTTAGCGTCGGACAGGTTAGCAGCATCCATGACGCTCATGCATTGCATCCAGTGAGCCGTGGGGTCTGTGGTACCGTCATATATGTCAACCTTACCTAGGCCTCTATATCCCGGGGGAAATGGTGCCATTTGAATATTCAATCCAAAAGGATGAGACACGCGAGACGTGGGGACGGTTCGTCCGAGCTGAGCATATCCGGATCCAGAGAGGCCGAGCTGGGGATATCCAGACTGACCTAAGGGTGTCCCCCCATGCCAGGGTAATAGTTTCCTAAGCCGGGCCCGGGATAATAATTTGGATTAAGTAAGGGAGTGTTTCCTAAGGGCGGCTGCATGGCTCGGTTGTTGCCTAAACCATAATGCTGGAATAGTGCAGGGTTGGATGTAGTTGGGTATCCAGGGTAATAACCGGGTTGACTCATTTGACTGATTTGTAGGCCATGACCAGGCTGATTCAATTGACCCATTTGTTGTCCTAAAGTGGGAAATGGTAGGCCTGACATAAAAGGACCATTATTGAACTGAGCATTAGGAACCATAAAGGGGCCCGAAAAAGTAAGATTAGCCTGAGTATGGGCTACAGTGGTATAAACAGGAGGCGCCACAGAAAGGTTAGGAGGACCAGCAATATGACCGATTTCTGAAGAAATATTAACTCCCCCAGGTTGTGGAGGACATATAGTAGTGGATAGTGGGGGAAGACTAGATATTAAAGCAGCAGAGGGGTTGGACACAGGGTTGAGTATAGCCCTGGATGGGGGAACGGTTGGGGACCACTGTAGACCATAGGGGTGTTCTATGTTAACTACATATGAGGTAGTGGTTGTAATGGGAGGTTCTGTATTAAGAGTAGAAATGATAGGAGCAACATGATTTATCAAGTGAAACAGTTCTGGAAATAAACGGAAAAACCTATCTTTTTCTGTCTGTTCCTGTTCAGAGATGAGAGTTTCAACAAGGGTGGTAGTAGTTGGTGGATCAGTTGGAGGATTAGAACTGGTGGTTGCAACGGTAGGAAGAACCAGGGCAGTGGTAACGATAAGTTCGTTGGGGTTGTCAGAGGAAGAAGCACCCTTTCCTGAGCGAGTTTGCGTCATGGTTTCAACAAATTTATTTAACGGAGGAAAATTTGATGAAATAATTTGATCAAACGATCCCCACAGACGGCGCCAGTTGATGTGACGCAAAAATTACAATAATGGAATGATGCTTCTTCGCGGCCCAATGAATTCTTGAAGACAGCAATAGCCCAATCCAAATGAAGTTGTGCTGTGAAGGGAATGAACAAGATGTGGAATGATTGAGAAATCTGGGTTGCTGAGCTTGGCAAAGAGGATGAAGATTGATGATTTTGCACTTGTTCCACTGACCAAATGAAGATTATTCAAGAAAAGGAGCGGGACATTCCCCCCTGTATAGGCTCCGACGATCAAGTCAGTAATATGAAAGAGATAAACAATATTGAATGACAGCTTTTAGAGAAATAATCAGAGAGAGTTGCAAGAGATTGCTTAATGGAACTTACTGGAATGAGGCTTATGCCTGAGTATTTATAACCTTACTCTCGATGGTTCCGTTGGGTCTTGAAGACATACGCTCCCACTTATTCTTTTTGCAATGATGGTTTTGGCCGTTCCCGGAATAATGGCTTTATCATGGCTCCTTTGTCATTATTATTCCTGCATATATATTAAATTTGTGGTCCTACCATGATGTCTAACTGTTTTGTCAATATTATCTTTATCTCATACCGGTTTACTCTTTACCGACCTGAGCTTTCTCGTGTTTTAGTTATTTACCGACCTGTGCTTTATCAATGTCGACTGATCTAACTTTTCTAAGTTTTTACCGACCTGGCCTTCTTAAGTAGAATTATACTTTTCCTAAACCAATCTTTCCGAGCTGGGTTTTACCGATCTAAGGTTCTCAAGTTAATATATAACATTTTCCGACCTAAGCCTTTACGAGCTTATTAAGCCTTTAGGACCGAGTTAAGCCTTCATATCCGATCTAGTATGACAGACTTGGTTTGTACTATTTTTTCGACCTGAACATGGATCTGGGCTTCTTTATCTTTTACTGTTTCTTTGTTTTAATTAATTGGGCTAGGCCCAATGGAGATTTCAATTTTATACAAATCAGTAATTAAATTAATATTTGAAATGAAAACATAAGAAACAATATTTATAAATAAAAAATGTTAAAATATTTAATGGAATTACAATACATTCAAAACATTGAGAAATGGTTTTGAATATTTATAATTAAATAAAAAAAATTGAACCAAAAGGAAATCCGCAAAAATTTGGAGCCAGAACCTTTTCCCAATGCTTCGGTTCCGGTTTCAATTTTCCTTAAACTGGAAACGGCAGCTCTGAAACGCAGATCATGTCTAAATAAAAGAACCAACTAAGTGTAGAAATAAATTAATTAAGAACATTAAATGTGTAATTCATTTCTCAATTACGGCCAATTTTCTTTGGTTTTATTTTTTTTCATTTTTTTCAGTTGATTTTGCGTTGGCTAAATCACTAGCTCCATTAGTCCTTTAAAACTTGGATTGATAACTTTTCTTGGTTCCTCAATTTAATATATATATTCCTTTTTATTCATCTACTTGAAAATAGTTTTTAAAAGCTCACTAACTCAAATTTTAACAACATCCGAACTACTTTTGATTAGTACGTCACATTCATACACATTAGTACGTAGAGACAACAGATGAAAAAGAAAATTCATAAATCACTTTGTTCCTCCCATAACTTAACTTAAAACAGCTCACGAGTTAATCAAAAATATGGTCGCCACTATAACTTTATAATGTTAGTGCCACTATAGCAGTGGTATAGGTTATATAGCCAAACTCACCAGATGGCAAAGTCAAAACCAGCAAATTACAATAATACTATGCTATTTTGATTTTATTTTTTTTTAAATTTAAAGATACCTTTCAGGATTTCTAAAATTTTGGTATTGTATAATTTTTACGATTTTAGCTTTGACATCTGATGAGTACAGTCAGTTATTGTATTTTTCTAAAAATAATAGAGATTGATACGTAATTACAACCAACGTTCAAGGAGGTAAACGTAATTCGCCCAAACACCAATGAAAAGACATGGATCCCACCACATGCGCACAAAGTTTACCTATACTTTTGCTCAACGTTGTCTAGGCCGGACCGGTCAACCGGCACCCTTGCCGGTTCAAAAATGCAAAACAATCGGACCTTTTAAAAACTAGTCAAAATCGGGGGCGGGCCGAGAACCGGGCCAACCTGCCCAAACTCAGTTTTTAATTTTTTAAAAAAAATTTGAGAATTTTTACCAAAATTTGCTATTAATGGGAATTGAACCTTGGTCACTCACATAAAAAACATGAATACTTACCACTATACCATTGTTCACTTTTGTGTAAATTATTGTTTTAAGTTATTTTTATATGAATCGTGGACTTTCTAACAATCTATTAATTGATCCATCCAAACTAATGTTAATTTTATTATCATTTCTTACTATTTATAAAATTAATACTATCATAATTTTTATTAGTTGTTTTCTGTTGAATTAAAATTTGTTTAATTTATTCATGTATTAACTTAAAATACGTTTAATTTTTCTTACATCAAAATTTATCTTTTTTTTTTGTCTAATAAAAATGTAGTAATATAATTATATATTTTTTAATAAAAAATAAGAAATATTTCATAGTTGATTTATTTATTGGATGTTATAATAATGAATTTTAATGTTTAACTTAGTGTAAAATTAGCAAAAATATATAATTATTGTGAAAAAATATATTTTAAATGTTACAAATAATAAAATTAAAGCATGTTAATCATTAATATTATATATATATAAATGACGTCGTCCGTTTTGACCCCCAATCGAACTCCCGGTTCGAGCCATGGCCTCACCGGTTCAACATCCGGTCCGGCCCAGCCCAGACAACTATGCTTTTTCTTTCTTCTCATAGTAGGAAAAGAAGTAACCAGTTTCCCATATATAGGGCTAGTTCTTTTTTTATTGTTTTGAAAATGATTTTGAAAACATAGTTTTAGAAAATAATTTTATAATATAAAAAATGTATTGAAAATGTAAAACGGTATAACTGAATAGTAAAAAGTTATAGTAAAAATGATGAAAAATGATTATAATATATTAAATTCACTGTTAAAACCAAACCCAAAACCAAAAGAACAGGCCCTCTATATATATATATATATATTCTCGTTAAAATATATAGGTTTTAAAATCTACAATTTTTTATTCCCTTAATTTTAATGGAAGAATTATATTTAGAATTGTTCCTCGTGGTCGATTCATATCATAATTAATTGTATTATTAAACTCTTTCAATGAAATAGAAGGAGTGTAAGTTTTTACCTAAAGTAGTTTGATACTACTTTAATTAGAGGAAGAAATTGTGACAAGTTACTTATTTTATGTGTGGTGTGTACCTTACAATTTACGAAAGGTTTTATGTTTACAAAATTCGACTATTGTAATATAACGGAGGGAGAGACTACTCTTTGTATCTTTAACTTTTAAAAGTGAATTAATTATAATCCTTATTTACATAATTATTACACTAGTAAGAACACTTATAAAATGTTTAGGAAAGATATATAAACATAACTCTTTACTAAGACAAATTTTTTATCTTCAAGAAAATGTAGTGGTGGCAATTCATGCCGTGTCTAGGTTATCGGGTTCGGGTTGGCGGGTTTTTCGTGTCGATACCCCTCAACCTTAACCTTACTTATTTAATTATTCGTGTTGACTCATTTAACCCACGAACATTTCGTGTCGGGTTCATGTCGTGTTTTCGTTTGTAGTATAAATTTCTTGTGTCGGGTTTGGGTTGATGGGTTCGCGTGTCAACTTTCTCATCCCTAACCTTATCCGTTTAATTATTCGTGTTATTTCGGTTAACTCATATAACTTGCGAACCCGTTAAGGCTCAATCCTAACCCGCTTATATCGTATCGGGTTCGTGTAGTGTGAAAATGGGAAGAAAATATTAATAGGCTAATTACATTCATTTCCCTGCCTAAGCTTTAATATAAATCCGAAACAACCTCTACTATTTTCAAAAATACTACCGAACGGCAAATTCATCAAAACCGACAAAACACAAATTACACCCCGATATTTTAATTTTTTTAAAATACTAAGAATTAGAGATTTGTATGGGCCGGGTGGATCTGAGATGGGATATAAGTTTAATGATTATGTCGTCTGCTATAGCCATAAAAAAATATGAATATCCATGGGAGCCCCCGCAAAAAAACGCATAGTTCTCCCTGCCTACGTACGGATTTCCCAAACTTTTCTTGCTGCACATCAAACCAGCCAAGAAAAATAATAATAATAATTTATATGCCCTTATTCAATTGTCCCAAGACTTTAGGTTGACTAAGACATTTTTAACGTTTTTTGTTTTCTGTTTAATTATCTCAATCTCAATCTTAATCTTAATAAACAACAATATACAAGGTGGTTACTCGATATATACTCTCTTCTCCGATACAGAATAAGAGTTACAGTCTTCAAAATAAATAACGTACTTAATAATAATCTGTTTGAAAAACTCTAAATTAACTTTTATTTTGGATCTAAGTGAGTTAAACTATATCGTTCTTTTACGAAACTATAGACCTATGCCATAACACTAATATTATATCATAAACATTATCCAGTAAATTAATAATTCTATAAAAGAACTATAGTATTTTATATACATATGACTTGCAATTTGGGGCTGGTTTCATATGATATACTAGATATATATCATCTATGTTTCACGAGGAGTTTATTTTTAAACTTTATTTTTGTTCTAATAGAAAAGTCAACTTTTAAAAATTTTACTCAATTTACTCTTATTAATATAATAACATTTGGTTCATAATTAATTCACTTTTAGAAAGTAAGAACATTAGTAAAATATATAGTGGCAAAATAGTTCTTTTAGATGTTATACCTTAAAATTTAATAATAAAATTGTACACTCTCCAAACCGAATTCTTGTAATAGTACGAAGGGATTATGTTCTAGCTAGAAGGCATAGATCATATTTTTGGGTATATTTTTATCCTGTCTTATTCTATTCATTAAGACTTCAATTTGTCACTCTATTATCGTTTAATTATGATTGAGTAGACAAATAAACTTATGACTATTCTTTAGTTGACAAAATAACATAGGATCAAACTACCTATTCAAGGGATCGATGTGATCCTCTCTCCGCTAAACATTTCATGTTCACTCTCTCACTATTGGTGAGTCGATCCCTTAGATGTGACATATATGTGGAGCTCACCTCTTGGCCAAAAATAAAAAGATATTTTAAAATTTTTCAGATAGATTAAAAATTCGTTTAAATGACAAAAAGAAAAAAAAAACCATTAATTCTTGTACGTAATTTAATACTGCTAGAAGTTTTGGAGTTGTAATCCGCCGAATAGAAGATTAAATACATATATGTGTATATGTGTATGGAGATGAGAGACAAGAATGAGAACAAAACGGATGAGATGAAGTGAAAAGAATAAGGTTGTAATCTAATGTCTTCTTCAACCTTAGCCGTACGTTCCAACCCACAACTGAGATATATATATATATAGATATATATATATATATAAAAGCATGCAGCGGGCACGCACGTAAGCTTGATATTACATACATGGTACCTTGCACGTGCATATATACCAGGAAAGACTATATTACATAGAGCCGTATTTCAAGATCTAGATCTCACACATAATCGATTTAGATGTAAAATAAAAATCAATAAGATTGTTTGTGTATATGTCAAATCATCGACAAATTATTATAAAAAAATACTCAAATTTAAACCATTTTAATAAAAAAAATTAAAAAATGAGGATAGGAAGTTAACTAGTATCAATTTGGCTTACTGGGATCATATAATTATAAAATTTTACTATACAAATTGCGATCTCGACAACTATATGTATAACTGAGTCCATCTACAAGTGTATTGAATGGTGGACACAAACAAAAAAAAAAAGCCAAGAAAGCAGACAGCCTTCCAAGTGAATGAATGAAGAATAACATTAATATTGTACGTATTCGCATAAATAAATAAAAATATAAACATTTCATCTTAAAAGACAGTTGAAGGACTCCATTAAAGCTAACTCTCTTTATTCCATGAAATTGTTAAAATATCATTGCGTTACAGTACGTACTATCTACTATATATATATATATATATCATGCATGCATGCATGATCAGTATATCATATATATATATATAAAAATAAAGGATCAATCGTCTCCACCAGCAATTTAGATCTTCTGTCTACTTTCTCTTATGTTTAGAATCTGACGTTGAAAAGTGGATCCACTTATCACATCCATAAGCCCACCACAATCATGTTTTAAGAGAGTAGTAGGCAGGTAATGTCATGCGCCTCACCATCCGACCGACAGCCACAGTAGAGAAATCTATCCGAATCTCTAATTTTCTCGGAAAACAAACCAACAAAAAAAGGTAAAAAAAGATAATAATAATAGAGGAAAGTAATAGCTATAGTAGATGTGATTTCATCATCATCATCATCGCCATCTAAGCAAATTAACAAAGAACTGGAACATTAATCATTAATGGATCCATGGATATTTTCGATCGTAACATGTTTCATCTCTGAGGGTGATGGAGCCAGTTGACGAAAGCGTCGAGGGTTTTGACGTCAGCCCTATAATGTTTCTGGGTGAATTCCAGCAGAGTCGGCCATGTGAAGTCCGGGAAGAACCTCGGATTCTCAGAACTCACCAACTCTGCCGGCGGCCTCACGACCTTATCTTTCCTGGGACACAGAAAGAAAGCAAGAGACTTCCTGGGCCTTCGAGGGTTCACTGTCGCCCTGTGCAGACAACTTTTGTAGATTCCATTCGAGAGAGCCTGAACCACATGCAGATATCCCACAACAAGAATAAATTCATCACTCGATCAATCATATACATTCATATGCATGCATGGTTCTGAAATCAGTTACGTACCACTTACTGTTAATGGAGTTGACCCTTCATATATAAAGAATTTCCAAGGTGACCCGAAATCGTAAAGACTCAGTGAGTCATGCGGTATAACATAGCATACTTTTTATATGGGATGGAGGAAGTACGTATATGTGTGTGTGGATGTTTGTAACCATATTAGCTATCTTTTTCTTTGTCTCTTTCACTAAAAGAAATACGTATCCAACATATTGTTTTAGGTTTTGTTCTTTTAGTGACCAAATTAGGAAAAAAAAAAAAAAAGAGTTTGGGAAAGGAGCTCTTTTTGAAGGAAATTCTTTTTTGAGAAATTGTGTAAAAGAGAGGGGAAAAAAAGTAATAGTTATGTTATTTCTTGGAGAAAAAAAAAATGCCAGTAAAGATTTAGAGATTTTTAACAATTTTGAATTTTGTAACATTTGAAGTGTTTTTTTATGTAAATTTTCTTTTTTCTTATAAAAAATGATGATTTTCCTAATAACGAATGAAAGAGAACAGAGCCTTAGTGACCTTTCTAGTCAAGAATTTTCTACCATCTCATTAAAAAAAACTCTATTTCCAATTATTACTCCCTTCGTCGCACTAAAAAAGTCAAGTAATACAACTGACTCTGAGTCATAAGAGGCAACTCGAGTAATAAAAAAGTAATCAATTAGTACTGACTCACCAAGAAAGTGTCACCAATATTGACAACAAAAGCTTGAGGATCAGGAGGGACAGAGTGCCATTTTCCATTAACAAAAACTTCAAGCCCTCCAACATCATCCTGCTGAAGAATCGTTAGCGATGTGGGATCGCAATGAGGACCGGTTCCCAGCGTTAAACCGGGCTGTTGGCAAGGAGGATAATAGTTTAATCTCATTATCGAATCGTTCCCTTCGAAGAATTCCCTGAAATATTTCCCTCCAACTCCAAGGCTAATCCCCAAAATCTCCATAACTTTGAGAGATAAACTGCTCATCTCTTCACAGTACTCTTGGTACACCTTCCTGAACAATTCCCAAATCAATTAAACGATGAGATTAAGGTACAGTTGAATAGTAAAAATATGTAATGAAAATGACGAAAAATTACTATAATAAAGTATACTTCTTCTGTCTCGTATAAAGAGTCATAAAATGTACAGGGGATTGTGAAATTTTCGTACCCGAATTCTCTGTAGTCTTCTCCCAATCCATCCAAGAAGTAGTTTTGAACAATGTTTGAGGACTGCTCAAGATGATCATCATCAGAATACCTAAAGGAGAGGGTTTCTTTCCATGGAAGCTTTGAGGAGAACCTGTTAGTAAAGCTACTAGCATAGCCGCAATGATCACCAACATTTCTTTTAATTCTCAGCTTCTCCTCCAGGGGCTTTCCGAAGAAGACATCCATGGTTTCCTCTGCTCGTTTTAGGAGGCCCGAATCTACGCCGTGGTTAACAACCAGGAAGAAACCGTGCTCCAAACAAGCCTGTTTCACCTGCTCGGTCGCCATGGAAACAGAGGAAGGATTCCCAGAGAGGAAGGCGTTCAAATCGACGCGAGGAACGTGAAGCATTGGTGGGGGTTCTGGACAGGGCTTTTCGTGATCAGGCCAGATGAATTCCTGGGGGATTTCAGTTTGGTTTTGATGAAAAGAAGCATCAAAGATGAGCCCCTTTTTTTGTTCATTTGTAGACATTGGTGGCGAAAGCTTTGATTCTTGATGAATTGGCCAATGGCAATGTAGTTTATTTATAGGGGATTCGTTAAATTTGGTCTCGTGAATTATTAATATAATTGCATACTGAATTACATCGGCCAAATCTAATAACTAAATAGTTTATTGCGGGACTATAATTTTTCTGAATTTATATATTGGGTTTGAAGTGGGATAATGATTTCAAAACTTTACAACCTTGGAGGGCAGGGCGGATGAAAGTTGAAAAAGATAATAATAGAAAATAAAAATAAAAAAAGATGTTGGCAAATTGAGGAAGAAAAAGGCCAAGAACATCTGGTTTGGAATCTTTGAATTTCTCTGTTGCGTCATTCCTTTCTTTGACAAAATATTATATTATTAGGCCATACTATAAAGGGCAAGTGGTAATTGGTTTGCGTATGTAAAAACCCTTTAATTAATTACTTCCTCCAAAAGTTCAATTTCGACAAAAAAAAAAAAATTCACAACTTATTACGAATTTATAATCTGCCGTCATTTATTTTACACGTTGATATATTAGTAAATGTGTAATGGGTAAAAACTTTAAAAATAGACTCTTTTAATCAATTAGTTAGAATACTTGTTGTAAATGATGATGATATAAATATGATCAAATTTGCATCAGTTAAAAGGTGAAAATCTGACCATTTTGGCTGTTCAAATCTGAAGAGCCAATGATTTTGCAGGCTAATGAGTGATTGTGGATTGTATTTAAGACTAACACAAACGAAAATGAAGCACTCGTATGTGTTCATATTCCTCCACATGTCTTATCATATAAAAAGTAGCTTGTAATTAAAAAAAAACCGCTTATACCACACTAAACTCTTTTTAATGAGCAACATTGTATATCTAAAATTAGTACACTTTCCACTTTGACTAATGTACAACTTATTATAAGTGTCCAGGTACAACACATAAAATAACTAATTTGACACTATTTATTCCACTTATATCCTTACTTATTAAGTATGGACTAGTTATGAACGACATATGATTAGATTATTAAAGGTATGAGAAGTAAATTATTTAAAAGTGGACTCTTCTAATGAAACAAAAAATATTTTTTAAAGTGGACATTTCTAATGAGAATAAAAGGAGTAATTTAATTCCGTTTTGACCACTTATACCCTTGACTTTTTAACATGGATTAATTATGAATCACACGTAAACATACTAATAACCTTGTTACTAATATAAAGTAAAAGATATATGAAAATGACCCTTCGCTAAACCAGTTATGTAGACACATAACTCTTTTAATGGGACGAAACAAATATTCGTCCATAGTCGAGCAATCTGGACAAAAGACAAGACACTTTTAAAGTGGGGGAGCTGGGGAATTTGGAACTTAATAGAAATATCAGTATTTTTGATTTTTTTTGGTTGGGAAGAAGAAAGTAGAAGCACAGAGCATGGTTGGGTGGAAAGGGGTGTTTGCTGCAATATAGATCGGGCGAATTGGAATAAGGGAAAATGTAAAAAAAAGGACAGAGACAGAATCACATCAAATCCCACGAAATAAGATTTGCGCACTCTTTCCTCCAGACACCTGCTCTCTCCAAACAGGTCGTTTCAAAATAGGCTTTCAAATTTCAATTGACATTGCCTGTGTCTTTTACTCTACTCTCTAGGTTACACTACAATTCCTTTTCTCGTACAACGTGACACAAAAACACTACACGTTTGAAATGACCAGACAATGTAATCACTTCCCGAATTTCCACTCTCTCAAGAGAGGAGGCAATCTTCGGCAGTCTTTGACATGACACGATAAAATTGACTAGTTTATCCATTAACAACTTGAACTGTCACCATAAAAAACCCCGGAAACATGTAGTGCAATCCGAGAAATATCACACGAGTGACTACTTAGAACTCAACAGGTTCTCTCACAGGGGAAATAAAATGACATACATGGGGTGTGGGGTGGTCCATTGGCTCTGTTTGATAGTATCAACTTGATACTGCAAAGGTTAGCCCACACCCCCACAGAGAGCACCACAATCACTTCGGCAAAGTCTACATCTCAATTTGAACTTGATACTGCAAAGGTTAGCCCACACCCCCACAGCGAGCACCACAATCACTTCGGCAAAGTCTACATCTCAATTTGATGATCCTAGAAGCCAGACAGACACAAGCACCACAATTACCCTTCCCAATTCTACTGAGTATATTCCTGCTTACAATTTCATGCATCACACAATAAAAAGAATAGTATCCAACATTCAAATTTTCCTCCCTCCATCGATTTTTCGGTTCAAAAGAATCGAGATGTACAAGAACTGGTGGGATGATACATAAAATAGTGATGGTTAGAAGTTATTAGCAGCAGCAACCATGTATTTAGACAGGAAAAGAATATATGCTACTAGGTCAAAAACGTCTTTTGGTCCGTACTCCTACTGAATTGCTAGGGCGCCAAGGGCACATATTGGATCAGGTTTATCAAAGGCATTACCCTTCCGGAGGACAGGGTATTTCGGAGGATGGAAGATCGATCAGCATTACAAATCCTCAGATTTCATGTCAGAAATGAGAAACGGGGGATGAAAAGCATGGTTATATGGCAGGAACAGTAATGAATTTCAACTAAGAATCAGAGGTTTAATCATCTCAGCAAAGGATCACTTACAGGTAACTGACTCGATGCAAATTTCCAACGCTACAGAATTGCACGTCTCTATAAAGAAAACGAAAAAGTATAGAGCTGCAGCATCTCTGAAACATTCTGCAGAATATTAAGGTTTAATTTCACATCCCTCCCCAAGTCTCTACAAGGCTAAACCCCTTCAAAGGGAGGTTTTACAAGCTTAGGGGAGTCAAAGAACATATTTTTGAAACTAAGCCCCCATCACTTACCTATCTGTCCACAGAAAAACCCAAGGGAGAGGAGAGAGAATAGGGTAGAAAGCAGGCTGATGCAGTTATGAATTAGTCCACAAAAATAAACTAAATAAAAATTTCACTGTTCTCCACTTTTTTTTTTTTTTTTGATTTGAGTAATCCAGAGAGGAACTAGTAGTTTTACAAGTTACATCTGGGTGGAAAAGACAAAATGAATTGAAAATGACTACAGAATATTAATGTGTCAAAGAATACTAAAAAGTATATCCTAAAAATCATTGAGGTTTACATTTACCCAGATTGCTCGTAACTCCAGAAGCAGATACATAAGGCAAGTACTCAAAGGTGAACAAGGCACCAGACAATTTTACCCTATTTCATGGGATGATGGGAGTGATTATAACGAATCAAATTGAATCACACAGAAGAATAAACAATAAGGCAGTTGTTACAGCATGCCACTGTGTCAAGTCAACCACGTTCTTCCATAAGAAGGACCATCAAACTTTCATGAATAGTCCTTGCTTACTGTGGAGAAGAAGAAATCATGTCCATACCTCGTGAATTGTTCTTCACTCACTCAGTTTGCAATTACGCATATAGGGATGATCATACTTGATATATTTGGTCCAGTATGAACGGTACTTTGTCATGGCCAACTCAAGCCATGGTTTCATGTTGCCATTATAGTGTATCACGGCCGCATTCTCAATTTCTGACCTATCAATACTTGGATTATAACCAAGGCCAAGCACGTGCCAAGACTTTTCAAGAGGATGTGTTAGCCCATAGAATGTGATCAGCCCAGGAGGTAAAGTTCCAAGCTTCCAAAGAACCCTATCTTCATTCTGGCAGAGGCGAAAAAGGAACACCAAAAACACCCATTAAAAGGGAGTCAGAGCAATTGAGAATCAGAAAATCCTATCCTAATCTAAGCTTTAGATATAAAAAGCTGTAATGCATAATGGTTTATTTTAAAATAATCAAAATTCTAGACTAAATAGAAATGAGTACTAATTACCAACATAATCAAAACACTAATCACAAATATGGGGATCAGTCACTAGTGTCATTCATCTGCAGTTACAAAGATTTACATAAGCTAATACCTATTCAACACCTTAGGGCATGTGTAATGAATTTAAACCATAACTTATAACAAGACAACAAAAAGTTGCAAGTGCCAAGAACCATACCTTAGGGCAAACGATCCTTTTAAAATGTTTTCACAAAAAAACATATAATGAACTAATGAAGGTATAACATACTGAATTAACATCGACGCAACACAGTAGTACCAAAACCAGAGTGTACAAGGAATCATGTAATATCTATTAATTTTATGTACATATGTTTTTCCAAGGCTTACCATATTCTGCCATTTGTGGTAAATGCCGGTGATATCCTTCTTTTTCCACTCCTTAAGATCAAACATGTTCATCCCATATGCCCAACCACAAGCATTGGGGTCAAAGTTTCGAGCAATATGAGGATTTGAAAAGTTGAGATACTTATCGAAACGGTGAAAACTTTCACCACATGTTTCAACGGCACCATTAACTTTTCCATTGAGATTGACGGCCCAGAGTCCAGTCAGGTCTTTCTGAACAACAATATCATCATCAAGAAACAAGATCTTATCCAACTTAGGATACACCTGTGGGAGATAAAACCTGAGATGGTTAAGCATCGAAAGGTACTTGGGATTCCTATACTTCAGGTTAGAAGAACCAGCAGAAAGTGTAGTGGGATGAGCTGCCTTGAAATAGTACTCCTTCATGGCCGAAGATTCAAGCTGCTTTAGAACTGGACAATAAGAGGAGTTTAGCCACTTAAATTCATCAACGTTTTCAACATGAATGGTAGCCTTTCCAGGAGGATTTAGCAGAAACCACATATTCACTGCTCCAAAATTTAATTTGTCAGTCACAAGATGGAAGACATGCTTCTCAGGTTCCTGAAATTTAACAAATCATCATGTAAGTGATTATTAGAGTCAAACATGCACACTGTACTTGGTTACATATGAAGCTATCCGACAGTTCCAAATGTTAATTAAAATAACATTTTTGATTATGATGATAGATTAAAAATAGTTCCAATGGCATCAATAAAATAGATTACAGTTATTTCACTTCTTGAAGAGACACGTAGAGTTTCTCCTTTGGAATATTCATCTTTCCCTATGTATCTACAGTTATATTGCGCTGAAAACTAAGAGAGTTTGAAATAGAATGGATAAGTAACAGAGATAAAATGAGAAATGAAAGGAAAGTTATCTTAGGAGTTGACAAGCATTGTGTACCTTGGCATTCCTTATTGTTGAGTTGACAACAACTGAGGCAGCAAGAACATTGTCAGAGAAGAGGGCATAATGATACAGGTTTGGATTTTCTAAATTCTCCATTCTTGGGAATTTCCTTTTCTCAGGTGGCAGAAGATAATAATCAATTGTTAACCGCAATGACAAGCAGTGGATTCCATTTGGAATGGTCTTGGCAGCCAATTGACTGAGAAATGTGCTCTGCTTTTTCAAACTTCGGACCTGCTCATCAGCAGATTGTAGCATTGCTCTGAGCTTCCCAGTCACTAGCTTACAATCATACAGTTGCTCTCTAGCTTTTGAAAGCACTTGGCCCATAGCTTTAATTTTTTCACCCGCACTGTCTCAAATAACATCAAAAGAAGAATATTGTTACAGATGCATTGGAGGTCAGAAGCAAATCCTACAATAACAACAACTAAGCCTTTCTCCAACGACGTGGGATCGGCTATATGGAACATATCCCACAATGAGGGTAAAAAAAACTACCTGTGACTCAGATCAGAATCAGATGTAGCATCCCCTAGCGCGCGCTGACTTTCTTTGAGTCGATTTTGTAGTACGCGGGCCAAGTCAAGTTTGTTCTTCATCGTTGCAAGACTTATATAAACCCTGGCCATAATCATTTGGTCGCGAATCAATCGAACAGTTGAATCAGGATTCTCATTTTCGTTCTCCTTCCTCCATAAACTGTATTTCCCCAAGACTGCTGAGTCAACTGACTTGGAACGTTCAATGGCTGCATTTTCAAGCTTCAGAGTTACTTCCTCATCTTGTTTGACCAGATCAGCAGCACGCTTTTCACGCCGTTTCTCCCTCAGTTGCTGCAGAGTGAATAAATAACAAATAGAAACAAAGAAGGCAACATCTTAAAGGACGAGAGAAAGAGAAGGGTCAATTTTGCACACACGGAAAAAAAGAGAGTATATTTTAACAGAAGCCTTTCTGTGAATTCAACCATCAAAAGAAGGTTTCACAATACAATAAATCCTCATTCTAAAGGCAGATAAGTAGGAGCCTGATATGCACAAAATTACTTTACTCACCCTTCTAGCCCCTTTAGCAGGTGTATCAGATAAATGGAATTGAACATCTGCATAAGCATTCAACAAGAATGAAGTTATCAAACATACAAAAAACATCTGCAAAACCACCAGAGTTCCAAGAGAGGTTAGACCTTGTGAAGAAAGGTCCACTTTACTCCTAGATGCTTCTTTTTTAATCGTTGCACCTACTTTAGCAGGCTGAGCAAGTCACCAAATACATAATCAAATGAATCAATAATAAACCTTCATGGTTTGTTAGTACAAGATACTAAAAAAAATAGGAATAAGCATTAAATTTAAGGGACAAACAGCATCTGATCCTGACCTCATGAGATGAAGCAGTATTCTCGGCCCCAGTTTCTTGTCCAACAAGTTTCCATGATGCAGACAGGTTACTTTTCCTAAAAGCATCAACACTTAATGGCCCTAAATCATCTGTGTTGGTCTTAATTACATCCAACACCTACAATTAGTGATTACCAAATACATCAGAATTTTAGAGGAAGCAAGAAAAAACTAGTAAAGCTTAACTTCTGTACAGCAAAGAAATTGTCATGAAACAATTACTTACCTCTCTAGTAAGTAAAGATTTAACATTTTGCAATGCCAGCTTCTCTCTCCAGTCAAGACCCTTTACCAGGAAAAAAAAAAATTTAGAATCTGAAATAAGCAAAGAAGAAGAAGAGTACAAAGAACAAAAGAAAAAACCTGATTTATGGAACTCGTGATTTTGTCTTCATCTGCGGAAGAACAAAGTAGTTTGAAGTAAGAGAATAGGACATTAAACACAATGGATTACCAGAGATACATCACTCTACTTTAACCAGCAATCTAAATCATTGGAATAAACCTTATTCTCAATGAAATTGTCATGAAACAAGTAATTAACCACCCCTGTAGTAACAGGTCAATGTCTATATTTTTTTCCGCAGACATGTAGTATGATAGTTGTATAGCATAAAATTAGTGCATATAGAATAATCATTCTGACTTCAACCTTTCTTCATTGCAAACACTCATCTGATAGGTAAATAACCAACTCCACTTTTATTATTCTTCAGAAGAACGAAAAAAGAAAAAAACTACTATCAGATGCAAGCATCTGACATGTAAGCACACTCAATCCTTTGTGTAGCATTTTAGTAAGGCTAACTATCATTCCGGCTTCAACATGAGCGCTCATCTGAGAAATAACCAACCCCACTCTTTCTCATTATTCTTCAGGCAATAAATTTCTGTACATATCAATGCAAGAGAAATAACTATGTCCAACTTGCTCATTAGCACTGTAGTAAGACTTCATATAACCACTATCAGGATGTTACATCAACGGTCACTTCAATATTCTTCATGCAACTTATCGATTGAACTTTCACTAGATTTGCCTTCCTATCCTGTATTATATATAGATAGATAGTTTACTATGCTCCTGCTTTGTTTGACATTAAACCGCAATTAATTCCTCACATATGTGAGCTCTGTCTCCAAACCATATTGGAAAACTCAAAAGGATCCAATAAATGATAATACTTCCAAAGTAAAACTATTAAAAGTTTTCACTACAAATTGTAATTCCTTCATTGAGAGAAGCTTATACGAGGACGAAAAATGAAGCAAATAGCAACATTCGAAGTTCCAGAGTATAACTTCTAGTTCATGTGCACAAGAAATTAAATAAATACACGCATATGGTAAGCATCGGATTCCATCCGTAGGACCAACAAAAATCCACAACGGAATCAATCAACCACAATGCGAAGCATTGCATAAATAACGAGATCTGAGAAAACCTAATAGAACTTCCCCCAATCCTATCAATACATAATACATTACAAATTGCAATATCTCAGTAGTATAAACGAAAATACTCGTCAAACAAAAAGCAGCACTGACCGGTAACAGCGGGCAAATGGATTCCGCGGCCGAGAAAGAAGAAAAACGGGGCGAGAACCGCGCAGGAAACGAGAACCAGCACGAGAGGGAACCGAGATCCATATCCGACGACTCTGCCCTTCCCGGATAATCCTCCTCCTCCTCCTTTCTTATTAATCCCCATTCAATTCTTCCAAACCACAATCATAACCTAAATCTACCAACACCAATTCCGAACTTCAAGATCACCAAATCAAGCAACGCATTCATATACGTACGCCCATACAAACGCTTACAAGTGTATACACTCACTTTCCGTGTGCAACTTATTCAAAAAAATACAGAAATTGCAGCCGCAGAATGAAGAACAACTCCAATTGGGGTTGAATTGGAAGAGGAAAAAAAATAATTAAGATAATAAAAATGAAAAAGGGAAGAATATGAACAGGAATTCCCGGGGGGAGTAGGAGTGTAGATGATTACGTAGTGAGGAATGCCGATCTCATCAGATTCGGAGACGAACGGAAGGGTTATGTTAAACTTCTTTTATATATTTATTTATATTTTTTAAATTCTCTGTTTTTCGTGTTATGTTAGTTTTGTTAGTTTCAATTTAAATAAAAAATGAAAATGGCTTTGTTCTTGACGTGATTTGCGTGTTTGGCTCCTTTTGGGCCACCGACAATAATAATTAAACATAAATGGATTTAATCATTTATTTAATTAATCAGGACACGTGGCCCCAAACTTCATAATTAAAATAAAAATGGATAAATAATTCATTAAGGAGGTGTTCTTTATGATATTTTTAAAATGATTTTGTAACAAATTTTTGAAAAAATAATTTTATAATATAAGAAATGTATTGAAAATGTAAAAAAAAATATAATTAAATAGTAAAAAATTATATTAAAAATGAGAAAAAATAATTATAATATATTAAATTTAAACGAAAAAAATATAATAGTTTAGATTATTATATTCATAAACGTATCAAACATAAAAAATTTAACACTAAGAATGAGATGTTTATTCTCTATTCTCATTTTCGTACGTCAAATGCATCCAGAAAATGGAATTGGGGATAACGAAGGCAAGGCAAGCAGTTAACCGAGCTTAGCTTGCAATTGCATGGGCACCAGCTGTGTTTGAAGTTTTAACTACTGCACTTAGATTGAAAAGGAAAAAAACCAAAAAGAAGCACCTAATGGACTTTAGCTTGCACTAATTAATGGGATTGAGAGCGCTGAAAACGACGTCCATAGTTAATTAAATAAGGATAATGTTTCTTGCACATAATATGTGCAAGAATTTATGCACATAAAGTGTATAGTGTGGGCCAATAAAAACTAGTTTCTATGACAGTAGAGTTATGGAAGCAATACAAGTGTAAACTTGCTCTATGATTTCAACTGTTGAAATCGATCCTTCAGCTAAAATCCCAGGCCACTGTGAAACCTTAAGGCTTTTGGCATACAAACAGTCAGACTCGCAATTAGAAACAGTAAATAGATGAAATTTTGATACATCCAACGAAATCTGTTCTTAAAAGCGGTGCGGCATGCATGCATGTAAATTAATGGCGCATGCTTCCACTTCGAAATACGTTTGTTTACATAATGTTACAAAAATTAAAACTTTAAGGAGTTAAAGGATAAAAGGATAAAATTGGAAACTAGTTTTTGCTGGCCCACACTATGCACTTTATGTGCATAAATTCTTACACATATTATATGCAAAAAATAGTATCCTTTTGAAAGCCCTTTTAAAGTATTGTATGGTAAATGCGTTGAGATTAATTTGTACCGAACATTTCCCACTTTCCTTTTCTTTTATTCTTTTTCTTTTCTTTTTTATCTCTCTATGCTCTTTCTTTCCTTTCTCCCTGCGAATCCACCTATTTCCCTTTCTCTTCTTCATCTATTTTCTTTCTTTCTTCCTTTTCTTCCTTTCCTTACTCTCACCCATAATTTATTTACTTCTCTCCTCTCTCTTTTGTGGTGGGGGTGATTGTTGTTGTTGGGTGATGGTGGTTTAGATTTGTAATTAGGCGGTTAAAATGTGGATAGTGGCGGCGTTTGTGGATCTGAAAATGGGCGACGGTTGTAGATTTGAAAATGGATGGCGATGGCGATGACAATGGATCTGTAAATGAACGATGGTGGCAGTGATGGATCTGGGAATGGGCGAGGTGGGGTTGTTAATGATTATAGTAATTAAAAGAAAATGTAGTATTTATTGAGAAAAGATAAAATGATAATTCTAATTTTGTTTAGACGAAAATAATTGTAATTAATTATGGTTAAAGGATAAGGAAATATAAAAATGAAATAGTTTTTTAAAGTATTAAAGGTAATATATAACCATTGAGTGTAAAAATTTAAGAGTACTCAAAAAAAAATAAAAGAAAAATAAAGTTCTTAAACAACAAAAAATACTCCATTAAAAATATTTTTATTTTTTAATAGTTCCACAAAATTAAAAAAGAAATATATATACTAGAGGTGTTAGTAATTTAAATATCTATTTTAAAAAAAATTATAATTAAAATATAACACTAGTGAACAGTAATCATGTGGTACTATTCACGAGTATCAAAAGTTTGAGGTAAATTTTGCAATGCCATATAATATCTTGAAATATATCTCAAAACGCATTCTAAAATACATTGTAAGATGCGTTTCCAAACAATAGCTCAAAATACCTTTTAAAACATATTTCAAAACAAGTTTCAAAATGTGATACCAATACCATACAGGGCCTAAATTTTACTTTTATCTTCTTATCTTTTCATAATTATTTATTTAACCCAATCTTTTTCTTTAGTGTATTTGTTATCCTATTTTCCTGGGCCAAAAGCCTATTTTTTTTTAACGAGACTGGGCCTGTAAAACGTTCAAGGCCCAATATCGTCGACAGTAATTCAAGTTTCTATAATGATTTTCTTGTTTATTTAGGACATCATCATTTTTCCAAAACATATTTTTAAAAATTAACATTTTATATTATATTTTATTATTTTCAATATACATTTTAATAGATGATTACGTATTTAATATTTTAATTAACATTTTTATATTTTCAATGGGCTTCTTACGCTAAAAAAAACATTTTTTAAAAAACATATTTTCAAAATGATCTTTTAAAACATACGAACAGGCCCTTAGCAATTATTAATTAAAAAAAATAAAATATTTGTTATTTTAATTTCTCTTATTAATTTTGAACCCTGATTTTGTTTGTATTTTTTATTACTTTATATGTATGATGGAATCGAATTATTTAGTTTATGAGGAAATTTTTATTGATCCAAAATGTGCCAAAATATTACTCTGATTTCTTGATTAATTTATCACACAAAAGGAAAACAAAAACATTTATGTCACACATCGATGCCTCTTCAATATGAAAACGTGAAACTGAAAAGTAATAATGTGGAAAAAAAAAATAGTTCTAATTTATAAAGTGAAACAAAGCTACTCTTAAAAAAATAGTTTTGTTTTTATTTCCATTCTTTTGATGAGTTATTAGATTTGACTGGCGGAAGAAGAGTTAAATGTTAGTTTTCAAAACACAAAGGGACTAACCGATGTTAATAACACATGTGGTAAAATGTGATTATGCCTTATATAATTACATTGTCATCTTGGAGTTTCGGTTAGGTTAGAAGAGCGTGGTATGTGGATATGGCTCATCGTTTGCATGATCGAGATCCAATGCATGATAAATTTGATGTGTAGAGAAGATGTAAGGCTCACTCCATACTAAAAATAAAGATAAAATTATTTATAGAAGTGGTTATTATTTCATTTATTACAAATGAACCAAAAAAACAAAAAATTATATTAATATTGTAAGAGAAAAAAAAAAAGACTCATAATTTCTTATTTTTGTATTGCAATATTGGTGGACGAAAAGTAACAAGATATTGTTCTACCACTATGTTATCCATGCACTTGTGTAAAATTACTGATAAATTATTAGTAGCGATTATTTAAGCAATTTTTTAAAATTTTGTTTGGATCAAGTGAGATCTAATTGGTATATTTTAAACTTTTTAAAATTATTTTTTTGAAAGGGCTTCATTGGCCCCTTCAAAAAAAGACACAAAAACAAGAGAACATTCCCTTAAGTCTTTTTCCTTCTTCATAAATGATCTTATATTAAGTCATAACATTCAAATGAAGGGGGAAAAAATGTCACAAGTTTGAGATATTGTTCTTTACATTATATGTCTAATATATTATAGTGGCTCATTAGGAACGAGTCAGTGTTGCAACGGTTGTGACTGACGGATCATCCAGAGGCCAGAAGTTCGATGCCTATTTAGAGTGGCTCATTGGGCAACATTCATTCATTTTGTAACAAAAGAAAGGGCACATTTCAAATTGATTATGTGAGACATCCATGACTACAAAAGTTACAATTATTTGAAAATAGCCATTCATTCACTAACTACCAAAATCTCAACACCAACTTAGAACTTACAATTATAAGTATCAATCTCCTAATCTCAAAGCCATCAAAGTAGTACTAATAACAATGAACAATTCAGACAAATTCCTTGATGAAACTGATAATGGCTGCAGCCCTCCGTGAATCAATCATGTCAATTCCATGAAATCCCACGTCGTCAAATCGAGCTTCAACCAACACGCCTTGCATAACCAACGTTTGAACCAAATCTTGTTGCCTTTCGATCAGAGGGTCGCCCCCGAACCCGATAACCAAACACTTTCCGAGCGATCGTAGTTTCGCTTTGGACAGATCTTCGGCGAACGGATTGCAATATCTATGGTCCCGGTCCGCCCCTTTGGGCAGAGCAAGCTCCCATTGAAGATCAATCACCGGCAACGGAAGGTACTGATCCGTCGCGAGCTTGAGCTCAGATTTCGTCCTTTTCTTCCCTCCGAAAAGGGGCTGGTTCATAATCACTCCTGCGATGGTGATCGGGTTCAATTTGACATTGCTCAATCGCAACGCAGCATTGAAAGCGATGTTCGCGCCGTTGCTCACCCCGTAAAGGTAGCATCTCGAGAAATCCCCGAATTCTTTGAGCCATTTTTCGCCGTCATTTTCCAGGGCCTGATTTTTAACCCAAGTAACCGCATCAACGGCGTCCTCGAACTGTGCCGGAAGCCTGTTTTCCGGGGCCAGGCGGTATTCCACCGCGACAACGATGGCAGGAGCGTC
Organism: Leptodermis oblonga; assembly: GCA_016801395.1. Lineage (NCBI taxonomy): Eukaryota > Viridiplantae > Streptophyta > Magnoliopsida > Gentianales > Rubiaceae > Leptodermis > Leptodermis oblonga. Next base: position 3,733,271 of record CM028755.1, read on the forward strand.
GGAACAGAGCTTGTTGCAGCTTTCGTGGATCACGGTTTGGCCGATGCTGAGCTGAATCCATCCGCCGGGGTGGAAGTAAATTATGATCGGGAGCCTCGCGACGGACTTATCATTCGAAGGCAATTTCGCCGGACGGTAGATTCGCATCCAGGTCTTTTTTTCCGCCTTTAGGACTACATCTTTGCTGACCGCTGATTGCCCTGCGACTTGCGCGTTTTCCCCTGTCGCAGGAGTTGTGGGTAGGTTAACATAACGGGTGAGCGTTCCGTCGGAATTCAGGGAAACATTGAGGTGGTCATAGGGATCAAATTTTGACATGGCTTTCTTTCGTTTTTTTTTTTTAATCAATCACTATATGTATTGCGAGTTTCTTTCGTTCATTTCACCAAAAGGGTCTAGAACTCTGTTTTTCGTGTACTTATTTTCATGGAAGATAAGCACATAGAAGTCCAAATTGAAGTATATATTTGCGGTGAACATTATGTTTCTGGAAATACTGAAAAACTGCCATGAATGGCAATCCTTAATCCTAGGATCTTACGAAGGTTTGTTGAATCCCTTAAGGCTTTAAGGTTTGTTCTAGGTTGATTGGAATTTTGAGATCCAAGATTTTCTCTCCTCGACAAGTCATAATTTCTAGATTAGTATTTTGATCAATTTAGAACTTAATTTATAAAGGAAAGTATACCATTTAAAAATTATATATATATTTTCCCCTTGTTTTTCTCATTCAATTTTATATGAATGATTGTTTCCGATGCTTTGATTGGATATACATATATATTTTTTCGCCAAATATTCACGAAATCATGAATTTTATTATATTGCAATATTATTTGGAAAATTGTCAAAAAGAGAATTATTTTTAAGAAACATGTTTGCCAAGCAAAGTTCTTGAAAGCTAGTTTCGAAGGAAAAACAAAAAAAAAAATGCCAAACAATGTTTTTTTCTTTTATTATGTCTGAAAATATGTTTTTGCGAACGTGATTTGAAAACATGATTTGAAACCCAATAAAAGAACATGCCCTTAATTCATGCCATCTGTGGTCAATCGAGGATCGCAACCAATATGTCAGTAGTTCTGGCAATTGATTGGATGGCTCCAATAGATTCAACGCCTAGCGGCAGAGAATCAATACACATTCCAGCACGCCTACAGCGAGGCTAATGCACATGCCAATTGGGGCGGTACGAGGGACGTGCTGAGGTTAGGGGTGCCTCCTAGACAAACAGGGGTACCCAACATTAGATTAGTAACAATCCCATCCATAATGCATTATTGCATCTATCATTCATGGATTGCAAACACTACACGATACTTTTTGCGAGGATAACACTCATCATATCTCCCTTCTTTGGGTGTGATTCTTTTGTAATTGAGAAGAACATAATAGATATGATCCAACTTCATTATTTATGAAGATAATTGCATCATTTAACTTTATCAACCACAATATATATGATTCTAACTAAGATAATTATTCACATAGTTGGGAGCAATCAAGTGAAAAAAAAAAAAAAAAAACTCAGCCAAAAATCTGAGATAACTTGTTAATTTTCAAGTTTAATTAAACCCTTAGAAAGTTGCATTGCCAACAATGAATCAAATTCCAGCATTCCACAGGCATAAACTATAAGTCCAAAGTAAAAATTCCATAATTGTAATACATTTCAATCAAACCCAAACCCAGATATTTCAAATGAAATATAATAATAAATAATAATAAACGAATCTCATCTCTTCTGATTCATCTGCAAATTAACTTGAACTGTAAGAAGGCAGCTTAGTTACCACAAAAAACTAACGTATGGATGACACTTAATAGTGCCATTATAATGAGGAAGTCTAACAAGGTTAACTCTTTTCGTCTTTGGATTGTACAAATAGTACTCCTCCTCCTCACCGGCGCCGCCACGGCCACCCTGGATTATTAAATCTCCTTCTATTGAGGACTGAGGATGTATATAAGGGCGTGGCATGGGTCCATCTCTACGACGACCAGGTCTTCGTTGACGGAAAGGGAACTGATCAGGTCGTCGAGGGAAAGGGACCGGGAAGTCGAGTTTCACATGGTGTTTCTTCCTCCAAGAATTCCCGGCCGGCGGCGACGGCGTAATTAATTCCCACAAGATTAGATCATTAGTCATGCCCAGAAGGTACAAGTCTACCAAGCACAAAGTACCTCTGAAACCAATCAACGTAATGTAGTCGGCGTAGTGGATCGAGTAGCACGGGTGAAAATCCGACGGCGGACATTTAATGATTTCAAACGCGTCATCCTCAAGGTCCAATGAAAGAATCTCCTCGCCGGAGGAAGTCGGATACTTTTGGCTCATCGGCCAGTAAGCGTGGTTATTTACCAGAACCCCCTTGCCGTAATCCACCCGGTGCCGGAATTCCAAGTCGATTTCTTTCCACGATGACCTAGACGACGAGCGGATATCCGCGAAGGACAGTTTCACGGGTCGGTATTTTTTACCCGACCCGACGAAAGCCACGACGGTGTATTCTCCTTTGGGAAAAAAATATCCTTACGCCGACAGAGCAAGCAAGTTAGGGCAGATCGGCAAGGGATGTACCTTCTCACCGGCGTTGGGATTGTAGACGTAAACTTGACAGGCGCCGGAGGAGTAACACACCAGATCGCAACTCGTCGGCATGAATTTTGGATGGAGAGATGGGGTTTTTGAATGGACATAAATCGTACGGACGAGGTCTTCTCCGGTACACACCGAAAACGTCCAAACATATTTCTCTCCTCCCGGTAGATGCTCCGGCGGCTTTACCCAATAGTCTACGAAGAGGAGGTTGGAGTTTCTCGGCAGACGGCTAGTCGGGTCAGATATTATTCGGTGCTAGGTCTTGGAAACCTGGCGACAATTGAACAGGGTTTTCAAGTCTAATCTCGATAGTATATTGGTAAGAATGGCGTCTGGCAAACGCTCCTCCATAGTCGTCATTGCTTTCTCGATCTCTCCTCATCAAGTGATACTTTAAGGTACACAGACATATAGAGTCTCACTAGGATTTTGGGGAATTAGAATTGGAATTGAAAACGATATGTTTGATGTATTACTTGTTTGTAAGGAAAAGTATTATCTGTAAAAAGGACAGTTGGAGTATAAGGATGGAAGTATCAATTACTCGTATATAAAAAAGTAATGTGTTGGTAGTTTCACGCGTCGATATTCTCAATTTTAACGCCTTACATGCATGTTTAGTTATTCGTATAATTCGGATCAACCCATAAAAGCTGCTAATCCGCCAAAATTCAACCATAACCCGTTTATATAATGTTTTCGTGTCTATTATAAATTCTCAACCTTACCATTAGGCCTCGTGAATTGAAGTCTCGGGTCTATTCTTAATTATTTGCAAGTTCGGTAGTAATGTTTCTTTCTGTCGTTTTTTCCTAATACTTTTCACATTTAACAAAAAAAACCACCAATATTTATTGTTCCAAATTGGTGTTAAATTTGTGTTTTTAACGAAAAAGGATGCGATTAATTTACAGGTGAACGACGTTCAGTTACGTGGTTGCAAAATCAAATACTGTAAGTACTCCAGCAAAGGGCCATGATTTTCGGTTACTATTAAATTAATTTTAAAGATAATTAATCTAATGTGAAACTGTTAAATTTTAATCTTAATTAAATCCTTAATAATCAACTCACTAATTAGCTATAGCCTTTGCATCTTGGCAAGCTTCTTCTTAATCGTGAAAGTCTTGTGGGACTGCATCTTCGGTTGCTGAAATCGGTGACTGCCGAAGAAGAGTTCCGTCATGTTATTGTTAGAGTAATAATTTAACAGAGTTATTTTTTAGGTAAACACACAAAGAAAAATAAAGAAAATGTCATGGTAGTTAGTTACCCTTTGACGATTTTAATTTTAGATATCATATAGATTTTTGTTAATTATGTGAACGTGACATTAGCCTTTACGATCAGAACTCGCTCTTTTTATCCAGATTTTATAGATTTGTCTTATGATTAGAACACTAATATGGGATCTTCGTGGAATGAATCCGAATTTCAAACCAGCCTTCTAGACTGTACACGGCAATTTTTTTAAAGGTTATTACTATATAACTTATGACAGAGAAAGGAGTTTTTTTTTTTTTTTTCCCCACAAAGAGGCAAGTCTTTTTACCATTTGATTTATAAATGATTCTTGTGAATTAAAGAACATAATTTCAAGGTTGTGTAATTGTATTCTTTACATTATTCAAAAGAACAAAAAAAAAAAAAAAACACAAATAATGTATGTACTCATTTTGAGTTAACAAACGATTCTCTATCTCATCTCAAAGAAGGCTGCAAAAGTATCTCTGCTTCATCTGCAAACAGAGTCTGATCATCAATAAGTTAATTACCACAAAAAACTGATCTGCTGATTATATAGATGCTTTATCTTGCCAATAGGAGGTTGTAGATCTTTAATGGTTTCACTGCCACTAGAATAAGGAAATTTTATACGTTTAACTATTTTCGTCTTCGGATTGAACATAAAGTAATTACTCAATCCGCAGAAGATCAAATCTCCTTCTTTCGACGACTTGGGATGCATATCATAGATAGGGACTTGGAAGTCGGGTTTAACTTGATATTTCTTCCTCCAAGAATCAGTTTTGGCCGAAAAATCCCATATTATAAGTTCTTTACTATTGTCTAGAAAGTCCAAGTCTACTAAGCACAAACTTCCTTTGAAATCAATGGGTTTAGCTTTGGTGAGGCCCTTGTATTTAAGATTCATGCAAAATTCAGCCGGACATTTGATGATTGCATACGTGTTTTTCTCAAGGTCCAATGAAACAATCTCTTCTAAGCTTCCCGAGGATCGCCAGTAGACATAGTTATTTATCAAAATCTCCCCATAGCGATTACTCATCTGAGGGAAGTATCCCACATCGATTTCTTTCCAGCTCAACGAGCTAACACTACTACTATTAGTGAAAGAAAATTTTGCGAGTTTATATGGACGACGATCACCACTGACAGTAGAGGTGTAAGCCACCACGATGTATTTTAGGGTGGAAGCGACATATCCATATGCGGCTACCCTAGAAAAACGAGGGCACTCCGGCAACGTATACACCTGGTCGGTTCTAGGATTGTAGAGGCAAACAATCTTGCGATCAGGAACCGTGCAACACAACAAATCGCAAGTAGTCAGCATGAAAACTGGATTGAATAATGGATCTTTTCTGCTTGTTGAACTGATAGAGGTAAAGACATAGTCTCCTTCTTCCCTGTCGATCACATTATGGTTGCAAATCGAAAACGTACAAACACCTTCTCCTCCCTCAATGTTCTTTAGCCAACAGTCAACAAATAGTAGGTTGAAGTTTCTGTTTCTGAGCATGAAATTCCGACGGCCGGCGATGAAGGTCGGATCCGAGATTATTCGGTGCCAGGTCTTACAAACTCGTCGAGAATTGGAGAGGGTTTTAGCATCTAATCTTGTGAGTATATCAGCAACGAGGTCACCGGGAAGGCCATGCATATCCTCCGATCTCAACTTGTTCATCATTAAGACGTATAATGTAAGAAACTGGAAGAGTAGAAAGTAAGAAATTAAGGAATTTTCGATCGATCTGTCGTACGTAAGTGGACATCTCTCTGTTTATAGAGATTAATTAATTTGACCTTTTCAAAATAGGAAATTAATTCTATTCCAATTCCAATTCTAAAGAATGCGAATTATCCAAAACATGCAACTCATTCAATAATTCTAAATAACTAAATCTAAACGATCAATTAACAAAATTATTTTTAAGAAAATATAAAGAACTAAATATCATTTTGTTGTAGATCTGAGGCCAATGGCAGCCACTTTTTGAGTAGGAATAGATGTTTCTTAGCTTTGAGGGAGGGAAACTAATTTTAGGTTTTGAAAAATGGAAAAGAAAAAGAGTTTAACTTAATGAGAAAGCGTGGAAGATTTGTGTTTTTTAATGCATTGTGCCGTTGCTGGTGGGGGAAGGTTTGTGTGTTTTAATTACCATAATCTTCTCGAGGTTTGTCGAGATTACCCGCAGATTTTTTGTCAAGTAGACAAAATTTATAATTTTCAATTTTAAGTAGGATGTTGGTTAATCGACAAAGGTCCATTATATGCTGAATACTTGGAATACACACATTGCTTTTCATCATGAAAACAATGTCATAAGAATGTAGAGTAAGGATTACTATCGTTTTAAAGTAAAACTATTTTAAATAACTAATTTGGACGTAATAGAACAATAATAACTTGGACGGATGAACCAAGTATGACTGCCCGTGATCTTCAAATGCTCAGAAAAAGGCGACAATTCAAGTGGCAAATTTTGTTACAGAATCAAAAATGTCATATACATAGGAATTAATTGATATTGGAAGGTAAGAATTTCAAGGCATTCATCTTTCTTCTTAAATCTAATACATTCAGCAAACATCAAAGTCCAACCGATAGGATGTTGTAGATCTTTAATTGTGCCTTTAGAATAAGGAGATTTTATACGTTTAACTCTTTTTGTCTCCGTATTGACCATTAAGTACTCATCTAGTAATGAAAGTGATGAGGAAATTCAAGGCTAAAACAACACAAGTTATGAGTCAGAATCCACGAAGACAAAGGAAAGCTTCAATGACCTTAATGAGAAGGAAATGAAGATTACAAGAGTTACCCTATTCGCCATCAAAGTGGAAATGGTGAATACTAATCATCCCATCTAAGGAAATGGTGGAAATGGTATTTCCAAGCTGTGGAAATGGTGGAAATAGTATTTACGAGCTAAGGAAATGGTGGAAATGGTAATTACATGTCTTTCTAGTGAAGAAATGGAGATTTCATAAAGTTTGAAGAATTTTAGAAGTGAAATATTTTTTTAGCTTTCCAGAAAATTCCAGAAGCTTCCTACATCTACATCATCATGCTAATCAATTGGGCCGAATATTAATCCATCAAGTCCACTCCATGAACCCACATTCGGCCAAGCCCAAGCCCAAGGAGAAGCAATTCACAATTAGGGTTAGGGTTAGGAGTAGAATTAAGGTTTTGTGCATATTACCTAATTCTCTTCATAGTTTCCTCTTTTTCTTTTCTCCTTTATTTTTTGATTTTCCCTTTTCTTTAAAGGTAAAATCTAAATTTTTCCTTCCTTTTTCTTGTGAGAATTTCGTGCAGTGCTTACCTTAAAGCAGCCAAAATTCTTCCTTCTTTTTCTTTTACTTTTTCAGCAAGTAAGTTCCTTTTTCTTGCTGATTTGAGTGAGTTACTTAATCTCTTGATTATGTTCCAATTTTGTGTTTTCTTTCCTTATTTTCTTGTGTAAATTTTGTGCTCCCTATACCTATAAATAGGGGTGCTGCACTTCATAATTATACAGTGATTAATTGAATGAAAGTTTATACTTTATTATTCACTCTTCTTTATTTTGGCTTAAGTAATTTGTATGCTTATTAATTGCTAAAGTACAGGAACTATAGGCTAATTAGATAATTGCTCTATCTAATTGCATGCTTTGTTTCGCCTCTATTATTCTCCACTTAGTTCGAATTGCGTTTTTAATTTAACTTGTTAAATTAGTAGTCTGTCGAATCTAAGGGTAAGGATTCTAGAGTTTTGAGAGCTGCGTCTTGCATACAGACTTTCCTTGGCAATTTTTCGCATTGAGTTCCTGTTTTCACAAGTTGGAATCAAGGGGCCACATCAGAAAGTCCATAGAAGATTAAATCTCCTTCTTTCGACTTGGAATGCACAAAGAACTAATCTTGTAAGTCATGTTTAACTTGATATTTCTTCATGCAAGATTCAATTTTGACCGAATATTCCTTATCCACCCACAATCTTCCTTCGAAATCAATCAGTTTATCATTAGTGGGGTTGAAGAGGCCCGTTTCTCGTGCAAGCAAAAATCCCTAGGACATTTGATGATTGCATACGTATTGTTCTTGTTAAGGTCCAATGAAAGAATCTCTAAGTCCCTAAGCATTAGTACTATGTAAAATTTGAATGAAAATTTTTCCGAGCCCTAGGACACTGATTCTCGGGAAGTCTCTCACATCAATTTCTTTCCAGCTCAATGAGCGAACACTAGTACTATGAGTGAAAGAAAATTTCGCCAATCTTACAGAATTGTCCCGGTGGGAGGTGTAAGCCGCCACGATGTATTCTCGGGTGGAAGCGACATATCCATACGTGGCTACCACACGAAAATCAGGGCTAGCTACCACGATGTATTCTTAAATAAATCCTTTCTATAAAACATTCCCAAGGGCTTGGAAAAATTTTCATTCAAATTTTAGATTCCATATAAATTTTAAATATAATCAAAGATGAAATTTTGAATTCTTTCTCATGAATGAAAAAGGGAAAATTTTAAAATGATAATAACAGGTTACATTAAAAATGCAGAAAGGTGCATCTTGAAACATTAAAATTTACTTGCGAAATAGAACTGAAAAAATTGTGACTATTTTCAAAACAAACGAAATAAACTAATAGAATAAAAAAAAAAAAATGTGGACATCTCTATATTTATAGAGATTAATTAATTTGACCTTTTTTTCCAACTCATCAAAATAGGAAAATAATTTTGATTCCAATTAGAAAGCAAGAAGTGTATATATATATATATATAATTCATATTCGAATATATATATATATATTACCAAATTCAATCAGAACTACAAAATACCCAAAACTCACCAATTATCATTCTTCTTTTTTAAACTGTCATTTGATATTCATTAGAAAAAAACTGTAAAATTTTAAAATCTTACACAGGATTGATTTTTTTTTTTTTTAAAGGAACAAAAAGTATTAATTCATTCAAAGTTGATATGCATCTATTTCAAAACCGCCGAATTTAGTGATGCATACCCTTGCCACACGTGCCAGTACCACGCAGCAGACGTGTTTTTTCACGTGGATGCCCAGGGGTTCCCTTACATTCATAGCTAGTTTTTGTAGCTAGGCGAGTAGTTTTTTTACACAAGTGTATTCTTATTTTCTATTCTCATTTTCATTTTTTGCATTGTGCATTCAGATGTAAGGTTTATTATGTCCACTCTAGCTATTTTTTTTATCAATTTTTAATAAAAGGTCACAATGCCCCCACACTACTTAATCGACTGTTACCACCACCAAAAAAAAAAAAAAAAAAAAAGGTTTGATATGCATATATCTAAACATAAAAGATAAAGGGGAAAACTGCAAAAGTGGTCCACAATCTTTACCCCTATTTTAAATGTAGTCCACAATCTTTAGTAAGTAGCAAATGTAGTCCACAATGTATCCATTTTGTTGCAATTTTAGTCCAAAAACGGAAAATTGACCTTGACTAACGGTCAACGGGTTTGACTGACGGTCAAACCCGGGTTTGACCCTCCTAAAACCACCCCACCCCTTCCTTCCAAAACCATCTCCACATCACTTCTTCCTCCACGTCAGCACCACTCTCGTCGCCATGTCACCGCCTAGGCGCCACCTCACCTTCTGCTGTCCGTCCAAGAAAATGAAAGGGTAGGCCTCAAAAAACTTCAAAATTTGCTCCGTTGGGGTTTCGAACCTGTGACCTTCCGTCTGCGCGCGTGCGAAACAACCACTAAGCTGCAGTCATTTGTATGTCTTTGGTTGCTGTTCCATTCAGTCATATAGAATCAAACTTTTCTTTCATACTTTATACACAAGGCCGTATTAAGACTTTCAAATTCCTTTCCATGCCGTCAAATTAATTAACTTATTTAATTAAAATTAATAGTCTAACCTTATTAAATAATGTCAAACATATAATTACCTATAATATATATTTTTAACTCTTTCAAAAATCTCATACGAATTAATTCAATATCAACTATAATATATTTTTAACTCTTCCCCTTCCATTTATATGAGATTTTTAACTATAATATATTTTTAACTCTTCCACATCAATATCAACTATAATATATTTTTAACTCTTCCCCTTCCATTTATATGAGATTTTTAACTATAATATATTTTTAACTCTTCCACATTAATTCAACATCAACTATAATATATTTTTAACTCTTCCCCTTCCATTTATATGAGATTTTTAACTATAATATATTTTTAACTCTTCCACATCAATATCAACTATAATATATTTTTAACTCTTCCCCTTCCATTTATATGAGATTTTTAACTATAATATATTTTTAACTCTTCCACATCAATATCAACTATAATATATTTTTAACTCTTCCCCTTCCATTTATATGAGATTTTTAACTATAATATATTTTTAACTCTTCCACATCAATTCGTATGAGATTTTTGAAAGAGTTAAAAATATATATTAGAGGTAATTATATGTTTGACATTATTTAATAAGGTTAGAATAGTAATTTTAATTAAATAAGTTAATTAATTTGACGGCATGGAAATGAATTTGAAAGTCTTAATACGGCATTGTGTATAAAGTATGAAAGAAAAGTTTGATTCTATATGACTGAATGGAACAGCATCCAAAGAGAAACAAACGACTGCAGCTTAGTGGTTGTCTCTCGCGCGCGCAGACGGAAGGTCACAGGTTCGAAACTCCAACGGAGCAAATTTTGAAGTTTTTTGAGGCCTACCCTTTCATTTTCCAGGACGGACAGCAGAAGGTGAGGTGGCGCCTAGGCGGTCACGTGGCGACGAGAGTGGTGCTGACGTGGAGGAAGAAGTGATGTGGAGAAATGGTTTTGGAAGGAAGGGGTGGGGTGGTTTTAGGAGGGTCAAACCCGGGTTTGACTGACGGTGTCAGTCAAACCCGTTGACCGTTAGTCAAGGTCAATTTTCCGTTTTTGGACTAAAATTGCAACAAAATGGATACATTGTGGACTACATTTGCTACTTACTAAAGATTGTGGACTACATTTGAAACAGGGGTAAAGATTGTGGACCACTTTTGCAGTTTTCCCAAAGATAAAGCATGCTAATTGATCTCACATATACTTGTTTCCACTCTAGCTATTTTTTACCAATTTTTAGTAATTTTTATTGAGATTTTTTTTTCATGATGCTGCAAGAAAAATAAAAAATTTTGATCTGCAAGAAAAAAAATAATTAGAAAATAAAACCCTTACTCTATCCTCAAACCCCTTAAAAGAAAAATAAATTTGAGCATTGTGCTAGGGAAAAGAAAAAAAAAATCCCCTCTTGCATGAAGTTTTTCAAACAAAGGTAAAATATAAAATTTAAATGTGTGTTTTGAGCTAAAATAAAGAAGAAGAAAAAAAGACTTACTATTCAAAAAAAAAAAACAATGGACCCTAATATAAAATGTTATGAGTAAAAAACACTACTACACCATATATATTAATACAAAAATTTGGGACTGTGTAATTGTTCTGTCTCGGGCCGTCGCCCGAACTTCCCTGCCCATTGGGTCGACCCTGAGGCAGAGCATTGTCAAATTGCTAACCTCCCATTACTTTTAGAAGATAATTCAAGTGAAGTTTGTAGTACTCATGACAGCTTTTTTAGAATTTTTTTCCCAAAAAAAAATACAGAATTTCTTTATGGGTTTCAATGGGTGCATTTTCATTTGATAAATGTTGATCTTAATTAAATATCTTTTGTATTTCTATATTGTTTTTTATTTTCAAATATATGTATATTTTACCAACACATGCAATTTTATGCTCATTTTATTTTAAAACGATGAACCCTCTAAAACTTTTATGGTTTCAACATATTTATTAGTATGTTAAAATATATATATGTAAGTTAATCAATCTATGCGCAGCGGAATAAATATAGATTGAACATGCCAAGATCACTTTGCAATCATATGAATAATATAATGTACCAGATGAGATATTACCTCGAAAACAAATCCATCAGCAATATTTAGGAGATCCACGAACGATATGCATGGAGATGAAACTGATCACGAGCCGCATAATTGTCCGGCCTCTAACGGTATCCACACGAATAACCGTAATTGGGATCCTTCCAAAGGATTGATCAGTCAGAGGATTGACAGCTAGATCACTGTATACAAGATGTTGTTATTGTATATCATTCCAATGACTAGGGCTATATTTATAGATATCAGAATGGTATAAACCTATTACCAGTAGGAAACCTAATAGAATAGGAAACCTAACACAAATAGGAAACCATTATTAGATATTTATCAATAAGTCCTTATAGTTAATTTATCCAATAAATTAACCCATAACATATCATTTTAACCCAATCAGTTATTCTTATGTGTGTGACCCTTTAGGTTCCTAAAACACGTTGGCAATAAATATAAATTATAATTCCATAATTTAATTGGCTTTAGGACATAAACCCAACAAACTCCCACTTGGCCTAAAGACAATAGGCTATGTGATTTTGGAATTAATCTACTTATATTTATAGATCAAGATTGGCCTCTAGCCAGACATCATGACCACCCAAGTGTTAGGAAAAAGTCCTGTGATCGACTTCACCTTTCTATAAACGGATTCCGTGTAATTAACATCCTTTCACCAAACCATATCCCAATTAGTTCAAGAGCAAGGATATGTGCCAACTCTTAATGAGCTAATTGTTTCTTTGCTTGTTCCCGAAATATAACTCCATGAAGTTGAATTTTAGAACTATTCTAAAATCACTCCTAGTTTGCGCAAACATTTTAAGTTATACTTCAACAAGTGGCCATAACTGGATATACTCTTCCTACTATTGGAAGTGGTGAATTCTTTATTGATCATAAACTTCCATCCATGTTTCATACTATACTCAACTCTTAAAGCACACATAACCAACTAAGGTTAAGGATCAAAAGAGTGAAAGTATATAATCTACACTCTGGATACACTTATGATCTCAAGTCGAAGGATTTATTTACACTACCATTATATAGAGATTTATTTCATTGGCACTCAAATAGATCACCTCATGAAAATCTCTAGACGGGTCAATCCAATGAACTTGTTCTCTTAACAAGCATCCACATATTAGCTTTTGTGTCCCACACAATAGTCAATGAGATCAACTATTTCCTCATTTAGGAAGAAAGCATAAAATGTGCTAGTATATCCGTATTAACAATGTCCCATCTTGTTAATACTATGACTAGGGATTATTTAAGAACAATATATAAGTATAGAAAGAATCTCATCATCATAACCCTTATGATTTCTTTCATACAAATATTATTCTAGGGACTTTATCATATACTTAATGTAATAAAACAAATAAGATAAATGATAAATAATTCCATATCATCAAATTTTGCATAAATTTGAATATATAAACAAAGTGTAAGGATAAAATCAATTAGTTTTATCCATCCCACTAACTCTCCCACTTGGACTAAGATCAATTTCTAATAATTGTTTTAGTCCACTAATAAATAAATTTATCTTGAGAGAATATCAACTCTGTCATTGATCAACATCAATTGACAATACCTAATACATAATTGGATCATTGATGAGACTTCAATTTCCATTTCTAAAATAGAAATTCTTATGCTAAATTCAATGAAGAACTAGATCCAAGCAGTTTCCAAAACTCTTTAATGTATTATGGCATATGTTGTAGAATAGTCATAGTGTTTGGCGTGAAAGTATTCAAACATTTAACACTATTATAAAGAGTATGTATGCAAATTCCTTCTATCTTCGCAAGATAAAATTGCATAAAGTTTGACTAAGTTTGTTTGGCCTATGATAAAAAGAATAATTTTATAATATTTCCAAAATATTTATAATATTCTTAACTATCATCATCAAGTGACTCTCACTTGAACCTGCTCAATTTGTTCGCAACAATTAGAGCATAACATAATCGCCTACATACGATAATATACCAATATAATCCAACCATTAGTCTGTATGGAAACAATTGTATATTATTTAGTGGCATGCTACACGTAGCATCCAGTGTATGTACATCGAGCAATATTTACAATCTATGTTACTAGATTTTGACTTCCAAAGTCTATATTGCTTCCATAATTCAAAAACTTTTCTTGAACTATCATACCAATAAACACTACTTTAAAGGTATTCCTTCTCCGCATACAATGTGTCCAACACAATGTAATGGAAAATGCTTGTTTTCCCACTAATTGATTTGTATACATAATATTCGTAATCATTTTGACAAAATCAAATGCTTTGAATTTTACTCAAAATATTAGAATCCATATAAAATTTCTTTTATATTGTATACCTTATTACGATCATTGGATATAAAATTGAATTATAATATATAATTCATTAAGCCGAATGCAATTTTATATCTTTTGATCATAACATGAGACCACTTGATTCACCCTTTTATGTGAAAATTTAGGTCTACCATACCATCATGTTATTAAACATGTTGTTCCATAAGTTGATTTTACAAATTTGTGGTTATGAATAATTCATTTGTATATTATTTCTCCCACTAACCTTTCTAGAATAAATGATTTACACTAGAAAGATAATTTGCCATAATAAAGCTTGGGCTCCTGAAATAATATCTGTAACCAAATCAAATTTGGATACTCCCACAAATAGATAACTGATTAGATTTAGTCAGAATACAATCTAATAGTAATTAACCATTGCATGTGAATATGTTAACTCAAACATTTTTCAAAATTTGATTAACTGTTAACCTTTTTCACATATGGTATCAACTTGTCGACTGGAACATGGTATAACAAGTAGGAGATAACTATAATGGCATAAATGGATTGATTGAAAACTGCATAACTTACAACTGATCAAATATATCAAATATATTAGATCTTAATTTATACAACACCAGATATATATACATATCAAGTGTTTATAAATTATAAGAAAATCACATTTTATTTAGATAACACCATCCTTGAATAAAGTATATACTATTGCAATGTCATTGCAAAAATACTTTTATCAAACTTTTCAAAATTCATTTTTGAACAAATCAAAATCCCAAAACACTTAGATAAGTGTAAACCTGAGACAAAATGAATTAAGAAAATCACATTTAGTAAAATTATCATAAAACTACATACATAGGATGTATTAGTCAAGATAATTTACAATGTTTCTACCTTTTACCAAAAAGGGTAATTTGGTCGATTTGACTAGTGCATGAAATTTACATATCACAATTGATTCCAAACCAAAAGTCTCAAATTATAATGATATAATTTGAATATATGTAAATATAGTCACACGACCAAATAAACCGTGTTATTTAAATTTGATTTTTCTATAATTAATAAAATCATTGAATTTAAGGAACAGTTTAAAACTGGACTCCGCCAATATAAAATCACTTATATATGAGTCAATCCATCCTTACATGATAAACATGATTTATTTTAGTCCAACTAAAACATTCAATGATTTTTAAATCCAAATGAAATACAATAATTCTCATAGCCAATATTGTAATACCTGCTTTATTTATTAGCTATAATTATTTATTTCATATTAATTTATCAGTCTACTTATTTTAGACCATATATATTCCAAATATATATTTAACTTGATATCATATATCATAGATCTAAACTTCAAAATAGAGAGATAAATATCCATTTCATTTGTACTACAAAAGAAATTCAACAATTTCTTTGATTCCAAGTACAAACTTTTGCAGTCATTTTTCAATCACTTTGGCTTATTTGAATCAATGATTGCTCACATCATTTTGAACGACTGAACTATCATATCTTATTCTTTGTCTGATAAGAATAACGATTTACTGCATGTTCAAATAAAATTTGAACATTTGCCCAACTAAGATTGCAAATTAAATTTCAAATCTCACTATGTATCACTTAAGATACTTAAGTAAGCAAGAAAATTTAACCATTTGCCTGTGTCAACAATTTAGAATTAAAAGTTTTCCTGATATAAATCTTATACCATTCCAAACTTAATGCTTACCATAAACATTCCAATTGTCTAGACATCATCTTAGCCATAAAATCAAAATAGCCAAATAACTTTAGATTGAGAGACACTCTCAAAATTTATGCCAACCGATAATCAAGAAAATTGAGGCCATCTACTTAGTAAATTCTAAAAGAATACTCATATAATTCCACAACATAAATATCAAAATATTTTATTTATGCATCTAACAAAACCAAAGTATAAAAGATATGGATAATGAATAAATTTTGGTTTTGCTCCCACTATTTTGTTCAAATCAATAACCCTTAAATACTGATTCGAGAATTATCTCATAATTCTTAGTGAGAAAAGGACCCCCACTAATTATTTGACCTTGAGGAATCCCAACAAATCAAAACAATTTCGCAAGGTAGATACACTTTATCAATTGCAACTCTTGCAACTCCTTATCGTTAGGTTACCAACCCTGGTATACACATCTTATGTGAAACCTAACCCTTACCTCAAAAATATATAACCTTGAGGAATCCCAACAAATTATATATTTTTGTTAAGTCGAACCCATCATTCATAGTTTCGACAAATTCGATGTCAAACTAACCTTGAGGAATCCCAACAAGTTAATCTGAAGAAAGAATTTTAGCCGAGCTATAACAACGGAAGGTATTATGACTTAATATCTGTTGCCTTAAAACATAAAATGTTGAGGGTTCTCAACAAACTATATGTTTCAATAATT
This sequence comes from Leptodermis oblonga, assembly GCA_016801395.1. NCBI lineage: Eukaryota > Viridiplantae > Streptophyta > Magnoliopsida > Gentianales > Rubiaceae > Leptodermis > Leptodermis oblonga. The sequence continues at coordinate 3,749,851 of CM028755.1, forward strand.
AAATCCATTTTACTGAGATCCAATCTCAAAAGCCAAAAAATTAATCATGGACAGAACAACCTTGGGGAATCCCAACAAGTTAATTCCAACAATGATGTCATAATTTGCTACGTTAATGGGGCAACAACTTAAGGGATTTTGTTTTAAACAATTATAAAATTGTATCAATTATATGCAACATATAAATAATTGACAAATTTGGCATACCATATGCAATCATATAACTCATTAAATGAACAAATTATCACATCAAATATTTAATTAAATGTTGCATATAAACATGTAATTAAATTATACAATTAAATAATTACATAAGCATATTTAATATCTAATCATGGATCTATGCATATACTTATTTCTAATCCAATTAGAAATAACATTATTCTTGAACTATTTTGAGAAGTCATTAGGGCTTTTTCTTCAATTAAATCTAAATAAAGTAGGTTGAGAGTTAAAATTTCCAAAATTAAAATTAAACTCTCATGGTCTAAGACTCATTTCTCCCACTTTTTTATTTAATCAAAAACCATTTTGGAATTTAATTTAGAACCTTTTCCATAAGATTAATCCAATTAATTATGGAACTTTTCTAAAAAACAACTCTCAAAATTTTAAATCCAATTTAAAATTTACGAGTTTCCAAAATACAGTCAATACCTCAATCCAATTGATAATTGACAAATTCACAAGATTTTCAATCAAAATTACAATCTTATTATTTAATAAATGTAAAAAGTAATTTTGACTTGAAATTAGATGACATTTAAATTATTAATTTCCAAAATCAATAAATTCCTAAATTCCAATCCAATTGAAATTTATAAATGTCCTTCAAATTAAAATTAACCCATAATTTAAATTTGAAATACTTTGAAATCTTCTAAATCTAATTTAGAAAATTATAAAACAATCAAATTAATCACTAGTTATATCTTAATCCAATTAAAATATAACACTTAATTTAATTTATTTTATAATTAAAATTCTTTTGTAAAATAATCTTACAACAAGAAAATGAGATTTAAAATCTTTTAAATCCAGCCCAATAATTAAATCTTTTCAAATAATATTGGAGCCCTAGTCCAAAATATGAAGTAGGCTAAGATTTTTGTTATTAAAAGTGACATGAATTTTGTAAATCAGCCCAATAATTAATAATTTAAAACAGCCTAAAATTTGAATCAGCCCAGCATTTTATAAATAAATGCCCAGATTTAAAATTTTAAAGACCAATTTTTAATTAAGTGAAATTGGACTGAATGGCCCAAATTGATTCCGGGTCGGGCAACCCATTATCGATTGGGCCAGGGAGAACCCTAGTCCGTTTGTGCTGCACACGTTTGCTGGAAGGCTTCTTCTCCTTCCTGGTTTTGCAGCGCAGCGGCGCTTCTGCAACGTGAAGGATTTGCCCTTCCCGTTCTTGCGCCGCTCAGTTGGGGCTTTTCCTCCGGCTTGCGCCGCCCACCATTGCCGTTGATTGAAGCTGCTCAGCTTTCTTCTCAGGCGACGCAAAGGCCGCCGAGAATGGAGGCACCACACCTTGACCAGAGTGTTTTGGTCGGGCGCCTCAAGCCTCGTCGCGACATTTTCTCCCATCTAGTAGCGATTCGGAGCTGGTGGTGTCTTGGTCGCGCAGCCGGATCCGATCTGGTCGCGGCCAAGACTTGGCGGTGCGCCACCGTTCTGGTCCAACCGAAACGGTGCCATCGCCAAACAGAAAATTTTCCGATCCGAAAAAGAGACCAAAACAGGTCCAAAAAACTGGGCCTTCGTTTCGCTTTCCTTCACCACCGCGCGCGACCAGAAGTTTCCTATACGCACGGCTGGTGGCTTCTCCAAGCAGCGCGACCAGATCCAATCTGATCGCCTGAAGAGGAGAAGTCGAGCGCCGTTCTGGTTTCATTGACGCCGGGCCCAAAAAGTTTCAGAAAAGAAAATTTGCAACCAAATTCCAAAACTATTTTAGACAAGGAAAACATGCATGTTCTCTCCCGAGAGAATCAGACAGCAAAACAACATGCTTGCAAACTTCTTCCTTCGTTCCCAAAAAAAATAGTTTCTGATTTCTAATTTCAGTCATCTAGTCAAATGAAGATGACTCCTTTTGAAATCTCACATTAATTTTTTTTTGGAAATTTTCATAAAACCCCAATTTAATAGTGTTAAACTAAACTTCTCAAAAACTTTGATCAAGAATTATACACATATGAACTATTTATCATTCATGATAATTAAATATCACATATATTAAACATAGATAAACAAATTAGTCTCTGATACCACTGTAAGTTAATCAATCTATGCGCAGCGGAATAAATATAGATTGAACATGCCAAGATCACTTTGCAATCATATGAATAATATAATGTACCAGATGAGATATTACCTCGAAAACAAATCCATCAGCAATATTTAGGAGATCCACGAACGATATGCATGGAGATGAAACTGATCACGAGCCGCACAATTGTCCGGCCTCTAACGGTATCCACACGAATAACTGTAATTGGGATCCTTCCAAAGGATTGATCAGTCAGAGGATTGACAGCTAGATCACTGTATACAAGATGTTGTTATTGTATATCATTCCAATGACTAGGGCTATATTTATAGATATCAGAATGGTATAAACCTATTACCAGTAGTAAACCTAATAGAATAGGAAACCTAACACAAATAGGAAACCATTATTAAATATTTATCAATAAGTCCTTATAGTTAATTTATCCAATAAATTAACCCATAACATATCATTTTAACCCAATCAGTTATTCTTATGTGTGTGACCCTTTAGGTTCCTAAAATACGTTGGCAATAAATATAAATTATAATTCCATAATTTAATTTGCTTTAGGACATAAACCCAACAATATATATATATCTAATAAGAAAATGTTCTTTGGCTCATCTCTTCCTATTCATTATGACCCTACTTCATTATTTAAGCAAATAATTTTATAATTTAACTTCATTAACCACAATATATGATTCTAACTACGATAAATAAACATTTACATGGTTGGGAGTGACGACTGATGATACATCCCAACGTTTAACGAGAAAAAGTTCTCACTCCTCTTCTACAATATGATCAAGGCCAAAAAGATTTGGACTGGAATAATTAAAAACTTTGATTGAAATATTTTCAATTTTTTCTATGAAGTAAATTTCTTGCACATGAGGTTTTTCCCTCAAAACTACAAATTCTGACAAACTTTATTTTGAAATCTCTAAATTATAGTTGCATTCATGGTATAGAATGCATGACTATTGTGCATTTTAAACGTAAAAATTTCTAAGCTAAATATTTTATTCCAATATTTAGTTCAATTTTAATAGCTCTTATGCGGTGTTACAATTATCTAAAACATAGAAAATGCAATAATAACCTGTCGCACACTCACTTTATTGTGAGAAAGTAGACAGGAGTAAAGTAAACGGAAAATCGGATCCCGGCCATCTCCAATCAGCAGCACTAATTACCAAAGAAAACTGACCTGATCATTCAATCGATGATGTATCTTGCCAATAGGAGGTTCTAAATCCCTAATGGTGCCTCTGCGTGTAGGATAAGGAAATTTGATATCTTCAACTCTTTTCGTCCCCGTATTGACCATAAAGTACTTCTTCTCTGCATCTCTGTTATCATGAAATTTGACTCAGCTCAAGATTATATCTCCTTCTTTCGGGGACTTGGGATGCATACTATAGATATGGGTTTCAAAGTCGTGTTTAACATGATATTTCTTTCTCCAACAATCGATTTTCCCCGAATATTCCCATACAATTAGTTCCTTACCCACATCCACTAATGTCAAGTATACTAGGCACAAACTTCCTTCGAAATCAATCACTCCAGTATCAGGGTCGACACTCTATCTCTGGCGTGTTTCATGTTCACGCAAAATTCCCCAGGACATTTGAAAACGCGTTCTTCTCAAGGTCCAATGAAACAATCTCTAAGTCGTCACAAGCTTGCCAGTAGACATAGTCATTTATCAAAATCTCCCCCAAGGGCATTGATGTGACGCAAAATGTCCAGTACTAGATGCTCCACTTGGGCCAAGGAATGTCTCAAAGGTTCAAGCCCAAAGTAGAAGTCTTTTACGGAAGCAAGAAGCAGCGAAGATCAGGTCTGGACTTCTTCAGCTCGGATCTGCGCGGATGAGGAGGCGTAGCTCGGATCGATCTAAGGAACACTCCGTCGCCGATATGAATAGTATAATGAGTGGGGCTATCCCCCGGTATAACTCCGACGATCAAGTCAATAAGGATAGAGAAGGTAAACAATATTCACAGAGAGCTTTAATGTAAAATAGATTGTGTACCTTTTTCAGCCTCATGACTTAGTATTTATATCAAGACCTTTGATATGTCCGTTGCTCTATGATCAGCACTTCCAACTGCTCTTTGCACGATCTTGTCATCATGGCCTAACTTTTGGCTTCTTTCCCATCATCTTTCTGAGCACTTCCTGCCTGTATTCAAAATGTATCCCTAATCCTATAATGAATTCTACCTACTGTGTCAGTATCATCATTTATTCCGACCTAACTTTCCCGAACTCGGTTTTTATAGTGTCAGTAAGGAAATCCCGTGGGATCGACCTAAGCTGCCAACCAACATAAGCATGTTTCTTTGGCTCGGTTTTTAGAGGTTTTTCTGACCTAAACTTGGGCTTGACCCTTTTATGCTTCTTTTCTTTGTTACTGTTTATGTCTTCCCTCTTCGATTGGGCCAGGCCCAATGAAGACTTAGTTTTATGCACACCAGTCATAGCCCTCCCCGGAATGTATCCCACATCGATTTCTTTCCAGCTCAACAAGCTAATACTACTACTATTACTATTAGTGAAAGAAAATTGTGCCAATCTTACATACTCGTCCAAGTACAGGTATGTATCATCACCGGTGTAAGCCACCACGGTGTATTGTCTGGTGGAAGCTACATATCCATACACGGCTAACCTAGAAAAACAAGGGCACGCTGGCAATGTATGCACCTCTCCGGTTCTAGGATTGCATAGGTAAACAATCTTGCGAGTATGATCAGCACAACACACCAAATCGCAAGTAGTCAGCCTGAAATATGGAAAGATTCCCAATGTTGGTGAACTGATAGGGGGAAATATGGAAAGATTCCCAATGTTGGTGAACTAATAGGGGTAAAGATGAACTCTCCTTCTTCCCTGTCAATCACATTATGGTTGCAAACCGAAAACGTAAAAATAATTTCCAATCTGTCAATGCTACTTCCCCCAAACGTTCACAAATACTAGGTTGGAGTTTCTGAGCGTGAATTTCTAGCGGCTGGAAATGAAGATTGGGTCGTCAGAGATTATTTGGTACCAGGTCTTGCAAACTCGCGGACAATTGGACAAGGTTTTGGCGTCTAATCTTGTTAGTATATCAACAACAAGGTCACTGTGAATCTCCTTCCTTTCATCCTCCGATCTCAACCTTAATTTCTTCATCGTTAAGGATTTACATTGGACAGAACCAAACACAGAATAAATTAAAGGTTACAAAAGAATATAATGTAGTCCGTAAGTGGACATCTCTCTGTTTATAAAGATTAATTAATTTGACCTTTTTAAAATAGGAAATTAATTCCGATTCCAATTATAAAACAAGAAACTTAGTATATATATATATATGTATATGTATATATATATATATACTAGATGTATTATAATATGTAACAAATCAGAGTGGCGCAGTGGAAGCGTGGTGGGCCCATAACCCACAGGTCCCAGGATCGAAACCTGGCTCTGATAAATGAAAAAACTTTTGCGATTTTTTTAAATAATCCGTTGTAGTACTGGAAGTTACACGGCATGCTAGATAGGCTTTTCATAAGTAACTTTATTGAGTGCCTGTAATTTGAGGTAAGGTCGTTATACCTTCTCTGGTCCCCTAGTTACTAAAATTTTAATGAAGCGTTTTATGCGTCCCTTACAAATCACTTAATCGGTTGTTCCGATATATATATATATATATATATTCCGATAAAATATTACTTTTCATTTCACGTAACCATTCATTCACTGATATAATTTTTTAAGCAATTACAGAGGCCATTACAATGAATAAATGATCTCGTGAGAGTGAATGTACACTTACCAATTGTAGTTTCCTCCCTGATTATTGTAAAATTATTCTACCTTTTTGTTTTGCATATCTAACAAGTAAATGTAAATTTAAATTTCCATCTTCTTGTTGAAGTGGTTTGAATTATTTTAAGTGAAACAAATGATCACTTGAAGTTAGTAACCGGGGATGAAAACTATGTTGTATAGATATATAAATATATCAAGTATTTCTGTTTACTTTCATTCTATTCTAGGTGAGTCATCAATTTTTCCTTAAAAATTTTTTACATCGAAATAATTTAATTTTCCCCTAAATACAATTTTTAAAACTTAAATTTTCTCTCAGTCTTTACTTACATAAATTCAAAATATAACATAATCATTACACTTTTTAATTTCTCTCCTACACAAGTTTTGAAAAAAACTAATTTCTAAAAAAATTCATTTCTCAAAACAAAAATTCCCAATTTTATCACCAAGAGAACAAAGCATTCTTTCCTTGCTGCGTACATAGTATGAAGCTATTGTAAAGCATGTGTGAATATTATTTGATATTCAAGGTTTTGTTTCAAAATTGTATTAATGCAAAAGTTTGTATCTGACTTGTAAGAAGGTTCGACATGCATTTTAATTTTTAATGTGTATCGATTGTAGCCTACAAGGTATTGCGTGTGCCGTGTACATTATGAAAGCACATATGTCACGTGTAACTTTTTACTATATCACCTAACGCATATATCTTTTGATTTATCGCGTGCAGCTGCTAATATATCGAGGTTATAAATGTAGACACTAAAGTATAGTTTATCATGTATAACCCATGATGTACTTATTGTATATCACTTATAGACTTGATGTATTTAGTTTTAGTGATGTATCACAAGTTTCTATAACAAAAAAAAAAAAAAATCAATTTTAATAGTTAAAATATTGCCTATTTAAAAAGTCATATGTTAAAAAGAAAATTTTCCTATTTCAAGAAGCAAAATAATATCATATGTACAAAAATAAGTATGTCTGTCATGAAGATAATGCGTTTATCAATTTTAAAAGTTAAAATATTATTAATTTATTACAGTCTAACAGAATACTGCACCATGTATTAACAACATAAAAAAAGATTTACTAAAAATTGAAAATGTCAAGTGTAAAATAAGAAGGAAAGTACTAAACGCTGTATTCGTTTTACTAAATGCAAGAACTACTTAAGAGTGAAAATACAAAAATATCTATGCACTCACACAAGATCTCCCTCCTTTAATTTTATTATTATTATTATTTATTTTACCTGTATCCGCCGTCGGCAAAGGTAACCTCGACGTGACGCATGTAGAGGTGGGTTTTTTTTTTCCAAAACAAGGAAAAGAAAATTGAAGGTGGAAAACATTTTCTGTTTCGCGTGAGTGCAGGATTATTTAATATTTTTTAAGTGATTATATTTAGTAAAGTTGTTATTGCAAATAACACCACCAACGAAATATATGGAAAAAAATAAAAGAAGAAAAAAAGTAAAATTAAATGAATTTGTCATTATAGATACATAATAGTGTGGAGTTAGTGAGTCCAGTCCTGAGCGCTGTGGTGTGGTGTGGTGTGAGGCAGAGGAGTTAAGAATGGCAGGCAAGCGCGTTCACATGTGGTGTGGGGCCAGAGTAATTATCTAACTGAGGTATGAGTCCGACGTGTCAGTTACTGGCTGCCACTTGACACAGGGATGACCCTCTTCTTAAATGCCGATACTTTTGGTTTATCTGCTGCTGCTGACACATGAATATCTTCAATTTAAACCCATACCTTTCTATATTCCATTTCTCCAAATAAAATACTTATATATATATATATATACACTAAGTGTGAACACCGTGCGTTTGCACGGTGAATGCCCAATAATATTATTATGTAATAATATAAAAATTAAAATTATAAATAATAATCAGTTTATTATAAATATATAGTTAAAAAAAATATAAGTTAATTATAACACAAATATTTGTGACTTTTCGTCAAATATAGAATTGGCATGCCTATTCTCTTCCCTTTCCTCACCTTTTCACCTCGTCTCTCTTCTTCTTCTAAAAATTGACAAAGTTATTGAATGAATATGATGCGCGCTGTAAGTAGACGTCGACGGTATGAGAAACGCTGTTGTCAGATGAGGTGAACCTGAAGACATATTTTCTAACTTTGAATAGAGGAACTATGTTTTTTTATTAGAGTTAAACAAGTATAAACCAGCAAATTTGAAGAAGAGATTGAGAAAAATCAATAATAATAAATAAATAAATTTTCTGTAAACAAAAAATATGTTCTAAATGGATATATATATATATATATATATATTACGAAAGGTTACACTATTAGTGTAAATTAGGCATGCACATAAAGATTATAAACAATAAGAAGTTATTTTTCTTTTGAATGGACTGAAGATATATATAGATTGTGAGTGTCTATTCATATTTGTTTATGGATTATTAAGAGTCTTCTTATAATTAATAGAAAGTAATAATGGTATATTAAATAAAGGGGTTTAAGTGAAAGAAATAAACGAGTTTGATGTGAAAAAAATAAACGAATTTGATGTAAGCAATGTAAATAATCATAATATAATTAATAGCCTTTATAGATATTTAAAACTAATAGTACATGAAAAGTCAAAAAAGAAAAGAATAAATGAAAATAATAAAAAGTATATAATATATTTAATTGTAACAAAATCAACTTATTTATCATGATAAATGGTTAATATTTACAAATATGACTAACTTATATTCTATATAAATTATATTGATAAAATATGAAAGATATATGTGTGTGTATATATATATATATACATATATATATATATAAATGTTTATATTTATATTTATATAAGTTGAATACAGAGGGTTAAATATGGAGGTTAATTTAATATAGAAATTTGAAAAATAACTTAAAGAAGCTAAACGGACAGAAGAATCTGTTATCTAATTAAAATAGAGAAAATAAATTTTAAGTTTTTGATAAACAAGTATTAAATGTTCTTCTTATATTGCCGAAAGTTTATAAATTATGTGCTAATTTGGCAGCCATGTGGCATTATTTAGAGGTAAGTTACATCTAAGTGATAATGTATATTACATTAAATGCTAGACTTATGTGGCGCTTATGTGGCATCCAAGTGGCGAATTGAGATGAAACATATATTACTTTCTATTATATATGGTAGATATAATATCACCAAATTCAATCTCTTCTTTTACTTGATTCGTCTTTCTACATTATTATGCATCTCACCAATTATCATTCTTCTTTCTTAAACTGTTATGTGATATTCATTGAAACAACTGTAAATTTTCAATTAAAATCTTACATAGAATTGATTTTTTTTTTTTTAACGAACAAAAAGTATTAATTCATTCAAAGGTGATTCACTGTTCAAGGTGTCCTTCTTGAAGCAGAAAATGGTACCATGTTAATAGCTACTCCCTCTGTTCTCTAAAAGTTGTTCCTTTAGACATTTGTACACAAATTAAAAACCATTTATATTTGGAAAGAGAATGTAATTAACATATCAATTAAATTATGGGTAAAATAGAAAATGTATTTACTTTTTGCATTTAAGTTTGAGAAGATACGCTCTTTTAAGAATAAAATTTTTTTTTTTAGGGACATTCTTTAGATAATAGAGGAAGTAATAAAATCTACACATTTCAAATTGTAACACATGGTACCAAATAATATCCGACCCGTCATCCGTGCTTCATCCACCGGCGCCGCCGACTCATGTTGAGAAATTCCAACCTCAAGTACCCGCTTTTAACCATATTAGCAGATCCCATCCAGCGCTTTTAAAAAACCATATATCACGACTTCTTTAATAAACCCATCAATAATACATTACCAAGGGCTCGGAAAAATTTTCAGCAAACCATGTTCCCGATGCTAAGATTTTTGGATTCCATTTAAATATATATAATCTAAGATGAAATTTTGAATTTCTTTCTCATGAATGAAAAAGGTCAAATTTAAAATGAAAATAAAAGGTTACATTAAAAATGCAGAAAGATGCATATGGAAACATTAAAATTTACTCACGAAATAAAACAGAAAAAAAAAAATGTGACTATTTTCAAAACAAACGAAATAAACGAATAGAATTTTAAGCTGTCTAATTCTAAAAATATACAACTTTTAATAGTAGTAACTAGTAAAAGGTACAAGCTTGACAATAAGTAATTTCACACCAATTTTCCAATAATATTCTTATTTTCTAAATAAAGATTGAATACAATAAGGAGGGCAGTAATTATCCCCAAAAATGTGAAAAAAAGAAGAAGGAAGAAGACTGACATTTGTTTATAAATTAATCCATTCGAGAACTGGATGTTTGTTATAGTTCAAAATAATATTCCTTCCGTCCCAAATATAAGCACAGGGCAACGGCCGCGCCTTGCATGGCTAAGAAGGGAGTGATAAATTCGATGAAGAAGGAGCAAACAAGTAAAATAAAAAAAATTAAAAAAAAAAAAAACTCAGCCAAGAAGACTTTCAAGTAGGAGATAACTCTTAGAAAGTTGCATTAATTGCCAACAATGAATGAAATTCCACAGCCTATAACAAGTTATATATCAAGGCTACCCTGAGCCTGAGTACCTCCTTCTTGGGGTGTATCCAGCTTCGCCTTCTATTGAAGAAAGTAATGCCTGTACAAGCTTGAGTTTGCTATTTGTTAATGTGGACCTTGGTTTTGTTTTTGCTGCTATAGCTTTCTCAGTATTCTCTCTGAATCATTGTTTGTTTGGCTTATAGAGTGTGCGAATTAAATAGCATTTGTAAACATATGTTGTATGTGAGGACGTCTGTAGATTTAGAATCCATTTCCTTAGTTTTGCTGTGGACTTATGTTCAAGTCATTTTAGCATTTCCAATCATAAATTTTTTAACTCTTTCAAGATTTTGAAGCTGATGAGTTGCGTACGTTTGTAAAGTGTTCTATCTTTTCAATCTATAAAGTTAACAATGGTAAATTACCTACTTTTCAGATAGAACACAGAGAACAATGGAAGAAGAAAAGAGAAAAAAAAAAAAAAATGAAGGAAGAAGATGATGAATAGTGTTGAACTACAAGTTTGGGTGGTTAAGGGACTTGTATATTATTTTCTAAAACCTGAGAAACTCATTTGTTATTTAGGCAAACCTTGGGGAGGTAAATGTAATTCACCCTAATATATATATATATATATATATTATTGTGAAGGTATAAACAATAAAGTGTATATATTTTATAATTTATGTGATACATATTATATAAGATACGTATCTCTTTCATAGCAAAAGTCATATTTTGAAGGACAAATGACATCACAAATCATTCAACTAGTGAATTGTTATTCATAAGACCTATTTTATTAAATATACTACACATTTTAAATTTCTCCATAGTGAAAAGACAGAATTGATTTGTGAAGGAAATTGCTTCTTCTCGTCGTCACCCTCGTCGTCTCGTCTTCCTCGTCATTCGGTCAGAGTTGAAGAAGAACATAAGTTTAGTCCATACGGAGACGGAGACCATTGGAGAAGACAGAGAAAAAAGGAAAGGAAAAAAAACAAAAGCAAAAATCGCAGAACTTAGGTTCTCCTACCGAAAATTGCAAAACTATTTCAGGCAAAGAACAGACAAATTTAAATAAAAAAAAAAAAGCATTCACCAGAGGCCGGCGAAGAGTTTTTCTTCTCGCCGGTAACTATGGCATTTACAAAAAAAAAAAAAAAAAAAATTTAAAGTAAATTTTTTTTTATTAGAGATAAATATATTGATATCTTTTCACCACTTAAAATCTTAAAAAGTGTCCAATACTTAGTAAAAAGTGTCATGTAAATAACATGCCCTTCAATTAACGATAATGTGAACTTTTGGCTATTGAAACATCTGTTGGTGTCATTTTGACCCTTCAACTTTCAAAACGTGCCATCTCATCCATTTCATTAAAATTTAAAATTAACCTTAACGTAAATTGATTTTTTTTTTGGGTCATTTTGGCCCAAAAATTTTATAAAACTTGATATTTTACCGATGACCAGTAGTGTCATTTGCCGTGTTTTAAATAATACATTAGTTGGATTTAAATTGAATAAAAACTTGAATTTCGAATTTATCCCACAAAAAAATTAAATTTATCAATTAATTTTTGTAATAAGTTATATGAATAATCAATTTATCGTAAAGTAGGAAAATTTTAATCCTAATGTTAAAATTTCTTCATAAAAATATCCAATTACTCACATAATTTTGTAACAAAATTACAGAATTTATATATTATAAGTTATAATGCGAAGGCGGTTACCTCTCTTGTTCAACACACTACTCTGTTTTCTTCAAGAAAAAAATCCAGAGCTCCCTACTCCATCTACGATCTCCAAACTTTCGCCAATTTTGAAGGTTAGTTAAAGATCTGCCCATGGTGAAATCGTGCATCAACATTGTTTAATTTCATTTTCCTATTTAAATGCTATTGCTCAGTAGGGGTGATATCGAGCTGAGTCGAGCCCGAACAGCAGTGTGTTCGAGCTCGGCTCGGCTAATATTTTCAGAGCTCGAGCTCGATTCGAGCCCGAAATTTGAGCTCGAGCTTGATTCGAGCCCGAAATTTGAGCTCGAGCTCATTTAAGGGGTCCAAGCTCGAGCTCGGCTCAGTCCCAAATATTTCAAAATTTTTCATTTTTTAATAAAATTTTTTACTATTATTTAAAAAAAAATTATTTATATTCACAATAATGGCCATAAAATTTAATAATTGCACATTGGCCCGCCACTAAGTCTGAAGCGCTTCTGAAAAAAAATTAAACTGCTAAACCCGCATAGTGCAAATGGAAAACTTCTCCAGTCATCCAAGCTTACCACTAAATACCTAAATGGAATGTAAAAATATATTATTTTCTCTCTTTGAACAAACTGTTCACGAAGGTAATCGACCCGAGCTCCCTCTTGTTCATTTATTGTTCGTTTATTAATCGAGCCTAAAATTTTATTCGTGTTCATTTATTAATAAATAAACGATCTCGAACCGAATTTTTAACGAGTCGATCCCAAGCTTGTTCATGAACGTTCGTGTTCGTTCTCAGCCCTATTGCTCAGCTTCAATCTCTAATATTGAACTTTCTTTTTACTGTTCTTGTTGTCGTTTTATGATATATATATATATATATATTTTAAATTTATTGATTTTTTTTGTTACTGTTCTTGTTTTGAACTAGACTTCATTCTTGTTGTCGTTCTTTGATTTTTTTTTTTCAAAAAAATTAATTAATTTAATTTTTTGTTGTGGTGTGGGGTTCTTTTGCCGTACTGTTAACGTTTCATCCTTGAATTCAGCAATTTCAACCTAAATTTTTTATTTATTGAAGAATGTCCGTTGTCCTCTCGGATTGAATTGCATTCTAGTACAAATAGCTTACTACAATGTTTCGTGCTTTAAATTTGTATTTTAGAATTTTAGATCATTGGATGCCTTTACCAAATATTTCAATAATGTATTGTTTCCACTCACTTTTAATTAATGTTCTGTTTGGCATGTAGTTATTTTGGATGGAGGACGAGACAAGGAACAATATGAGCAAGGAATCTATTTCACTTGATGAAAAATCCGTTCCTCCTTATGATCGTGGATCCTCGTTAGCTTCAACTTCAACAGATGGTTCAAATAACCCAGGCAGGGTAAAGAACGTTTATTTCTCTAATTGCATTGGTTTTTCCTTGGTTTGTGAAGTGATAAGTGGTAGTCTGATCGATAACATCTCTCCCAAATTTTTCTCTGTGGGCGGATAGCATTTTATATGGATCTGTCCTTATGGTTGTCTGAATTGAAATACATACATTATGAGAAAAGGTTTGGCTTGCAGGCTTGGTGTCTCCAATTGCCCTCTGCTGATTTTCCAAACCTATTATTCATTGCGGTTGAGGTCTTGGAAGTATTTCATTTCTCTGTTTCATGAGAGAAAATGTCGATGAACTTTTGACATCATGTTCAGACTTTATTAAAACATTCAATTGGACCTTTTACAAAACCTTAGAGCCTATGCTTCATTTCAGTAAACAAGGTTATAGAATTACAGAAACTTCAGGAGTTGAGAGTAATTGACTTACCTATGTTAAGATTTATGTTTTCTTGGCGATGTAACTTGTGTTGACTTTCTTCTCCTTATTCTATTTTGAAGAATTTTTATTTCCTTTCTCCTGTGGACATTTTATCTACTGTATGAGGCTATGAGGCTTATTCTATTTTGAAGAATTACAGCAGCCCTTGAGAAAGCATATGAGGCTATTAAGAAAGCATATGTGGCTATCGAGAAAGTAGGAGCAGCATTAGAGACTGCCTTGGTTGCTGAGGTGCCAGAGTCATTCAGTTCCACCTCCATCCAAAGTTCCACCTTCATCCAAAGTCACTAAAGGCATTAGAACTGAATTTTCAGTTGAGGAATGTAAACGTTTGATTGGGCAAATTAAAGGTTTGTAAGGAATTCATTGAAATCTTTCCGAACAGCACCAGAACTGAAAAAAAAAACCTCAAGGATAAGTGGAGAAGTTTGGTAGAATCTACTGGAGAGAATATTGTTCGGAGGGGTCAGAGTAAAATGTTGTCGCCGGGGTTGATCAATGAAATCAAACGTCTAGAACGTAGACGACTAGCTCTAGAAGCCAAAAATGCAGCTGCAGCTCCAGCTCCAGCTCCAGCTCCAGAAGTACAACAAGGGAAGAAATTAAGAAGATTGAAAACTGCCGATTCTTGAATACTTTCTCAGATTTTATATTAGTGATGTCTAATTTTCTATCCCTTCTGATGTGTTGGCTATACTCTATAGTGATAGTGACAGTGACAGTGACTAAGACCTTCAGTATACAATCAAATCTATTGTGTCCTTAATGTTTCTTACAAGAGACCGGGTTGAAGAAAGGCTCTCTCTAATTAGAACAGATATTTCATCTTTTTTCAATTCAATGCTAGTTCCTTTCAACAATATGAGCCCTAAATATTACCCCCTTTCCGTTATCATTTTGAAAAATATTTTTTATTACAATAAGAAAATTTACTTTCAAAATTTTTACTTTTTTTACCTTTACTTATATAATCATGTATAGTCCACAATTATTAAGTAAGAATATAAATGAAGAAAATTATCTAATTTAAGTACATTGGCCAAAATTGACTCTTCTAATATAACGGAGGGAGTAATTCACAAAATTAGTAAGTTGTTGCTTAGATTAATTTCACATTACAAAAGATAAAATATCAAAGTATTTATACATAAAATTATTTTAGTTAACATTTAAATCAAACCGTTTACTTCCCTTGAATTAATGAAAAAAAAATTACACTATTTATAACACTAATTTATACGAGTATATGCCTAATGTTAATAATTTATAAAAATATTTTATTGCCAAAAGTAAATCAATATGCATGTTTTTTTAGATAATTTAATGAATTATTGCTTTAATAAAATTAAAAACATCACTATTTAAATAATTATGAGTAACGACTTACAAAAGTATTAATAAATACATTTTTTTTCTTCTTACAACATATTAAACGGCGTCGTGCATAACCCCCGAAAAAGAATGTATAGACAGAATGATAAGAGGCAATCAAACTTTTGAAGTAACTACCAATATATTGGAGATTCGATTAATTAATACCATTAATTATTTCATGGGACCGTAACCGTCACCGGCGCCGGCCATAGTAAGGACTCCCAGTAAATTACATTTATTAGTTTACAATGCTGAGTTTCCGGCGTCGTTTGCAGCTGTGGAGTTTACGAAATCCTTGACATCATCGTACAAAATTTGAGCCATTTTTGGATCGAAGATTTCCACTCCATGATGCCCTTCTTCACTGAACGCCGCCACCACCTCCACTCCGTTTTCCTCCAGAACCTTCGCCGCCGCCTTCTGCCTATCCAGCAGTGGATCTCCGCCGTACCCTCTGACCAAACACCTCGGCAGCCTTCGGATCTTTTCCTTCTGGGACCCACCAGCATCGCTCACGGTCACGTTGCAGTATTCGTGGTCCCGGTCGGCGCCCTCCGGCAGTGCCAGAGACCACAGCAAGTCCGTCGCTTGGAGAGGGACGATCTTGTCATTCGCCAGCCGGAGCTCCGATTCCGACCACTGGACGCCGCCGAAGAACGGCTGGTTCATTATGAGCCCCACGATCTTCATCGGCTCAAGATCAATATCCAGGGCCCTTAAGCCGGCGTGGTACACCATGTTCCCGCCGGCGCTGCTGCCCATTAAGAAAACCTTGGAAAAGTCCGCCAAGTCTTTTAACCACGGATCACATCCTGACCCCGAGGCCGCCGCCTCCGCCTGAGCTTTGACCCACGCGATTGCGTCCATGGCGTCTTCGTAAGCAGCAGGGAGGCGGTGTTCCGGGGCAAGACGGTACTCCACGGAAGCAACCAATGCCGGGACGTGAGAAGCAATGCGGCCGCTCGATTCGTGAAACATAACGGAGGTTGCACTGAATAGAACAAACCCGCCGCCGTGGAAGTAAATTACGAGCGGAAGCTTCGAATTCGGAGGCGGATTAAGGGGTCGGAAGAGGCGTACGAAAGTCTTGGTGGTGGGGTTCAGAGGGATGTCTTTGGAAAGGAAATTGGGGATTTTGGCGTCGCCGCCGGTTGACGGTTCAGGGTTCGGCGGCGAGCTAGGAATGGGGTTCAGACGGGTACAGGAGCCATCGGGATTGGGAATGAGGTGGAGGAATTTGTAGGCTTCTTCTCTTGACTGTGGCGCGGTGGTTAACTTCTGATCAGCCATTGAACGGAGGAGGAGGATAGATGGTGGCGGAGGACGGCGGAGGACGGTTGGAATTGGAGGAGGAAAATGATGAATTAGTTGGCATAAATAGCTGAGAAATTAGGCGGTGGTTGAATCGGAATAAATGCATATTTAATAATTTCACATACTATAATGTGTTATGCGTGCCAACTAATTCAGCGGGATTATCAATTCGTATTCATTTGTTTGTTGGAGTTTTGGTAGATTACGTTTGATTCAGAGTAACCATCATCAATTTGGGCATTAACTAATTGAAAATGACATAAAAGAATAAATAAATCTGTAACTATTTTTTTAGTGACTAATGTAACATTTACGTGATAAAATTTATTAGACACTTGCAATTAAAAATATCAAATGTGATTACGATATGAAACTACATTATTCTCTCTATATTTTTACTCTCCTAATATACGTGGGAGTGACTTCCGTGCGCGGTTGTATCGCCTACTACTTTTGCCATAATTGTGAGGGACTGGGTTGCACCCCTAATTCACTTTGAGCGCTTGTCTTGAACCATCGGGTTTAGCCCAAATTGCTATAAGAACATTTTGGAAATTAGTTTTAAGTCGAGATTTTTTTTTCTTTTCTTTCTGGTACAGAAGTTGAGATGTTAGAAATGAACATATTTTGTTTTGGAACAATTATTGAACATGTGCAAAACATGTTTTATGTTTGAGAACGAATTCTAAAACTCTACAAAAAGAAAGTGATAAACTCTATACACTTTTTCATGCTAATGTCATATCAATTGATGTAAAACTTCATTATCACATTTGGTCTGAATATTATTCCTCTTGTAACAAATTCTACCTTCGCCATTTTTTACCATTTAAATGCATATAAAATAGTGTATGAAACAAAGACGTTTGATTTGAAATGTTAGAGCAAAAATATGTGTGGGGTATAATAGTATACTAGAATCGATTAAAAATTAAACTGAAATTAGTTAATAGTTGATAGGATTAGTTCATTCGCGTGAATACGATTCCTAATTTCTCCTTTCAAACTCATAAACCAAATAGTTTTTCTTTATCATTTCATTTTTCGATTCCCAAATGCTCAAACCAAACACTTAAAAGCCTATTAAAAGAAGACTTGGGTTTGGAGTAACAATCTGCAGTAGTTGGGCTATAGTAATCCAAACAGCAGGAAAAACTTGTTTTTGTGGGTTTGGGCTTTGGCCTTCTCTTTGTGGCTTTTTTCCCCACATTAGAAACACAGAAGAACAAACATCAACCACTTTTGCAGACACAAGCTGTATTGATTGTGAATGGAGGAAGTTTTACTCTTAGCTACTACTCCCTTCGTCCCACTAAAATAATCACGGTTCCAATGTTGAAAACGACCAGCTATTCCCTTGGCGAAAGCCGAAAAGTTGGTGATAGCAGAGACACTACAATGATCTCAGTTCAGCTGTAGCAGCAGGAAGAGGAAATGAAAACAGTTTCCTTTTCTTTGTGCTCTCCTTACTTTTCCCCCCTTAAATCTTTCACACTAATGACATTAGTTCAGATTCGCTATCCGATTTGTCTTGCCTTATTCTGTCTCATTCCAGCAAAGTAAACCTACTTTATCACTCGCTCGTTGGCAAAGTGCTAATGACAGGACATCAATGAGAATGGCGCATGTGGTTTCTAACCACTGTCATTTCTAACTTCAGCCAGTAACAACCACAATCCTTGTTTCATGGTACAGATTGTTAGTGAAGAGTTTTACTCCTTCATGCGTCCCACTAAAAGAATGCAGTGGTACAACTGTTCTCGAGTCACAAAATACAACTCGAAATAGAACTCTTTAGAGGGACGGAGGGAGTATTTGACTAGATTCATTCTCTTCAATCCAAAAAAACATCCAGTAAAAACACAAAGACATGCTAGGCCAGAAAAGTCACTACTCAGTACTATAACATGAAACTCTCCATAGAATGATTCTCTTCAATCCTCTGTGTGAACACGTGTGTATTCTTATTTGTTGCAGTTGGAAACTATAGCATGAGCTTGTGTAATTGAATGACCATGCCCATCTAGCCAAGCCAACAACGACAATCACTTCGAGTTCTATAACTGGGGCCTATAATGAATGAAAATGTCCAACCCTGAAATCAATGTAGCATACCAATACTAGTTCTAAGGAGCAAAAAAGGTTCCCTTTTTACTGTTACAAAGTGGCCTCACCACTTCACAAAAGTTGAACAAAATGTATACTTTTAAGATTCCTCAAACCTCAACAGCTCTACCTAACTTACCTGTGGGAGCCAAACTGAAAGAAATGGAGTCTCAATCATTTATTTTCCAAAAAGAGCAAATATAAAATTTCCAAATGAACCAAAACTAAACCAATTTCCACTTGCATTTTGTGCTTTTTGTAAACAAAATTTCTTCTACATCAAGAATGGCCTACAACAGTACATTATACATTATACAGAGATTACTGCAACTGAAAAGTCTTAAAACTAAGAACCACAAGGCATGATGTGCATACTCACCGAGCTTTTTTTCGGGACTTGAAATGGAAATTCGCAGGCGGTGAGGGTGAGAACTCGAATGGCAAATGGGGTGGCTCGGATTCGCCTGTGAGCATCCCCACAATCTCCCTGATGGTTGGGCGTTTATGAGGCGATCGCTGCAGACATAGCAATGCAATGGTGATGCAGAGCAATGACTGTTCCCTATCCAACAATTGTATATTGGTGTCGATAAGATCCAAAAGCTTGCCATTGTGGGCAAGCTGCCGAGCCCAGGAAACCAGATTAGCCCTCTCAAATTCCGACATTGGCGAAGCTGTGACCTGCAGAGGCCTCCGGCCGGAGACGAGAACTAACAACAGAACACCAAAGCTGTAAATGTCACATTTTTCGGATATTAACCCTCCGCCGCCATACTCAGGAGCAATGTAACACACAGTTCCTCTCATGCTCGGAGTACTGCTAATGCCACCACTTTTGGGGATTTCTCCACTAGCCCAATCTTGACTGTTTCTCCGACCTAATCGGAATTCGCCACTGAAACCATCAAGCCACCAATCAATGCTGCTTCTGCTACTTCTGATTTTCCTCTTCTTCTTCTCAGGGATTTCATCTTCTTCTCTCTGCCACCACAATTCTCCACCATTTTTTGATTTCAGTTCCCTTTTCTTCTTCTTGGTTAATTCTTCACAGAACTCTTCCTTCCACCATTCCCTTGGTTTCCTGTTCTTCCTCTCTTTACTTTTATCTCTATCCAGAGATGCCCACCATTCCAATTTCTTCTTCCTTTGCTTCTTGTTATCTGGTTTGGGATTACCATCTTCAACCTTGCTTGAAGTGGCAATCCAATCCCTTTTAGGCCTCTCTTTCTTGATTTCACTCCCGAGCCACTCCATCACGTAGTCCTTAATCCTCCCGGAGTCTGATCCTCCGTTCACATTTTCCTGTTTCCACCACCAATCTCTCCCGGACTCGCATTTCCTCCGTCCAATTCCTCTTCTACTCCCACTATCCACACTAACCCTGTCGAAAAAGCCTTCCGAAATACTGCTGGTTTTGTACTCGAGGCCCTCGGACGGCGAAGCATCAACGGCTCCGCTCTCCGGCGACCGATCCACATTCACAACCACGACCTCTTCTGTCGCCACACTTTCATTTTCCTCAATTACAGATCGGTAATCCTCTGCATTCTCCTTATCAATCTTTTCATCGCCTTCCATGAAGCTTTCCCCAATCTCATTCTCATCCTTGCTCAAAACCTGGGCCAATCCAAAATCAGCAATTTTGGCGTCGAAATTTGCATCTAGCAAAATATTAGAGGGTTTAATGTCTCCGTGGACAATCGGCGGATCGCAGGAGCTATGAAGATACTCAATGCCCTTAGCTACAGCTAAAATGACACTAAATCTCTTCTTCCAAACCATTAATTCTGGAAATTTTCGATCCAGTAAAGCCTCCTGCAAATTCCCATTTTGCATGTACTCGTAAACCAGCACTAATCTTCTCCTCCCCTGTCTACACCTCATATTATGGTCGTCCGATGAGAACCCCAGGACGGAAACCACGTGTGGGCAGCACGCGCTGTCAACCCTCGAGGCGAGTGAGAGTTCATTGTGGAACTCTCGCTCCCCTTGGAGAGAGCCCGAAGCATCCATCAGCTTGACGGCGACCTCCTGCCCGGAAGGAAGCACCCCTTTGAAAACCGACCCGAACCCACCTTGCCCGAGGCGGTTGCCGGGCGAGAACGAGGAGGTGGCGCGGCGGAGGACGGAGAAAGAGAATCGCTGAAGCTGCGGCGGCGGCGGCTGCTTCAGATCCACAGGTGCGGTCCGCTTATTGGACAGTTTCCGGTAGACAATGGCGAAGAAAATAAAGAACGACAGAGTTGCCGCAGCTGCCAGGATTGGCGGCAGGAGTGCCGAATGCTGGTGGCCGCGGTGGTGTTCGCTGATGACCGAGGGCGGCGGCGGTGGCGGTGAGAGACTAGTGGGGAAGTCTGGAAAAAACGTCCCGGGTCGAATTGACGGTGGCATTGTAGAAAACAAAAAGATGGGATTTACGCAAGAAGCTGTATGAATCAGTCAAAGAATCATGTTTTTTTCACAGAGGGTTGCGATCAACCTTTGCAAATGCTCCGATTCTGAAGGAGCGAAGAAGACTAATAGTAGTGTAGTCGCTGTTGTGTGTAATTTCTCTTTCTGGGTTACTGTATTATCCTATCCTTTCGTCTTTATTCAATTCCTTCCTCAGAAGAAAAAGTTGAAACAGCAAGTCAAAGGCTTTTGTCATCACGAGCATCAAAAGCTGCTGCTGCTGCTGCTAAATCACAGTTTTTCTTTTTCTTTATTATCTCAGGGATGAAGAAAAGCATTCAAACATTTGGGTGTTTGATTCTTCAAAAGCTCTGGAATTTGCAAATTTGCAACGATTATGTTCTTGATGAGTCTGTAATGTTGGGTGGACAGGACAAGATCGATGTCAAGATGTGATTTTTATTGTTTTTTATTTTTTAATCGGAAGTTAATTATGGGAAATGGAATGATAAAGTTAACGTTGGGTGGAGGAGATTTTTTTATTATATAAATGTTTGTTTATAGGAGAGTACGATTTTAGTTCCTTTAATGAAGACAGAGAGAGTGAACACAGAGTCCCACATGGAGAGATAGATAGATAATGCCTATTTCTGAATTTATCTCTTTTTTTTTTTATTTTGTTTTTCTTTTATTTTTTCTTGCATCATGCGGGATCGAAATCCACCCCGAAGAAGTGATAGTCTAGCGGTAGAACTGTAGACATTCCTCCTGCATGATGCGGGATCAAAACCCACCCGAAAAGTAAAAAAAATTTGTAATAGGGGTGGTGCACAATTTCAAAAAAGAAAATCTACCCTTTTAGTTTAAAAAAATATATATAAATAGTTAATTCATACATAAAAAGCTATTATTATATTGGACAAATATCGTACTAAAATATAAATTTAATTTCTAATTTGTTACTAGTCAAAGTATGTAATTCTTTAACTGACTGAATTTTCATATGAAGACAATAAAATTATCGATCATTTATTAAGACATAAACTCTCACTTGTTAAAATAGATATTTAAAATATTATTTTGAGATATGAATGTTTTTTTTTTTTTTCATGAAATGCGAAAGAAAACTATATCCTCATCATCCTAAAATGTGAGATGGGATAAGAAATATGTTGAAGAAAAAGCGAAGATAAGAAAGACACTGAAAAGGAAATGGGCGAATAAATTTTTTTTTTTTTCTCAAGTTTGTTGTCTCACAATTCGTGTACTACTAATTAGTTTAGAGATAGAAAACGCCTAGGAGTCTCAACTCAAATCTCAATTAATTTTTGCTTTATACTAATATCTTTTGGTGGAATACAAGAAATTAAAGAATATATATATATATATATATATGAGTAATGATAGTTTTAGCAACAAATCATAACAATTTTTTGATAACAACTCATGTGGCATGCATTCATTGGTTACATTTTTATTAATATCAAATAATTGGCCAATGAATGCATACCACATGAATTGCTATCAAAAAGTTATTATGATTTGTTGATGAGTATATCATTACTCTATATATATAAATGATCCTACTAAAGAAAATGTTTAGCTAAGAACAAGTAACGTTAGCATCAATAATGTGTCTAACAATTTCAAATAGCCAAAACCTAAACAATTGTTTTCTTTTGGGACATACTTCCTCTGTTCTTTAAAGAGTATCCCCTTAAATAATTTTTATTTTATTTTTTAAAGAGTATTCCTTTTTAAACTTCAAAGCAAAAAGTTAATACAATTTCTATTTTACCCCTAATTTAATTTATCTATTAATTACATCTTCTTTCTAAATGTACATACAAACACACATTCTTATTAAGTTTGTAATTAAACAAGATGATATAAATAGAGGTAAAAGAATAATTTTTTCTATTTTCTTAATTTGTGTGCAAATCTCTAAAGAGACACTGTTTAGAGAACAGAGGGAGTAACTGCTAATGTCCGTAATATATTTAGCATCTAGCATTTAGGCTTTTAAGTGTGGCTCTTATTAACTAACCCTTTTTAGAATACTTGTTAATGACTTTACCAAAAAAGAAAAAAAAGGGTTAATATTTCCTGCTATCCAAAATAAAAAACACTTAAAAGCGAGTAATAATTTTCAAAATAAATAAGGATGTAGCAAGAAAAACATAATTTTCCATCTGAGTATCAATTAAAGAGAACTATGTTTATATTTATAAATATAACAGGACAAAATGTAAAAGGTTTAAAACACATATTCTCTATGTTTCGCTAAAATAAATTTAGCACTATAACTACTTACGAATTATCAAGTATAACTTTAAACACGACTTTTTAGATGAGACTTAATGAAACAAAATACTAGTGAGTGTAAAAGACATTTTGATTTGTATGAACTTATAGGATGCCTATCTTAGCCCTTCCTTTTTATTCAGGGTGGTGAACTTTTCAAGTGCTGACTTTATGTTTATGATAAGCACATTTGCAAACTGAGTTCACATTAAAAATAAAAATAATTTTTTTTAAAAAAAACAAGAAAAGTCAAACCAAGTCCAAATTGAGAGTGACTGAAAAGTTTAACAACCTCATAATGATGGGAGAAGATGTCATGTGAGTCAAAGAGAAGAAAAGATATAGAGGTCAAATTAAAAAATAAATAAATATTGGGGCGAGATTGGAAAAGAAAAAAAAATAATAATAATAAAAGCATAGGGACAGGGGGTCTCAGGGGTAGGAAGGTAACAAAAAGCAAAAGGGTGCTTGGCACGTGATTTTGTACCGACACTCTCTCACCCGTCCCACACGTACCCCACTCAAAGTAAATAAATACAAATGGGCGAATTACAATTATTTCCTTGAGTTTTGATTAAATTACAAAATAAACTCTCAAATTTTAATAAATTACAAATAACTTCAATGTGTTAGGTAGTGACCCTCTTGAACCATCGTCTTAACGATTTAACTGCAATACTTCAACAATAATTTACCAACATCTTATCCTCCAAAGTTGATCACGTGTGTCCGCGTAGCCATGTACCTCTCTTAAGAAAGGGGAAATATTAACTCTAGCAAAAATTACGAAAAAATAGTATTTTCAGTCTCTTACGTTTAGACTTGTGATAATTTTAGTCCCTTTTATTTTTCTATAGCAATTTCGTTTATTTATAAATTTTGTAAAAATACCATAAATGACCTGTTCAACTTTCAATTACAATTAAATAGGACTAAAATTGCCATAATAATAAACAAAATGTATCGAAATTGTCACAGAAAAACAAAAAAGATTAAAACTATCACAAGCCTAAACATAAAAGACTAAAAATGCTATTTTTCCCAAAAATCACAGTACAATCATTTCACATCACGAACTATTCTATAGTTTCTATAGTAATACATTTTTTATAAAAGAGAGAAGATAATCAACATTAAAGATGATGGATGGTCTGCTCTTTCTCTTTACATACAATTCTGTCACATTATCAAGATTCAAGGGTGGAAACAACATTAATACAGCAACTTTTACCCAAATCTAAAATAATCTTCTTAGTTGTTAAACACTGAGAAATTTCAGAACAGCTCACAATGAAAACAAAACATGAAAATCTACCCAATACCCTAACTTCTTCACAACATCTATTCCCACAAACCAAATCTTAACCACAGTTTTTGTTTACAGTGGCTTTGCACCACCCCCGCTCTCGAAGTTCACCGGGGTATTGGAGCCACTCTTCTTATGGTTGCCTGAGTGACCGGTAATGGTTCTCCCCATGAACTTCCCGGCTTTCGTGAGGCCGCTACCTACCGCTCCAAGCCCAGTACCGACAAAACCAACTCCACCAGTAATGCCAGAAGTGACTGCCGATGATGCACCATCAAGGGCATCCATTGTACTCCCCACGACTCCTGATTCTTTCAGTTTCTTTCTCTTTTCAAATTGCCTCTTTTCTTCTTCAAGGGCGGCAAACTGCTCTTCTTTGCTGAATACATGATACGACAACTGAAATTCCAATAGAAAAGAAGGTACATTTTAGCTTGTGCTGCTGTCTCATTGTTTGACAAGGAGGGACTGGATTTAGAAATGATGTATACCTGGAGAGTAATAGTTCCTCTATCCTTCTTATCTTTGATCTTGAGCATGTCAAGAGAAGGCATCAGTCTTAATTCGATCTCTTTTGTCGCCTCAGCTTGCAGTTCACTCAGACGCAACTTTGCAACACCCAACTTTTCATCTTGTCCAACATCTTTATCATAAACCTGTTGCAAGCAGTTGAAGTGCTTTTAGACACTACAATCATTCACACCCAGAATGAAGAACAACAGAAATTTGACAAAGTTGCAGTAATTTGGTCAATCAATCAGATTTCTAGAATTTAGAACAAATTGTCGTTCTTTAGAATTTTCAGGTAACACCAATCATTCCAACCATATCACATATCATTTCAACTGAACCTGTGATAAATTCACCTTCACTCAGATATAATGCACAAACAGACTTATTTGGTAATTTAACGATGGAGAAGAAATGGGATCATTTTTGGGTACTTGAAGAAACTTTAGAATGCTTCTTTGACCTCCACAGAAAAACTCATTTTAGTTATTTGGAATGATCATAAAACAATACTAGAGCAGCGTAGAATCACATAATTGGCCAAGACAAGATCATGACAACATTCAGTTACTTTGGAAGCAAGCAATGAGCAGACCCATCATTTTAGTATTCCAGGAAAACCTTTGCTTAATCTTCTCACAGAAAGGTCATAATGGTTTGTAAAAGGACGCAACAAATTGCTATAATAATTTACTCAATCACTTGGAGCATTCAACCTTCTCCCATCCCAAAATCTCATTCAACACTTACCCAAGGATAAATAATAACACCCTCACATTTACTAAAACCATTGAAATAAAGAACTTCAAGAGGCCAAAAATAAACATTTCTTATAGACATGCTCGGGCAATCATGAATACACAGCAAATATAATCATATTATCATTTCTATTATCAATCAGCAGAAGGTCTAACAGTTTATCCTTTAGCAGTCAACAAATTCCAGACACGATATTCAATGAGTTTATAGATCAAAACCTCAACAATTAGGGATTGAGTCTCCTGGTCTTCAACAATCAATTCAAACTTCTCGTTCCAAACAGGGTTCAGGTTGTTCTCGATGGTCTTTGTTTTAACCTTCAATATCGGGCGAATATACACAACTGCGTACGGATCAGATTTTCCAATCAGTTCCTTGTTCTTCAAGTCATTTGCCCACAAAACTGTTATCATAAGTCTCCCTTGTGGCTTAAGCTCCAAGTCACTGCACATCAAAGGCAGAAGTATAAGAGAAACTAGCTATACTATTATGGTTGGATAAAGTTCCTTCAAAATTTCAACATCATCTGTATTTTCTCACCCAAGAGGCATCCAATCAACTTCTATGAACCTAACAAGCATATCTAGCAACTGGTCTGCCAGTTTTAAAGCAAGTGTTTGAACTTTCATTTTGTCTTTTTAAGATAACTTTGTTTGGAACTTTTTTCTTTTTTTTTTTTTAGGAGGAGGAGGAGGGGGTTGGGGGTGGGGGTGGTGGTGTTGGGGTTGGGGTTGGTTAAGATTGTTCACGAAGTATTAACTGCATTTAAAATTCAAGTATGTTAGACCGAGATTTCGGGCCACATCATAATCCTGTCACCAAAGCACAAAACCTCAAATCCAATAGAGATTTACCCTCTCTCTAATGTTATAGTTCTTACATATGCTACCATAATTAAATAGGGACACAAAAACTCATAAATTTGCTTCTACAACTTCAATCTTTCAAGTACTAACTTAAGCAGTAATCTACAGATACTGATCAACAATTATTAAAGCTCAGAGCATCCATATGCTATGGCATTATTCGATGGTAAACTGTTGACTAAAGGAAGATAATAAAATTAATCTCAAATTGCAAGAAAAAAACAGAATTACCTCAAATCTACAGGTATGCCACCAATTGGAACAACAATCCGGTGAGGCCATTGGAGCATATCTGTCACGATGGAAGTTACGGTGTCCTTCAAAACAAACAATATAGTCAGTCAAGTAACAAGTTCATTTACGCCAGAAATTGACACCACTGAAAAACTTACATCAATCATGTCTGAGAGCCCAGGAATTGCTGTTAAACTTCCACCAACAGCTTTTAAGGTATAGTCAATTCTTGGCTTAGGCTGATAAGAGAGACGACATCTAGTGAGTTATCTGAAAGCAGTTCAGTAACTTGAATTCCCCAGCAAGGTGAAAGATCATGAAATTAAAAGTTTGCAGAAAAAATTACTTCAGCAAGTAGAGCAACGACAACAGCCGAAATGCATGGGATTTCCTCAGCAAGTTGAAAGATAGCACGAACAACAGTGAAAACTTGAAGATTTTTCAGCTGCAGTTTATACAAATTGCAAAATTCAGTCAACATATTTTCTGATAATATTCCTTGAGAATGAACTACCTACAAAATCTAAATTGGTCAGTTTAATAAAACCCAAAAATGAATAGATGGTAAAAAACCTGGATAGGTATAGATGCCACCATTGCAGCTTCAACAGCCAAGATGATGTTTGGATCACCACCCCATCTCAGGTCGATGTCCATAGTAATTTGGCCTTTCTTAAGACTCTGAACACGAATACCTGCATATGTGATTCAGGAACATGTTCAATAGAAATAACCAATATGACATAAACAATAACAAAGTAAGCCTTTATCCCACTGTGGGTAGAAGCAACCAATATACAGAAGACAATATAAATGGAGATATATCAAATCCATTAAAATAACTTATTGGGAGACAATTTAGATTTTCTACTATCGTGGAGTAAAATTACTCTAAATGCAGTAAGAGCATGACGGGTTTCAATAAAACCAAACTAGCAAGTGCAAAATTTAAACTTGAAAAACTGTAGAATTGATGTTTCAACATTTTTACCTGCCTTAATAACAAGAGACTATTATTACAATCATCAATCATGTTAGGCCAGTCAAAAAGATACAAGTACACAAAGCATATGGGTGTAAAAATGGATGACTTTAAAATAAAAAGCAGGACTAAAGAGAATTCATAATTCAATAAAATGTAAGAAATATGTTACCCTCAATTTTAGGAGCCACAGTTCCAAGAGACAGTCTGCTGAACTTTAGCGAAGTTATTCCAGGAGTACGATAATCCTCCAGAAGAGGTTCAACAGATTCTTTTATAATAGCCTCCGCTGCCTGGAAAGAAGCAAATTCAACCATACAGAAAAGTTCAAAAACCGCAGACACAATGACAATGAAGGTCTGTATATAATCACATCAGCGGGTTTGTCTAATGGTCCTCAGGTTAAATATCAATGACACAAGGGTTTTGTGTAGTCTATTATCACTTCAAACTTAATTTGAAGTAATTTCAAAGAAAGAGGACGAATGAGAATGGTATCCCATAAGTTCAGCAGCAAATGATTTCCAGAAAGAGAAAGTTGCACTTTTCTCCAAACTTCAACTCTGACAAATTTGGTCCAACTGTGTAATGCGACACTTTTGGTGCCCAAAATTTGAATTAGTGACAAAAGAAGGATCCTTGAAAAAGTGATTTAGCAGTCACTTTGACTTTTAAACATGGTCAAAAGTAATTTAGGGTTCACTTGTGGAGTTGAAAACATTAAATAACCTTTAACCATGCTGAAAAATCAAGAATGATTGAGAAGTCCCAGTTAAGGGTCCTTTCTTTTGACACAAGTACAAAGTTTGGGTAACAATTCTCTCATGTACTTAAACTTTGGGAATCAATCTGCTCCTCAAAACACAGATTGAATCAAGTAATGAGTAAGAAAAGTGGTTTTCAAGGGAGGGCTCAATACATGCAAAACTCTACCATTTGAAGACTGGAAAAGAGGATAAATAAATATCCCAGATACTGTTACCAAGCAAGAAACCTAGTTCATATGAACTTATTGTACCTTCTTATACAGAGATTATGAAGACAAGAAGATAATCTTACATCGGCAACAAATGGCCAGAGTTTTGCTAGTTGTCTATTCAACCACTTCACCTGCAAGAATGAATAAAATAAGACCAGAAAAATTAATAGTGGTTGTACTGAGTAGATTATATTTACTCAATTAAAGTTACTCCTAACAAATACGAATCACTTTGCCACACCAACATCCTACTAATAAATTCAAATGATCAAACAAGAACCACTCATGATCCTGCATGATCTTCGTTTTAAAAAGTGGAGCATCTCAGGCCAGACAGAGTATTGATAGTGGCATGATTGTTTGCAGCCATTTCCCCTCTCAGAAACAGATACCCCAAATTTTACACTTCACCAACCTGACCAATTATTAGGCCCATCTCAAGCAGTGTTTAACCATATTAGCATAAATCAGGAATTATTCCATTTCCATATTGATCTGACCTACCCTTTTGAGTTGGAGTCTACAAAATCTTTTACAGACTCGTCATGAAGAAAAAAATGGAACTTTAATTTTGCACCTTTTTTTTTTTTTTTTTTTAAAACAAAATTGCAATATCAAATACACACACACACAGTCGGTCATATACATAAGATATCCACATGGATATTTTTGGCTTTCTGAAGGCTACAACAAGTTCATGACTGATAAATGTCGGCACTAGAAGTTTTTAAAGCAATGACTTGTTGCGCTAGCTCTTCATTTAATAAGTTGTCAAGCAGTGTGATATCATTATGGGCATTTCAACAAAACAACATCTAAAGCAGCTTCTGAAATCATACTAGGGGAGGATAAAAAATATGAATAAAAATAATAAGTATCTCTCCAACAACAACAACAACAACTAAGCCTTTGTCCCACCACGTGGGGTCGGTTATATGGATCATATCTCGCCATCGTGTACGGTCACGGCACACCGATCCATTTATATTAAAAAATAATATGTATCTCTCCAATAAGAAAAAAAATGAAAACCTCACCTGCTCAAATGCTGGGAAAGATATCCACTCAGGAAAATTATCACCACAAATTTTTTTCAGGTCATCCCTGTTAAGGGAGCTAAGTAACTTTATGTCAACTGCCTGTCAGGGAGAACAAAGTCAAAATGAACAACATGTCAGATCGGCATTAGGAAGTGAATCAGATTTGTGAAATCTGAACTTCAAATTAAAAACTAAATATCAAAAGGAAACACAAAGTACAGCAAGTTGAAAAATGAGCAACCTTCAGAAGTAAATGCTGTCAAACATTTATACCACAGGCAAAGAGCTCTTGAACATACATATATAGCAAAAGAAATCCAATCTATCAACAAAGAGAAGAATGTTCAAGATGAAAAATCACAAGATAAAAGTACTAATTTTTAAGCAAATGTATTATGAATAATAATAGTAATTTTTTAAATAGAAGTATTATGAATAATAAAAGAAAATTTCTACCAAATAACTATATGTGCCAATAAATATAATTGAGTTCAGAAGATGGCCAATGCATTATAAATCTAATGATACAGTTACAGCAATGAACAGAACATAAGGTGGAAACAACAGTAAACACTTCTACACTGAGAACATTACGAAGCAGTCTAAGTGAACCCTCTCTCCACTTATTTCCATTCAGATTGCTTAAGCAACATTCTACAGTCCAAAGGTCAAAGTACTTTTAGGCGAGACAATGAAAAAGTAAAGCAAGCCTTATGACCATTCTGAACCAGTCAAGACTGGCAGGGAAAAAACATTCACTGTAATTGCATCACTGATGCATAGATCAGAAATTATGAAGCAACCTGAGAGTCTGTGATACTAAGCAGATCAAAACAGGGAAACATCCAGAGGACCTTATGATTTGGTAACTAGAAAGTTCAGCACCCATCCCATTTCAAACATTTTTTTAGTTTCTCTATTCATATACTGAACAATTTCATAAGAAACAATAATTCAACAGTGGTTGTCACACATTCATTGACTACAGAGGATACTAAAAGAGCCATTTAGGTATTACATACTACCTCAGAATGCAGCATTATAGTAGAAATTTTGGCATAATCTATATCCCTTTTCCAAGTATAACCACTAATTAAACACCATGTTTACATTTCTGAAGAAATAGGCACCCTTGTCCAACAGTCACCCAATACATGTTCTTATGTCTTAACATTGAGAATTGCAACAGAAAAGAAAAAAAACACTTATCTACTCTCCTCCTCCTCAATTACATATATCCTACCCAATTTCATCCTAAAGAGTAGCAATTCATTCAGTCCAGAACAGCACTTTCTGCATACGGACGGAGCCAACATAATTTCTTGTCAAAAGATTTAAATGTAGGTATCAGCTTATATGTCCTCCCCCACCTAGATTTCACATTCCAATCAGAACACAAGTAAAACCCATGAACAAATTCTGCCCTAAACGAAAAAATAAATAGCAATTCCACAACATTTCAAGGGGGAAAAAAAAAATAAAGGAAAACGGGGAAGCACCTTAGCCTGACGCTTATTACTTCGGTAATTCATCATATATTGCCAACCGGCCATCAGAGCGATCCCAAAAATCACCCCAAACAGAATTCCAGAAATCAGACCCATTATTATTTCCTATTTTCAAAACGAACACGAAAAAAAAAAATAATAAGAGAAAAATTCCCCGAACTGGGAAGGAAAATCTGGGGCAGAACAAAAGCGAGAACTTACAGTGAATTAGAAGAAAAATGGATCAGTTGAGTAACCGAACTTCACACTCAAAATTCAAAATCAAACCAAATGTTCCAGATGTTCTATCTCCGGATGAAATTTACTGCACATGTATTTACTATCAATTTACACATCAAGCTGCAATAAATGCGAGGACCCTTTTCAGTTTTTCATCTACTGTTGAATGGCGATGGGGTTCGCCATTTCCTCCACAGAAATCTTCAACAATTATTTTCTTTCTCTGACAACCAAATTAAGAAGAACAGGAAATCAAAAAGACAAGCAGTTTTTTTTTTTTTTTTTTGAAATTCCAGAAAGAATATGTGATTAGGGGAACATTGAAATCTCAGATTTTTACCATGTCGGTCCGGTTCTTACAACGTGCTGACATTTTGCGTGGAGTTAAGGCTTTCTTTTATTTGCAATAGTGCCCTTAAAGATTGAGTAAATTATGGGATGGCCCAGGTATTTTTTAAGTGCTCCTACTTTCTACTTGTGCGATCTTTTCAGCCATTTTTAGAAAGGTCCCAATCATTAGGGATCCTTTTTCTTTTTTCCTTTCTTTTATCTCTTTTGTTTTTGTCTTCCTTTTTTTTTCAATTTTTTTTTTTTATACTTATCCACTAAAAGCGATATACACTGATAAATTTTTATAATTACTTACGTGACAACTACATAAGAAAAAAATATTTGATTATCCGATTTTACTAGACGAATCCATGTTTAAAATTTATTTTTATTTTAATAGAATAATTCACTTTCAAATTTTTTTATTCTTCTTAGTGGAATAAATGGCGTCAAATTAGCTAATATTGTATATGTTCGAAATTAGACTCTTCTAATAGAATAGATGATGTACTTAAAATTAAAACTGTGATGGACTACTGTTATGTGATACCACATTAATTATTATTATTTTTTTCACTCTTTTAATTTTTTTTTCTTTATTTTGGACTTTATATTTATTAATAATTTTTTACACTTCCAACTAAATTTTATACATTTTAACGCTAACATTTTACATTTTTATTATTTTTTTATGAAACCTACAATCTTGTTGCCATAAACAATGAGCAAACGTACGAGTAAAATTATTCAAAAAGAGATCAAAGAGTACAAATTGAGGTAAAGTATATCTCGATCCCTAGGCTTGGACCAAATTAAAGCTTGGTCCCTGAGATTATAGCAAATTATATTCTGATTCCTATACCCAGAGTGGTAATTTGTGTCGTGTTCGGGTTATCATATTAGGATTAGAGGATTTCTGTATTGACAGCCCTCGACCCTAACATTATTCGTTTAATTATTTATCCGTGTCGATCCATTTAACCCGTGAACATTTCGAATTCATGTCGGGTTCGTGTCATGTTTTCGTGTAGTATAAATTACTCGTGTCAGGTTTAGGTTGGCGGGTTACCGTGTTGATATTTTCAACCATAATTTTACTCGTTTAATTATTTGGGTTGATCCATATAACCCGCGAACCTGCCAAACCTCAATCATAACCCGCTAATATCGTGTCGTGTTTTCATGTCATGTTAAAAATTGCCAACCCTTCTCTACCGTGATCGATATGTTACTTTGAGGTAAATGATAGGACCAAAATGTAAGTTAAAGATAACATAGTCCCTATAAAGTTGAAATGATTTTTGTTTCAACTTTTTGGAGCTAACCAAAAAAAAAAAAAAAAACTTTTTGGAGCTAACATGTAATTTAATAAAATATTAAAAATCCAACTGTAATTTGCCAATCTTTAAAATAAAAGGTGCAAAATGCAAATGTAATCATAATTTAAGGTGACAACATGTAATTAAGCCTAAAATCCAAGGGTCAACACCAAGGAATTCTTCCTTCATTAAGAGAATTTTTTATTTCTTACTTTCTTACAAGTCATCAAGGAAATGATGGGACAAGAAACAAAAGACAAGCTTTTGCTTTTGCTTTACCCCAAACATGAGGGGGTAAATGTAATTCGCCCCGCTGTTTGGGGTAGTTACAAAATTAACCCCCTCATGTTTGGGGTAGTTACAAAATTAACCCCGCTGTTTGTAAAATTATAAAATGCACATTATCCTAGATAATCCATACTATATACGAAGCCTATGAGACCTTAAAACTACAAACCCAAACACGTGAGACGTAAAAATTATATAAAAAAACTTGATTAAACATATAAATCGCACTTTTCTAAAATAATTTTTAGGGTTAAAAGGGCGTTTTTAATTTCGCCGACAACAATACAAACCTTTGTCCCACCCGTAAATTCAGTTATATAGATTGTATCTTGCGCCATCGAATACAATCGAGTTGGGATTAGTTTTGTAATTACCTCGAACATCAGGGGTGAATTACATTAAATGTAATTCGTCATTTTTTGCTTTTGTTTGGTCTCTGTTCTCATTCATGTGTCTTAACATGGGGGGTTATGAATAGCATGTCAAGTTTGGCATTTTTTTGGGTAGAAAAACAGGACAAAGAAGGCCACATTGCACAGTGACCATGCTGCCCATTTGGGGCTACCATGGCCATAACTTACTATACTACAACCATAAACTATAGCTTGCAAGATTTGAATCTCACGGGTGATTAATTTGGGGGTAGGATCGTAAAATCTTACACAAAATACATATCTGCAAAATTATAGATAAATAATAAAACTACTTTTATTTCAACCAAACTAGTAATTTTGTAGGAACGAATAGAATCATATTTAAAATCAATTTGGTATGTTGGGATTGTAGAAGTGTAAAAACCTGCTATCTAGATCAAAATTTTACAAACTATGATTGCAACTTTCTTGCATTTTGGGGGGGGGGGAGGGGGGGAATTGCATTTTGTCCCACAAAGAGTTAAAACAAGAATCCAATGAAAATAATGAGCAAAACCAATCAATCGGAAGAGCCCAAAAGCTTTTCAGATCTGACAGACAAATGTACACCAAGAATGTTTGCTGTAATCAGCCATGAAAGTACATAAGGTCAAACAAAATTGTATCTAATGTACTCAGATAAGGAGAGTGAATTCCATTTAATCCCAACAAACTGTTTTAAGAACTGCCTAAATAGTTTTTCCTAGTATTTCTTTGGGAAAAATATAGTTTCTTGTCTATGTGACTAAACAATGAATCCCATCAGCTCAGAGTTTAATGATTTTATGCCCTTTCTAATGACAGATAAAACACCAAACCAGCCATCAGAGCTGTACCCAAAAAATGAGCACCTGTTCTCATACCGTCGTTTGGTGGTGGGCTTGATATGATTGTTGTTGTTGGTGTGTTCTGCTGTCCTTCCTCCACTGTTGAAGGTGGTTCAACATAGGGTGGAGGAGGCGGTTGATTGAGGCTCGGAGGGAGTCCCAGTCCGCGGCCTACATTGATCTTGAATCGCAGGCCGTGCCGACATTGGAGGCCATCATCAGCATTAGAGAAGTAGTATTGGGGGCCTTCGATTGTCAATGAAACAGGTACTGTCAATGGCTTCCCAAAGTCTTGGCTGCCTCCCTGGTACTGAACTGTATCGGTGTCCGAGGCGTCATCAATGCTGCAACTCTTATAAGTTGTCTCATTGTATGTTTGGATCACGGTTTGATTCGTGTTCGTATTGAATACTGCACAGCACACATTAGTCTTAATTAGGAAAGGCAAGAAAGAGATAAAGTTGCATTTTTATCATGCTTAAAGATTGTTGTGAAAATCGCGAAAATAGAACGTAATGCTTGATTCATGAAAGATAATGAATTCCTCCAACATTTTGTTGCAGAAACCCGAAAAGACGACCAACTAAATGATGCACACTATGACTGAATTAGAATTGGGAAATGCATAAGCACAAAGAGCATTGAGAATCTGAGATCATTTGGCAGACAATCCTGTCAGACAGGCAATGTATTCTTTCCTTTTACTTCCACAAGACATACATTCAGCTATCTCAATCTTTGAAATGATTATGATTACGGTAACCTAAACTTCATCAGACGATTATTCTATCCATCAAACTCACTATTTCAATCTTATGAACATCTATTATAATTTTATTTATTATTAGTCAAGCCTGAAAACAAAAGTGTGGAGCATGAAGAAAGGAAAGGGGGCCAGGGGGCAAGCATTAGCTCTCTGCCTATAGTGACTCCAAAACTTATCTTCTTGTGGCCATTACCAATTTTCTTGGCTTGAGGAATGAAGGCCATGTTACAGATTTTGCCCAACAACACTAAGCTTTGTCCCACGTGAGGTGGGTGATATGGATCATCTCTTGTCATCGTATACATTCGAGGCACATTGAAGACGAGAATCTTAAAAACCAAGTACGATGCAACCAACAAAAACATGGGGATGTATATCAAACAATTTGCATCCAAATTACACCCAAGTAAATTTTCAAAAGGTAATATCTTGATGAGAGATCTGAAGATCTCTCTAATTTTCAACAAATTCAATGAAATTGGTGACATAATGGGTAAAAATAACCTAAATGACAGCAGCCTCATGCATAGTGTTCACAATTAGAAAATGTAAATTTGCTTCCCAATTTTCTCTGTAAACAAAAATCAGCTGCCCTTTTCACAAGATGCATATTTGAAGATGAATTAATCCTAAAACACCACAACCACACAGGAAATAAACTAGAGCAAAAAAAAGCAGTAATTTTGGCACAATCCCAGAAAGGATCATATCAAAAAGTGCAGGATTAATCATGTAAACTAACTCAAATAATCACCAAGATTGAAACTTTGGCACAATCCCAGAAAGGATCATATCAAAAAGTGCAGGATTAATCATGTAAACTAACTCAAATAATCACCAAGATTGAAACTTTGGCACAATCCCAGAAAGGATCATATCAAAAAGTGCAAATTAATTAGGCAAACTCACTCAAATAGTCTCCAAGATTGAAGCTTTGGGTGGCAGCCCAAGAAGACAAATTAGTGGAAGAGCTGTTGGCGGTGGTGTTAAAGAACCAGCCAGCTTCCCCTCCAACGGTGTGATTGACATAAGATTTTACAGGAGTGTCTGCTGCGGCGGCAGCCGCCGCATCAATAGCCATAGCCACTACGCCTACCAGCAACAGATGAAGTACGATGATCTTGTTGTTCTCCATTGCAGTCGGTCTGTCGGTCGGTGGGCTATAGAGGTATTCAATGCAATGTCTGAAGATGATGTGAAAATTTGATTCCCACTTTACTTTTGTGTTTCCGAGGTTAATTTAAGGCTCTAGAAGGACAAGCTGGCCCCAGAGAAACAAAAGTACAACTCCCTTCACTGCCAACGTGAATCCGAGGTGTGCTGCAACCAAGTGTCACATGTAATGATTATTGCCCAAAGTTTCATTGTTGGGATGACAATATTTTGTCTTATAATCAAAGAAAGGAATTTTCTTTTCAAGAAATGAATAATTCATCAATCCCTTAATGCTTCTAGAAAATCAA
This sequence comes from Leptodermis oblonga, assembly GCA_016801395.1. Taxonomy (NCBI): domain Eukaryota; kingdom Viridiplantae; phylum Streptophyta; class Magnoliopsida; order Gentianales; family Rubiaceae; genus Leptodermis; species Leptodermis oblonga. The sequence continues at coordinate 3,787,377 of CM028755.1, forward strand.
AGCAAAAAACCAAAGAAAAATTAGACTTTTCTTTGTAGGGCACATGGAGAGGTGCTAACTGCTAAGAGAGTAAGAGCCAACGATAGAGAAATCTGTATAAAAAAAACTATGAAGGCCAGCAATTCTTTGGCTATGAATCTTGCTGACTGAAGATCTGGATTTGTTTAGTTCTTTTTTTACCCAAAAAAGCGTAAACATAACATGGCATTGACTTCCATAGTTGTTGAGGATTTTCGATCATTAAGAAATTAAGGATCGAAGCGGCATCAGAACAGAGGAAGTTTGTTAATCAAGATGAATGTGTGACACATCATTTGCTACTAAAAAATTGTGGTGAATTGGTCATGATGAATGTCACTACTTTTTTTTTTCTTAAGAATATGAAGGTCACTCCAAGCAACTTGCAAGATATACCTTGCTTACAAACAAGTTCAAATTTGCCTTTAATAGCCTACCTAAAGAAAATATGACAAAACCAAAGCATATCATGAAGAGCTTAAAAATGGATGGCTTTAAAGGGGGCAATACTAATAGCAGTATTAGAAACGTAACTTTATAGTGGAACAAAGTACTATATATTACAAATTGAACAACTAACCGAAATTTGGAATGGCTTCCCCACAATGAATCCAAACTTTCAACTAAAGTTTGTTTTTTCCAGCAAGCCACCATTAAATTGGAAAGATGGCCAAGATGTGAAATGCAAACTGGTAAATGAAAAACCAAGGTTCCAAATCATCTATGCCAGCTATGTATCACAACTTAAAGATACACGTGTTTAAAATTTGGAATGTTCATTTATTATTTTCTTTAAAATACGCGCGTTTAACTTACGACACATAGTTAATACATAATTAGTGGTACAGTTGATCTGAACATGAAGGACTATGCCCCGACATCTGAAACTGGAATGGCCTTAATTGGAACTGCCTTCTGAGCTGTACCTCCAAATCTTTCAATCATGTCAATATCTTCTGGTTTAACCCCAACATCAAGCTTCCAATCAAACCTATGAAGCAAAGCAGAAAGCATGAGATGAAGCATTCGATTTGCCAGTGCCATTCCGAGACAAATTCTCCTTCCTGTACCAAAGGGAAGGAGCTCAAAATGCTGGCCTTTCACATCAATTTCTTTCCCCAGGAATCTTTCAGGCACAAATGAATCTGGATTAGGCCACTGCCCTGGATCCCTCCCAATAGCCCAAATGTTAACAAAGATTTGTCCTTCTTTCGGCAGAATGTATTCGCCGATTTCTACATCTTCTTCAGGCTGGCGAACCAAAATAGTTGTTGCTGGATGAAGACGCAAGGTCTCCTTAACTAGTGCCTGCAAATAAGGGAGCCTGGAGATGTCTGATTCTTTAACAAATTTATTGTACCCCATTACTTCTTCAATCTCATCTCTGGCTTTTCTCAGCTTTCCAGGGTTCCGCAACAATTCTGTCATCGCCCATTCCACCGTGACTGAAGTTGTTTCCGTCCCAGCAGAAATTAGGTCCTGAAATGGAGGTGAAGTTGAGCTTTCCATCAAAATTTTAAAAAAAAATTAAATGTGGGATTGGTTACTGATTTTATTAACGCATATAAAGGAAACTCGAAAAGACAAACAATTAAAGAAAAACTAGGAGGCCGAAAACAAGTGGCTCTAAACATCACCGATATCTGCGAGTCAACCTTTTTATAATCCACTCGTGCAAGTTTACAATTTCATCACTTATTAATCACAACCTAAAAGATTGATTAGGATCTATGAGGGAATAGTGTCTTTCTTCTCTTGACTTTCATTTAGCAAAAATCCAATGAAATTCAAGGACCTGAACTCACCAAAATCAAATGTTTGATGTCCTGGTAGCTCCATTCAGCTTCATTCTGCTCTCTGAGATCGAGAAGGGTTTCCAAGAAATCATCTTTCCTTGAGTAGTTCAACGATGTCTGTCTTTCTTGTAACCTTTGAGTGATTAGGCCATCAAATCTGTGAAACAATTTTCCAAGATAAACCTTAGCCTGGCGCCTAATGCCCTGTGGATCAATTGCTTTGAGGAGAGGCAAGGAGTCTGCAACATTTATAGCACCAAAACCTTTCATCACTTCAGCTACTGTCTCTTTTAGTTCCTGGGATGAACTTGAATCATAATCAGCAAAATCGACTGAAAAAAGGGTGCTGGACATGAAATTGAGAGATGTGGTGAAGGCTGCTTCACCAATGTCGACAACTTTCCGGCTATGGCTACACTCCTGCAAATAATTACAAAGCTGTTGCACCTTTTCTTGACGCAACCCTTGACTCGCATTGAGTCTTGCAGATGAAAACAGCTGTTCTTTGCACAGTTTGCGAAGCCTGCGCCACTGGCCTAATGCCGGCAACCAGATTACAGAGAACTTTTCATGGTCAAGTGGGCTTGCTGCATCTGGAACTGGTCTTCCAATAAAATGATGATCATTTCTTGGAAGTAGTTGTTTAGCCATTTCCGATGACGATATGATAATGGCTGTCTTGCTTCCTAGCTTAATTGTCATCAAAGGTCCATAAATCTTGGAGAGTTCTGCAAGTGATGCGTGAAAGATTGCTCCCAGCTGAAAGATATTGCCAATGATAGGAAAAGGGTAAGGCCCTGGAGGAAGTTTACTGGAATTTCGTCTTCTGGAATTGATTTTCAGTGCGTGGATGAAAAACCAAGCTACAGAAACCAGGGAAATGGAAAGGAAAAGTGTTGGAGTTTCCATGGAGATCCCAAAGTTTGATCCAGAAATGCTGACTATGGAGCTGTTGATTAAGTCTTTTTGGGGGTTTTCTTCTTATGGGGCAGCTGCCTGCTTCAATAAATTAGCCATTTTTCCTTGTTGACTTGACATCATTAGTGAAAGTGAAATACAAACTTGGCAAAATAGTTTATTGAAAGATTCATAAATTTGGAGAATCCCTGATTTATTTAATTCAACTTGCTCAATTATCAATGATCTTCACCAAGATGAGCCATCCCTTTGATCTCATCCATTTGATTAAATGTTTAACTGTTTGTTATACTTAATGTCATCAATCATTGCTTGAATTTTGATACAAGTTACAATAAGAATGAAACTAAGAATAATTGCATTTAGATAATGGTAAGAACTGGAATAGCTTTAAGGGGAATTGCCTTCTGCACATTAAGTCCAAACCTTTCACTCACGTCTATTTCTTCTGGTTTTAGGCCACCTTCAACCTTCCAATCAAATTGATGAAGAAAAGCAGCAAGCATGAGATGAAGCATTCGATGCGCCAGCGGCATTCCCAGACATAGTCTTCTCCCTGTGCCAAAGGGAAGGAGCTCAAAATGCTGGCCTTTCATGTCTCATTTACCATTAATCTTGCAGATAGTTTTGCTTTTTATTTAGTTAAGATGATGTTCAGTACAACACATTTTTTGCTTGAATTCATTCAGCAGCTTGTGAACTGTAAATTGATTATTATTCTTAATCATTTGGCTTTGAGTTTGATTTCAGGCTTTTGCAATGCCTCGAGAAATACTGGTCAAGAGAGTTCCTGTTCCTGTGCCCACTCCTATATTTAATTTGGATACAATTGAAAGCCTTACCACTGATACACTGGTGTCAGAAAATGGTAAGTCATGCAAACTTGTGGATAGTTTTCATTTCTCATTAATCTTGTAATATCATTCATTTTTACCATTTTTATGCTCTTCTGTGCATTCTTTAATGATGCCTTGATGATGGTTTTGCAGCTTTAACTTTTGACGATCTTGGAATCGCACCACACAAAGTGAAGGGATATCCTATTGAATATCTTATACAGTATCGTAAAGGTGGTCCACAGTATGGTTCTACAGTTAGTGAAAAAATGTCTCCCGAATCTTTGCGTTAAGGTTTATCAGATCTTCTGGATCAAACCTATTAGCAGCTTTTATAATCAAAACTGTTAGGCAGGTTTGCACCTCATTGCTCGAGGTTGTGTGAACGCGAATATTGTTGATGAAGAAATTATTCACAGTTTTGGCATCCTTGTTTAATAATACACCTGTTCTGTTGGTTGGTTAATTGATGGAGCCCTTGAAAATCTGGTCAATTTTAGCTTCAGTAGCAAGATTCTGAGACAGATTTGTTAGAATAAGTGTGTGGAAAATGTATCGCGCCGTGTGGCTGTAACACAGAGAAATGATTTTTCACTTCTAACTGCTTTTTCTTTTGCTGGTTTATAGACCTTGTTTGATTCAATGGAAAAGCCATCTTATTTCCCTTGGTTATTGACTGTTTCATTAGCTTTGAAATTAGATTGAACTGTTGAGCCTTCTGGCTAAATATTTGTCTATCTATGTTTTGTATTTTGTATGTTCAGTTTAGGAATTAGAGATCTTCTGTATCGGGTGATACAATGTACCATCTCACGTCGATGGGGTGAAATTACATTTTTACCCTACACATGTACGACGTACCACCCGATACAGAAGAATCTTTCAGGGAGAAATGAATCGGGGTCAGGCCACAGGCCTGGGGATCCCTGCCAATAGCCCAAAGATTAACTAGTATTTGAGCTTCTTTCGGCAATATATATTGGTCGATTTCTACATCTTCTTCAGGGTTGCGGCCCAAAATAGTTGATGCTGGATGAAGGCGCAAGGTTTCCTTCACTAGTGCCTGCAAATAAGGGAGCTTGGAGATGTCTGATTCTTGAACAAATTTATTGTGTCCTGTTATTTCTTTGAGCTCATCTCCGGCTTTTCTCAGCTTTCCAGGGTTCCGTAATAGCTCTGTCATCGCCCATTCCACCATCGCCCATTCCACCGTGACTGAAGTTGTTTCTGTCCCAGCAGAAATTAAATCCTGAAATGGAGGTGAAGTTGAACTTTTCACATCACAATTAGGATATAATGTAAAAAGTGTATTGGAAATGTGAAAATGTGTATCTAAATAGTAAAAAAGTGTCATAGAATGATGAGAAACTATTAGATATATATATATAAGTTACTGTACAAGACAAAAACCCAAAACCAATGAAAACGAACAGGGCCTAACTCACCAAAATCAAATGTTTGATGTCCGGGTAGCTCCATTCAGCTTCATTCAGCTCTCTGAGATCCAAAAGGGTTTCCAAGAAATCATCTCTTCTTGAGTAATTCGGCGATGTCTGTCTTTCTTGTAACCTTTGAGTGATTAGGCCATCAAAACTTTGAAACAATTTTCCAAGATAAAGCTTAGCCTTCCTCCTAATGCCCATTGGATCTAAGGCTTTGAGGACAGGCAAAAAGTCTGCAACATTCGTAGCACCGAGGCTTTTCATCACTCCAGTCACTATTTCTTTTACTTCTTGGGACGAACTCGAATCATAATCAGCGAAATCAACCGAGAAAAGGGTGTTGGAGATCAAGTTGAGAGATGTGGTGAAGGCTGCTTCACCAATGTTGGCAACTTTCTCCTCATTGCAACAATCCTGCAAATAATTACAAAGTTGTTGCACCTTTTCTCGATGCAACCCTTGAGTAGCATTGAGCCTTTCGGATGAAAAGATTTGTTCTTTGCAAAGTTTGCGAAGATTGCGCCATTGGCCTAATGCTGGCAGCCAGATAACAGAGAACTTATCATGGTCGAGTGCCCCGGCTGCATCTGTGACTGTTCTCCTGATAAATTGACGATCATTTTTCGGAAGTAGTTGTTTAGCAACTTCCGAAGATGATACAACAATGGTTGTCATGCTTCCTAGCTTGATTGTCATCAAAGGTCCATAAGTCTTGGAGAGTTCTGCAAGTGATGAGTGAAAGATTGCTCCCAGCTGAAAATTGTTGCCAATGATGGGAAAGGGGTAAGGCCCTGGAGGAAGTTTTCTAGATTCGGTTTTTCAGGCGTAAATGAAGAACCAAATCACAGAAACTAGGGAAACGGAAAGGGAAAGGAAAAGGGTTGAAACTTCCATCGGTAATGGTGGATTGTTTCTCACTGTGTTAAGTGTTCCTTTTAGACTATTAGGACTATAATAGAGTAGTTTTTTTTTTACTGGAAAATGACAAAGTTTGATCTGGAAATGGTGATTATCTAGCTGTTCATTAATGTTTATTTGGGTTCTCACATGGCTTCTGCTTCGTAACGAGCCTCATACAAACTTGGCCAACCAAATAGTTTATTGAAAGAATCTTACCTTTGGAGATTCTCTGATTCATTAAATGTAACTTAAACAAGGTGAGTCAGTCATTTGATCTCATCCATGGTTGAGAACTACTTTTTGCATGGAAAGGTACAATAATGATAAAAAAAAAACTTCAAAAACACTTGACAGTTGACTTGATGCCAAACTATGTGAAGAATGAACCACTGTTTAGAGGTAATTGTGAAAGTAAGTAAAATATCAGCAAACTGTCATCCAATGTATAAACTAACATAATCTGGATTTATATGCTTACATAAAGCGCAGCCAATAAACAGCAAACCTCTGTAACATGTTTATAACTCCTTTTATTTCATTAAAAGAGTCACATTTCAAATACTGAAAATACTATTAAAAACATGAACTTTCTAGTGGGACAGAGGAACTAACAATTAACGTAACTTCACTGGAATAGCTTTGAGAGGCTGTGCCTTTTGTACGGTGATTCCAAACTTTTCTTCCATGTCCAAATCCTGTGGTTCAATCCCACCTTCAAGTTTCCAGTCAAAGTTGTGAATCAAAGAGGCAAGCATTAGGGGTACCATCCTGTCAGCCAAAGGAAGCCCTGGACAGATTCTTCTCCCAGAACCAAAGGGAATGAGCTCGAAATGCTGCCCTTTCGCATCAATTTCACTCTCCAGAAACCGTTCAGGCAAAAACATCTCAGGGCTTTTCCATGTTTCTTCATCTCTGCCTATAGCCCAAACATTAATCAAGATCACTGTATCTTTTGGCACTATGTAACCATTGATTTCAACATCTTCATCAGCTTTGTGTGGTAGTAATGGCCCGGGCGGATGAAGGCGAAAGGTTTCTTTAATGATTGCTTGCAGGTAAGGGAGCCTGGAAATATCAGATTCTTGAAGTAATTCTCCTTTCTCTCCTCCAATCACTTTCTTCAGCTCAGCTCTAGCTTTTTCTATCTTCTCAGGGTTTCGCATTAACTCTGTCATCGCCCACTCTACAGTGGATGAAGATGTGTCTGTCCCAGCCGCGAATAAATCCTAAACAGACAACATAATTATACTGATGTTACAATCAAAGTACTTCAGCATAACTTATTGCATGAAAAACTATTATATATGTATATATAAGCTAACCAGAAGAAAATATTTGAGCAAATGAGGTCTTGTGATTTGGGACTCATTCTTCATGCTTTCATCCAAAAGGGCTTCTAACAAATCATTTTTCTTGGGTTCCAATGATGCCTCTCTGACGAGTAGCCGTTCCTCAATGATACCATCGAACATCTTGAATATTTTCCCGCAGCACAACTTTGTGCCACGCGCAAGTCCCTGTGGATCAATGAACCGAAGAACAGGAAAATAATCTGAAAAGTTTGGACTCCCTAAGTTCTTCATCAGATCGGACACGATCTCTTTCATTTCCTGCGACGAATTCGAATCATGGTTGCCAAAATCCATGGAAAACAGAGTTCTCGACATCAAATTCAGGGACGTTGTGAAGGCAGCTTTGCCAATGTCCGCTGTTTTCCCGCCATCACTGCACCTGTGGACATACTCAACCAATTCTTTAAGCTTTCCCTGGCGAAGCTCCCGGCTAGCATCCATCCTCGGCCTTGCAAACACACTCTCTCTGCATACTCTCCGGATGTTTCGCCAGTTGCTCGAAACAGGCTGCCAGAGCATGGAGAACCTGTGATAATCATCATCAGCTGAACGGACTGAACTGGGGACATCCCGGCTGGAGCAAATCAGGTCGTTTCTTTGTAGTATTTCTCTGGCAATTGCTGCTGAGGATCCAACAACTATTTCCTTGCTTCCTAGCTTGACGGACATAAGAGGGCCATACTTTTTCGAGAGTCTAGCAAACGATTGATGAGGCTTTTCGCCAAGTTGATGGAGGTTTCCGATGATCGGAAACTTGTAAGGTCCTGGAGGAGCCCTGGATGATCTCCTGGATTTTAGATTGGAAGTGAGCAGATAAATGCTTAGCCAGATTACGAAAAAGAGAACAAGGGAAGAGAAGACAGTAGTGCTAATACTATCCATATTAGCTTCAGAATCTTGTGGTTTTGCTTCTGTAACTTATCATCATCATCTGTTTATAAAGGCCTTTTTTTATGGTCATAATCAACGAAATTACTGCACTATGAATGGAGAATATGAAGATGGAAGCTACAGTCGTGTTACTCGTTTGAAACGAAGGCGGCTGGAGAAAATCTACAGTTAAGGCTCTGTTCTTTTCTGGTGGGAGAAACTTGTCTTTTCTTAGAAATTTTTTGGAGGGAATTTTATTTTGGAAAATTATGTAGGTGAGAGATAAAAAAATATAAAGATTATGTTATTTTTTGAATTTATGTGAGTAAATTTTTAGAGGAAATTTTTAAATTTTAATTTTGAATTCTTGTAAAAATAAAGTTGTTTTTTTATGTAAGGTTTTGGAAGATAAAAGCGATGAATGTTGAGAAATAGCCACAAAAGAACAGAAACACGAGAGAAAAGCAGATGGGCCACAAGGAAAATGTGGCTATGTCAAGAAATGTCTTATTCCATTAGTATTAGTGTCAGGTTCTGTTCTCTTGCTAACTTGGTTAGAAATTTTTTTTGTTATGAAAGAAATTTATTTTAGAGGGAATTTCTTTTGGGAATTTGTGTAGGAAAGAGAAGAAAAAGTATAATGATTATGTTTTTTTTGAATTTATGTGAGTGAGTATTTAGAGGGAATTTTAAATTTTAAATTTAAATTATGTTGTTTCTTTGTGTAATATTTTTGAAAAAAAAAAGTGATAATTTTTCTGATTATGTTACTAAGTCTCCATACTCTCATTTCAACCGAGCTTCTATCATTGAACTTTTTCGCTTTCATTTTCGAACATCACTATACTTTTCAAAACTTGCCAAATGAATTATTTTGTCCGTTAGCAACGTTAGAATTGGGTAAGGTAAAGCATGACATGAAAGCTGTTTTTGAAAAGTCAAGAAAACAGATGAAATTACCACACTCAACTCCAGGGGAGTAGGCATATCTTCATTCCAGAACATCTCTAGCACCCTCCAGCCATAGACCCCATGTATCGAATGCCAATCTGAAATAAATTTGAACCTTCGCTCATGGGAGGATCCCGGGGGTGTGGTGGTCCCCGGACCCCTCCAGCCCCTCCTCCACCCTTATTAGTAATGTATTTTTTAATGGCCAAAAAAATTTATGTGTATTTTACTCTAAATTTTTTTTTTTCATACGTTAGACGCATCAAAAATTTTATTCTAGTTTGACCACTGCTTCCGCCCATACCTCCATAGAGCTTGGACAGCAAAACAAAACATGTTCCTGCGTTGACTCCTCCTCACAGTGCGTACATTTAGAAGCCAGTGAAAAACCAATCTGCCTCAACTTATCATCATAGGGAAGAAGCCCATTAAGCACAGGCCACATAAATATCTGGCAAAGAAGCGGGCCTAACTGTCGTACGACCCACTTCCTAAGCCCGGACTGCGCATTATCTCCAACGCCGATTTGGCGGGAAAAATCCCATCCACCGCAGGCCTCCAAACGTACTAATACCTCAAGCCATCGAGGTGTATCTCCGTTCCTCTGAGTACCTCCCATACTCCTGTCCAAATAACCCAAGGAATCACAACATGTACTCGTGGGCACCCGCCTAATGACTTTTCAAAATACCCATTTCTTCACTGTAACTTAGCTCATTTTGATGAACGTTTTCTCTAAAAACATGTTTTTGAAAATAATTTTTAAATAAAAAATATTTTTAAAATGTGTAGTTGAATAGTAAAAAATCATTTTACAAATAATAAAAAATTGTTGGAGTATTTTAATAAAATAATAAATCATTTGCTGATTTTGTGAAAATAATTTCAGTTACTAAAATAATTATTTATGCAATGAATTTATTTTGAGTGATTGCATTATATTAATTTTCATAAGTTACAAATATATTTTAATAGTATTTATTTGTCATTGAATATGAGTAACCACTCTTTATTCATATATTAAATTAGCAATTCCAATATGTTATTACATGGATTTAAACGGTATCAAACTCTGAGGAAATGGTTTAAAATTCACTTTGAGCGGTGTAAAATTCACTTTACATATGAGAGATATGTTAGAAAGATTAGTCTACGGTATTATAGATATATGGCAAGATGACAAGATGAAAACCAAGCGACCTTCAATTAGCAGTGAAGACTATCGAGAGGTGTACAGTTAGTGGTGCTGGGCTGTTGAATCCTGGGGTGACAAGCTAAAATGATAGTGATATGCTGCACCGAATTCTTTCGCAGAGGCGCTTGAATCGCCTAAGAATCGCAACGATTACGCGCCTCAACCCATGCCGCACTAGTTTTATCTAAATTATTATTATTTACTTTAATTTATTTTATATTATTATTTCTACTAAAATTTGATTTTTGTTCGAGCAAAAACAACAAAAATTACTATGAAAAAATGAAATGAGCATAGAAAATAAAAACAAAACCATAACACAATCAGAAAATAAAAAACACATGCTCACATAATTCATTATTTTGTTTATGTTTACACCACATTTCTACATAATTAGCAAATAAAAACATAAAATATATGTAACACATTCATGATTACACATAAATGGTAGGAAGGAATGAATTCACAACCTCACTGGAATAGCTTTGAGAGGCTGTGCCTTTTGTACAGACAACCCGAACTTTTCTTCCATGTCCAAATCCTGAGGTTTAATTCCACCTTCAAGTTTCCAGTCAGTGTTGTGAATCAAAGAAGCCAACATCAAATGCACCATTATGTAAGCCAAGGGACGCCCTGGGCACATTCTTCTTCCCGAACCAAAGGGAATAAGCTCGAAATGCTGCCCCTTCACATCAATTTCACTCTCCAGAAACCGTTCAGGCATAAACATTTCAGGGTTTGTCCAGGTTTCTTCATCTCTGCCCGAAGCCCAAACATTAATCAAGATCTCTGTATCTTTTGGCACTATGTAACCATTGATTTCAACGTCTTCATCAGCTTTGTGTGGACCTAGTAATGGAACCACGGGATGAAGGCGCAAGGTTTCTTTAACGATCGCTTGCAGGTAAGGGAGCCTGGAAATGTCTGATTCTTCAACTAATTCTCCTTTCTCTCCTCCAATCACTTCCTTCAGCTCAGCTCCAGCTTTTTCCATCTTCTCGGGGTTTCGCAGTAACTCTGTCATTGCCCACTCCACAGCCACTGCAGATGTGTCTGTCCCACCCACAAATAGATCCTAAACAAACAACATAATGATACGGATGTAACAATCAAATTACTTCATCATAACTCATGGCATGAAAACGATGAATATATATAAACTAACCAGAAGCAAGTATTTGAGGACATTAGGTCTGAATTGGGACTCATTCTTGACGCTGTCATCCAAAAGGGCTTCTAACAAATCATTTTTCTTGGGTTCTGTTGATGCCTCTCTGATCAGTAGCCGTTCCTCAATGATACCATCGAAAATCTTGAACAGTTTTCCGAAATACAACCTGGTGCCGCGCGCAAGTCCCTGTGGATCAATGAGCCAAAGAACAGGAAAATAATCTGAAACGTTTGGAGTACTTATATTCTTCATTACACCCCAAACCACCTCCTTCAATTCTTGCGACAAATTCGAATCATAGTTGCCAAAATCCATGGAAAACAAAGTTCTCGACATTAAATTCAGGGATGTTGTGAAGGTAGCTTCGCCAATGTCAACTGTTTCCCTGCCATCACTGCACCTGTGGACATACTCAACCAATTCCTTAATCTTTCCCTGGCGAAGCTCCCGACTAGCATTGAGCGTCTGCGTTCCAAACACTTTCTCTCTGTACATTCTCCGGATGTTTTGCCATTTGCTCGAAACAGGCAGCCAGAGCACAGAGAACTTGTGATAATCATCATCAGCCGAACGGATTGCATCGGGCAGCTTCCGGCTCGAGCAAATCAGGTCGTTTCTTTGTAATACTTCTCTGGCAATTGCTGCTGAGGATCCAACCACCATTTCCTTGCTTCCTAGCTTGACAGACATAAGAGGGCCATACTTTTTCGAGAGTTTAGCAAACGATTGATGAGGGTTCTCGCCAATTTGATGGAGGTTTCCGATGATCGGAAACTTATAAGGCCCTGGAGGAGCCCTGGATGTTCTCCTGGAATTGAGCATATAAATGCATAGCCAGATGAAGAAAGAGAGAACAAGTGAAGAGAAGACAGTAGCACTAATACCATCCATATTAGCTTCAAAATCTTGTGGTTTTCCTTATGTAACTTATCATCATCTATTTATAAAGGGCTATTTTACGTTCATAAATCTGCGTAATTAATGCGCCGTGGACGGAGAATTTACACACGTTTCAGTGCCCGGTTGAAGGTGGAAGCCATCAGTCATGTTACTTGTTTTTGTAGACAATATAAGGCCGCTGAACAAAATCTAGAGTAAGACAGAACGAGAGAAAATCTGAAAGACGACAAGGAAAATGTGGCATATTTTGTTATAAGTATTTATCCCTATTATTTTTATTCTTGGGGGGTCAAAATACAAATTTTTTTTATTTTAAGGAACATCCGATTAAGTGGCTGGGGCTTGGGAACCCTTTATTAAAAACCCAAAATACAAATATTTTCAAATTTGTGCATTAAAAAAAAGAAATTTGAATTGCCCCACCTGCACTAAACGTAGCTCCGCCATTGGATAGGATACCCATTTTATTATTGTAGAAAAAGGAAAAAAAAAAAAAAGAAAAACGAGCAAGTAAAGAAAATCTAAAGGAGCCGAATACAATTGGCCTCAAAATTTTCACAGGAAGCGACGAGTAAACTTTTTATAGTTCACCCGTGCTTGTTTTCTGAGTGCATAGTAATAAAATGTCTCAAACATTCGCTCTTTTTTAGAGTTTGGGTGTAGTGTTCTTTCTTCTCATCTGCAGCTTCTTCCCATGGGCCATACTCCAGCTCATGATCGTCATTATGGGCCTTGTCGTCACCGCGGTTTCAATTATGCACGGGGCTGATTGCACATGTGGTTGTGATTCCACTAATGCTGCCTGAAATACTCCTGGCCACGAATTTGAGTTGTCTGGCTCAGTTTGAGAGGTCCCATTTGCATTGGACGGAATGGCTCACTATGCTTTTCAAAACGGGCGAAATTGACTATTTTGTCCGTTAGCACCATTTGCATTGGACGGAATGGTCAGCGCGGGAATGTCATGAGTTTTTTTTCTGAAAAGTCAAGAAAACAGAATAAGGGGACCTTAATGGCAACATAATTCAATGCAAACTCGACCGACAACTTCCTCAAATTAATTATTACTCAAAGCTATTGGGTGTTTCAAAACCCTCCGAATATTTAAATAGTTAAAATTTTCTTAACATAATTTTCTATAATTTCTTTTATTTTAATAAGATAATAGCCAATTTCGTCAGCCACTAGCTAGGTAGTAGATACTTACTTAGTTAAGGCCGCCTGTTGCTGTTGCTATTGCCGCCGCCTCCATGCAAAAAACAAGAAGTTGGGTTCTCAAAACTTTTCACCTTTTTTATAAAAATAATTAAAATAGGGGGTTGGTTACTCATTTTATTAAGAATAAAATGAAGAATTTACAAAAAAATAGATTAAAGAAAAATAAAAGACTATATGAAAAGATTAAAAGAAATGAGTCCTCACGGATTCATTAGTGTAATATTTTTATAGTCGAGCCGTGGTAATTTGTGCCCTTGCACATGGCTGAAGTAAGTTTGAAGCCTGTGCTCTTTTTTGGAACTTGTACTAATTTGCTTCCTCTTTCTCGGAAAATCCCTCTTCTTCATTTATAAATATTATTTTTAAATATTGAGTACATTAATATGAAATATAAAAAATAATAATAATGATCACGGTAATGTGATGGACAATGTTTTTGCTCTAAATTTATATTAATTATGTTCTATATACAAATGTAATATATATATATATATATATATTAAAAAGAGTAAATTCAAGTTTTAGTATCACACATATTTGTGAATAAACATTTTAGATTCTTAAATTTAATAATAATTCCTTTATTCCTTTTGTTTGCACTATTTTTATTTTTATTTTTCTGTCTCTTACATATATGGGGGAAAAAAAAAAAAACTTTTTTAACCCTTACATTGTAAAAGCAATATTTTGCCCTACTGATTGATTTTTGGAGAAGAATTTGATTGTGATGTATATATATATATATATATATATATATATATACAAATGTCAGAAATTTAAAAATTTATTCTTAACTACGGTAAGGACTGTAAAAAATAGTTGTGCAAATGAAAGGGGAAAATTTTATATTTAAATTAATTAGTTGACTAAAAACATTATTCGCTATTGTGTAAGGGAACAAAATGAAATTTGATTTATTAAAAATGCGAACAAGAACATTAGAAAACACGACCTGATTGTCGCCCTTAATTTTTTGGAATATTATCGTCTAGACTCAAGGATAATTTTGTATATTTATACAAATTCAGGCTATCTTAAGTTGATTAAATCGGTTTTTAATATTTATTAAAATTATGTGGCTCATTCTGAAGTTCACCCAAAAAATTATATATATATATATATAGTGGGTTTTTCCCCCAATATTTATATTGGGGCCAAAAATTACCAAAATAGATCATTTTTTTTTCATTCCCAAAATATAAAAAACGAAGTTGGGAGATTCGTTTTCAATGAAAACGAATCTCCCAACTTCGTTTCCTTCAAGAATAACAAAAAAATATATTAATTTTTTTTTTAAAAATCTGGAAGAAAACGAATTCATGGAATTCGTTTTCTTTGGAAACGAATTCCTTCCTTCTTTTTTTTTTATTAATTTCAAATTAATTTTTTCCTTTTTTGTTTTCTTATTAATTTCATTAATTCAAAAGAACCCCCATAATTCGTTTTTGAGTTGTTATGAAAAAAAGAAAAATATAATTATATAACTGAAATTTTAAATTGTAATTTAATAAAATTTTAGAGGAAGTAATTTACAGCATTTTTTGAAATGGTGGTCAATTACCTTTGTCTTCTTTATTCTCTCCATTTTCTATATTATCGCGCCTGCCTAATCCCACTAGTATTCCCTATGCAAGCTCATTTAAACTAAAAACAATTAAAAATGGAAACATTAATTTCGGTCTAATGTTATTTCTCTTTGAGAGAAACGAATTTATGAGTTTTGTTTTTAATGGAATTAATTATTTTTAAAACATAAATGTGTGACTAAATTTTTAAAGATAAATAAATTCCCCAAATTCATTTATACGGAGATTTTATGTATTTCAAAAAATGCCGTAAATTACTTCTTCTAAAATTTTATTGAATTACAAATTAAAATTTTAGTTATATAATTATGTTTTGCCTTTTTTTTATTTTTTATAACAACTCAAAAACGATTTACGGGGGTTCGTTTCGAAGACACTAAAATTTGTTTTTCATTAAATAATATTTATTTTTTTAAAATGAATAAAAACTTAGAAACATGTTGGTGAACCGTTTTCAATGAAAATAATTATTTAATTTTTTAAAAATTCGTTTAAATATAATTATTTTTATTTATTTTAAAAATCATTTTAGTGGAATTCGTTTCTTAATGAAATTAATAAAAAACAAAAAAAGAAAAAATTAATTATGGAATTCGTTTATTAATGCAATTACAAAAAAACAAAAAAGATGGAAAACGAATGCATGGAGTTCGTTTTCTTTTGAAAACAAATTCCATGCATTCGTTTTCTTCAAGAATTTTATTTTTTTTTTTGGTTAGTTTTGAAGAAAACGAAGTTGGGAGATTCGTTTTCAAATGAAAACGAATCCCCCAACTTCGTTTTCTATAGTTTGAGAATTTCAATTTTTTTTTGTTTGTTTTGGTAATTTTATGCCCCAAAAGTAATATTAAGGTAAAAAAATCTATATATAGCGGTCAAATTTTTTTTTAAAAATCTTTGAATCAAAAGGAAATAAAATACTTCTCTTTTATTTTTTTTTATCTACTCTTTAATGTTAAAGATGGGATTAAGTAACCGTTTTATTGATGCGGCAAATAGAAAGCAAGAAAATAAAAAAGGTTACAAGTATACTCTACTTTCTTTCAATTCATCTAACTTCAATCATTCAACTTTTCAATTTTTTTTTTTTTTCTATAAACCAAAGGTGAACTTGATATAATAGATGAGGAGGAGGATTTCATACCAGTTAGTTAGGATATTTGTACAGTTTGCTTAATCATGCTGTAAAGCTTAAATTAGGTCATGTAGCTTTGTTTACGTTGCGACCAAATTAGAAAAATTTTGTTTTAAGGAAGGAATATGTAACACGTTTATGTTGTTCCTACTCGAACAAAATCACAATATTAGTATAAATAATAATATAAAAATAAATTAAAGTAAAAACAGTAATTTAGAGAAAACTAGTGTGGTATGGGTAGAGGCGCTCAATCTCTAGCTATTCTTAGGTGATTCAAGTGCCTCTACAGAAGAATCCGATGCAGCCCTAGGATTCATCACCCCAGCACATTAGTTGTACACCTCTCATTAGCCTGCACTTTTAATCGAATGTCACTCGGTTTACACCATATCGTCTTGCCACACACACACACACACATATATAGATATAATACCATAGATAAATACTATTCTATACTTATTTCTCTCTAGAATATATCATATGAAGTATGAGTGAAACTCTTCTTTTTCACACTAAAAAAAAAAAAAAATCACATATGCATACACACAATGCGCACGCGCACACACACACACGCATATATGTGTGTGTGTGTCTATATATATATATATATATATATATATATACATACTAGAAGTGAGCACCGTGCAAATGCACGGTGAATGCCCAATAATATTATTATTATTATGTGATCATATATAAAAAAATATATAATAAGTTGTAAATAGTAATCAATTTATGACAAATATATAGTTAAAAACCATAAACATATGTTAAATATCACATAAATACCTGGAAAATTTTCCCAAATATAAAATTGGCATGCCTACTCTATTCCTTTCATTTTTTCTCACATCTGCAGATCAGCTCCTATCAAGTTCTTTAGTCTTCTTCTTCTTCTAAAAAAAAAAACTAAGTTGTTGAATGAATTCGAGGCATGTTGTATGTAGACAGCGACAGTATGAGAAGCTCCATTGTTAAAAGAGGTAAACTTGGAGACATATTTTAAAACGTTGATAGAGAAATCTTATTTTTCATTGGAGTAGCACAAACCTGTAAATTTGAAGAAATTGAGAAAATTCAGGAAAAAGATGCATTTTAAAATTCTCTATACAAAAAATATGTTTTAAAAAAATGTATATGCATTACGAAAAGTTTCACCATTAAAGTGAATTAGACTGCATGCATATAAGGAGTCTAAACAATAAGAAAGTTGTGTGGAATTTTGTTTTCAATGAACTGAACATATATATAGATTGCAAAGTGATAAATAAAATGTCTATTCATTTTCTTTTGTGAGGATTACCAAGATTTTTCATATAATTAATCATTTACTAATAGTATATTAATAAGGAAGTTGATGTGAACAATGTAATACTCAGTAGTTATAATATAATCAATAGTTTTTAATGATATTTGAAACTTATAATATATGAAAAGTCGTAAATTAAAAATAAATTAGTAAATGGCAATAATAATAATTTTAGTTCACTCACTATTACATAAATATAAGCTTGTCTTACTTAAAAAATTATTTATTAATAATACTACATTTAGTAATAACAAATCAACTTTTTTTTCATTATAAACGTTTGATAGTTTACAAATATACTTAACTTAAGTTCTATATAAATTATACAAAATATGGAATATATATATATTTTTTTGAGGGATATATATATATATATATGTATGTATGTATCTATGAAAAGTAGAATGTATAGAGTCCAATGCTCTTAAATTTGGAGATTAATTTAATATAGAAATTTGAAAAATAACTTAAGAAGTTGAAGAGGTAATGAAAAATGTTATCTAGTTAAATGAGATAGAATAAAATTTATGTATTTAATAAATAATTATTAAATGTTATTCTTACGTGGCATTCATATCAATAGTTAAATTAAATTATTTGTTAATGTTGTAGCTATGTGGCATTTGAAGTTAATTATATGATTATGTGGCAGTTTGTCAACCTTTAACATAGGTAATTACGTATATGTGGCAGCCACGTATATGAGAGCTCATTTAAATTTATCATATATTAACTTAATTCAATACAGTTTTAGAACAATTAGAGTCTACAAAAGAATATCAAAATCAAGGAAGAAATTTTTTCCATCCTTCAATAGTATATGGTTATCGGTACACTACCTTCATCAGACATATTCTTGTTGTTTTTGTATGTAACTTGACATCCTTCCATTAATGATCTACTTTAGAATTGTTGAAAATTTTACGTTTGTTGGAAAAAAAAAAGATTTTTTTTGCATATTTAAAATTACATCTCTACCTTTTTTAAAAACAAGAAATATAACAAAAGCATGTAAAAGAAAGGAACAATCTAAAGAATACATCAAGATTTATAATTTTACATACATGATACATTGTGAACTAATAGGAAAGACAATTTCAACACAATAATCCTTCAACTCTTGATAACTAAAAGTTTTCACATAAAAAAATTGCACCAGCAACAAAACAATTGAAATAAAACAACAAATTAAAGTAATCAACTAAAAAACTTAATGGGAAAAGAAAATTCAAGAAAGGATCTATGTAATTCATAAAATGTCATTATTTTTAATAGTAAAATATAAGAATAAAATTTCTCATTTTGAAAAATTAGTTAACATACCTAAAACAAAATAACTCACTAACCTTGATGCACTTCCCAACAATTTAAAAAAGAATTCCAGTGTTGTTTAAGGCTGAGAGAACGAAGATGGTTGAGAATATTTCAAAATGCCATTCATAGAATGGATCAAGGAGGAAAATATACATCTTATTGATTGTAACTAATAGAAGGTGAAAGAAAAATAATAGTTTGCTCCTATTTATAATGATAGAAGGTGAATAAAAGAGGCATACAACATATTCTTTCTATTTGTAATAAATGGATGGTGAAACCAAGAAGCAATAGACTTTTCCTATTCTTTAGGAGTTAAAAACTAATACTCTCAATTATCAATTGAGTAATTAACTTCATGGTGAAAATGTTTGAAAAATGTAAAGTTGTGAATTTAAAATTTTATAAGTCTAATAAAGAAAAAATAAAGTTTTATTTTTATAAAAAAAATTGTACAGAACCTGAAAGTTGGTCTCATGCCTTTTTCTTTTTTTTTTTTATAATAAAATCCTTAACTTATATAAATAAATTTTAAAATTTTGTTCACGTGTTGGTGTATATATATAATTTTTGTGAGATATGATTTTAATAAATATATAAAAAAAGTGGAAGAATAAAAGTGCAATGCTCCTATAAAGGATTGAAAGAGCCACATGTAAAAATAAATAAATAAAAAAATTATTTAATTGAATAGTAGAAAATAAAATAAGTTCACTCAATATTTAAGTATTAGATATTAATCTTATGTGGCATCCACATAGATAGTTAAATTAAAACTCTATTAGACATAAATTAGAAAGATGCTTATTAAATTATAATCCAATGTGTCAGCCATATGGCGCTCTAATATCAAACATATTTTAGTTTCTATTATATAAAATTATAAACGTGAATATGAACATGGAAGTAGGTAACCAAATACTTGGCCTCAATTATTATAAATCAGTTACACAATTAGTATAAAACGGCAGTGGTTTAATGGCATTAGAAACCGTTTAATAAATTTAATAAAAATGCATAAGTTATGCTTTTCTTTGAAAAACCGTTCATCGCTCATAATTTTGGGAAATAAATTCCTTCGTAACTGAAACAATAAAATAATTTAGTAACTTATGCACGTAATATTATAATATTATAATTATTTTATTAAAATATATACTCCAACAGACATTTATGATTACACAGTATTAAAAAAACAACAACATAGGGTATACTATAAATTAGGAATTATAATTCATAACTTGATTGGAATAGCTTTGAGAGGAAGTGCCTTTTGTACAGTCAACCCAAACTTTTCTTCCATGTCCAAATCCTGAGGTTCAATCCCACCTTCAACCTTCCAGTCAATGTTGTGAATCAAAGAAGCCAACATCAAATGTACCATTCTGTAAGCCAAAGGAAGCCCTGGACATATTCTTCTCCCAGAACCAAATGGAATGAGCTCGAAATGCTTGCCTTTCACATCAATTTCGCTCTCCAGAAACCGTTCGGGGATAAACATTTCAGGGTTTTTCCATGTTTCTTCATCTCTGCCTGTGGCCCATACATTGATCAAGATCCCTGTATCTTTTGGCACCATGTAACCATTGATTTCAACGTCTTCATCAGCTTTGTGTGGAACTAGTAATGGCGCGGCCGGATGAAGGCGAAAGGTCTCTTTAACGATTGCTTGCAGGTAAGGGAGCCTGGAAATGTCTGATTCTTGAACTAATTCTCCTTTCTCTCCTCCGATGACTCGCTTCAGCTCTGCTCTAGCTTTCTGTATCTTCTCTGGGTTACGCAATAACTCCGCCATTGCCCACTCCACGGTGCCTGAACTTGTGTCTGTTCCAGCCACAAATAAGTCCTGAAAACATAATGGTACTGATTGAGGTTGCAATCAAATTACTTCAAGTATGCATGTATAAGAAATGATACACAGTGTGAAAAAATTCAAAGAATTCTCACTGTGAGTGATGTGACAATCACTTGGAGAAAGGACGTTAGAAAGTTAAAATTAAAATTGCTTAATGGTTATTGCCACGTAAATGTCACATCAGTCGCTATAAGAATTTCATGAATTGTTTCACCGTGCCAGTCAATTTCGGTATTCATCATAACTCATTGCATGAAAACAAATACATATAAACTAACCAAAAGCAAATGTTTGAGTACATCGGTGCTGAATTCGGACTCATTCTTTATGTTTTCATCCAAAAGGGCATCCAGCAAATCATTTTTCTTGGTTTCTGATGCCTCTCTGAGCTGTAGCCGTTTCTCAATAATACCATCGAAAATCTCGAACAGCAGTTTAAAGTACAGCTTGGTGCTACGCGCAAGCCCTTGTGGATCAAACATTCGAATGACCGGAAAATAATCTGAATAATTTGGAGTACCTATGTTCTTCATTATGCCCCAAACAACTTCCTTCAATTCTTGAGATGAATTAGAGTCATAACTGGCAAAATCAGCAGAAAACAGAGTTCTTGATATTAAATTAGAGTTGTGAACGCAGCTTCTCCAATGTCAACTGTTTTTCTGCTAAAACTGCACCTGTGCACAAAATCAACCAATTCTTTCAGCTTTTCGTGACGAAGATCTCGGCTAGCATCCAGCCTTGGCGTGGCGAACACTTGCTCTCTGCATATTCTTCTGATGTTTCGCCATTTGCCCGAAACCGGCAGCCAGCCAACGGAGAATTTGTGATGATCAACTGAACGGATTACTTGGGTAGCAGCCCGGCCGGAGCAAATTTGGTCATTTTTTTGTAGTACTTCCCTGGAAATTGCTGCTGAAGATACAACTACCATTTCCTTGCTTCCTAGCTTGACAGACATAAGAGGGCCATACTTTTTCGAGAGTTTAGCAAATGATTGATGAGGCTTTTCACCAATTCGATGAAGGTTTCCGATAATCGGAAACTTATAAGGCCCTGGAGGAGCTGATCTCCTGGATTTTAGATTGGAACAGAGTATACAAATGCATAGCCAGATTAAGAAACAGAGAAGAACAGAAGAGAAGATAGTAGTACTCTCCATATTAGCTTTGCCTGATTATTTTTTCCAGGCCAAAATCTTGGTGTTTATAGTATAGTTGGCTAGCTATATCATCGTCTATTTATAGTATAGTGGCAACGGCCATTGATTAGACTAGAGGATTGGTTAATTCACTAATATTCTTTCCGTTTCATTAAAGGAGTCCACTTTCGAGTTGTACCATTGGACTTGTCAAACGGATGAAGAATCCACGAAATATGCCATGGATGGAGAATGGAGACACGTTTCTGTGGGATGAAAATGAGCTAGCTACCTGGCTGTCCCCCGCTGAGATGTCTGATGCCGAAAACGGAGGCCATCAGTCGTGTTACTCTTGTACTGAGGATTGCCGGACAAAATCTAAGCGAAAATTGTAAAACACTAGAGAGAAACGACAAGGAAAAAGTGGCAACTGTCCTGTCTGGGCAAGGCTATCATCAAAGAATGTCTTATTCCGTAGATAGCAAATGGGTGGCCCCTTCAGGGTTTGTTCTAGTGGTAAGGATTGCGGCACGCTCTTTTATGCGGCGGGTTTTAACCCCAGAGCTTTTCAAGTTCATCGACTATTGTTGAGTGTAGGGTTTGAGCACCCCGGCTCCCTAGGAAAGAGTAGTCCCATACTTGGAAGATTAGTCTCGCACCTAGGGTAGAGTAGCTCATAACCGGACAAGGAAAAAGTTGACAGAAGATGTCATGGGGTATATATGGAGATACTCAGCCAATAAATATGTGAATACCTCTATATATGTTGCTAAAAAAGAAACCTTTCGCCTTCATCCGGTCGCGCCATTACTAGTTCCACTCAAAGCCAAAGAAGGCGTTGAAATAAATGGTAACATAGTGCCAAGAGATACAGAGATACTGATTAATGTTTGGGCTTCAGGCAGAGATGAAGAAACCTTGAAAAACCAAAAAATGTTTATGCCTGAACTGTTCCTGGAGAGCGAAATTGATGTGAAAGGCAAGCATTTCGAGCTCATTCCACTTGGTTCAGGGAGAAGAATATGTCCAGGGCTTCCTTTAGCTTCCTTCCGTAAAACAAAATTTTTCTAATTTGGTCACAAAGTAAACAAAGCCCTGGACGACCTAATTTAAGCTTTACAGCATGATTAAGCAAAACTGTACAAATATCCTAACTAACTGGTATGAAATTCATCTTTGGCTTCCAGAAATTAGGATTTGAAAAGTTGTAAACTTTGCTCAAATCCATAAATCATTAACGGAGCTAACGGAGAAAACAAAAACAATCATTTTCTCCAGTTTTGAAAGAGTATAATTATGACCTTTTTTGGGATACCAAAAAAAGAAAAAAGTTGAATGATTGAAGTTAGATGAAGTGAAAGTAGGGTGACCTGTTTGCCCTTTTCTCTATGGGATAAGACATTGTTGAAAGCCCCTACATGCCCACCCAGACAGGAGTTGGCCACCTTTCCTATCGATTTTGTTCGGCATCCATGGCGCAATAATTTCGCGGGATATGAACATTAAAAAATCCATTATAAATGGATGATGATAAGTTACATAAGGAAAACCACAAGATTTTGAAGCTAATATGGATAGTATTAGCACTACTGTCTTTTCTTCCCTTTTTCTCTGTTTCTTCATCTGGCAATGCATTCAATTCCAGGAGAACATCCAGGGCTCCTCCAGTGCCTTACAAGTTTCCGATCATCGGAAACCTCCATCAAATTGGCCAGAACCCTCAACAATCGTTTGCTAAACTCTCGAAAAAGTATGGCCCTCTTATGTCTGTCAAGCTGGGAAGCAAGGAAATTGTGGTTGGATCCTCAGCAGCAATTGCCAGAGAAGTACTACAAAGAAACGACCTGATTTGCTCAACCCGGGCTGTGCCCAATGCAATCCGTTCAGCTGCTGATGATTATCACAGGTTCTCTGTGCTCTGGCAGCCTGTTTCAAGCAAATGGCAAAACAACCGAAGAATATGCAAAGAGAAAGTGTTAACAACGCCGAGGCTCGATGCTAGTCGGGAGCTTCGCCAGGGAAAGATTAAGGAATTGGTTGAGTATATCCACAGGTGCAGTGATGGCAGGAAAACTGTTGACATTGGCGAAGCTACCTTCACAACAACCCTCAATTTAATGTGGAGAACTCTATTTTCCATGGATTTTGGCACCTATGATTCGAATTCGTCGCAGGAATTGAAGGAGGTGGTTTGGCGTTTAATGAACAATGCCAGTACTCCAAACTTTTCAGATTATTTTCCTGTTCTTCGGTACATTGATCCACAGGGACTTGCGCGCACAAGGTTGTATTTCGGAAAACTGTTCTAGATTTTGGATGGCATCATTGAGGAAAGGCTACTGATCAGAGAGGCATCATCAGAAACCAAGAAAAATGATTTTTTAGAATCCCTTTTGGATGAAAGCATGAAGAATGAGTCCCAATTCAGAACTGATCTCCTGATTTTAGCCATGCAACAAACATCGGTATCCAACGCTTCCTATAAGCCTCTCAGGGGATGATTTTATCCTGGACCAAAAACTACGCTTCCGCCAAGCAACCCGGGGGCCTGACCAAGCAGAGCTCAAACACCATTCGCTGTACTGCCCACACTATGCAATGCGAGAGCCCCACTGTACCCTTGAATCTCACCATATTTTGCCGTATTATATGACTTCCACAATTTTTCAGCACACTACAGACGGAATTAACCCAACTTCGGGGGAATAGGCATATCTTCTTCCTAGAACCTCTCTAGCACCACCCATACACCCCTATATATGTATCCAATGCCAATTCGAAATAAATTTGACTCCTCCGCCCAGACCTCCCTAGAGCTTGGACAGCCAAAAAAAACATGTTCCTGCATCGGCTCCTCCTCACAATGCGTACATTTAGAAGTGTTGGAAAAATTAAATCAAGCTTAATTAGGAAATTCTAGTTTTGGTAGGATTTAATAATTACTTGTTTAGTTTGTTTCCAATTTAGATTTGGTTTGTTTTGGGAAACTAGTTTTGAGAAGGATTCGGGTAACTATAGTTCTATATAAAAGACTTATGAGGTATTGTTTTCAGTTGAGCTGAGAGTTCGAAAGGTTAAGGTCAGAGCTTTTCGGCTCTCTGTCTTCAGGGTTGTGAGAGGGAGCCTTTTTTGGCTATATTGTGATGTGTTGTTATGGGGGATGTTGGGTTATTAATGTAATAGGTGTGTAGGTAAAGACTTTCAGCTTACCCCACATTTGATTAATTGAGTGGATTTTGTGGATGTAGATCTAAAGATCGAACCACGTTAAATTGTTGTGTATTATTTCGTTGTTCGTTTTGATTATTCCGCTGCGCGTTAATCTCTTTGGACGCTAAGAATATTTTCATATCCTACAAGAAGCCAGTACTGAAAAACCAATCTGCCTCAACTAAAACTTATTTTTGCAAAATAATCTCTAGATATATTAAAAATGTGCAGTTGAATGGTAAAAATCATTTTAAAAACAATGAGAAATTACTTTGAAAAAAATGAAATGAACTTAGAAAATAAAAACAAAACCATAACACAATCAGAAAATAAAAGCACATGCTCGATCACATACTTCATTAATTTGTTTATGTTTACACCATATTTCTACATAATTAGCAAACAAAAACATAAAACATATGTAACACATTCATGATTACACATACATGGTAGGAAGGAATGAATTCACAACCTCACTGGAATAGCTTTGAGAGGCTGTGCCTTTTGAACAGTCAACCCGAACTTTTCTTCCATGTCCAAATCCTGAGGTTTAATTCCACCTTCAAGTTTCCAGTCAATGTTGTGAATCAAAGAAGCCAACATCAAATGCACCATTCTGTAAGCCAAGGGAAACCCTGGACACGTTCTTCTTCCCGAACCAAAGGGAATAAGCTCGAAATGCTGCCCCTTCACATCAATTTCACTCTCGAGAAACCGTTCAGGCATAAACATTTCAGGGTTTGTCCAGGTTTCTTCATCTCTGCCAAGCCCAAACATTAATCAAGATCTCTGTATCTTTTGGCACTATGTAACCATTGATTTCAACGTCTTCATCAGCTTTGTGTGGACCTAGTAATGGAGCCACAGGATGAAGGCGCAAGGTTTCTTTAACGATCGTTTGCAGGTAAGGGAGCCTGGAAATGTCTGATTCTTGAACTAATTCTCCTTTCTCTCCTCCAATCACTTCCTTCAGCTCAGCTCTAGCTTTTTCCATCTTCTCGGGGTTTCGCAGTAACTCTGTCATCGCCCACTCCACAGCCGCTGAAGATGTGTCTGTCCCAGCCACAAATAAATCCTAGAAAAACAACATAATGATACGGATGTTACAATCAAATTACTTCATCATAACTCATGGCACGAAAATGATGAATATATATATATATATATATATATATAAACTAACCAGAAGCAAGTATTTGAGGACATCAGTTCTGAATTGGGATTCATTGTTCATAATTTCATCCAAAAGCGCTTCTAACAAATCATTTTTCTTGGGTTCTATTGATGCCTCTCTAATCAGTAGCCGATCCTCAATGATACCATCGAATATCTTGAACAGTTTTCCGAAATACAACCTGGTGCCGCGCACAAGTCCCTGTGGATCAATGAGCCGAAGAACAGGAAAATAATCTGAAACGTTTGGAGTACTTATGTTCTTCATCACACCCCAAACCGCCTCCTTCAATTCATGCGACAAGTTCGAATCATAGTTGCCAAAGTCCATGGAAAACAAAGTTCTCGACAATAAATTCAGGGATGTTGTGAAGGTAGCTTCGCCAAGGTCAACTGTTTTCCTGCCATCACTGCACCTGTGGACATACTCAACCAATTCCTTAATCTTTCCCTGGCGAAGCTCCTGATTAGCATCGAGCCTCTGCGTTGCAAACACTTCCTCTCTATACATTCTCCGGATGTTTCGCCATTTGCTCGAAACAGGCAGCCAGAGCACAGAGAACTTGTGATAATCATCATCAGCTGAACGGATTGCATCGGGCAGCGCCCGGCTCGAGCAAATCAGGTCGTTTCTTTGCAACACTTTTCTGGCAATAGCTGCTGAGGATCCAACCACCATTTCCTTGCTTCCTAGCTTGACAGACATAAGAGGGCCATACTTTTTCGAGAGTTTAGCAAACGATTGATGAGGGTTCTGGCCAATTTGATGGAGGTTTCCGATGATCGGAAACTTATAAGGCCCTGGAGGAACCCTGGATGTTCTCCTGGATTTGAGCATATAAATGCATAGCCAGATGAAGAAAGAGAGAACAAGTGAAGAGAAGACAGTAGCACTAATTCCATCCATATTAGCTTCAAAATCTTGTGGTTTTCCTTATGTAACTTATCATCATCTATTTATAAAGGGCTATTTTACGTTCATAAATCTGCGTAATTAATGCGCCGTGGACGGAGAATTTACACACGTTTCAGTGCCCGGTTGAAGGCGGAAGCCATCAGTCATGTTACTTGTTTGTGTAGACAATATAAGGCCGCTGAACAAAATCTAGAGTAAGACAGAACGAGAGAAAATCTGAAAGACGACAAGGAAAATGTGGCATATTTTGTTATAAGTATTTATCCCTATTATTTTTATTCTTGGTGGGTCAAAATACAAATTTTTTTTTATTTTAAGGAACATCCGATTAAGTGGCTGGGGCTTGGGAACCCTTTATTAAAAACCCAAAATACAAATATTTTCAAATTTGTACATTAAAAAAAAGAAATTTGAACTGCCCCACCTGCACTAAACGTAGCTCCGCCATTGGATAGGATACCCATTTTATTATTGCAGAAAAAGGAAAAAAAAAAAAAAAGAAAAGAAAAACGAGCAAGTAAAGAAAATCTAAAGGAGCCGAATACAATTGGCCTCAAAATTTTCACAGGAAGCGACGAGTCAACTTTTTATAGTTCACCCGTGCTTGTTTTCTGAGTGCATAGTAGTAAAATGTCTCAAACATTCGCTCTATTTTAGAGTTTGGGTGTAGTGTTCTTCCTTCTCATCTGCAATCTACAGCTTCTTCCCATGGGCCATACTCCAGCTCATGATCGTCATTATGGGCCTTGTCGTCACCGCGGTTTCAATTATGCACGGGGCTGATTGCACGTGTGGTTGTGATTCCACTATTGCTGCCTGAAATACTCCTGGCCACGAATTTGAGTTGCTGGCTCAGTTTGAGAGGTCGCATTTGCATTGGACGGAATGGCTCACTATGCTTTTCAAAACGTGCGAAATTGACTATTTTGTCTGTTAGCACCATTTGCATTGGACAGAATAAGGGGCCCTTAATGGCAACATAATTCAATGCAAACTCGACCGACAACTTCCTCAAATTAATTATTACTCAAAGCTATTGGGTGTTTCAAAACCCTCCGAATATTTAAATAGTTAAAATTTTCTTACCATAATTTTTTATAATTACTTTTATTTTAATAAGATGTGATAGCCAATTTCGTCAGACACTAGTTAGGTAGTAGATACTTACTTAGTTAAGGCCGCCGTTGCTGTTGCCGCCGCCTCCATGCAAAAAACAAGAAGTTGGGTTCTCAAAACTTTTCACCTTTTTTTATAAAAATAATTAAAATAGGGGATTGGTTACTCATTTTATTAAGAATAAAATGAAGAATTTACAAAAAAATAGATTAAAGAAAAATAAAAGACTATATGAAAAGATTAAAAGAAATGAGTCCTCACGGATTCATTAGTGTAATATTTTTATAGTCGAGCCGTGGTAATTTGTGCCCTTGCACATGGCTGAAGTAAGTTTGAAGCCTGTGCTCTTTTTTGGAACTTGTACTAATTGTGCTTCCTCTTTCTCGGAAAATCCCTCTTCTTCTCCGGGGCCATACTCAGTCTCAAAACTTTTCACCTAATAGACAACCCAAAAAACTTAAAGGGAAGTGGGGGAAGAGTATCAACAAATTGGAGATAATGTTACGGAAATTTATGTGGAGGTTTGGAAATTGGAAGATATCAAAATGGATCTCTTCATTTTTTTTTCTCTTTAATTTTAAAGATGTGATTAAGTAACCGTTTTATTGATGCATAAAATAGAAAGCAAGAAAATAAAAGGTAAAATTCCAAATACGTACAACATCACAGGAATCGGCGAGTAAGCTTTCTATAGTCCACCCGTGCTTGTTTTCGTAATGCATAGTCATAAAACGTCTTAAACTGTCGGTTACTCTTCGGGCATTCACAACATGTTCATCCTCATCCGTAGCTTCTTCACAGGGCCCATACTCCGGCTCTTGATCATCTTCAAGGTTATAATCATCGCTGTGATGAGAGTGCGGCACCGACGATGTGATAGGGATACGGGGCTGATTCAACATGCGTTCTAGAAGCTGGGCATCTGATTGTCTGTTCCGACTTAGAAAAGGGGTAAATATTCTGTTTAGGGGCTTCAATTTAGGCTCCAACGCTAATTTCACCTGACATTGTGTTTCCTCAATTTTCAAACAGAAATGCTCTCCAAAAGAAGAGTAATTTTGTCCATTCATACAAGTTCACGAGTATTTGCTATTTTAATTAAATGTTTCTTCAAACCTCAAGGTTTAGGATATTAAAACTAATATATATATGTAAAATAATATTAAAGAGATTAATGCACAGCGGAATAAACTTCTTTGTAATAACGAACAATAAACAAACCTGCACGCACACGATCTGTGCGGCGCACCAAAGCCAAAGCTTGGTCGAGAAACAACCCGAAGGCTATTCAATTTCTCGTATATCTTTGTATCTATCTTTGTATTTTCTGTGTGATTACAATGATCACCCAATGCCTCTATTTATAGGCTAAACTATCCCTGAATCCTACTATTAATCTGATTTAGAACTATTTCCTAAAACAATTAGGTTACCGAAAACAAACACTAAACCAAATAGTAAATAGATAAATATCAAATCCTACTACAATTATAATTAACTAATTAGTAAATACAAGTTTGGTTTAAATAATATTTTTCAACACAAGGAAATATTTTGACAATGAATCGAAATTCAAAAAGTATAACAGCAAGTTTTATTTTGGCCAATTAAGGCGATAGATAGTTCAACATTAATCCATGATGGCACCCGCCTGATGACTTTTGAAAATACCCATCCCCTTCACTGAACCTTATTTCATTTTAGAACGTTTCTTAAAACATGTTTTTGAAACATAATTTCTAGATATAAAGAATATTTTAAAAATATGTAGATGAATAGTAAAAAATCGTTCTAAAGTGAAAATAATGAGAAATTACTATGAAAATACAAAATGAACTTAGAAAACAAAAACAAAAGTGAAAATCGCACTTTTGGTCCCTCTCGTTTACCCTGGTTATACTTTTGGGCACTCTTCTATGCAAGCTCGCGCTTTTTGTCCCTCTTCTTTTACATTTTGGCATTTTTGGTCCATCTTACAAGCAACCAACCGGTTTACTAGTCATTTGGGGTCAGAATGAAATTTTAAAAAATTGCGACCCTTCTTTAATAAATTGCGACCCTTCTTTAATAAATTGCGAAAAACTAAACCCTTTAAAGATTTGAGTAATTATTATTTGGCCCAAAAAAAATTATGAATTTTTCAAAATTGTCCAAATTACCTTTGACTTCATAAGTCAACCGGTTGGTTGCCGGTAAGAGCGACCAAAAAAGCCAAATTGTGAAAAAAGATGGACCGAAAGTGCGAGTTTTCAAAGAAGATGGACCAAAAATGCGATTTTTCCAAAAACACCATAACTCCATCAGAAAATATAAACACATGCTCACATATATACTTCATTAATTTGTTTATGTTTACAGCACATTTCCACACAATTAGCAAATAAGCACATAAAACATATGCAACACATATATGGTAAGGAAGGAAGGAAGGATTTCACAACCTCACTGGAACAACTTTGAGAGGTTGTGCCTTTTCTACGGTCAAATTATTATATCAAGTTCCTGAAGTTCTTGAGAAATCGTTTTCTTTAGAATTAATTTTTTTAAGGTTTGTGAAGAAAACGTTTTCCGAAAAATCGTTTTCTAAAGAACTCTTTTTTTTTTGGTTTTCTGAAGAAAACGGTCTCCTGAAAATCATTTGAAAACCTGTTGAAAATTCGCTGAGCACCTCCACAATATTGTCTTCACTTAGCATCTGTTTTTTAAAATTCACAATAGCACTAACTTCTCAGGTTGTTCAATCTTGATGTAATTTTTTGAAACCTTGGCATTACAAAATAATTGGACCTCATAGTAGTAGCATATGTATTTTCGTAGGTTCCTTCAGCTTTCTATTTTTGTGAAACATTTTCTCTGTGAAATTAATATTATGGAGTTTTTTTTCTCACTTTTGACCCTTTTACTCTCTTGCATTATTTCTGGTCTTAGATATTAGATATACCTTTATTACTGGATGCACTTCTGGATCGCTATTTCTTCATGGAGGTTGTTGTCCTTTTGTTCTTCTGCATGGCTATAATCTGCTAGACTCTTCAACAACCTTTTCATCACTTGATCTGATTCTGGCTTTAACTCATGTTCTAGAGAGCCACGTCTAGAATCCCATGTACTTGTTTTGTATCCAATCTGCTGTTTCCACTTCTGAGTCAGCCATAAAATTGCAATGGTAAGAGAAAGACAGTATACATAATTGAAACGAACAGGAGAGATTAAATTTTCAATCATGGGTACCTTTTCTGCTGTATTATGTCTTGTAATGGCTTCGTCTATTCGATACAAATTGTTGCTCAGAGTACTTCTTTCTTCGATCATATGCTTCTCTTGACAATTCGATATTTGTTGATTGTCTTTTGCTTGTGACTCAGAGAGAGCTGAATGTTCATCATCGGTTTTTATTTTCTGGTTTATGAAGGAAACTGTTTCCAGGACATCATTTTCTTCAGACTTTTTTTTTGGGTTTCTGAAGAAAACGGTTTCCTGAACACCGTTTTCTTTAGACTTGTTTTTTTTTTTTTTTTAATGAAGAAAACAACATCCTGGACATCATTTTCTTCAGACCCTCTTTCTTTTTTTTTTTTTTTTTTACCTGAAGAAAACGATATATGATTAACATTAAACTTCTAGTTCGCCACTTTGAACTAACATTTGAACTGATTTGTTTTGCTCTTAATGAATCGTTTTCTTCAGAAAACAGAAAACATAATGAATTCTAAACAAAACGATTTTCGGGAAACCTTTTTCTTCAGAAACCTTAAAAAAATGAACTCTTGAGGAAAATGATTTTCCGCAGATCGTTTTCTTCAGAAAACTGAAAACAAAATGAATTCTGAAGAAAACGATTTCCTCACATTCTTTTTCTTTGAAACCTAAAAAAAATACATTCTGAAAAAAACGATTTTGCTTCAGAAAACTTTTTTAAAAAAATTCTCAAGAAAAAAGAGTTTCAGAGATCGTTTTCTTCATGAAACTTTAAAAAAAATAAAATTCTCAAGAAAAAGATTTTCTGGAGATCGTTTTCTTCAGAAAACTTTTATAAGAAAATTCCGCGGAAAACGGGTTTGGGGAGATCGTTTTCTTTAGGAAACTGTAAAAAAAAAAATGAATTCTAAGGATGAACTGTTCCTCTATACCTCAATTTTCACAACAAAAAGGCCTAGCTCTAAATGGGTTCAATACTTCAGCTCGCTAACAAGTTCGGGCCGACTCGCGACAACAATGTAACAAGTAATACAGAGTGACGGGTGGTCATTGTCAAGCCCACTTGTGGCCAAAAGTTCCAGCATCTGTTGCATTTTGAGCCTTCTGCGCGTGACACTCCAATCCAGACTCTGTTCTTTCCTCCAATGAGATATTCTCCAGTGTATGATGCATTTTCAGTTTCTTCATTGTGTAAAGATGGAAGAATCTCAACCTGCGGGGTCACCATTTGTGATCACATATCACCTCACCAGTTTAACTGAGATGTTATAAATATGCGTGGCAATGTATCGGCATCATTCTGGGATTCACAAGCTTCAGTCAATTTTCCGGCGAGGCTACTGTCAGCTATACGGAGGAAGACCTTTGCCTCTAAACTGGAACCTATCAACTTGCCCGAACGAGAAACCTGTTTCCTCCTAACCAAACAGACTTCACCTCTCACAGTTGTTTTGATAATGAAGCAAAATGAGAAGTACATGAAGGCTGAAGCTGCTGCACAAGGATCATACTCCAGTGAATCATCTTCTTCCCAAACTGGATAAGAACTCTCCATGTCAAAGTGAAAAAACTGTAGTCAAAAGTTCTGTCTGAAGAAGTGTATCACAATCTTTCTATAAACTATTAGGTTGGCCAAATTTCTATAAACTGGAAATGCCTGATTTATTGAAGCAGAAGCCATGTGAGAACCCCAATAAACATTAATCAACAGCTAGATAATCAGCATTTCCTGATCAAACTTTATCATTTTCCAGTAAAAAAACACTACTCTATTATAGTCCTAATACTGCACTTGAGAAACCATCCACCATTTTCCATGGAAGTTTCAACCCTTTTCCTTTTCCTTTCCCTAGTGATTTGGTCTTTCATTTACGCCCAAAAAACCAATTCCAGAAGACTTCCTCCAGGGCCTTACCCCTTTCCCATCATTGGCAACATCTTTCAGCTGGGAGCAATCTTTCACTCATCACTTGCATAACTCTCCAAGATTTATGGACCTTTGATGACAATCAAACTAGGAAGTAAGACAACCATTATCGTATCATCCTCGGAAGTTGCTAAACAACTACTTACGAAAAATGATCATCAGTTTATCAGAAGAATAGTCACAGATGCAGCCGGGGCGCACTCGACCACGATCAGTTCTCTGTTTTCTGGTTGCCAGCATTAGGCCAATGGCGCAAGCTTTGCAAACTGTGCAAAGAGCAGCTGTTTTCATCTTCAAGACTCAATGCAAGCCAAAGGATGCATCAGGAAAAGGTGCAACAGCTTTGTAATTACTTGCAGGAGTGTTGCCATAGCCAGAAAGTTGTCGACACTGGCGAAGCAGCCTTCACCACATCTCTCAATTTCATGTCCAAAGCCCTTTTTTCGGTCGATTTTGCTGATTATGATTCGAGTTCATCCCATGATATAAAAAAGATAGTAACTGAAGCGATGAAAAATCTTGTTGCTGTAAATGTTGCAGACTCTTTGCCCATCCTCAAAGCAATTGATCCACAGGGCATTAGGAGGAAGGCTAAGGTTTATCTTGGAAAATTGTTTCAAAGTTTTGATGGCCTAATCACTCAAAGGTTACAAGAAAGACAGAGAACGTTGAATTACTCAAGGAAAGATGATTTCTTGGAAACCCTTCTGGATCTCAGAGAGGAGAATGAAGCTGCGTGGAGCTACCTAGACATCAAACATTTGATTTTGGTGAGTTTCATGTTCTTGAATTTAGGTATCCCAATTGGGTATGTTCATTAGGAGGTTTTGCAGGCTGTTTTTCATCGACTATGAGTTTCAGAAACTGTTTTATAATCTAAACCTTGAGGGGCTTGTTCTCCAAATCCTGGTTTCAAAAACAAATTTTTTTAACACAAAAAAAAAAACTGTTTTTCTCTAAAGCTAAACCTTGAGTAGAAATATTGTTTGCTACATACTACCTTACCAAACAAAGATCTGAAAATAAAAAACTGTCTCTCAAAATTCTTTTACTGAACATAGTTTTTAAAAACAGTTTTTTCCCACATGTTAATTTGCTCGTTTTTTAAAACATGTTTTTTAAAACCTCACTTAAAACCTTCAAACAAACCGGCACTAAGTGATGAAAAGCTCAACTTCACCTCCATTTCAGGATCTAATTTCTGCTGGGACAGAAACAACTTCAGTCACGGTGGAATGGGCGATGACAGAATTGTTGCGAAGCCCCGGGAAGCTGAGAAAAGCCAGAGATGAGATTAAAGTAGTAATGAGGCACAATAAATTTGTTCAAGAATCAGCCATTTCCAGGCTCCCTTATTTGCAGGCACTATTGGAAAATATTATTTAAACCAAAATTGTATTAATTAGTGTTTGTTTTGGGTAACCTAATTGTTTTAGGAAATAGTTTTGAATCAGATTTATGATAGGATTCAGGGATAGTTTAGCTTATAAATAGAGGCATTGGGTGATCATTGTAATCACAAAGAAAAGTTTTTTGGGAGTTCAAGATGTCTTCTTTACTTAATCCTCCTGATTGCCATGTATTTGTCTTTGATGGGAAAAATGATTTTGAAATTTGGTGTCAATTTATGGAGAGTTTTTTCAAGATGATTGGTATCTGGCATGTGATTGAGCCAGGTTTTGAAGAACCTGAAAAAGACAAGGAAGGGGAAACATCAACAGGTGAGGGAAGTACAGAATTGGAGAAGAATCGTTCTCTCAATGATCATGCACTCTATTATTTAAGAATGAAGGTTGGATTAGACGTATGCAGAAGTTTAATGGATGTAAAGACAGCTAAGGAGTTTTGGGACAAGTTAAAAGTTACCAATCGAGGAAATAAACACTTTCAAAGAAAGAAACTGCAGGAGTTAAGGAGACAATTCGAGTTGGCAGAGATAAAGCCTGATGAAAGGGTCCAAGAATACATGGACAGGGTCAAATCCATCGTTAGTGATATGAGAATCAACGGTGAGAAGATGACAGAAGAACAAATAGTGTCAAAAGTTCTTCGTACGTGTCAAAAGCGTGCCGAACTGTCGTACGACCCACTTCCTAAGGCCGGACTGCGCATTATCTCCAACGCCGATTTGACGGGAAAAATCCCATCCACCGCAGGCCGGCCTCCAAATGTACTAATACCTCGAGCCATCGAGGTGTATCTCCGTTCCTCTGAGTACCTCCCATACTCCTGTCCAAATAACCCAAGGAATCACAATATGTACTCGTGGGCACCCGTCTAATGACTTTTCAAAATACCCATTTCTTCACTGTAACTTAGCTCATTTTGATGAACGTGTTCTCTAAAAACATGTTTTTGAAAATTAATTTTTAAATATAAAATACATTTTAAAAATGTGTAGTTGAATAGTAAAAAATTATTTTAAAAATAATAAGAAATTGTTGGAGTATTTTAATGAAATAATAAATCATTTCCTGATTTTGTGAAAATAATTTCAGTTACTAAAATAATTATTTATGCAATGAATTTATTTTGAATGATTGCATTATATTAATTTTCATAAGTTACAAATATATTTTAATAGTATTTATTTGTCATTGAATATGAGTAACCACTCTTTATTCATATATTAAATTAGTGATTCCAATATGTTACTAAATGGATTTAAACCGTATGAAACTTTGGGGAAATGGTTTAATTTTGCGAATTAATAATTATTAATGGTTGGTGCATAAGTTACTAGCCTATACAAATTAATCAACATTATATAATGGTAGGCGTGTGATGTTTTGGAACAGAGAGAAATTCCTTTTTCATTTCTAAACAAATTTTATATCTTTGAGCGGTGTAAAATTCACTTTACATATGAGAGATATGTTAGAAAGATTAGTCTACGGTATTATAGATATATGGCAAGATGACAAGATGAAGACCAAGCGACCTTCAATTAGCAGTGAAGACTATCGAGAGGTGTACAGTTAGTGGTGCTGGGCTGTTGAATCCTGGGGTGACAAGCTAAAATGATAGTGATATGCTGCACTGAATTCTTCCGCAGAGGCGCTTGAATCGCCTAAGAATAGCGACGATTACGCGCTTCAACCCATGCCGCACTAGTTTTATCTAAATTATTATTATTTACTTTAATTTATTTTATATTATTATTTCTACTAATATTTGATTTTTGTTCGAGCAAAAATAACAGAAATTACTATGAAAAAATGAAATGAACATAGAAAATAAAAACAAAACCATAACACAATCAGAAAATAAAAAACACATGCTCACATAATTCATTATTTTGTTTATGTTTACACCACATTTCTACATAATTAGCAAATAAAAACATAAAACATATGTAACACATTCATGATTACACATACATGGTAGGAAGGAATGAATTCACAACCTCACTGGAATAGCTTTGAGAGGCTGTGCCTTTTGAACAGTCAACCCGAACTTTTCTTCCATGTCCAAATCCTGAGGTTTAATTCCACCTTCAAGTTTCCAGTCAATGTTGTGAATCAAAGAAGCCAACATCAAATGTACCATTCTGTAAGCCAAGGGAAACCCTGGACACGTTCTTCTTCCTGAACCAAAGGGAATAAGCTCGAAATGCTGCCCCTTCACATCAATTTCACTCTCGAGAAACCGTTCAGGCATAAACATTTCAGGGTTTGTCCAGGTTTCTTCATCTCTGCCCGAAGCCCAAACATTAATCAAGATCTCTGTATCTTTTGGCACTATGTAACCATTGATTTCAACGTCTTCATCAGCTTTGTGTGGACCTAGTAATGGAGCCACAGGATGAAGGCGCAAGGTTTCTTTAACGATCGTTTGCAGGTAAGGGAGCCTGGAAATGTCTGATTCTTGAACTAATTCTCCTTTCTCTCCTCCAATCACTTCCTTCAGCTCAGCTCTAGCTTTTTCCATCTTCTCGGGGTTTCGCAGTAACTCTGTCATCGCCCACTCCACAGCCGCTGAAGATGTGTCTGTCCCAGCCACAAATAAATCCTAGAAAAACAACATAATGATACGGATGTTACAATCAAATTACTTCATCATAACTCATGGCACGAAAATGATGAATATATATATATATATATATATAAACTAACCAGAAGCAAGTATTTGAGGACATCAGTTCTGAATTGGGATTCATTGTTCATAATTTCATCCAAAAGCGCTTCTAACAAATCATTTTTCTTGGGTTCTATTGATGCCTCTCTAATCAGTAGCCGATCCTCAATGATACCATCGAATATCTTGAACAGTTTTCCGAAATACAACCTGGTGCCGCGCACAAGTCCCTGTGGATCAATGAGCCGAAGAGCAGGAAAATAATCTGTAAAGTTTGGAGTACTTATGTTCTTCATCACACCCCAAACCGCCTCCTTCAATTCATGCGACAAGTTCGAATCATAGTTGCCAAAGTCCATGGAAAACAAAGTTCTCGACATTAAATTCAGGGATGTTGTGAAGGTAGCTTCGCCAATGTCAACTGTTTTCCTGCCATCACTGCACCTGTGGACATACTCAACCAATTCCTTAATCTTTCCCTGGCGAAGCTCCTGACTAGCATTGAGCCTCTGCGTTGAAAACACTTTCTCTCTATACATTCTCCGGATGGTTCGCCATTTGCTCGAAACAGGCAGCCAGAGCACAGAGAACTTGTGATAATCACCATCAGCTGAACGGATTGCATCGGGCAGCGCCCGGCTCGAGCAAATCAGGTCGTTTCTTTGCAACACTTCTCTGGCAATTGCTGCTGAGGATCCAACCACCATTTCCTTGCTTCCTAGCTTGACAGACATAAGAGGGCCATACGTTTTCGAGAGTTTAGCAAACGATTGATGAGGGTTCTGGCCAATTTCATGGAGGTTTCCGATGATAGGAAACTTATGAGGCCCTGGATGTTCTCCTGGAATTGAGCATATAAATGCATAGCCAGATGAAGAAAGAGAGAACAAGTGAAGAGAAGACAGTAGCACTAATACCATCCATATTAGCTTCAAAATCTTGTGGTTTTCCTTATGTAACTTGTCATCATCTATTTATAAAGGGCTATTTTACGTTCATAAATCTGCGTAATTAATGCCCCGTGGACGGAGAATTTACACACGTTTCAGTGCCCGGTTGAAGGCGGAAGCCATCAGTCAAGTTACTTGTTTGTGTAGACAATATAAGGCCGCTGAACAAAATCTAGAGTACGACAGAACGAGAGAAAATCTGAAAGACGACAAGGAAAATGTGGCATATTTTGTTATAAGTATTTATCCCTATTATTTTTATTCTTGGTGGGTCAAAATACAAATTTTTTTTTATTTTAAGGAACATCCGATTAAGTGGCTGGGGCTTGGGAACCCTTTATTAAAAACCCAAAATACAAATATTTTCAAATTTGTACATTAAAAAAAAGAAATTTGAATTGCCCCACCTGCACTAAACGTAGCTCCGCCATTGGATAGGATACCCATTTTATTATTGCAGAAAAAGGAAAAAAAAAAAAAAAAAAAGGAAAACGAGCAAGTAAAGAAAAACGAGCAAGTAGTGTTCTTCTTTCTCATCTGCAGCTTCTTCCCATGCGTCACTATGGGCCTTGTCGTCACCGCGGTTTCAATTATGCACGGGGCTGATTGCACATGTGGTTGTGATTCCACTAATGCTGCCTGAAATACTCCTGGCCACGAATTTGAGTTGTCTGGCTCAGTTCGAGAGGTCGCATTTGGTCAGCGGGGAATGTCATGAGTTTTGGATAAGGCAAATCAAAGTACGTTTTTTTTCTGAAAAGTCAAGAAAACAGAATAAGTGATGAAAAGCTCAACTTCACCTCCATTTCAGGATCTAATTTCTGCTGGGACAGAAACAACTTCAGTCACGGTGGAATGGGCGATGACAGAATTGTTGCGAAGCCCCGGAAAGCTGAGAAAAGCCAGAGATGAGATTAAAGTAGTAATGAGGAACAATAAATTTGTTCAAGAATCAGACATTTCCAGGCTCCCTTATTTGCAGGCACTACTGGAAAATATTATTTAAACCAAAATTGTATTAATTAGTGTTTGTTTTGGGTAACCCAGTTGTTTTAGGAAATGGTTTTGAATCAAATTTATGGTAGGATTTAGGGATAGTTTTGCTTATAAATAGAGGCATTGGGTGATTATTGTAATCACAAATAAAATTTTTTTGGGAGTTCAAGATGTCTTCTTTACTTAATCCTCCTGATTGCCATGTATTTGTCTTTGATGGGAAAAATGATTTTGAAATTTGGTGTCAATTTATGGAGAGTT
The DNA here is from genome assembly GCA_016801395.1 of Leptodermis oblonga. Lineage (NCBI taxonomy): Eukaryota > Viridiplantae > Streptophyta > Magnoliopsida > Gentianales > Rubiaceae > Leptodermis > Leptodermis oblonga. The sequence continues at coordinate 3,827,111 of CM028755.1, forward strand.
TTTTCAAGATGATTGGTATCTGGCATGTGATTGAGCCAGGTTTTGAAGAACCTGAAAAAGACAAGGAAGGGGAAACATCAACAGGTGAGGGAAGTTAAGAATTGGAGAAGAATCATTCTCCCAATGATCATGCACTCTATTATTTAAGAATGAAGGTTGGATTAGACGTATGCAGAAGTTTAATGGATGTAAAGACAGCTAAGGAGTTTTGGGACAAGTTAAAAGTTACCAATCGAGGAAATAAAAACTTTCAAAGAAAGAAATTGCAGGAGTTAAGGAGACAATTCGAGTTGGCAGAAATAAAGCCTGATGAAAGGGTCCAAGAATACATGGACAGGGTCAAATCCATCGTTAGTGATATGAGAATCAACGGTGAGAAGATGACCGAAGAACAAATAGTGTCAAAAGTTCTTCGTACGTTGACTTTGAAATTTCACAAAAAGAAGTTGGTTTTAGAAGTCACTAAGGATTTTTCTATGTATGGTTACGATGACTTGGAATGTGAACTGGTAACTTACGAGATGTCTTTTACCCAACAAATTGTAGATTACAAAAGAGAGTGTTGGTCTAAACGTTTTGAAGACATAGAAGAGCATGCCACTGTTGTTGATAATTGTTGTGATGTTCAAGCTGAAGCATTCGTGTTAATGGATGAGGAGTCTAATGAAGCATTGCTTGAAGTTGATAGTGAAAGCTTGGAGAATGGACCTTCTAGCAACAATATAGAGAGCCAAAATATCATTGAGCAAGAATGTGTCGAGGAGGATGAAGACAATAAAAGTGTTGATTTGGTCAAAGAAGAAGAAGAAATTGTATGTGTCTCAGAACAAGAGGGAAATATTGAAATTGATGATCACGTAGATAAAAGTGATCATGGGAGTATTGAAAACTCTGTTCAACTGGAGAAAATCAACTGCAGTGAAATCGACTCCTTATTTGGGGGAGTGTCCTACCAAGTTAAAAATGTGACAGTGGAGCCTTGGGTTTGCAAGGGCATTGTTAAGTTCTGACTCAGTGAATTCTTTGATCAGGCTAAGAAATTTGACAAGACTTTCTCAAAATACAAGTTTGTGTCCACATATTATTTGAAAGTGATGTCTCGAGTTTGCGAGAATGTTTTTGGCATCTGCAAAGTTAATTGTAGGGTTGATGAGAAGATGAACTCAGATTAAGAAGAATGGGTGGATATTAATAAATTATTTGCTAAAGAGGAGTTTCCACAGAAGATCCATGGCACATACAAAGTTGTTTCTACGATGAGTTTCAAAGTAGAGTTGAAGAACTACTACAAGGTGGTGTTGCATGTTATTTACACTGCGAAAGATATTTCAATGGAGATTCAAGCTCGTGATGGCATTGGAGTTGTTTTGGTCTAAGTTTGGTTTAAGGGAGGCTATGTTGGAAAATATTATTTAAGCCAAACTTGTATTAATTAGGTAATTATAATTGTAATATGATTTATTGTTTGTCTATTTCCTATTTGGCTTAGTGTTTGTTTTGGGTAACCTAGTTGTTTTAGGAAATAGTTCTGAATCAGATTTATGGTAGGATTCAAGGATAGTTTAGCCTATAAATAGAGGCATTGGGTGATCATTGTAATCACAAAGAAACACATAAATAGATAGAGATAGACAGAGAGAAACTGGTGAAGCTCCCGGCTAGCATCCATCCTCGGCCTTGCAAACACACTCTCTCTGCATACTCTCCGGATGTTTCGCCAGTTGCTCGAAACAGGCTGCCAGAGCATGGAGAACCTGTGATAATCATCATCAGCTGAACGGACTGAACTGGGGACATCCCGGCTCGAGCAAATCAGGTCGTTTCTTTGTAGTATTTCTCTGGCAATTGCTGCTGAGGATCCAACCACCATTTCCTTGCTTCCTAGCTTGACGGACATAAGAGGGCCATACTTTTTCGAGAGTCTAGCAAACGATTGATGAGGCTTTTCGCCAAGATGATGGAGGTTTCCGATGATCGGAAACTTGTAAGGTCCTGGAGGAGCCCTGGATGATCTCCTGGGTTTTAGATTGGAAGTAAGTAGATAAATGCATAGCCAGATTACAAAATAGAGAACAAGGGAAGAGAAGACAGTAGTACCAATACTATCCATATTAGCTTCAAAATCTTGTGGTTTTCCTAATGTAACTTATCATCATCTATTTATAAAGGGATTTTTTACGTTCATAAATCCGCGAAATTACTGAGCCATGGATGGAGAATTTACAAAAGTTTCATTGGCCGGTTGAAGACGTACGGAAGCCATCAGTACTCGTGTTACTAGTTTGTGTAGACAATGAATGCCGCTGGAAAAAATCTACCGTATGACCGGACCATAAACACGAGAGAAAATCAGAAAGACGACAAGGAAAATGTGGCTATATATCAAGAAATGTCTTTTTCTACTTTTCTCTTTTATTTTTTTACAGTTAAAAGCGAGATTGGATACCCTATTTATTATTGCAGAAAAAAAAAAAGAAAAGGAAAAACGAGCAAGTAAAGAAAATCTAAAAATGCCAAATACAATTGGCCTCAAAATTTCACTGGAAGTCACGAATCAACTTTTTATATTTTACAGGTACTTATTTTTTGAATGTATAGTCATAAAATGTCTCAAATTATCGCTCTTTTTTAAGAGCCTGCGTGTAGTGTTCTTCCTCCTCATCTGTAGCTCCTTCCCAAGGGACCATACTTCGTCGGCTCATGATCATCATTCTAGGCCTCGTCGTCACCGCGGGGTGAGTGGGCTACCTACGATGTTATTGGGATATGGGGTCGGTCTGGCATTCGTTCCAAGAGTCGGCATCTGTCAGCATATTTCTGCCTAATTGCACATGTGGTTGTGATTCCACTAATGCTGCCTGAAATACTCCTGGCCACGAGTCATTAGCTGGCTCAGTTTGAGAGGTCGCTTTATGGCTGCTCTCTGCATAGAAATGTCGTATTCCATTAGCATAAACGGGCAAAAAGGTCACCAAACTTTCACTTCTTCAATTGAGTTCCTATCATCGAACTTTTTGACATTTATAGTTTATAAAGTTTGAAACGTTACTATACTTTTCAAAACGTGTAAAATTGATTATTTTGTCCGTTAACTTCATTTGCATTGGACGGAATGGTCACCACGTGAATGTCAAGGGGCTAGGGGTATTTATTTAGATTTACTTGGCTTATTTGGATTGGCTAATTCGAATTTTTCAAAAAAAAGTTCATCACCCAAACACTAAACTGTTTAAGTAAAAACCAAACCAATCCAAACCATTTAAGTCATGGCTTATTCGGTTTGGAGCCCGAATAAGCTAAATAAGAAGAAGAAAAAATCTTATAAAAATACTTCAAAAGCATATTCATCCTATAATCAGAATCTTACAATAATAAAATAGTCAAACCCAAAAGATTAATGTTTTCTCCAAAATAAGTTTAAAACTTAAATAACAGTCATTAATAACATTAGAAAACAACAAAATAATAGAAAGGGCATTGACATTCTTCTTCAGATTCAGCCCTCAACAATCAGCATTTTTCTTCAATCTTCATCATCCTCCTCAAATACTTAATTAAAAACTTAATTAAATGACTATTAAATAAATTTAATAAATATTATATTATATTAATTCTTATTTGGCTTATTCGGTTCCTTATTTGGATTGAGATTCAAATCCAATTCCAAACCATTTAGCCGTTTAAGAATTCGGTTTGGGCCATTCACCCAATCCGAAAACCAAATAAGCCAATCCATTTACCATACATGGATTGGATTGGTAGGCTAATTTGGATTGGACATTTTTTGAACACCCCTACAAGGGGCCCTTAATGGCAACATAATTCAATGCAAACTCGACCGACAACTTCCTCAAATTAATTACTTCACTTTAAAAAATTTTTTTTGGTCTCCTTTAAAGAGCCATCCCTTTGATCTCATCCATTTGATTAAATGTTTAACTGTTTGTTATACTTAATGTCATCAATCATTGCTTGAATTTTGATACAAGTTACAATAAGAATGAAACTAAGAATAATTGCATTTAGATAATGGTAAGAACTGGAATAGCTTTAAGGGGAATTGCCTTCTGCACATTAAGTCCAAACCTTTCACTCATGTCTATTTCTTCTGGTTCTAGGCCACCTTCAACCTTCCAATCAAATTGATGAAGAAAAGCAGCAAGCATGAGATGAAGCATTCGATGTGCCAGCGGCATTCCCAGACATAGTCTTCTCCCTGTGCCAAAGGGAAGGAGCTCAAAATGCTGGCCTTTCATGTCAATTTCTTTATCCAAGAATCTTTCAGGGAGAAATTAATCGGGGTCAGGCCACAGGCCTGGATCCCTGCCAATAGCCCAAAGATTAACTAGTATTTGAGCTTCTTTCGGCACTATATATTGGTCGATTTCTACATCTTCTTCAGGGTTGCGGCCCAAAATAGTTGATGCTGGATGAAGGCGCAAGGTTTCCTTCACTAGTGCCTGCAAATAAGGGAGCTTGGAGATGTCTGATTCTTGAACAAATTTATTGTGTCCTGTTATTTCTTTGAGCTCATCTCCGACTTTTCTCAGCTTTCCAGGGTTCCGTAATAGCTCTGTCATCGCCCATTCCACCGTGACTGAAGTTGTTTCTGTCCCAGCAGAAATTAAATCCTGAAATGGAGGTGAAGTTGAACTTTTCACCTCACAATTAGGATATAATGTAAAAAGTGTATTGGAAATGTGAAAAGGTGTATCTAAATAGTAAAAAAGTGTCATAGAATGATGAGAAACTATTAGATATATATAAGTTACTACTGTACAAGACAAAAACCCAAAACCAATGAAAACGAACAGGGCCTAACTCACCAAAATCAAATGTTTGATGTCCGGGTAGCTCCATTCAGCTCTCTGAGATCCAAAAGGGTTTCCAAGAAATCATCTCTTCTTGAGTAATTCGGCGATGTCTGTCTTTCTTGTAACCTTTGAGTGATTAGGCCATCAAAACTTTGAAACAATTTTCCAAGATAAAGCTTAGCCTTCCTCCTAATGCCCATTGGATCTAAGGCTTTGAGGACAGGCAAAAAGTCTGCAACATTCGTAGCACCGAGGCTTTTCATCACTCCAGTCACTATTTCTTTTACTTCTTGGGACGAACTCGAATCATAATCAGCGAAATCAACCGAGAAAAGGGTGTTGGAGATCAAGTTGAGAGATGTGGTGAAGGCTGCTTCACCAATGTTGACAACTTTCTCCTCATTGCAACAATCCTGCAAATAATTACAAAGTTGTTGCACCTTTTCTCGACGCAGCCCTTGAGTCGCATTGAGCCTTTCGGATGAAAAGATTTGTTCTTTGCAAAGTTTGCGAAGATTGAGCCATTGGCCTAATGCTGGCAGCCAGATAACAGAGAACTTATCATGGTCGAGTGCCCCGGCTGCATCTGTGACTATTCTCCTGATAAACTGACGATCATTTTTCGGAAGTAGTTGTTTAGCAACTTCCGAAGATGGTACAACAATGGTTGTCATGCTTCCTAGCTTGATTGTCATCAAAGGTCCATAAGTCTTGGAGAGTTCTGCAAGTGATGAGTGAAAGATTGCTCCCAGCTGAAAAATGTTGCCAATGATGGGAAAGGGGTAAGGCCCTGGAGGAAGTTTTCTAGATTCGGTTTTTCGGGCGTAAATGAAGAACCAAATCACAGAAACTAGGGAAACAGAAAGGGAAAGGAAAAGGGTTGAAACTTCCATCGGTAATGGTGGATTGTTTCTCACTCTGTTAAGTGTTGCTTTTAGACTATTAGGACTATAATAGAGTAGTTATTTTTTACTGGAAAATGACAAAGTTTGATCCGGAAATGCTGATTATCTATGTAGCTGTTCATTAATGTTTATTTGGGTTCTCACATGGCTTCTGCTTCGATAAACGAACCTCATACAAACTTGGCCAACCAAATAGTTTATTGAAAGAATCTTACCTTTGGAGATTCTCTGATTTATTAAATGTAACTTGAACAAGGTGAGTCAGTCATTTGATCTCATCCATGGTTGAGAACTATTTTTTACATGGAAAGGTACAATAGTGATAAAAAAAAACTTCAAAAACACTTGACAGTTGACTTGATGCCAAACTATGTGAAGAATGAACCACTGTTTAGAGGTAATTGTGAAAGTAAGTAAAATATCAGCAAACTGTCATCCAATGTATAAACTAACATAATCTGGATTTATATGCTTACATAAAGCGCAGCAAATAAACAGCAAACCTGTGTAACATGTTTATAACTATATACGTGCAGGTGCAGAATGCAAAATAGTACTCCTTTTGTCTCATTAAAAGAGTCACGTTTCAAATACTGAAAACACTATTAAAAACATGAACTTTCTAGTGGAACAGAGGAACTAACAATTAACGTAACTTCACTGGAATAGCTTTGAGAGGCTGTGCCTTTTGTACGGTGAGTCCAAACTTTTCTTCCATGTCCAAATCCTGTGGTTCAATCCCACCTTCAAGTTTCCAGTCAAAGTTGTGAATCAAAGAGGCAAGCATTAGGGGTACCATCCTGTCAGCCAAAGGAAGCCCTGGACAGATTCTTCTCCCAGAACCAAAGGGAATGAGCTCGAAATGCTGCCCTTTCGCATCAATTTCACTCTCCAGAAACCGTTCAGGCAAAAACATTTCAGGGCTTTTCCATGTTTCTTCATCTCTGCCTATAGCCCAAACATTAATCAAGATCACTGTATCTTTTGGCACTATGTAACCATTGATTTCAACATCTTCATCAGCTTTGTGTGGTAGTAATGGCCCGGGCGGATGAAGGCGAAAGGTTTCTTTAATGATTGCTTGCAGGTAAGGGAGCCTGGAAATGTCAGATTCTTGAAGTAATTCTCCTTTCTCTCCTCCAATCACTTTCTTCAGCTCAGCTCTAGCTTTTTCTATCTTCTCAGGGTTTCGCAGTAACTCTGTCATCGCCCACTCTACAGTGGTTGAAGATATGTCTGTCCCAGCCGCGAATAAATCCTAAACAGACAACATAATTATACTGATGTTACAATCAAAGTACTTCAGCATAACTTATTGCATGAAAAACTATTATATATTTATATATAAGCTAACCAGAAGAAAATATTTGAGGACATGAGTTCTTGTGATTTGGGACTCATTCTTCATGCTTTCATCCAAAAGGGCTTCTAACAAATCATTTTTCTTGGGTTCCAATGATGCCTCTCTGACGAGTAGCTGTTCCTCAATGATACCATCGAAAATCTTTAACATTTTCCCGCAGCGCAACTTTGTGCCACGCGCAAGTCCCTGTGGATCAATGAACCGAAGAACAGGAAAATAATCTGAAAAGTTTGGACTCCCTAAGTTCTTCATCAGATCGGACACGATCTCTTTCATTTCCTGCGACGAATTCGAATCATGGTTGCCAAAATCCATGGAAAACAGAGTTCTCGACATCAAATTCAGGGACGTTGTGAAGGCAGCTTTGCCAATGTCCACTGTTTTCCCGCCATCACTGCACCTGTGGACATACTCAACCAATTCTTTAAGCTTTCCCTGGCGAAGCTCCCGGCTAGCATCCATCCTCGGCCTTGCAAACACACTCTCTCTGCATACTCTCCGGATGTTTCGCCAGTTGCTCGAAACAGGCTGCCAGAGCATGGAGAACCTGTGATAATCATCATCAGCTGAACGGACTGAACTGGGGACATCCCGGCTGGAGCAAATCAGGTCGTTTCTTTGTAGTATTTCTCTGGCAATTGCTGCTGAGGATCCAACCACTATTTCCTTGCTTCCTAGCTTGACGGACATAAGAGGGCCATACTTTTTCGAGAGTCTAGCAAACGATTGATGAGGCTTTTCGCCAAGTTGATGGAGGTTTCCGATGATCGGAAACTTGTAAGGTCCTGGAGGAGCCCTGGATGATCTCCTGGATTTTAGATTGGAAGTGAGCAGATAAATGCTTAGCCAGATTACGAAAAAGAGAACAAGGGAAGAGAAGACAGTAGTGCTAATACTATCCATATTAGCTTCAGAATCTTGTGGTTTTGCTTCTGTAACTTATCATCATCATCTGTTTATAAAGGCCTTTTTTTATGGTCATAATCAACGAAATTACTGCACTATGAATGGAGAATATGAAGATGGAAGCTACAGTCGTGTTACTCGTTTGAAACGAAGGCGGCTGGAGAAAATCTACAGTTAAGGCTCTGTTCTTTTCTGGTGGGAGAAACTTGTCTTTTCTTAAAAATTTTTTGGAGGGAATTTTATTTTGGAAAATTATGTAGGTGAGAGATAAAAAAATATAAAGATTATGTTATTTTTTGAATTTATGTGAGTAAATTTTTAGAGGAAATTTTTAAATTTTAATTTTGAATTCTTGTAAAAATAAAGTTGTTTTTTTATGTAAGGTTTTGGAAGATAAAAGCGATGAATGTTGAGAAATAGCCACAAAAGAACAGAAACACGAGAGAAAAGCAGATGGGCCACAAGGAAAATGTGGCTATGTCAAGAAATGTCTTATTCCATTAGTATTAGTGTCAGGTTCTGTTCTCTTGCTAACTTGGTTAGAAATTTTTTTGTTATGAAAGAAATTTATTTTAGAGGGAATTTCTTTTGGGAATTTGTGTAGGAAAGAGAAGAAAAAGTATAATGATTATGTTTTTTTTGAATTTATGTGAGTGAGTATTTAGAGGGAATTTTAAATTTTAAATTTAAATTATGTTGTTTCTTTGTGTAATATTTTTGAAAAAAAAAAGTGATAATTTTTCTGATTATGTTACTAAGTCTCCATACTCTCATTTCAACCGAGCTTCTATCATTGAACTTTTTCGCTTTCATTTTCGAACATCACTATACTTTTCAAAACTTGCCAAATGAATTATTTTGTACGTTAGCAACGTTAGAATTGGGTAAGGTAAAGCATGACATGAAAGCTGTTTTTGAAAAGTCAAGAAAACAGATGAAATTACCACACTCAACTCCAGGGGAGTAGGCATATCTTCATTCCAGAACATCTCTAGCACCCTCCAGCCATAGACCCCATGTATCGAATGCCAATCTGAAATAAATTTGAACCTTCGCTCATGGGAGGATCCCGGAGGTGTGGTGGTCCCCGGACCTCTCCAGCCCCTCCCCCACCCTTGTTAGTAATGTATTTTTTAATGGCCAAAAAAATTTATGTGTATTTTACTCTAAATTTTTTTTTTTTCATACGTTAAACCCATCAAAAATTTTATTCTAGTTTGACCACTGCTTCCGCCCATACCTCCATAGAGCTTGGACAGCAAAACAAAACATGTTCCTGCGTTGACTCCTCCTCACAGTGCGTACATTTAGAAGCCAGTGAAAAACCAATCTGCCTCAACTTATCATCATAGGGAAGAAGCCCATTAAGCACAGCCCACATAAATATCTGGCAAAGAAGCGGGCCTAACTGTCGTACGACCCACTTCCTAAGCCCGGACTGCGCATTATCTCCAACGCCGATTTGGCGGGAAAAATTCCATCCACCGCAGGCCTCCAAACGTACTAATACCTCAAGCCATCGAGGTGTATCTCCGTTCCTCTGAGTACCTCCCATACTCCTGTCCAAATAACCCAAGGAATCACAACATGTACTCGTGGGCACCCGCCTAATGACTTTTCAAAATACCCATTTCTTCACTGTAACTTAGCTCATTTTGATGAACGTTTTCTCTAAAAACATGTTTTTGAAAAATAATTTTTAAATAGAAAATATATTTTAAAAATGTGTAGTTGAATAGTAAAAAATCATTTTACAAATAATAAGAAATTGTTGGAGTATTTTAATAAAATAATAAATCATTTGCTGATTTTGTGAAAATAATTTCAGTTACTAAAATAATTATTTATGCAATGAATTTATTTTGAGTGATTGCATTATATTAATTTTCATAAGTTACAAATATATTTTAATAATATTTATTTGTCATTGAATATGAGTAACCACTCTTTATTCATATATTAAATTAGCAATTCCAATATGTTATTACATGGATTTAAACGGTATCAAACTCTGAGGAAATGGTTTAAAATTCACTTTGAGCGGTGTAAAATTCACTTTACATATGAGAGATATGTTAGAAAGATTAGTCTACGGTATTATAGATATATGGCAAGATGACAAGATGAAAACCAAGCGACCTTCAATTAGTAGTGCAGACTATCGAGAGGTGTACAGCTAGTGTGCTGGGCTGTTGAATCCTGGTGTAACAAGCTAAAATGATAGTGATATGCTGCACCGGATTCTTCAGCAGAGGCGCTTCAATCGCCCAAGAATAGCGATTACGTGCCTCAACCCATGCCGCACTAGTTTTATCTAAATTATTGTTATTTACTTTAATTTATTTTATATTATTATTTCTACTAATATTTGATTTTTGTTCGAGCAAAAACAACAGAAATTACTATGAAAAAAGGAAATGAACATAGAAAATAAAAACAAAACCATAACACAATCAGAAAATAAAAAACACATGCTCACATAATTCATTATTTTGTTTATGTTTACACCACATTTCTACATAATTAGCAAATAAAAACATAAAACATATGTAACACATTCATGATTACACATACATGGTTGGAAGGAATGAATTCACAACCTCACTGGAATAGCTTTGAGAGGCTGTGCCTTTTGTACAGACAACCCGAACTTTTCTTCCATGTCCAAATCCTGAGGTTTAATTCCACCTTCAAGTTTCCAGTCAGTGTTGTGAATCAAAGAAGCCAACATGAAATGCACCATTATGTAAGCCAAGGGACGCCCTGGGCACATTCTTCTTCCCGAACCAAAGGGAATAAGCTCGAAATGCTGCCCCTTCACATCAATTTCACTCTCCAGAAACCGTTCAGGCATAAACATTTCAGGGTTTGTCCAGATTTCTTCATCTCTGCCCAAAGCCCAAGCATTAATCAAGATCTCTGTATCTTTTGGCACTATGTAACCATTGATTTCAACGTCTTCATCAGCTTTGTGTGGACCTAGTAATGGAGCCACGGGATGAAGGCGCAAGGTTTCTTTAACGATCGCTTGCAGGTAAGGGAGCCTGGAAATGTCTGATTCTTCAACTAATTCTCCTTTCTCTCCTCCAATCACTTCCTTCAGCTCAGCTCAGCTCCAGCTTTTTCCATCTTCTCGGGGTTTCGCAGTAACTCTGTCATTGCCCACTCCACAGCCACTGCAGATGTGTCTGTCCCACCCACAAATAGATCCTAAACAAACAACATAATGGTACGGATGTAACAATCAAATTACTTCATCATAACTCATGGCATGAAAACGATGAATATATATAAACTAACCAGAAGCAAGTATTTGAGGACATTAGGTCTGAATTGGGACTCATTCTTGACGCTGTCATCCAAAAGGGCTTCTAACAAATCATTTTTCTTGGGTTCTGTTGATGCCTCTCTGATCAGTAGCCGTTCCTCAATGATACCATCGAAAATCTTGAACAGTTTTCCCAAATACAACCTGGTGCCGCGCGCAAGTCCCTGTGGATCAATGAGCCGAAGAACAGGAAAATAATCTGAAACGTTTGGAGTACTTATATTCTTCATCACACCCCAAACCACCTCCTTCAATTCTTGCGACAAGTTCGAATCATAGTTGCCAAAGTCCATGGAAAACAAAGTTCTCGACATTAAATTCAGGGATGTTGTGAAGGTAGCTTCGCCAATGTCAACTGTTTTCCTGCCATCACTGCACCTGTGGACATACTCAACCAATTCCTTAATCTTTCCCTGGCGAAGCTCCCGACTAGCATTGAGCGTCTGCGTTCCAAACACTTTCTCTCTGTACATTCTCCGGATGTTTTGCCATTTGCTCGAAACAGGCAGCCAGAGCACAGAGAACTTGTGATAATCATCATCAGCTGAACGGATTGCATCGGGCAGCGCCCGGCTCGAGCAAATCAGGTCGTTTCTTTGCAACACTTCTCTGGCAATTGCTGCTGAGGATCCAACCACCATTTCCTTGCTTCCTAGCTTGACAGACATAAGAGGGCCATACTTTTTCGAGAGTTTAGCAAACGATTGATGAGGGTTCTCGCCAATTTGATGGAGGTTTCCGATGATTGGAAACTTATAAGGCCCTGGAGGAGCTGATCTCCTGGATTTTAGATTGGAAGTGAGCAGATAAATGCATAGCCAGATTACGAAATAGAGAACAAGGGAAGAGAAGACAGTAGTACCAATACTATCCATATTAGCTTCAAAATCTTGTAGTTTTCCTTATGTAACTTATCATCATCTATTTATAAAGGGATTTTTTACGTTCATAAATCCGCGAAATTACTGAGCCATGGATGGAGAATTTACAAAAGTTTCATTGGCCGGTTGAAGACGTACGGAAGCCATCAGGACTCGTGTTACTAGTTTGTGTAGACAATGAATGCCGCTGGAAAAAATCTACAGTAAGACAGCACCATAAACACGAGAGAAAATCAGAAAGACGACAAGGAAAATGTGGATATATCAAGAAATCTTAGAAATGTCTTTTTCTACTTTTCTCTTTTCTTTTTTTACAGTTAAAAGCGGGATTGGATACCCTTTTTATTATTACAGAAAAAGAAGAAAAAAAAAAAGAAAAAACGAGCAACTAAAGAAAATCTAAAAAAGTCGAATACAATGGCCTCAAAATTTCACTGAAAGTCACGAGTCAACTTTTTATATTTTACCGGTACTTATTTTTTGAATGTATAGTCATAAAATGTCTCAAATTATCGCTCTTTTTTAAGAGCCTGCGTGTAGTGTTCTTCCTCCTCATCTGTAGCTTCTTCCAAAGGGACCATACTTCGGCTCATGATTCTCATTATAGGCCTCGTCGTCACCGCGGAGTGAGTGGGCTACCTACGATGTTATTGGGATATGGGGTCGGTCTGGCATTCATTCCAAGAGTCGGCATCTGTCAGCATATTTCTGCCTAATTGCACATGTGGTTGTGATTCCACTAATGCTGCCTGAAATACTCCTGGCCACGAATCATTAGCTGGCTCAGTTTGAGAGGTCGCTTTCTGGCTGCTCTCTGCATAGAAATGTCGTATTCCATTAGCATAAACGGCCAAAAAGGTCACCAAACTTTCACTTCTTCAATTGAGTTCCCATCATCGAACTTATAAAGTTTGAAACGTTACTCTACTTTTCAAAACGTGTGAAATTGATTATTTTGTCCGTTAACACCATATGCATTGGACGGAATGGTCACCACGTGAATGTCAAGGGGCTAGGGGTATTTATTTAGATTTATTTGGCTTATTTGGATTGACTAATTCGAATTTTTCAAAAAAAAATCACCACCCAAACACCAAACCGTTTAAGTAAAAACAAAACCAATCCAACCATTTAAGTCATGGCTTATTCGGTTTGGGGCCCGAATAAGCTAAATAAGAAGAAGAAAAAATCTTATAAAAATACTTCAAAAGCATATTCATCCTATAATTAGAATCTTACAATAATAAAATAGTCAAACCCAAAAGATTAATGTTTTCTCCAAAATAAGTTTAAAACTTAAATAACAGTCATTAATAACATTAGAAAACAACAAAATAATAGAAAGGGCATTGACATTCTTCTTCAGATTCAGCCCTCAACAATCATCATTTTTCTTCAATCTTCACCATCCTCCTCAAATACTTAATTAAAAACTTAATTAAATGACTATTAAATAAATTTAATAAATATTATATTATATTAATTCTTATTTGGCTTATTCAGTTCCTTATTTGGATTGAGATTCAAATCCAATTCCAAACCATTTAACTTTTTCTCTCCTCGTTGAGAGTTTTCTTTATCTCTTTTTAAGAGAGTTTTGTCATCTCCAATTTTAGAGTTGTGTTTTTCACTTATTTTTGAAGTCTTTAACTTCAGATCTGCGAAATGAAATTGTTGATGAAAAAGATGGTGAAAATAAAGCCGACAATGGTTGGCTTCGTTTGTTCGTCATAGATCCCACGGATCCATTATGCCATGGGTCAAATCTTGTGCTATATCAGAATTCAGTGGCAGTCCAGTACCACCGGTCTGATGATCTGCTTAGCTATTTGAAATTTTGCTGCTCTTTGTTTAGCTATAGGCTAGATTTGCAGTTTGTAGATTTGATTTTTAAATCTACTTTGTTTCTAGATTGTAGATCTGATATTCAGATCTACTTTAATTATATATTGTATTGCTTGGCTCATGACCTACTGTCAAATTGCTGCTGGATAATATTTTCAGCGCCGTTAATTTAAGTATTTCCTTTTATTTTTCAAAAAAAAAAAAAAAATTTATTACTCAAAGCTACTGGGGTGTTTCAAAATCCTCCGAATATTTAAATAATTAAAATTTTCTTGACATAATTTGCTATAATTTCTTTTATTTTAATAAGATGATAGCCAATTTCGTCAGTCACTAGGCCATAGAAATATCGTATTCCATTAGTATTAACGGGCAAAAAGGTCACCATACTTTGACTTCTTCAACAGATCGAGCTTCTATCATTGAACTTTTTTCCTTTTACAGTTTCTAATGTTACTATACTTTTCAAAACGGGTGAAATTGATTATTTCGTCCGTTAGCACCATTTGCGTTGGACGGAATGGATAAATATCGATCACGTGAATGTTATGAGTTTTTTCTTTTGAGCAAAATTTACTTTATAAAACTTTATTTGTAGAATTGATAGTTGTTATAGAAAATTCAAAGAAAACAGAATAATTAAGGGGCCCTTGATTCAAAACCCTCCGAATATTTAAATAGTTGAAATTTTCTTAACATAATTTATTTTATTTTAATAAAATGATAGCCGTTAGCCACTAGGCCGTTGATACCTAGTTAAGGTCTCTGTCATTGTCGCCGCCGCCGCCGCCGTGCAAAAACATTTCACCTTTTCTTTTTATAAAATAATTAAAATTGGGAGTTGTTATCCATTTTATTAACAATAAAATGAAGAAAACTACAAAAACTAGATTAAAGAAAAATAAAAGACTATATGAAAAGAAATGAGTCTTCACGGATTCTTTTGTGTAAAAATTTTATAGTCTAGCCGTGGTAATTTGTGCGTTTGCACATAGCGGAAGTAAGTTTGAAGCCTACGCTCTTTTTTTGGAACTTGTATTAGTTGTTCTCCTGGGCCATCCTCAGTCTCAAAACTTTTCACCTAATAGACAACCCAAAAAACTCAAAGGGAAGTGGGGGAAGAGTATCAACAAATTGGAGATAATGTTACGGAAATTTATGTGGAGGTTTGGAAATTGGAAGATATCAAAATACTTCTCTTTTATTTTTTTTTTCTACTCTTTAATTTTAAAGATGGGATTAAGTAACCATTTTATTGATGCGTCAAATAGAAAGCAAGAAAATAAAAAAGGTTATAAGTATACTCTACTTTCAATTCATCTAACTTCAATCATTCAACTTTTCAACTTTTTTTTTTTTTTTTTTTCTATAAACCAAAGGTGAACTTGATGTAATAGATGAGGAGGAGGATTTCATACCAGTTAGTTAGGATATTTGTACAGTTTGCTTAATCATGCTGTAAAGCTTAAATTAGGTCATGTAGCTTTGTTTACGTTGCGACCAAATTAGAAAAATTTTGTTTTAAGGAAGGAATATATAACACGTTTATGTTGTTCCTACTCGAACAAAATCACAATATTAGTATAAATAATAATATAAAAATAAATTAAAGTAAAAACAGTAATTTAGAGAAAACTAGTGTGGTATGGGTAGAGGCGCTCAATCTCTATTCTTAGGTGATTCAAGTGTCTCTACGGAAGAATCCGATGCAGCCCTAGGATTCATCACCCCAGCACATTAGTTGTACACCTCTCATTAGCCTGCACTTTTAATTGAACGTCACTCGGTTTACACCATATCGTCTTGCCCCCAACACACACACACACATATATATATAATACCATAGATAAATACTATTCTATACTTATTTCTCTCAAGAATATATTATATGAAGTATGAGTGAAACTCTTCTTTTTCACACTAAAAAAAAAAAAAAAATCACATATGCATACACACAATGCGCACGCACACACACACGCATATATGTGTGTGTGTGTGTGTCTATATATATATATATATATATACATACTAGAAGTGAGCACCGTGCAAATGCACGGTGAATGCCCAGTAATATTATTATTATGTGATTATATATAAAAAAATATATAATAAGTTGTAAATAGTAATCAATTTATGACAATATATAGTTAAAAACCATAAACATATGTTAAATATTACACAAATACCTGAAAAATTTTCCCAAATATAAAATTGGCATGCCTACTCTATTCCTTTCATTTTTTCTCACATCTACAGATCAGCTCCTATCAAGTTCTTTAGTCTTCTTCTTCTTCTAAAAAAAAAACTAAGTTGTTGAATGAATTCGAGGCATGTTGTATGTAGACAGCGACAGCATGAGAAGCTCCATTGTTAAAAGAGGTAAACCTGGAGACATATTTTATAACATTGATAGAGAAATCTTATTTTTCATTGGAGTAGTACAAACCTGCAAATTTGAAGAAATTGAGAAAATTCAGGAAAAAGATGCATTAAAATTCTCTATACAAAAAATATGTTTTAAAAGAATGTATATGCATTACGAAGAGTTTCACCATTAAAGTGAATTAGACTGCATGCATATAAGGAGGCTAAACAATAAGAAAGTTGTGTGGAATTTTGTTTTCAATGAACTGAACATATATATAGATTGCAAAGTGATAAATAAAATGTCTATTCATTTTCTTTTGTGAGGATTACTAAGAGTTTTCATATAATTAATCATTTACTAATAGTATATTAATAAGGAAGTTGATGTGAACAATGTAATACTTAGTAGTTATAATATAATCAATAGTTTTTAATGATATTTGAAACTTATAATATATGAAAAGTCATAAATTAAAAATAAATTAATAAATGGCAATAATAATAATTTTAGTTCACTCACTATTACATAAATATAAGCATGTCTTACTTAAAAAATTATTTATTAATAATACTACATTTAGTAATAACAAATCAACTTTTTTTTCATTATAAACGTTTGATAGTTTACAAATATACTTAAGTTCTATATAAATTATACAAAATATGGAATATATATATATATTTTTGAGGGATATATATATATATATATGTATCTATGAAAAGTAGAATATATAGAGTCCAATGCTCTTAAATTTGGAGATTAATTTAATATAGAAATTTGAAAAATAACTTAAGAAGTTGAAGAGGTAATGAAAAATGTTATCTAGTTAAATGAGATAGAATAAAATTTATGTTTCATAAATAATTGTTAAATGTTATTCTTACGTGGCATTCATATCAATAGTTAAATTAAATTATTTGTTAATGTTGCAGCCATGTGGCATTTGAAGGTAATTATGTGATTATGTGGCAGCTTGTCAACCTTTAACATAGGTAATTACGTATATGTGGCAGCCACGTATATGAGAGCTCATTTAAATTTATCATATATTAACTTAATTCAATACAGTTTTAGAACAGTTAGAGTCTACAAAAGAATATCAAAATCAAGGAAGAAATTTTTTCCATCCTTCAATAGTATATGGTTATCAGTACACTACCTTTATCCGACATATTCTTGTTGTTTTTGTATGTAACTTGACATCCTTCCATTAAGGATCTACTTTAGAATTGTTGAAAATTTTACATTTGTTCGAAATTTTTTTTTTTTTTTTTGCATATTTAAAATTACTTCTCTACCTTTTTTAAAAATAAGAAATATAACAAAAGCATGTAAAAGACAAGAACAATCTAAAGAATACATCAAGATTTATAATTTTACATACATGATACATTGTGAACTAATAGGAAAGACAATTTCAACACAATAATCCTTCAACTCTTGATAACTAAAAGTTTTCACATAAAAAAATTGCACCAGCAACAAAACAATTGAAATAAAACAACAAATTAAAGTAATCAACTAAAAAACTTAATGGGAAAAGAAAATTCAAGAAAGGATCTATGTAATTCATAAAATGTCATTATTTTTAATAGTAAAATATAAGAATAAAATTTCTCATTTCGAAAAATTAGTTAACATACCTAAAACAAAATAACTCACTAACCTTGATGCACTTCCCAACAATTTAAAAAAAAATTCCAGTGTTGTTTAAGGCTGAGAGAACGAAGATGGTTGAGAATATTTCAAAATGCCATTCATAGAATGGATCAAGGAGGAAAATATACATCTTATTGATTGTAACTAATAGAAGGTGAAAGAAAAATAATAGTTTGCTCCTATTTATAATGATAGAAGGTGAAATAAAGAGGCATACAACATATTCTTTCTATTTGTAATAAATAGATGGTGAAACAACATATTCTTTCTATTTGTAATAAATAGATGGTGAAACTAAGAAACAATAGACTTTTCCTATTCTTTAGGAGTTAAAAACTAATACTCTCAATTATCAATTGAGTAATTAACTTCATGGTGAAAATGTTTGGAAAATGTAAAGTTGTGAATTTAAAATTTTATAAGTCTAATAAAGAAAAAATAAAGTTTTATTTTTATAAAAAAAATTGTACCGAACCTGAAAGTTGGTCTCATCCCTTTTTCTTTTCTTTTTTTTAATAAAATCCTTAACTTATATAAATAAATTTTAAATTTTTGTTCACGTGTTGGTGTATATATATAATTTTTGTGAGATATGATTTTAATAAATATATAAAAAAAGTGGAAGAATAAAAGTGCAATGCTCCTATAAAGGATTGAAAGAGCCACATGTAAAAATAAATAAATTATTTAATTGAATAGTAGAAAATAAAATAAGTTCACTCAATATTTAAGTATTAGATATTAATCTTATGTGGCATCCACATAGATAGTTAAATTAAAACTCTATTAGACATAAATTAGAAAGATGCTTATTAAATTATAATCCAATGTGTCAGCCACATGACGCTTTAATATCAAACCTATGTTAGTTTCTATTATATAGAATAAATATATAAAATTATAAACGTGAATATGAACATTGAAGTAGGTAGCCAAATACTTGGCCTCAATTATTATAAATCAGTTACACAATTAGTATAAAACGGCAGTGGTTTAATGCCATTAGAAACCGTTTAATAAATTTAATAAAAATGCATAAGTTATGCTTTTCTTTGAAAAACCGTTCATCGCGTAATATTATAATATTATAATTATTTTATTAAAATATATACTCCAACAGACATTTATGATTACACAGTATTAAAAAAACAACAACATAGGGTATACTATAAATTAGGAATTATAATTCATAACTTGATTGGAATAGCTTTGAGAGGAAGTGCCTTTTGTACAGTCAACCCAAACTTTTCTTCCATGTCCAAATCCTGAGGTTCAATCCCACCTTCAACCTTCCAGTCAATGTTGTGAATCAAAGAAGCCAACATCAAATGTACCATTATGTAAGCAAAAGGAAGCCCTGGACATATTCTTCTCCCAGAACCAAATGGAATGAGCTCGAAATGCTTGCCTTTCACATCAATTTCGCTCTCCAGAAACCGTTCGGGGATAAACGTTTCAGGGTTTTTCCATGTTTCTTCATCTCTGCCTGTGGCCCATACATTGATCAAGATCCCTGTATCTTTTGGCACTATGTAACCATTGATTTCAACGTCTTCATCAGCTTTGTGTGGAACTAGTAATGGCGCGGCCGGATGAAGGCGAAAGGTCTCTTTAACGATTGCTTGCAGGTAAGGGAGCCTGGAAATGTCTGATTCTTGAACTAATTCTCCTTTCTCTCCTCCGATGACTCGCTTCAGCTCTGCTCTAGCTTTCTGTATCTTCTCCGGGTTACGCAATAACTCCGCCATTGCCCACTCCACGGTGCCTGAACTTGTGTCTGTTCCAGCCACAAATAAGTCCTGAAAACATAATGGTACTGATTGAGGTTGCAATCAAATTACTTCAAGTATGGATGTATAAGAAATGATACACAGTGTGAAAAAATTCAAAGAATTCTCACGGTGAGTGATGTGACAATCACTTGGAGAAAGGACGTTAGAAAGTTAAAATTAAAATTGCTTAATGTTATTGCCACGTAAATGTCACATCAGTTGCTATAAGAATTTCATGAATTGTTTCACCGTGCCAGGCATTTTCGATATTCATCATAACTCATTGCATGAAAACAAATACATATAAACTAACCAAAAGCAAATGTTTGAGGACATCGGTGCTGAATTCGGACTCATTCTTTATGTTTTCATCCAAAAGGGCTTCCAGCAAATCATTTTTCTTGGTTTCTGATGCCTCTCTGAGCTGTAGCCGTTCCTCAATAATACCATCGAAAATCTCGAACAGCAGTTTAAAGTACAGCTTGGTGCTACGCACAAGCCCTTGTGGATCAAACATTCGAATGACGGGAAAATAATCTGAATAATTTGGAGTACCTATGTTCTTCATTATACCCCAAACAACTTCCTTAAATTCTTGAGATGAATGAGAGTCATAACTGGCAAAATCAGCAGAAAACAGAGTTCTTGATATTAAATTCAGAGTCGTTGTGAAGGCAGCTTCTCCAATGTCAACTGTTTTTCTGCTAAAACTGCACCTGTGCACAAAATCAACCAATTCTTTCAGCTTTTCGTGACGAAGATCTCGGCTAGCATCCAGCCTCGGCGTGGCAAACACTTGCTCTCTGCATATTCTTCTGATGTTTCGCCATTTGCCCGAAACTGGCAGCCAGCCAACGGAGAATTTGTGATGATCAACTGAACGGATTACTTGGGTAGCAGCCCGGCCGGAGCAAATTTGGTCATTTTTTTGTAGTACTTCCCTGGAAATTGCTGCTGAAGATACAACTACCATTTCCTTGCTTCCTAGCTTGACAGACATAAGAGGGCCATACTTTTTCGAGAGTTTAGCAAATGATTGATGAGGCTTTTCACCAATTCGATGAAGGTTTCCAATAATCGGAAACTTATAAGGCCCTGGAAGAGCTGATCTCCTGGATTTTAGATTGGAACAGAGTATACAAATGCATAGCCAGATTAAGAAACAGAGAACAAGGGAAGGGAAGATAGTAGTACTTTCCATATTAGCTTTGCCTGATTATTTTTTCCTGGCCAAAATCTTGGTGTTTATAGTATAGTTGGCTAGCAATATCATCGTCTATTTATAGTATAGTGGCAACCGCCATTGATTAGACTAGAGGATTGGTTTAATTCACTAATATTCATTCCGTTTCATTAAAGGAGTCCACTTTCGAGTTGTACCATTGGACTCGTCATACGGATGAAGAATCCACGAAATGTGCCATGGATGGAGAATGGAGACACGTTTCTGTGGGATGAAAATGAGCTAGCTACCTGGCTGTCCACCGCTGAGATGTCTGATGCCGAAAACGAAAGCCATCAGTCGTGTTACTCTTGTACTAAGGATTGCCGGACAAAATCTAAGCGAAAATTGTAAAACACTAGAGAGAAACGACAAGGAAAAAGTGGCAACTCTCCTGTCTGGGCAAGGCTATCATCAAAGAATGTCTTATTCGGTAGATAGCAAATGGGTGGCCCCATCAGGGTTTGTTCTAGTGGTAAGGATTGTGGCGCGCTCTTTTATGCGGCGGGTTTTAACCCCTGAGCTTTTCAAGTTCATCGACTATCATTGAGTGTAGGGTTTGAGCACCCCGGCTCCCTAGGAAAGATTAGTCCCATACTTGAAAGATTAGTCTCGCACCTAGGGTAGAATAGCTCATAACCAGACAGGGAAAAAGTTGACAGAAGATCTCATGGGGTATATATGGAGATACTCAGCCAATAAATATGTGAATACCTCTATATATGTTGCTAAAAAAGAAATTAAATCCTGAAATGGAGGTGAAGTTGAACTTTTCACATCACAATTAGGATATAATGTAAAAAGTTTATTGGAAATGTGAAAATGTGTATCTAAATAGTAAAAAAGTGTCATAGAATGATGAGAAACTATTAGATATATATATAAGTTACTGTACAAGACAAAAACCCAAAACCAATGAAAACGAACAGGGCCTAACTCACCAAAATCAAATGTTTGATGTCCGGGTAGCTCCATTCAGCTCTCTGAGATCCAAAAGGGTTTCCAAGAAATCATCTCTTCTTGAGTAATTCGGCGATGTCTGTCTTTCTTGTAACCTTTGAGTGATTAGGCCATCAAAACTTTGAAACAATTTTCCAAGATAAAGCTTAGCCTTCCTCCTAATGCCCATTGGATCTAAGGCTTTGAGGACAGGCAAAAAGTCTGCAACATTCGTAGCACCGAGGCTTTTCATCACTCAAGTCACTATTTCTTTTACTTCTTAGGACGAACTCGAATCATAATCAGCGAAATCAACCGAGAAAAGGGTGTTGGAGATCAAGTTGAGAGATGTGGTGAAGGCTGCTTCACCAATGTTGACAACTTTCTCCTCATTGCAACAATCCTGCAAATAATTACAAAGTTGTTGCACCTTTTCTCGACGCAGCCCTTGAGTCGCATTGAGCCTTTCGGATGAAAAGATTTGTTCTTTGCAAAGTTTGCGTAGATTGCGCCATTGGCCTAATTCTGGCAGCCAGATAACAGAGAACTTATCATGGTCGAGTGCCCCGGCTGCATCTGTGACTATTCTCCTGATAAACTGACGATCATTTTTCGGAAGTAGTTGTTTAGCAACTTCCGAAGATGGTACAACAATGGTTGTCATGCTTCCTAGCTTGATTGTCATCAAAGGTCCATAAGTCTTGGAGAGTTCTGCAAGTGATGAGTGAAAGATTGCTCCCAGCTGAAAAATGTTGCCAATGATGGGAAAGGGGTAAGGCCCTGGAGGACGTTTTCTAGATTCGGTTTTTCGGGCGTAAATGAAAAACCAAATCACAGAAACTAGGGAAACGGAAAGGGAAAGGAAAAGGGTTGAAACTTCCATCGGTAATGGTGGATTGTTTCTCACTCTGTTAAGTGTTGCTTTTAGACTATTAGGACTATAATAGAGTAGTTATTTTTTACTGGAAAATGACAAAGTTTGATCCGGAAATGCTGATTATCTATGTAGCTGTTCATTAATGTTTATTTGGGTTCTCACATGGCTTCTGCTTCGATAAACGAACCTCATACAAACTTGGCCAACCAAATAGTTTATTGAAAGAATCTTACCTTTGGAGATTCTCTGATTTATTAAATGTAACTTGAACAAGGTGAGTCAGTCATTTGATCTCATCCATGGTTGAGAACTACTTTTTGCATGGAAAGGTACAATAATGATAAAAAAAAAACTTCAAAAACACTTGACAGTTGACTTGATGCCAAACTATGTGAAGAATGAACCACTGTTTAGAGGTAATTGTGAAAGTAAGTAAAATATCAGCAAACTGTCATCCAATGTATAAACTAACATAATCTGGATTTATATGCTTACATAAAGCGCAGCCAATAAACAGCAAACCTCTGTAACATGTTTATAACTATATACGTGCAGGTGCAGAATGCAAAATAGTACTCCTTTTGTTCCATTAAAAGAGTCACATTTCAAATAGTGAAAACACTATTAAAAACATGAACTTTCTAGTGGGACAGAGGAACTAACAATTAACGTAACTTCACTGGAATAACTTTGAGAGGCTGTGCCTTTTGTACGGTGATTCCAAACTTTTCTTCCATGTCCAAATCCTGTGGTTCAATCCCACCTTCAAGTTTCCAGTCAAAGTTGTGAATCAAAGAGGCAAGCATTAGGGGTACCATCCTGTCAGCCAAAGGAAGCCCTGGACAGATTCTTCTCCCAGAACCAAAGGGAATGAGCTCGAAATGCTGCCCTTTCGCATCAATTTCACTCTCCAGAAACCGTTCAGGCAAAAACATCTCAGGGCTTTTCCATGTTTCTTCATCTCTGCCTTAGTTGTACACCTCTCATTAGCCTGCACTTTTAATCTAATGTGCTGGGGTGATGAATCCTAGGGCTGCATCGGATTCTTCCGTAGAGGCACTTGAATCACCTAAAAATAGAGATTGAGCGCCTCTACCCATACCACACTAGTTTTCTCTAAATTACTGTTTTTACTTTAATTTATTTTTATATTATTATTTATACTAATATTGTGATTTTGTTCGAGTAGGAACAACATAAACGTGTTATATACTCCTTCCTTAAAACAAATTTTTTCTAATTTGGTCGCAACGTAAACAAAGCTACATGACCTAATTTAAGCTTTACAGCATGATTAAGCAAACTGTACAAATATCCTAACTAACTGGTATGAAATCCTCCTCCTCATCTATTACATCAAGTTCACCTTTGGTTTATAGAAAAAAAAAAAAAAAAAAAAAAGTTGAAAAGTTGAATGATTGAAGTTAGATGAATTGAAAGTAGAGTATACTTATAACCTTTTTTATTTTCTTGCTTTCTATTTGACGCATCAATAAAACGGTTACTTAATCCCATCTTTAAAATTAAAGAGTAGATAAAAAATAAAATAAAAGAGAAGTATTTTGATATCTTCCAATTTCCAAACCTCCACATAAATTTCCGTAACATTATCTCCAATTTGTTGATACTCTTCCCCCACTTCCCTTTGAGTTTTTTGGGTTGTCTATTAGGTGAAAAGTTTTGAGACTGAGGATGGCCCTGGAGAACAACTAATACAAGTTTCAAAAAAAGAGCGCAGGCTTCAAACTTACTTCCGCTATGTGCAAACGCACAAATTACCACGGCTAGACTATAAAATTTTTACACAAAAGAATCCGTGAAGACTCATTTCTTTTCATATAGTCTTTTATTTTTCTTTAATCTAGTTTTTGTAGTTTTCTTCATTTTATTGTTAATAAAATGGATAACAAGTCCCAATTTTAATTATTTTATAAAAAAAAGAAAAGGTGAAATGTTTTTGCATGGCGGCAGCGACAATGACAGAGACCTTAACTACGTATCAACGGCCTAGTGGCTAACGGCTATCATTTTATTAAAATAAAATAAATTATGTTAAGAAAATTTCAACTATTTAAATATTCGGAGGGTTTTGAATCAAGGGCCCCTTAATTATTCTGTTTTCTTTGACTTTTCTATAACAACTATCAATTCTACAAATAAAGTTTTATAAAGTAAATTTTGCTCAAAAGAAAAAACTCATGACATTCACGTGATCGATATTTATCCATTCCGTCCAATGCAAACGGTGCTAACGGACGAAATAATCAATTTCGCCCCGTTTTGAAAAGTATAGTGACGTTAGAAACTGTAAAAGGAAAAAGGTTCAATGATAGAAGCTCGATATGTTGAAGAAGTCAAAGTATGGTGACCTTTTTGCCCGTTAATGCTAATGGAATACGACATTTCTATGGCCTAGTGACTGACGAAATTGGCTATCATCTTATTAAAATAAAAGAAATTATAGCAAATTATGTCAAGAAAATTTTAATTATTTAAATATTCGGAGGATTTTGAAACACCCCAGTAGCTTTGAGTAATAAATTTTTTTTTTTTTTTGAAAAATAAAAGGAAATACTTAAATTAACGGCGCTAAAAATATTATCCAGTTGCGATTTGACAGTAGGTCATGAGCTAAGCAATACAATATAGAATTAAAGTAGATCTGAATATCAGATCAATAATCTAGAAACAAAGTAGATTTGAAAATCAAATCTACAAACTGCAAATCTAGCCTATAGCTAAGCAAAGAGTAGCAAAATTTTAAATAGCTGAGCAGATCATCAGACCGGTGGTACTGGACTACTACTGAATTCTGATATAGCTCCAGATTTGACCCATGGCATAATGGATCCATGGGATCCATGACGAACAAACGAAGCCAACCATTGTCGGCTTTATTTTCACCATCTTTTTCATCAACAATTTCACTCCGCAGATCTGAAGTTAAAGATTTCAAAAATAAGTGAAAAACACAACTCTAAAATTGGAGATGACAAAACTCTTAAAAAGAGAGAAAGAAAACTCTCAACGAGGAGAGAAAAAACACTTAACAAGGAGAGACTTATTATAGTAGGAACATATATATATATATATATATATATATATATACTAGACGTGGACACCGTGCTTTTTAAATCATAGGGAGTCATCTGAAAGTTTCTCAAACCACAAGGGGGTTATGAGGTGTTTGCCCAAATATTTAAAACTTTTTCAAAAATATATAATTGGCACACTTATAATATTTTTGTTTGTGTGTGTATCTACAAAATTTGAACTTATTAGATATGTATTAGGTATATTGAGTATGAAATAAAACCACATAATTATTTTTCATGAGGTACAGTCTAACATAATAGAATCTGAAAACAAAAGTATTTTTTCATGAGAAACGAAGCATACATGATATCCACATATGATTTTTTTGTTTTTTTTTTGAATAAATGATCTAGGGATTTTTTGCAATGGTTGCCCTTTGGTCTCAACTTCACAAGAAGCAAGTTTATTTGTATTTCTGAACTTTGTCTACGATGTTTATAGCTCACAAACAGACAGGCTCCTCCTTCTGGGTATTTTAAAGAATATATGTAATGATAAATGACTAAATGTGGAGTGCTTTGACTTAGTTGCTCTCTTTCGATGTTTGGACACGAAGTTTGTAAAGGATACGATGTATATACTGAGCTAGATATTATCTTTATATCTACTAATTTCACATAAGAAAACATCATACATCTTCTATGCTGTAAAAAAACATAGGAGAAAAATAAGAATAAGCAACACCAAGTATGATTTCATTAATTTTAGGCATGCAAAAAAATACGAATTGATCAATATAGGGCATGTTCTTTATGTTAGGTTTGAAACAATATTTGAAACTTGGTTTTGGAAAAACTTGGTTCTTTAGCATCATCAAACCACACTACAAATGAAATCAACACCCATCTCAAGATGAACGTTAGTTCCAAGCTTTTATAAATAATCATGTACGAAAATTGCTTGAAGAACACAATTTAAAGGAAG
Source organism: Leptodermis oblonga (assembly GCA_016801395.1). Lineage (NCBI taxonomy): Eukaryota > Viridiplantae > Streptophyta > Magnoliopsida > Gentianales > Rubiaceae > Leptodermis > Leptodermis oblonga. Next base: position 3,854,010 of record CM028755.1, read on the forward strand.
AGGGAAAAAAAAAAAAAAGGAAAGAAGAACACTAACCACTTGTTTTGATAAGGTGATTCATGAGATCTCTGGAGTATGAGTTGGGGAATTTGACCTGATTGTGGCAACTTTTTCAAGTGAAAATTCAGATATCTACCGAGAAGCATTTTTCTTCGTAAAACTATAAGTTCCTAGTGCATATCTGAATTTCCGCATGACCTTTGTCCCTAATGCGCTCTTAGAATCACCTTATCGTTTTTTTTTCTTTTGCGCCAATGCTATGCTAACATGTCTTTTTTTTTTCATTCTAATATACTGATATTTTTGTTGTTTTAGACTTAACAAAGCAAACGTATAAGGAAGTAAAGAACTGGGAGTGGAAGTGTCTCATGAGGCATTAATCAATAAATTAAAGATGATGAATAAATTAAGTGTGAGTTTGGTATCTGTGTGAAAAAGATTTCGTGAGATTAGATACAAATGAAGGCTAAGGTGTCCGACAGTCCAAGATTAATAAAGCTAATTATATAGGGAAATAAAAGAGGAAAATTTAATATAATAATGAAATGGGTAAGTTTTGAAACTTGTGAAGATGAAAGGAAAGGGCATGTTAAATGTTAAGTATGATTAAATATATGATTTATTAACAATTCACAATAAATACAAATAAAATTTTCATTTTCCATAACTAATCAAGGAAAGAAAACAGTGAAATATTAGTAATTATAACTTTTATTCAAGTAGCAGCCAAGTGGCAAGTAATATTAAGGAGTAGATGATGTGGCAGCCAAGTGGCAATAAATTACATTAAATAATAGGCTTACGTGGCAGCCAAGTGGCAAGTTGAGATGAATCTTATGTTAGTTTCTATTATATAGGGTAGATATATATATATATATATATATATAAGGTAGGAGCTCCCCCATCCTCCATTAATGGAAAATGGGGGAGAAAAGAAAGTTTTTCTTCGGTAGAGAGAAGGCAGAGGAAAGGAAGAAGAAGAAAGAGATCGCCGTTTTACTTTTAGCTTTGAGTAATACTCCCTCCGTCCCACTCAAAAAGTCTACTTTGAAATGTGTACAACTTATTATGGGTTGTGAGATACAACACCTAAAATAAGTAATTTACCACCATATTTTTCACTTATATCCTTACTTTAAAAGTAAGGGTTAGTTGTGAACCACGTATTGTTATATTAATAAGGGTATGTAATGTAAATAAATTTAAAATAAACTCTTTAAATGAGACCAAAAAAAATTTTTAAGTGAACTCTTTGGGACGGAGGGAGTAATTAATTTGAGGAAGTTGTCGGTCGAGTTTGCATTGAATTATGTTGCCATTAAGGGCCTCTTGTAGGGGTGTTCAAAAAATGTCCAATCCAAATTAGCCGTCCAATCAAATCCCTTAGTTGAAGAATCAGACATTTCCAGGCTCCCTTACCTGCAAGCGATCGTTAAAGAAACCTTGCGCCTTCATCCCGTGGCTCCATTACTAGGTCCACACAAAGCTGATGAAGACGTTGAAATCAATGGTTACATAGTGCCAAAAGATACAGAGATCTTGATTAATGTTTGGGCTTCGGGCAGAGATGAAGAAAGCTGGACAAACCCTGAAATGTTTATGCCTGAACGGTTTCTGGAGAGTGAAATTGATGTGAAGGGGCAGCATTTCGAGCTTATTCCCTTTGGTTCGGGAAGAAGAATGTGCCGAGGGCGTCCCTTGGCTTACATAATGGTGCATTTGATGTTGGCTTCTTTGATTCGCAACACTAACTGGAAACTTGAAGGTGGAATTAAACCTCAGGATTTGGACATGGAAGAAAAGTTCGGGTTGTCTGTACAAAAGGCACAGCCTCTCAAAGCTATTCCAGTGAGGTTGTGAATTCATTCCTTCCTACCATTTATGTGTAATCATGAATGTGTTACATATATTTTATGTTTTTATTTGCTAATTATGTAGAAATGTGGTGTAAACATAAACAAAATAATGAATTATGTGAGCATGTGTTTTTTATTTTCTGATTGTGTTATGGTTTTGTTTTTATTTTCTATGTTCATTTCATTTTTTCATAGTAATTTCTGTTGTTTTTGCTCGAACAAAAATCAAATATTAGTAGAAATAATAATATAAAATAAATTAAAGTAAATAACAATAATTTAGATAAAACTAGTGCGGCATGGGCTGAGGCATGTAATCGCTATTTTTGGGCGATTCAAGCGCCTCTGCAGAAGAATCCGGTGCAGCATATCACTATCATTTTAGCTTGTCACCCCAGGATTCAACAGCCCAGCACACTAGCTGCACACCTCTCGATAGTCTGCACTGCTAATTGAAGGTCGCTTGGTTTTTTATCTTGTCATCTTGCCATATATCTATAATACCGTAGACTAATCTTCCTAACATATCTCTCCTATATATGTAAAGTGAATTTTACACCGCTCAAAGATATAAAATTTGTTTAGAAATGAAAAAGGAATTTCTCTCTGTTCCAAAACATCACACGCCAACCATTATATAATGTTGATTAATTTGTATAGGCTAGTAACTTATGCACCAACCATTAATAATTATTAATTCACAAAATTAAACCATTTCCTCAGAGTTTGATACCGTTTAAATCTATGTAATAACATATTGGACTTGCTAATTTAATATATGAATAAAGAGTGGTTACTCATATTCAATGACAAATAAATATTATTAAAATATATTTGTAACTTATGAAAATTAATATAATGCAATCACTCAAAATAAATTCATTGCATAAATTATTATTTTAGTAACTGAAATTATTTTCACAAAATCAGCAAATGATTTATTATTTTATTAAAATACTCCAAAAATTTCTTATTATTTTTAAAATGGTTTTTTACTATTCAACTACACATTTTTAAAATATATTTTTTATTTAAAAATTATTTTTCAAAAACATGTTTTTAGAGAAAACGTTCATCAAAATGAGCTAAGTTACAGTGAAGAAATGGGTATTTTGAAAAGTCATTAGGCGGGTGCCCACGAGTACATGTTGTTATTCCTTGGGTTATTTGGACTGGAGTATGGGAGGTACTCAGAGGAACGGAGATACACCTCGATGGCTCGAGGTATTAGTACATTTGGAGGCCTGCGGTGGATGGGATTTTTCCCGTCAAATCGGCGTTGGAGATAATGCGCAGTCCGGGCTTAGGAAGTGAGTCGTACGACAGTTAGGCACGCTTCTTTGCCAGATATTTATGTGGCCTGTGCTTAATGGGCTTCTTCCCTATGATGATAAGTTGAGGCAGATTGGTTTTTCACTGGCTTCTAAATGTACAAACCTGTAAATTTGAAGAAATTGAGAAAATTCAGGAAAAAGATGCATTTTAAAATTCTCTATACAAAAAATATGTTTTAAAAGAATGTATATGCATTACGAAAAGTTTCACCATTAAAGTAAATTAGACTGCATGCATATAAGGAGTCTAAACAATAAGAAAGTTGTGTGGAATTTTGTTTTCAATGAACTGAACATATATATAGATTGTAAAGTGATAAATAAAATGTCTATTCATTTTCTTTTGTGAGGATTACCAAGAGTTTTCATATAATTAATCATTTCCTAATAGTATATTAATAAGGAAGTTGATGTGAACAATGTAATACTCAGTAGTTATAATATAATCAATAGTTTTTAATGATATTTGAAACTTATAATATATGAAAAGTCATAAATTAAAAATAAATTAGTAAATGGCAATAATAATAATTTTAGTTCACTGACTATTACATAAATATAAGCATGTCTTACTTAAAAAATTATTTATTAATAATACTACATTTAGTAATAACAAATCAACTTTTTTTTTTCATTATAAACGTTTGATAGTTTACAAATATACTTAACTTAAGTTCTATATAAATTATACAAAATATGGAATATATATATATATATATATTTGAGGGATATATATATGTATCTATGAAAAGTAGAATATATAGAGTCCAATGCTCTTAAATTTGGAGATTAATTTAATATAGAAATTTGAAAAATAACTTAAGAAGTTGAAGAGGTAATGAAAAATGTTATCTAGTTAAATGAGATAGAATAAAATTTATGTATTTAATAAATAATTATTAAATTTTATTCTTACGTGGCATTCATATCAATAGTGAAATTAAATTATTTGTTAATGTTGTAGCCATGTGGCATTTGAAGGTAATTATGTGATTATGTGGCAGCTTGTCAACCTTTAATTAACATGGGTAATTACGTATATGTGGCAGCCACGTATGTGAGAGCTCATTTAAATTTATCATATATTAACTTAATTCAATACAGTTTTAGAACAATTAGAGTCTACAAAAGAATATCAAAATCAAGGAAGAAATTTTTCCATCCTTCAATAGTATATGGTTATCGGTACACTACCTTTATCAGACATATTCTTGTTGTTTTTGTATGTAACTTGACATCCTTCCATTAATGATCTACTTTAGAATTGTTGAAAATTTTACGTTTGTTGGAAAAAAAAGATTTTTTTTGCATATTTAAAATTACTTCTCTACCTTTTTTAAAAACAAGAAATATAACAAAAGCATGTAAAAGAAAGGAACAATCTAAAGAATACATCAAGATTTATAATTTTACATACATGATACATTGTGAACTAATAGGAAAGACAATTTCAACACAATAATCCTTCAACTCTTGATAACTAAAAGTTTTCACATAAAAAAATTGCACCAGCAACAAAACAATTGAAATAAAACAACAAATTAAAGTAATCAACTAAAAAACTTAATGGGAAAAGAAAATTCAAGAAAGGATCTATGTAATTCATAAAATGTCATTATTTTTAATAGTAAAATATAAGAATAAAATTTCTCATTTCGAAAAATTAGTTAACATACCTAAAACAAAATAACTCACTAACCTTGATGCACTTCCCAACAATTTAAAAAAGAATTTCAGTGTTGTTTAAGGCTGAGAGAACGAAGATGGTTGAGAATATTTCAAAATGCCATTCATAGAATGGATCAAGGAGGAAAATATACATCTTATTGATTGTAACTAATCGAAGGTGAAATAAAAATAATAGTTTGCTCCTATTTATAATGATAGAAGGTGAAATAAAGAGGCATACAACATATTCTTTCTATTTGTAATAAATAGATGGTGAAACAACATATTCTTTCTATTTGTAATAAATAGATGGTGAAACCAAGAAACAATAGACTTTTCCTATTCTTTAGGAGTTAAAAACTAATACTCTCAATTATCAATTGAGTAATTAACTTCATGGTGAAAATGTTTGAAAAATGTAAAGTTGTGAATTTAAAATTTTATAAGTCTAATAAAGAAAAAATGAAGTTTTATTTTTATAAAAAAAATTGTACAGAACCTGAAAGTTGGTCTCATACCTTTTCTTTTTTTTTTTTAATAAAATCCTTAACTTATATAAATAAATTTTAAAATTTTGTTCACGTGTTGGTGTATATATATAATTTTTGTGAGATATGATTTTAATAAATATATAAAAAAAGTGGAAGAATAAAAGTGCAATGCTCCTATAAAGGATTGAAAGAGCCACATGTAAAAATAAATAAATAAAGAAATTATTTAATTGAATAGTAAAAAATAAAATAAGTTCACTCAATATTTAAGTATTAGATATTAATCTTATGTGGCATCCACATAGATAGTTAAATTAAAACTCTATTAGACATAAATTAGAAAGATACTTATTAAATTATAATCCAATGTGTCAGCCATATGGCGCTCTAATATCAAACCTATGTCTGATTCTTGAACAAATTTATTGTGTCTTCTTATTTCTTTGAGCTCATCTCCGGCTTTTCTCAGCTTTCCAGGGTTCCGTAATAGCTCTGTGATCACCCATTCCACCGTGACTGAAGTTGTTTCTGTCCCAGTAGAAATTAAATCCTGAAATGGAGGTGAAGTTTAACTTTTCACATCACAATTAGGATATAATGTAAAAAGTGTATTGTAAATGTGAAAAGGTGTATCTAAATAGTAAAAAAGTGTCAAAGAATGATGAGAAACTATTAGATATATATATAAGTTACTGTACAAGACAAAAACCCAAAACCAATGAAAACGAACAGGGCCTAACTCACCAAAATCAAATGTTTGATGTCCGGGTAGCTCCATTCACCTTCATTCAGCTCTCTGAGATCCAAAAGGGTTTCCAAGAAATCATCTCTTCTTGAGTAATTCGGCGATGTCTGTCTTTCTTGTAACCTTTGAGTGATTAGGCCATCAAAACTTTGAAACAATTTTCCAAGATAAACCTTGGCCTTGCTCCTAATGCCCATTGGATCTAAGGCTTTGAGGACAGGCAAAAAGTCTGCAGCATTCGTAGCACCGAGGCTTTTCATCACTCCAGTCACTATGTCTTTTACTTCTTGGGACGAACTCGAATCATAATCAGCGAAATCAACCGAGAAAATAGTGTTGGAGATCAAGTTGAGAGATGTGGTGAAGGCTGCTTCACCAATGTTGACAACTTTCTCCTCATTGCAACAATCCTGCAAATAATTACAAAGTTGTTGCTCCTTTTCTCGACGCAGCCCTGAGTCGCATTGAGCCTTTCGGATGAAAAGATTTGTTCTTTGCAAAGTTTGCGAAGATTGCGCCATTGGCCTAATGCTGGCAGCCAGATAACAGAGAACTTATCATGGTCGAGTGCCCCAGCTGCATCTGTGACTGTTCTCCTGATAAACTGACGATCATTTTTCGGAAGTAGTTGTTTAGCAACTTCCGAAGATGGTACAACAATGGTTGTCATGCTTCCTAGCTTGATTGTCATCAAAGGTCCATAAGTCTTGGAGAGTTCTGCAAGTGATGAGTGAAAGATTGCTCCCAGCTGAAAAATGTTGCCAATGATGGGAAAGGGGTAAGGCCCTGGAGGAAGTTTTCTAGATTCGGTTTTTCGGGCGTAAATGAAGAACCAAATCACAGAAACTAGGGAAACGGAAAGGGAAAGGAAAAGGGTTGAAACTTCCATCGGTAATGGTGGATTGTTTCTCACTCTGTTAAGTGTTGCTTTTAGACTATTAGGACTATAATAGAGTAGTTATTTTTTACTGGAAAATGACAAAGTTTGATCCGGAAATGCTGATTATCTATGTAGCTGTTCATTAATGTTTATTTGGGTTCTCACATGGCTTCTGCTTCGATAAACGAACCTAATACAAACTTGGCCAACCAAATAGTTTATTGAAAGAATCTTACCTTTGGAGATTCTCTGATTTATTAAATGTAACTTGAACAAGGTGAGTCAGTCATTTGATCTCATCCATGGTTGAGAACTATTTTTTACATGGAAAGGTACAATAGTGATAAAAAAAAACTTCAAAAACACTTGACAGTTGACTTGATGCCAAACTATGTGAAGAATGAACCACTGTTTAGAGGTAATTGTGAAAGTAAGTAAAATATCAGCAAACTGTCATCCAATGTATAAAATAACATAATCTGGATTTATATGCTTACATAAAGCGCAGCTAGGGCTGCTCAAATGGCAATACCCGACCCGACCCGATCCGAACGGATCGGTGATCCGAAATTTCGGGTCGGTTCGGACCCGATCCGAACTTCTTTATTTTTTTTTATATTTTTTTTATATTTTTTCCTTTGTCTTTTGCCCTTTTTGAATTAGATGTTTTCTCCCTGTAAAACTAATTATATTTTTTAATTTCTTTTTTTATTGTCTTCCCATTTTTATAGTATATAAACATAAAAATTTTAATAGAGATATTATTACTCAATTCTTGTGTGGTGTTTCTCATTTACTTAGGTTTCATTCTTTTTATGACCGAATTGGGCAATCTTATTATGAGTTTAAAAAAAATAATAAATTCATCAACTAAAAATTAGTGCGTTAAGCTGCAAATGCTATAATGTTGCATTTGGCAAAAACTACGCATCGACTTCACTTATGCTAACTATAAAATCGTGAAAAACATTGCCCAAATCTTCATACATACGTTAATACCATCTAAAAGTCACAATTGCAATTAGAGTTAATTTCTTCGTAAAAAGAAGAAAAACCACTACAAAATATAGCATATCCCAATTCATTCATCCTGAAAGTAAGAATTGCAATAAATATTTTTTCTTGCACCAAAACTTCATGATCATCATTTTCTTCTTTTGTTCCATAATGTCACGGAAACAATTCAGCAGCAACCTTCAAAAATCAAACTAAACTGTGAGTTAACAAAATATAGCATTTAATCTAGATTTAATAACATATGCCTATCATCATAACATTTAACATACATGTCAATGACTATCAATCATCAATGTCAATGCGTGGATACACATTAGTTGATCCTGTGACTTCTGCAAAGTTAAACACAAAAAAAAGAAAAAAATTAAATCTAATTCAAGTTATTAAAAACAATATTTGATAATAGTAAAAAATATTCAGTGAACTTATTTTATTTCTACTATTGAGCAAACCTCTGTACCATGTTTATAACTATATACGTGCAGGTGCAGAATGCAAAATAGTACTCCTTTTTGTTCCATTAAAAGAGTCACATTTCAAATACTGAAAACACTATTAAAAACATGAACTTTCTAGTGGGACAGAGGAACTAACAATTAACGTAACTTCACTGGAATAGCTTTGAGAGGCTGTGCCTTTTGTACGGTGATTCCAAACTTTTCTTCCATGTCCAAATCCTGAGGTTTAATTCCACCTTCAAGTTTCCAGTTAGTGTTGTGAATCAAAGAAGCCAACATCAAATGCACCATTATGTAAGCCAAGGGACGCCCTGGGCACATTCTTCTTCCCGAACCAAAGGGAATAAGCTCGAAATGCTGCCCCTTCACATCAATTTCACTCTCCAGAAACCGTTCAGGCATAAACATTTCAGGGTTTGTCCAGGTTTCTTCATCTCTGCCCGAAGCCCAAACATTAATCAAGATCTCTGTATCTTTTGGCACTATGTAACCATTGATTTCAACGTCTTCATCAGCTTTGTGTGGACCTAGTAATGGAGCCACGGGATGAAGGTGCAAGGTTTCTTTAACGATCGCTTGCAGGTAAGGGAGCCTGGAAATGTCTGATTCTTCAACTAAGGGATTGGATTGGACGGCTAATTTGGATTGGACATTTTTTGAACACCCCTACAAGGGGCCCTTAATGGCAACATAATTCAATGCAAACTCGACCGACAACTTCCTCAAATTAATTACTCCCTCCGTCCCAAAGAGTTCACTTAAAATTTTTTTTTTGGTCTCATTTAAAGAATTTATTTTAAATTTATTTACATTACATACCCTTATTAATATAACAATACGTGGTTCACAACTAACCCTTACTTTTAAAGTAAGGATATAAGTGAAAAATATGGTGGTAAATTACTTATTTTAGGTGTTGTATCTCACAACCCATAATAAGTTGTACACATTTCAAAGTGGACTTTTTGAGTGGGACGGAGGGAGTATTACTCAAAGCTAAAAGTAAAACGGCGATCTCTTTCTTCTTCTTCCTTTCCTCTGCCTTCTCTCTATCGAAGAAAAACCTTCTTTTCTCGCCCATTTTCCATTAATGGAGGATGGGGGAGCTCCTACCTTACATATATATATATATATCTATCCTATATAATAGAAACTAACATAAGATTCATCTCAACTTGCCACTTGGCTGCCACGTAAGCCTATTATTTAATGTAATTTATTGCCACTTGGCTGCCACATCATCTACTCCTTAATATTACTTGCCACTTGGCTACTACTTGAATAAAAGTTATAATTACTAATATTTCACTGTATTCTTTCCTTGATTAGTTATGGAAAATGAAAATTTTATTTGTATTTATTGTGAATTGTTAATAAATCATATATTTAATCATACCTTAACATTTAACATGCCCTTTCCTTTCATCTTCACAAGTTTCAAAACTTACCCATTTCATTATTATATTAAATTTTCCTCTTTTATTTCCCTATATAATTAGCTTTATTAATCTTGGACTGTCGGACACCTTAGCCTTCATTTGTATCTAATCTCACGAAATCTTTTTCACACAGATACCAAACTCACACTTAATTTATTCATCATCTTTAATTTATTGATTAATGCCTCATGAGACACTTCCACTCCCAGTTCTTTACTTCCTTATACGTTTGCTTTGTTAAGTCTAAAACAACAAAAATATCAGTATATTAGAATGAAAAAAAAAAGACATGTTAGCATAACATTGGCGCAAAAGAAAAAAAAAACGATAAGGTGATTCTAAGAGCGCATTAGGGACAAAGGTCATGCGGAAATTCAGATATGCACTAGGAACTTATAGTTTTACGAAGAAAAATGCTTCTCGGTAGATATCTAAATTTTCACTTGAAAAAGTTGCCACAATCAGGTCAAATTCCCCAACTCATACTCCAGAGATCTCATGAATCACCTTATCAAAACAAGTGGTTAGTGTTCTTCTTTCCTTTTTTTTTTTCCCTCTTCCTTTAAATTGTGTTCTTCAAGCAATTTTCGTACATGATTATTTATAAAAGCTTGGAACTAACGTTCATCTTGAGATGGGTGTTGATTTCATTTGTAGTGTGGTTTGATGATGCTAAAGAACCAAGTTTTTCCAAAACCAGGTTTCAAATATTGTTTCAAACCTAACATAAAGAACATGCCCTATATTGATCAATTCGTATTTTTTTGCATGCCTAAAATTAATGAAATCATACTTGGTGATGCTTATTCTTATTTTTCTCCTCTGTTTTTTTACGGCATAGAAGATGTATGATGTTTTCTTATGTGAAATTAGTAGATATAAAGATAATATCTAGCTCAGTATATACATCATATCCTTTACAAACTTCGTGTCCAAACATCGAAAGAGAGCAACTAAGTCAAAGCACTCCACATTTAGTCATTTATCATTACATATATTCTTTAAAATACCCAGAAGGAGGAGCCTGTCTGTTTGTGCGCTATAAACACCGTAGACAAAGTTCAGAAATACAAATAAACTTGCTTCTTGTGAAGTTGAGACCAAAGGGCAACCATTGCAAAAAATCCCTAGATCCTTTATTCAAAAAAAAAAAAAAAATATCATATGTGGATATCATGTATGCTTCTTTTCTCATGAAAAAATACTTTTGTTTTCAGATTCTATTATGTTAGACTGTACCTCATGAAAAATAATTATGTGGTTTTATTTCATACTCAATATACCTAATACATATCTAATAAGTTCAAATTTTGTAGATACACACACAAACAAAAATATTATAAGTGTGCCAATTATATATTTTTGAAAAAGTTTTAAATATTTGGGCAAACACCTCATAACCCCCTTGTGGTTTGAGAAACTTTCAGATGACCCCCCTATAATTTAAAAAGCTACAAATGACCCCCTTGTGATTTCAAAAGTATACCAAAAACCCCCTTGTGTTTTAAAAACTACAAATAACCCCCTGTGGTTTTTAAAAATTACCAAAAACCTCCTCACACATTTGAAAGGACAAGGGGGTTTTGAATATTTTTTTATGCTTGTTCTTTAAAATTTTAGAAACTACAAGGGGGTTTCACGTATCATTTTAAAAACCACCGGGGGGGGGGGGGGGGGGGGGGTTCTTTGTAGTTTTTAAAGCACAAGAGGGTTTTTAGTATACTTTTGAACCACAAGGAGGTCATTTGTAGCTTTTTAAACCATATGGGGGTCATCTGAAAGTTTTCCAAATCACAGGGGGGTTATGAGGTGTTTGCCCTAAATATTTGTTTGATATTTAACAAGTGTATATCATTTCTAACACAATATTTTTATAGTAAATAAATTGCTATTCATTTTTGTACTTTGTTTTAACAAAATTTCATATTATCACATAATATTATTGGGCAATCACCGTGCAAGCGCACGGTGTCCACGTCTAGTATATATATATATATATATATATATATATGTTCCTACTATAATAAGTCTCTCCTTGTTAAGTGTTTTTTCTCTCCTCGTTGAGAGTTTTCTTTCTCTCTTTTTAAGAGAGTTTTGTCATCTCCAATTTTAGAGTTGTGTTTTTCACTTATTTTTGAAATCTTTAACTTCAGATCTGCGGAATGAAATTGTTGATGAAAAAGATGGTGAAAATAAAGCCGACAATGGTTGGCTTCGTTTGTTCGTCATGGATCCCATGGATCCATTATGCCATGGGTCAAATCTGGAGCTATATCAGAATTCAGTAGTAGTCCAGTACCACCGGTCTGATGATCTGCTCAGCTATTTAAAATTTTGCTGCTCTTTGCTTAGCTATAGGCTAGATTTGCAGTTTGTAGATTTGATTTTCAAATCTACTTTGTTTCTAGATTATTGATCTGATATTCAGATCTACTTTAATTCTATATTGTATTGCTTAGCTCATGACCTACTGTCAAATCGCTACTGGATAATATTTTTAGCGCCGTTAATTTAAGTATTTCCTTTTATTTAAAAAAAAAAATAATTTATTACTCAAAGCTACTGGGGTGTTTCAAAATCCTCCGAATATTTAAATAATTAAAATTTTCTTGACATAATTTGCTATAATTTCTTTTATTTTAATAAGATGATAGCCAATTTCGTCAGTCACTAGGCCATAGAAATGTCGTATTCCATTAGCATTAACGGGCAAAAAGGTCACCATACTTTGACTTATTCAACAGATCGAGCTTCTATCATTGAACCTTTTTCCTTTTACAGTTTCTAACGTCACTATACTTTTCAAAACGGGGCGAAATTGATTATTTCGTCCGTTAGCACCGTTTGCATTGGACGGAATGGATAAATATCGATCACGTGAATGTCATGAGTTTTTTCTTTTGAGCAAAATTTACTTTATAAAACTTTATTTGTAGAATTGATAGTTGTTATAGAAAAGTCAAAGAAAACAGAATAATTAAGGGGCCCTTGATTCAAAACCCTCTGAATATTTAAATAGTTGAAATTTTCTTAACATAATTTATTTTATTTTAATAAAATGATAGCCGTTAGCCACTAGGCCGTTGATACGTAGTTAAGGTCTCTGTCATTGTCGCTGCCGCCATGCAAAAACATTTCACCTTTTCTTTTTTTTATAAAATAATTAAAATTGGGACTTGTTATCCATTTTATTAACAATAAAATGAAGAAAACTACAAAAACTAGATTAAAGAAAAATAAAAGACTATATGAAAAGAAATGAGTCTTCACGGATTCTTTTGTGTAAAAATTTTATAGTCTAGCCGTGGTAATTTGTGCGTTTGCACATAGCGCAAGTAAGTTTGAAGCCTGCGCTCTGTTTTTGAAACTTGTATTAGTTGTTCTCCTGGGCCATCCTCAGTCTCAAAACTTTTCACCTAACAGACAACCCAAAAAACTCAAAGGGAAGTAGGGGAAGAGTATCAACAAATTGGAGATAATGTTACGGAAATTTATGTGGAGGTTTGGAAATTGGAAGATATCAAAATACTTCTCTTTTATTTTTTTTTTATCTACTCTTTAATTTTAAAGACGGGATTAAGTAACCGTTTTATTGATGCGTCAAATAGAAAGCAAGAAAATAAAAAAGGTTATAAGTATACTCTACTTTCAATTCATCTAACTTCAATCATTCAACTTTTCAACCTTTTTTTTTTTTTTTTTTTTCTATAAACCAAAGGTGAACTTGATATAATAGATGAGGAGGAGGATTTCATACCAGTTAGTTAGGATATTTGTACAGTTTGCTTAATCATGCTGTAAAGCTTAAATTAGGTCATGTAGCTTTGTTTACGTTGCGACCAAATTAGAAAAATTTTGTTTTAAGGAAGGAGTATATAACACGTTTATGTTGTTCCTACTCGAACAAAATCACAATATTAGTACAAATAATAATATAAAAATAAATTAAAGTAAAAATAGTAATTTAGAGAAAACTAGTGTGGTATGGGTAGAGGCGCTCAATCGCTATTCTTAGGTGATTCAAGTGCCTCTACAGAAGAATCCGGTGCAGCCCTAGGATTCATCACCCCAGCACATTAGTTGTACACCTCTCATTAGCCTACACTTTTAATCGAACGTCACTCGGTTTACACCATATCGTCTTGCCACACACACACATATATATAGATATAATACCATAGATAAATACTATTCTATACTTATTTCTCTCAAGAATATATTATATGAAGTATGAGTGAAACTCTTCTTTTTCACACTAAAAAAAAAAAAATCACATATGCATACACACAATGCGCACGCGCACACACACATGTGTGTGTGTGTCTATATATATATATATATACATAGTAGAAGTGAGCACCGTGCAAATGCACGGTGAATGCCCAATAATATTATTATTATGTGATCATATATAAAAAAATATATAATAAGTTGTAAATAGTAATCAATTTATGACAAATATATAGTTAAAAACCATAAACATATGTTAAATATCACATAAATACCTGAAAAATTTTCCCAAATATAAAATTGGCATGCCTACTCTATTCCTTTCATTTTTTCTCACATCTACAGATCAGCTCCTATCAAGGTCTTTAGTTTTCTTCTTCTTCTAAAAAAAAAACTAAGTTGTTGAATGAATTCAAGGCATGTTGTATGTAGACAGCGACATCATGAGAAGCTCCATTGTTAAAAGAGGTAAACTTGGAGACATATTTTATAACGTTGATAGAGAAATCTTATTTTTCATTGGAGTAGCACAAACCTGTAAATTTGAAGAAATTGAGAAAATTCAGGAAAAAGATGCATTTTAAAATTCTCTATACAAAAAATATGTTTTAAAAGAATGTATATGCATTACGAAAAGTTTCACCATTAAAGTGAATTAGACTGCATGCATATAAGGAGTCTAAACAATAAGAAAGTTCTGTGGAATTTTGTTTTCAATGAAGTGAACATATATATAGATTGCAAAGTGATAAATAAAATGTCTATTCATTTTCTTTTGTGAGGATTACCAAGAGTTTTCATATAATTAATAATTTACTAATAGTATATTAATAAGGAATTTGATGTGAACAATGTAATACTCAGTAGTTATAATATAATCAATAGTTTTTAATGATATTTGAAACTTATAATATATGAAAAGCCATAAATTAAAAATAAATTAGTAAATGGCAATAATAATAATTTTAGTTCACTCACTATTACATAAATATAAGCATGTCTTACTTAAAAAATTATTTATTAATAATACTACATTTAGTAATAACATAATCAACTTTTTTTTCATTATAAATGTTTGATAGTTTACAAATATACTTAACTTAAGTTCTATATAAATTATACAAAATATGGAATATATATATATTTTTTGAGGGATATATATATATATATATATAAATATATCTATGAAAAGTAGAATATATAGAGTCCAATGCTCTTAAATTTGGAGATTAATTTAATATAGAAATTTCAAAAATAACTTGAGAAGTTGAAGAGGTAATGAAAAATGTTATCTAGTTAAATGAGGTAGAATAAAATTTATGTATTTAATAAATAATTATTAAATGTTATTCTTACGTGGCATTTATATCAATAGTTAAATTAAATTATTTGTTAATGTTGTAGCCATGTGGCATTTGAAGGTAATTATGTGATTATGTGGCAGCTTGTCAACCTTTAACATAGGTAATTACGTATATGTGGCAGCCACGTGTATGAGAGCTCATTTAAATTTATCATATATTAACTTAATTTAATACAGTTTTAGAACAATTAGAGTCTACAAAAGAATATCAAAATCAAGGAAGAAATTTTTTCCATCCTTCAATAGTATATGGTTATCGGTACACTACCTTCATCAGACATATTCTTGTTGTTTTTGTATGTAACTTGACATCCTTCCATTAATGATCTACTTTAGAATTGTTGAAAATTTTACGTTTGTTGGAAAAAAAAAGATTTTTTTTGCATATTTAAAATTACATCTCTACCTTTTTTAAAAACAAGAAATATAACAAAAGCATGTAAAAGAAAGGAACAATCTAAAGAATACATCAAGATTTATAATTTTACATACATGATACATTGTGAACTAATAGGAAAGACAATTTCAACACAATAATCCTTCAACTCTTGATAACTAAAAGTTTTCACATAAAAAAATTGCACCAGCAACAAAACAATTGAAATAAAACAACAAATTAAAGTAATCAACTAAAAAACTTAATGGGAAAAGAAAATTCAAGAAAGGATCTATGTAATTCATAAAATGTCATTATTTTTAATAGTAAAATATAAGAATAAAATTTCTCATTTTGAAAAATTAGTTAACATACCTAAAACAAAATAACTCACTAACCTTGATGCACTTCCCAACAATTTAAAAAAGAATTCCAGTGTTGTTTAAGGCTGAGAGAACGAAGATGGTTGAGAATATTTCAAAATGCCATTCATAGAATGGATCAAGGAGGAAAATATACATCTTATTGATTGTAACTAATAGAAGGTGAAAGAAAAATAATAGTTTGCTCCTATTTATAATGATAGAAGGTGAAATAAAGAGGCATACAACATATTCTTTCTATTTGTAATAAATAGATGATGAAACCAAGAAACAATAGACTTTTCCTATTCTTTAGGAGTTAAAAACTAATACTCTCAATTATCAATTGAGTAATTAACTTCATGGTGAAAATGTTTGAAAAATGTAAAGTTGTGAATTTAAAATTTTATAAGTCTAATAAAGAAAAAATAAAGTTTTATTTTTATAAAAAAAATTGTACAGAACCTGAAAGTTGGTCTCATGCCTTTTTCTTTTTTTTTTTTTATAATAAAATCCTTAACTTATATAAATAAATTTTAAAATTTTGTTCACGTGTTGGTGTATATATATAATTTTTGTGAGATATGATTTTAATAAATATATAAAAAAAGTGGAAGAATAAAAGTGCAATGCTCCTATAAAGGATTGAAAGAGCCACATGTAAAAATAAATAAATAAAAAAATTATTTAATTGAATAGTAGAAAATAAAATAAGTTCACTCAATATTTAAGTATTAGATATTAATCTTATGTGGCATCCACATAGATAGTTAAATTAAAACTCTATTAGACATAAATTAGAAAGATGCTTATTAAATTATAATCCAATGTGTCAGCCACATTGCGCTCTAATATCAAACCTATGTTAGTTTCTATTATATAGGATAGATATATAAAATTATAAACATGAATATGAACATTGAAGTAGGTAGCCAAATACTTGGCCTCAATTATTATAAATCAGTTACACAATTAGTATAAAACGGCAGTGGTTTAATGCCATTAGAAACCGTTTAATAAATTTAATAAAAATGCATAAGTTATGTTTTTCTTTGAAAAACCGTTCATCGCTCATAATTTTGGGAAATAAATTCCTTCGTAACTGAAACAATAAAATAATTTAGTAACTTATGCACGTAATATTATAATATTATAATTATTTTATTAAAATATATACTCCAACAGACATTTATGATTACACAGTATTAAAAAAACAACAACATAGGGTATACTATAAATTAGGAATTATAATTCATAACTTGATTGGAATAGCTTTGAGAGGAAGTGCCTTTTGTACAGTCAACCCAAACTTTTCTTCCATGTCCAAATCCTGAGGTTCAATCCCACCTTCAACCTTCCAGTCAATGTTGTGAATCAAAGAAGCCAACATCAAATGTACCATTCTGTAAGCCAAAGGAAGCCCTGGACATATTCTTCTCCCAGAACCAAATGGAATGAGCTCGAAATGCTTGCCTTTCACATCAATTTCGCTCTCCAGAAACCGTTCGGGGATAAACGTTTCAGGGTTTTTCCATGTTTCTTCATCTCTGCCTGTGGCCCATACATTGATCAAGATCCCTGTATCTTTTGGCACTATATATGTAACCATTGATTTCAACGTCTTCATCAGCTTTGTGTGGAACTAGTAATGGCGCGGCCGGATGAAGGCGAAAGGTCTCTTTAACGATTGCTTGCAGGTAAGGGAGCCTGGAAATGTCTGATTCTTGAACTAATTCTCCTTTCTCTCCTCCGATGACTCGCTTCAGCTCTGCTCTAGCTTTCAGTATCTTCTCCGGGTTACGCAATAACTCCGCCATTGCCCACTCCACGGTGCCTGAACTTGTGTCTGTTCCAGCCACAAATAAGTCCTGAAAACATAATGGTACTGATTGAGGTTGCAATCAAATTACTTCAAGTATGCATGTATAAGAAATGATACACAGTGTGAAAAAATTCAAAGAATTCTCACTGTGAGTGATGTGACAATCACTTGGAGAAAGGACGTTAGAAAGTTAAAATTAAAATTGCTTAATGGTTATTGCCACGTAAATGTCACATCAGTCGCTATAAGAATTTCATGAATTGTTTCACCGTGCCAGTCAATTTCGGTATTCATCATAACTCATTGCATGAAAACAAATACATATAAACTAACCAAAAGCAAATGTTTGAGTACATCGGTGCTGAATTCGGACTCATTCTTTATGTTTTCATCCAAAAGGGCATCCAGCAAATCATTTTTCTTGGTTTCTGATGCCTCTCTGAGCTGTAGCCGTTCCTCAATAATACCATCGAAAATCTCGAACAGCAGTTTAAAGTACAGCTTGGTGCTACGCGCAAGCCCTTGTGGATCAAACATTCGAATGACCGGAAAATAATCTGAATAATTTGGAGTACCTATGTTCTTCATTATGCCCCAAACAACTTCCTTCAATTCTTGAGATGAATTAGAGTCATAACTGGCAAAATCAGCAGAAAACAGAGTTCTTGATATTAAATTCAGAGTCGTTGTGAAGGCAGCTTCTCCAATGTCAACTGTTTTTCTGCTAAAACTGCACCTGTGCACAAAATCAACCAATTCTTTCAGCTTTTCGTGACGAAGATCTCGGCTAGCATCCAGCCTTGGCGTGGCGAACACTTGCTCTCTGCATATTCTTCTGATGTTTCGCCATTTGCCCGAAACCGGCAGCCAGCCAATGGAGAATTTGTGATGATCAACTGAACGGATTACTTGGGTAGCAGCCCGGCCGGAGCAAATTTGGTCATTTTTTTGTAGTACTTCCCTGGAAATTGCTGCTGAAGATACAACTACCATTTCCTTGCTTCCTAGCTTGACAGACATAAGAGGGCCATACTTTTTCGAGAGTTTAGCAAATGATTGATGAGGCTTTTCACCAATTCGATGAAGGTTTCCGATAATCGGAAACTTATAAGGCCCTGGAGGAGCTGATCTCCTGGATTTTAGATTGGAACAGAGTATACAAATGCATAGCCAGATTAAGAAACAGAGAAGAACAGAAGAGAAGATAGTAGTACTCTCCATATTAGCTTTGCCTGATTATTTTTTCCAGGCCAAAATCTTGGTGTTTATAGTATAGTTGGCTAGCTATATCATCGTCTATTTATAGTATAGTGGCAACGGCCATTGATTAGACTAGAGGATTGGTTAATTCACTAATATTCTTTCCGTTTCATTAAAGGAGTCCACTTTCGAGTTGTACCATTGGACTCGTCAAACGGATGAAGAATCCACGAAATGTGCCATGGATGGAGAATGGAGACACGTTTCTGTGGGATGAAAATGAGCTAGCTACCTGGCTGTCCCCCGCTGAGATGTCTGATGCCGAAAACGGAGGCCATCAGTCGTGTTACTCTTGTACTGAGGATTGCCGGACAAAATCTAAGCGAAAATTGTAAAACACTAGAGAGAAACGACAAGGAAAAAGTGGCAACTCTCCTGTCTGGGCAAGGCTATCATCAAAGAAAGTCTTATTCCGTAGATAGCAAATGGGTGGCCCCTTCAGGGTTTGTTCTAGTGGTAAGGATTGCGGCACGCTCTTTTATGCGGCGGGTTTTAACCCCAGAGCTTTTCAAGTTCATCGACTATTGTTGAGTGTAGGGTTTGAGCAGCCCGGCTCCCTAGGAAAGAGTAGTCCCATACTTGGAAGATTAGTCTCGCACCTAGGGTAGAGTAGCTCATAACCGGACATGGAAAAAGTTGACAGAAGATGTCATGGGGTATATATGGAGATACTCAGCCAATAAATATGTGAATACCTCTATATATGTTGCTAAAAAAGAAACCTTTCGCCTTCATCCGGTCGCGCCATTACTAGTTCCACTCAAAGCCAAAGAAGGCGTTGAAATAAATGGTAACATAGTGCCAAGAGATACAGAGATACTGATTAATGTTTGGGCTTCAGGCAGAGATGAAGAAACCTGGAAAAACCAAAAAATGTTTACGCCTGAACTGTTCCTGGAGAGCGAAATTGATGTGAAAGGCAAGCATTTCGAGCTCATTCCACTTGGTTCAGGGAGAAGAATATGTCCAGGGCTTCCTTTAGCTTCCTTCCGTAAAACAAAATTTTTCTAATTTGGTCATAAAGTAAACAAAGCTACACGACCTAATTTAAGCTTTACAGCATGATTAAGCAAAACTGTACAAATATCCTAACTAACTGGTATGAAATTCACCTTTGGCTTCCAGAAATTAGGATTTGAAAAGTTGTAAACTTTGTTCAAATCCATAAATCATTAACGGAGCTAACGGAGAAAACAAAAACAATCATTTTCTCCAGTTTTGAAAGAGTATAATTATGACCTTTTTCGGGATACCAAAAAAAGAAAAAAGTTGAATGATTGAAGTTAGATGAAGTGAAAGTAGGGTGATCTGTTTGCCCTTTTCTCTATAGGATAAGACATTGTTGAAAGCCCCTACATGCCCACCCAGACAGGAGTTGGCCACCTTTCCTATCGATTTTGTTCGGCATCCATGGCGTAATAATTTCGCGGGATATGAACATTAAAAAATCCATTATAAATAGATGATGATAAGTTACATAAGGAAAACCACAAGATTTTGAAGCTAATATGGATAGTATTAGCACTACTGTCTTTTCTTCCCTTTTTCTCTGTTTCTTCATCTGGCAATGCATTCAATTCCAGGAGAACATCCAGGGCTCCTCCAGTGCCTTACAAGTTTCCGATCATCGGAAACCTCCATCAAATTGGCCAGAACCCTCAACAATCGTTTGCTAAACTCTCGAAAAAGTATGGCCCTCTTATGCCTGTCAAGCTGGGAAGCAAGGAAATTGTGGTTGGATCCTCAGCAGCAATTGCCAGAGAAGTACTACAAAGAAACGACCTGATTTGCTCAACCCGGGCTGTGCCCAATGCAATCCGTTCAGCTGCTGATGATTATCACAGGTTCTCTATGCTCTGGCAGCCTGTTTCAAGCAAATGGCAACACAACCGAAGAATATGCAAAGAGAAAGTGTTAGCAACGCCGAGGCTCGATGCTAGTCGGGAGCTTCGCCAGGGAAAGATTAAGGAATTGGTTGAGTATATCCACAGGTGCAGTGATAGCAGGAAAACTGTTGACATTGGCGAAGCTACCTTCACAACAACCCTCAATTTAATGTGGAGAACTCTATTTTCCATGGATTTTGGCACCTATGATTCGAATTCGTCGCACGAATTGAAGGAGGTGGTTTGGCGTTTAATGAACAATGCCAGTACTCCAAACTTTTCAGATTATTATCCTGTTCTTCGGTACATTGATCCACAGGGACTTGCGCGCGGCACCAGGTTGTATTTCGGAAAACTGTTCTAGATTTTGGATGGCATCATTGAGGAAAGGCTACTGATCAGAGAGGCATCATCAGAAACCAAGAAAAATGATTTTTTAGAATCCCTTTTGGATGAAAGCATGAAGAATGACTCCCAATTCAGAACTGATCTCCTCAAATACTTGCTTCTGGTTAGTTTATAACTTTTTATATATTCGTTTTCATGCAATGAGTTATGATGAAGTAATTTGATTGTAACATCCGTATTATTATGTTGTTTGTTTAGGATTTATTTGTGGGCGGGACAGAACCATCTGCAACCACTGTGGAGTGGGCAATGACAGAGTTACTTCGAAACCCCGAGAAGATAGAAAAAGCTAGAGCTGAGCTGAAGGATGTGATTGAAGGAGACAAAGGAGAATTACTTCAAGAATCTGACATTTCCAGGCTCCCTTACCTGCAAGCTATCGTTAAAGAAACCTTTCACCTTCATCCCGTCGCTGCATTACTAGGTTCACACAAAGCTGATAAAGACATTGAAATCAATGGTTACATAGTGCCAAAAGATACAGAGATCTTGATTAATGTTTGGGCTTCAGGCAGAGATGAAGAAACCTGGAAAAACCCTGAAATATTTATGCCTGAACGGTTTCTGGGGAGTGAAATTGAGGCGAAAGGGCAGCATTTCGAGCTCATTCCCTTTGGTTCTGGAAGAAGAATGTGTCCAGGGCTCCCTTTGGCTGACAGGATGGTACACCTAATGCTTGCCTCTTTGATTCACAACATTGACTGGAAACTTGAAGGTGGGATTGAACCACAGGATTTGGACATGTAAGAAAAGTTTGGACACTGTACAAAAGGCACAGCCTCTCAAAGCCATTCCAGTGAAGTTACGTTACCCACTAGAAAGTTCATGTTTATAATATTGTTTTTCAATAATTAAAACGACAAAAGGAGTACTATTTTGTATTTTGCACGTATATAATTATAAACGCGTTACCTAGGTTTGCTGTTTATTTTCCGCGCTTTAAGTAAGCCCATAAATCCAGATCAAGTGAACTGTCAAGTTTTTCTAAGTCTTTTTATCATTATTGTACCTTTCCATGTAAAAAATAGTTCTCAACCATGGATGAGATCAAATCAAGTTACATTAAACAAATCAGAGAATGTCCAAACGTAAGATTCTTTCAATAAACTATTTGGTTGGCCAAGTTTCTATAAACTGGAAATGCCTAATTTATTGAAGCAGAAGCCATGTGAGAACCCCAATAAACATCAATCAACAGCTACATAATCAGCCTTTCCTGATCAAACTTTGTCATTTTCCAGTAAAAAACACTACTCTATTATAGTCCTAATACTCCATTTGAGAAACCATCCACCATTTTCCATGGAAGTTTCAACCCTTTTCCTTTTCCTTTCCCTTTCCCTAGTTTCTGTTATTTGGTTTTTCATTTACGCCCGAAAAACCGAATCCAGAAAACTTCCTCCAGGCCCTTACCCCTTTCCCATCATTGGCAACATCTTTCAGCTGGGACCAATCTTTCACTCATCACTTGCAGAACTCTCCAAGATTTGTGGACCTTTGATGACAATCAAGCTAGGAAGTAAGACAACCATTGTTGTATCATCCTCGGAAATTGCTAAACAACTACTTATGAAAAATGATCATCAGTTTATCAGAAGAATAGTCACGGATGCAGCCGGGGCACTCGACCACGATAAGTTCTCCGTTATCTGGTTGCCAGCATTAGGCCACTGGCGCAAGCTTCGCAAACTGTGCAAAGAACAGCTGTTTGCATCTTCAAGACTCGATGCAAGTCAAGGGATGCGTCAAGAAAAGGTGCAACAGCTGTGTATTTACTTGTTGGAGTGTTGCCATAGCCAGAAAGTTGTCGACATTGGCGAAGCAGCCTTCACCACATCTCTCAGTTTCATGTCTAACGCCCTCTTTTCCGTCGATTTTGCTGATTATGATTCGAGTTCATCCCAAGATATAAAAGAGATAGTAACTGAAGCGATGAAAAGTCTTGTTGCTGTAAATGTTGCAGACTCTTTGCCCATCCTCAAAGCAATTGATCCACAGGGCATTAGGAGGAAGGCTAAGGTTTATCTTGGAAAATTGTTTCAAAGTTTTGATGGCCTAATCACTCAAAGGTTACAAGAAAGACAGATAACGTTGAATTACTCGAGGAAAGATGATTTCTTGGAAACCCTTCTGGATCTCAGAGAGCAGAATGAAGCTGCATGGAGCTACCTAGACATCAAACATTTGATTTTGGTGAGTTTCATGTTCTTGAATTTCGGTATCCCAATTGGGTATGTTCATTAGGAGGTTTTGCTGGCTGTTTTTCATCGACTATGAGTTTCAGAAACTGTTTTATAATCTAAACCTTGAGGGGCTTGTTCTCCAAAACCTGGTTTCAAAAACAATTTTTTTTAACACAAAAAAAAACTGTTTTTCCTCTAAAGCTAAACCTTGAGGAGAAATATTGTTTGCTACATACTACCTTACCAAACAAAGATCTGAAAAAGAAAAAAAACTGTTTCTCAAAATTCTTTTACTAAACATGGTTTTTAAAAATAGTTTTTTTCCACATGTTCGTTTGCTCATTTTTGAAAACATATTTTTGAAAGCGAACAGGCACTAAGTGATGAAAAGTTCAACTTCACCTCCATTTCAGGATTTACTTTCTGCTGCGAAGGAAACAACTTCAGTCACGGTGGAATGGGCAATGACAGAATTGTTGCGGAACCCTGGAAAGCTGAGAAAAGCCAGAGATGAGATTAAAGAAGTAATGAGGCACAATAAATTTGTTCAAGAATCAGACATCTCCAGGCTCCCTTATTTGCAGGCACTAGTTAAGGAGACCTTGCGTCTTCATCCAGCAGCAACTATTTTGGTTCGCCAACCCGAAGAAGATGTCGAAATCAGCGAATACATTCTGCCGAAAGAAGGACAAATCTTTGTTAATATTTGGGCTATTGGGAGGGATCCAGGTCAGTGGCCTAATCCAGATTCATTTGTGCCTGAAAGATTCTTGGGGAAAGAAATTGATGTGAAAGGCCAGCTTTTCAAGCTCCTTCCCTTTGGTACAGGAAGGAGAATTTGTCTTGGAATGGCACTGGCAAATCAAATGGTTCATCTCATGCTTGCTGCCTTGCTTCATAAGTTTGATTGGAATCTTGAAGTTGGGTTAAGACCAGAAGATATTGACATGACTGAAAGATTTGGTGGTACAGTTCGGAAGGCAGTTCCATTTAAGGCCATTCCAGTTTCGGACATCGGGGAGTAGTGCTCCCCGTTCAGATCAACTGTACCACTAATTTTGTTTCACTACAAAAGTTATGTTTATAATATTATAATGTTTTCAGTGGGCCATACTTTTTCGAGAGTCTAGCAAACGATTGATGAGGCTTTTCGCCAATTAGATGGAGGTTTCCGATGATCGGAAACTTGTAAGGCCCTGGAGGAGCCCTGGATTATCTCCTGGATTTTAGATTGGAAGTGAGCAGATAAATGCATAGCCATATTACGAAATAGAGAACAAGGGAAGAGAAGACAGTAGTACTAATACTATCCATATTACACTACTACAAAAAGAGATTTTAATTGCGGTTTTTAAGGGCTTTTAAAGGCGGTTATTGGCCTTTTTGAACCGCCATCTATCTGGCAGCCATTGTAAGTTAGCGGACTTTCTACGGCGGGTCGAACCGCCGTAGAAAGTGTAGACTTTCTACTGCGGTTCAAGGTCAAACCGCCGTAGAAAGGTTACTCTTTCTACTGCGGTTCAAGGTTGAACCGCAGTAGAAAGTGTACACTTTCTACGGCGGTTCAATTGAACCGCCGTAGAAAGTGTAACCTTTCTACTGCGGTTCAAAGTTGAACCGCCGTAGAAAGGGTACTCTTTTTACACCCGAACCGCATTAAAAGCATTAAAAACCTGCTGCTAAAACCTGGTTTAAAGCAAAACCTGCTGCTAAAACTTGAAATTTAATACAAATATCACCAATATACAAATTGAAATCGCTTTTATAATACAGCGTATCCAAAAAATATTTGTACAACTCTAATATGAACAAGTTTAATTAGTATCCTACTACTATGGAGGATGCTCCAAAATATAACGAGCGCATATTTTTCGCACTGCATCTATATCCACATTGCTTAATGGAGTGCGGTCGAGCTTGAAGTGCTGAAACAGAATTTTTGAAATTAAAAAGTAACCGAGTAGCAAAATGAAATACAGTCAATTAAGTAAGTTATGAGAAATATTTACCTTTTCAAGTGCCAATGTGGATGATTTCATTGCTATTTGGTACATGTAGTGCATTACATAGTACCCACACTCCCAATTGCTCGTTTGCTTTTTATGCTAATGAATTAATATGAAGATCATACAATTAATATATTGTATACAACACAACGGTAGGCATAAAAATTTAATATTCATAACTTCACTCATATTAATCTAATTAATTAAATAACTAGGACTCACTAATTTCTACAGATCGAAAAGGCAATTGCATGCATATATTAACTAACCTACAGTTTTGATCTCACGGATTGCATGCATAAATCAAATACCTCAATAAATAACTTGACTAACTAATAAATTAATTGACTAACACTACTAACTTAGGCTACTGGACTCACGGATTTAATTAAAACAACTAACACTACTAATTGCTTAGGCTACTAGACTAACGGATGTAATTAAAAAATTTAATAAGAACCAATTTTACCTTAACTACTATCCACGAAGGTTGCATATGCACATTTCTGGGCAATCCTAAGAAAGCTTGATAGTTAAACATCACCCTATAAAAATGAAAGCGGAACGAAAATAATTAGCAATATATGGATATATAGGCATTCTAACAGTTGTTAATATATATAACTCACTCGCCTATAAGCTCCACCGCCTCCTCTTTCTGTGGATTTTGTAAAGAATCAAACCAGTAGACAACTTTTTCTATTGGTCTAATGGCTATTAGCATCCAATGTTCACTGCAAACAAAAAATTTAATGACGTCAGATCTTTATATCAGTGTTTCTTAAATATTAGAGGAGCGCTTACAGTGTCACTTACCCCTGAAGATAAGGCACCAGATACATTTCTTTATTCCTATCCTTCAAGTTTCGCGCAATGTAGTTTACCCTAGCTTCAAGCGTATTTCCTATGGGTGTGACATGATCAGACGAGAGGAAACCTATCCCCTTTCTCCCATTCCTTTCAACTAACTCATGTAAAGCTCTAAAGAATTTACAAAAAGGGCTTCATTGGTTAGTCTAGGCACATGGAATGCATACTATATATAACAATAATCTGAAATAGGTTATAAAATTAAGTGGAAACTCACTGGATGAACAACTGCATCAAACTGTTTGAGACCTGGCTTTCTCTGGTCAATAACTCTATGAGATCCCCTCGATTCTTAGGCAGGTCCAAACCTATTACTTCTCTTGTCATTTCAAAGAAGAAGCCATTGAAGTCCGAATCATTATCCATTCGGAGCTGTAACTCTTGCAATGGATCAGATGTCGATGAGGATGACATCTCAGTCGGAACCGTCGCCGAAGGAGATGTCTTGTCATCCATAGAATTCATCCGGCCTTTTTTCTTTTGGGCACTTTTATCCACCTAACATCATTTGAAATAACATTAAATATACAAAACGGTATGGAGTAATTCACAAATAAATGAAAGAATATACCTTTGTTACCGGAGCCGGCTGAATAATTTCAATCAACTCTATAGGCCATTCCATGAAAAAGGACTTGGCCATTCCCACTGTCTCAGCCTCTTCCTCAGGAAATGGTAGCGGGTCAAAGTCATCATAGCAAATTTTAATTGTGACCCTCGCGCAACCTTTCCTAACCTCGCGCCCGTGGTGCTTGCTTTGCTTATAAATATTTCCCTTTGCCACAAGCTTACGCCGCTTTTGCGAATCCTCAGAGATGAACAGATGGCCTTCACACCCGTCCTGAGATAATAGGCAAGCGAATGAAAATTAATCAACTATTAAGTCTAAATTAACAAAGCACTGTAATAAGGAAAAAAAAAAAATTGAAGAAGAAAGTTGCCGTCTAAACAAGTATTCACGTGAAACCAATCCAAGGAATTATTCAAAGCCTGAAACATCTTCTATACATCAAGATATATCTTAGGGTTATGATTTTCATGCCTCCTAAAATACCGTTTTAGAATTCTTGAAGATGAAGCTTCTAAAAATCCAAAATCTGCCACATTTTGATATTTCAGCTATAATTTCCTACAGAAAAATCTAAAAATTATGAAACCAGTTGGAAATGAAACTAGACTCCTAGTGGAGTTCATATTGATCCTACTCATGATTAGATATGGTCGGATTTGGTATTTATGAGCAAACTTTTCGGACTGTTCTGTTTATGGAAGATGAAGGCTTAAGTCTCATAGTTACCTTCGGTTTTTGGAGGATAAATCCCTACATAAAAATCTAAAAATTATGAAACCAGTTGGAAATGAAACTAGACTCCTAGGGGAGTTCATATTGATCTTAATCATGCAAAGATATGGTCGGAGATGGGATTTATGAGCAAATCTTTCGGACTGTCCTGTTTAACTAAGATGAAGTCTTAAGGCTGTAGTTGCCTTCGGTTTTGGGAGGATAAATCCCTACAGAAAAATCTATAAATTATGAAACCAGTTGGAAATGAAACTAGACTCCTAGGGGAGTTCATATTGATCTTACTCATGCAAATATATGGTCGGAGTTGGGATTTATGAGCAAATCTTTCGGACTGTCCTGTTTAATTAAGATGAAGGCTTAATGCTGTAGTTGCCTTCGGTTTTGGGAGGATAAATCCCTACAGAAAAATCTAAAAATTATGAAACCAGTTGTAAATGAAACTAGACTCCTAGGGGAGTTCATATTGATCTTACTCATGCAAATATATGGTTGGAGTTGGGATTTATGAGCAAATCTTTCGGACTGTCCTGTTTAACTAAGATGAAGTCTTAAGGCTGTAGTTGCCTTCGGTTTTGGGAGGATAAATCCCTACAGAAAAATCTAAAAATTATGAAACCAGTTGGAAATGAAACTAGACTCCTAGTGGAGTTCATATTGATCTTAATCATGCAAAGATATGGTCGGAGTTGGGATTTAGGAGCAAATCTTTCGGACTGTCCTGTTTAACTAAGATGAAGGCTTAATGCTGTAGTTGCCTTCGGTTTTGGGAGGATAAATCCCTACAGAAAAATCTAAAAATTATGAAACCAGTTGGAAATGAAACTAGACTCCTAGGGGAGTTCATATTGATCTTAATCATGCAAAGATATGGTCGGAGTTGGGATTTATGAGCAAATCTTTCGGACTGTTCTGTTTATGAGTGTGTCATATGCTTGCACTGAATTTTAAAAATACCACGTGTATTCTATGAAAATATACATATTAATTTTATTTACCTTATATTTGCCTAAAGCACCCCCGTCAGAGGCTTTCATCGGGTCCGTAGCTGCAACATGTAGCATCTCCAACTCGGGCAACCTTGTAGGTATCAGAGGAGAAACAGGGCTCACAGGGGAAACAGGGACCGCTCCGGAG
Source organism: Leptodermis oblonga (assembly GCA_016801395.1). Lineage (NCBI taxonomy): Eukaryota > Viridiplantae > Streptophyta > Magnoliopsida > Gentianales > Rubiaceae > Leptodermis > Leptodermis oblonga. Next base: position 3,883,104 of record CM028755.1, read on the forward strand.
GTCTCTGGGTGCACTGCCGCATCTTTGGCAGCATTGAGGACGGTGGCTTTTAATGTATCATAGTCGGTTCCCATCTTACCACATAGAATCCCAACCATCATCTTCAAATGTGTCTGACATTCATCGAGTTGGGCAGTGGTTTTCTGAAACTGTCGCTTAGTTAAATCAAGTTCATCTTCAAGCGACGGCCTTGTTTTCTGTGGAAAAACCTCTGTGATACGTGCCCTGGTAGAATGGCCGCGATAACGACCGGGGTGATCGGGCTTTCCCATTGCAATGACAAGAATGTCATTCCTACCCTCTGCAACGGTCTCCCCTTGGGACTCGCGGGAACATAGATTTTCCTACACATATTGCCAAATATAGTAAATGTAAATAGATCAATTAAATATAAATAAATACACATATACACAGATTAATCATTTATGTATATAAATTTCAAATATAAAATTGATAACCGTAATTATAAAATATAAATAAATACACATATATACAAGTTAATAATTTATTTACTTTACAGTGATAACTAGATAATTATAATTGGGATATAAACATTTAATGACAACCAAATTATTAATTAGCATTTCATCATAGATATCTAGTAATAAATAATCAATTATAATAAACAATATATACACAGAGACTTTAAATATTAAAAGAACTGAAACATAAGAAAATGTATGGGGCAAAACTTACAATTTCCATCCCTACACGCCCAGCCTCTGGCGTGAAGTATTCCCCTTTTTTGTTTGTATGGGCCTGTCTCCAAAGTAGATGACGGCCTGGCTGTGAATAAGAATCTTCGCCTTCTTCTTCGGACTGACCCTCCTCTGAAGGCTTCTTCCCGGATGCACTTACCGCCTCGTCGTGCAACTGCTTCTTCAGCAGTCAGTAGCCACCGCGAGATAAATTATGGTAGAAAGCATTTAAATTGGCATTCTTTTGCGCTTTTCCACGAATTGCCTAGAGAGAAATATAATGAAAAATTATTATCCCTAAACTGAGCAATTTCAAATATCCAAAAAGAAGAAGGAAATCAATTTTAAAAAATATACCTGCCATTCTTTTGTCTCGCGGCTAGCCTTGAACTTAATCCATGTCTCCCTAGGGAGAATTTATATTCCAAGCATGGGTCCTGACCCTTTTTGGCACCATGTACATATTTCCCTAAATAGGATTTCCAATCTTTCCACCGTTTACCGGCATAAGAAATCCACTTTGTTTCGAGTTCTTCGGTTGACTCGAAAACAAATAATGCCTACAGTGAAAATTAGGAGTAAAAATTTAGTGAGGAATTTGAGTTCATTTGTATGGAAGAAGAAACAAACAATGCATTATAATTAAAGAAAATACCCGTATTTCCATCCACACTCTTTTCTTGATCTCCTCGGGAACTTTGGGCCATGATTCATATTCCACTATGTCCACTTTGCTCCGGGCCGTATATGCCACAAAGGTAATCCACTTTGTATGATGCTCTTTAGGCTCGAGCTCGGAATCAAAAGAAATGTCAAGAGTTTTCCCATTCTTTCGCATTTCCAATAGATCATTGCAATTTGTGGGCCCTCAACCTCTACTACATGTAGTAGAAGAACCATCTCCATTGCCATTACCCTCATCACTATGCTCCGTAGTGCTTTTTCTTTTTCAGGCCATTGAAAGTACCTTAAACTTCATGTACATAGAAAGAGAATTCAATATAACATATATGCAATCAAAGAAAAGCTTTAATGTCAAATACAAGAATGCTTGTAATGTGATAAAAAAAGGCAATGTACACTCGCAAAATTCACTCCTAAAAATACACAATTACCATTATCCAAATTAAACCAAATGAGGGTAAAAAAAAAGTGGACTTATAAAGGGTACCATTGATAAAATACTTCACATTTCACAACCAACAACTAATGAGAACAATCATTCATTTCTACTACAAGAATAAAATTTCACAAAGTGGAATCAACAACAAAGCATTTTCCTCATTATCACTAACGGAGGAACACTAAATCGAACAAGAACCGAAATCAAACACCAATGTTCTAAAATTAATCAAGCAAAACCGAAATAAACATTTGAGTTTCTCATATTCATACACTAAACCCGAATTTCAAAGGGTACCTAATGGAACATTAATCAAAACCCTAGGTTCTCAACTTCTGTAGGACAAAACACTCAATTCAAAAACCAAACCAATGCAACAAACAATCAATAAATCCAAAAGCATTCCAATCATTCATCACAAGGATTAAAACCGAAATAAACCATAAATATCAACCCAAAAAATCCTAGTGCAATGGGAAGCATTTACAAAATGTAAGGTCACATTGCAAAAGTTTTAAAATGAAAGCATAGAAGGTGGAACCTTTTGGGTGAACTCCTACAAACAAGCCCAAAGTATATATAGGAGGGTGGAAATGGGGAGCTGAACAAACGGCCTTGCGTGGTCCAGCCGAACAATCGGTGAAGCTTGGGCAGCCGACGGGTTGATTGGAAGGTGAAGGAGCTCGCCGGCGATGGGAGAAGCGGCGAAGAAGCCGAACAGCCACGGGAGAGAAGGTTCGGGAAACAGGGGAAATGAAGGGGAGAGGAGGGGAAGAGAATGAGGGAGGAAAGGAAAAAGTAAAAATTTGAAATGATATTAATAACCGGGTCACGGTTCAACGGCGGTTCAACCGCGAACCGCCATTGAACCAATAATCAACTGCGGTTCAACCGCGAACCGCAGTTGAAAGTGTACTTTCAACTGCGGTTTAGTAGTGAACCGCCGTTGAAAGTACACTTTCAACGGCGGTTCACTACTGAACCGCAGTGGATTCTACTTTCAACTGCGGTTCGTGGTTGAACCGCCGTTGAAAGTCCCGTCGGTTTGTCTCCTCGTAAAAAATTGGAGCCAATTCCCGCGCGGGCATATTTTAATATTAATTTTTTTTTTCCATTTTCAAAAAACTAATCCCACAATTTTGTAAATATAATAATACATACCCAGATTTTGTATATTTATTAATTATGTACACATTCTCGACTTTTATGAACCCTTTTCATAATTAAAATTCAAATTTTCCATTGAACCATATATTTGCATTTAAATTTCCCGCGCGTGATACTACACGTACAATAATTATAGGTCAAAGATAAAAATTAATAATTGTCGTAAATTTACATGTAAGAGACGATAAAGTAATAAGCTTCATTATGTTCCCTAAAATTCCTACTTTTTCGACTTGGCGAACGGGATAAAAAAATCAAATCCACAAATGCATTAGGTACGTATAGTAATATAAAAATTAATTAATGTTAGTTAAGTGGCCGAAAAAAAATTAAATAGATACTGAATTTCATTAATTTACTTACATATATATATATATGTTTATACATATATATATATATATATATAAACATCTTCCTCTTATCTCCTTTCCGTTCTTCCACATCATCCAACTCTCTCCTCTCTGCTCTCGATCTGTTGTAAATTTCCACTATATAAATAAAATGTTTTCATTCGAAGAATTGAAGACTTGAAGACAACTTTTATAATTAAGTCTTATATATATATATATATAACGTATTTTGAAAAAAATAGAGCTTTACGTGAAAACTCTGACGGGGAAGACCATCATCCTCGAGGTCGAATCCTGCGACCCAATTCAGAATGTCAAGGCGAAAATCCAGGAAAAGGGTGGCGTTTCACTATCTATTTCAATCTTAAGCGTGACAGCGGTTAATTTATGAAAATTGGGAAAAAAAACTTAATAGGGAGTAGGGTTTAGGGTTTAGAAAATGATATGAAAAATAGAAAATTCATGCGTAGCGCGGGAATTGGCTTCGAAAACTACTTTTCTACAGCGGTTCAGTCGAGAACCCGCCATAGAAAATACTTTTCTACGGCGGTTCAAACATGAACCGCCGTAGAAAGTTTGATTTCTACGGCGGTTCAAGGTTGAACCGCCGTAGAAAAGTAGTTTTTGGGTATGCATGGATTTTCTATTTTTTGTACCAAATTCAAAATACATTATATATATAAGAAGTAATTATAAAAGTTGTCTTAAAGTATTCAATTCTTCAAATGAAAATATTTTATTTATGTATTGGAAATTTACAAGAGATCGAGAGCAGAGAGGATCGATAGAGTTGATGATGTGCATCAAGAGGGGAAAGGAGAAAAGCGAAAGATGTTTATATATATTTATATATATATATATGTATAAACATATATATATGTTCATATATGTATATAAGGTAATGAAATCCAGTAAGTAGAAAACTTTTTTTTGGCCACTTAACTAATATTAATAATTTTTATATTACTATATGTAACTAATGAATTTGTGGAATTGATTATTTTATCCCGTTCGCCCAAGTTGAAAAAGTAGAAATTTTAGGGAACATAATGAAGCTTCTTAATTTATCATCTCTTACATGTAAATTTACGGAATTTATTAATTTTTATATTTGACTTATAATTATTGTACGTGTAGTATCACGCGCGGGAAATTTAAATGCAAATATATGGTTCAATGGAAAATTTGAAATTTAATTATGAAATGGTTCATAAAAGTCGGGATTGTGTACATAATTAATAAATATACGCAATCTGGGTATGTATTATTATATTTACAAAATTGTGGGATTAGTTTTCTGAAAATGGAAAAAAAAATTAATATTAAAATATGCCCGCGCGGGAATTGGCTCCAATTTTTTACGAGGAGACTATCAACGGCGGTTCGAGGTTGAACCGCCGTAGCAATTAATCCACTGCGGTTCACGAGTGAACCGCCGTTGAAAGTCCACGTTCAACGGCGGTTCAAGGTTGAACCGCCGTTGAAGTTCACTGTCAACGGCGGTTCAAGGTTGAACCGCCGTTGAAGTTCCACTTTCAACGGCGGTTCACTCGTGAACCGCAGTGGAACCGACGATTAAAGTTCAAATTTTTTGAAGTTTCCTTTCCTCCCTCATTCTATTCCCCTCCTCTCCCCTTTTTTCCCCTGCATTTCCCCTGTTTCCCGAACCCACTGGCAAGTAATTTATGAAGAGTTAAATATAAAATCAAAACAAAATGAACTACGTATAGCTTCCCCTGGAAATTTTACCAAAAGTACTACTCCTTGAAAAAAAAAAAATAATAATACGTGAAACATTTATTCATAAATGAAAAACAAGGAAATCAATTTGCCGGAAAATTTGACAAAGTCTCCCCTATAAATGTAACGTACTCCCTGTCAAGGATATGCATATATACTTAAATACTTCACTAAAATTCCAACTATTTTGAATAATACGGAATTCAGTTTCAAATCACTTCAGACAAAATCTTCTCTGCTTGTTTTTGACCAAAACACAAGTGCATCATAAGATCAACACAGAAGCTTCACACAATTTCCAACAAGAACATATTCATTTATATAACAGTTCCGCATATGAAGTCCCGACAAACATTTTGTCCATTGATTGCGCGGCTTCATCCGAGTTGTGACCTGTTTCAATCTCACATTACGAAGGATAAAAATAAATATTGTTATAAATTTATGTCCACCTCTTTTCATTAAAATCAAAAAAACATCTACAAATACACACACACACATACACACCCACGGGAATTGAAATTTAATAAAAACAAACAATATACCTGAAAATGATTCTTAACTTATTCTCTTTCTCTTATGGGACACTTGATCCTCAAACCATAATCCTTCGCTGTGGTAATCACGAAGTATGTATTTATCAAGTTCCCTATCTTCCTCATCTGCTCTCGGTTCAGGTAACCCACTAGAGAAAGGGCCAGCCTCATGAAGCCCTTCTCCTGTATCAATCCCTTCCACTCCGTGATGTTGTTTACCATGAAGAACAACAGACCAATGTTCGTCACAAGGATCGGTGATATAAAAAACTTGTTTCGCCTGCGATGCAAGTATAAATGGTTCCCCCTTGAAACCCTCCCGATTAAGGTTCACCAAGGTAAAACCCAATGGATCATCAGTTCGAACCCCACTATTGTTATCAACCCATTTGCAGCAAAATACAGCTACTTTGAAACAAACATAGTCAAGCTCCCAAATATCTTCGATCACCCCGTAATAAGCCATGCTTGCATACAATGGATTTTTATCCTTCCTGCTAGAAACATGCAAAGCCTCTGAGATTAATGTAACACCACTGTTTTGTGTCGTACACTTCTCATCTTGTCTCTTAGTAGCAAATGAATATCCATTTATGTCATAGCATGAAAATGCTCGTACCGCAGGGCTGGGCCTAAACGCCAACCATTTCAATGTCTCCGAAACGTCTTTGCCCAGGACAGCATTACCAAACCAATAGACAAATGTCCGAATATGTTCATTGAGCACACGTTGATCCGTCCAAGCAGGATAAGACGTTCTTATTGAACGGATATGGTCTGTCACAAAGGGCGCAACTTCTTCAGAATTGCGCAGAATGTAGAGATGCGCCTTCATCAATTCAACATTAGACGGCAAAAACATTTTTCCTCCCCTTGTGCCCATACCTGTAATCCTCCCATCGTGCCGATTCTTAGATATTCCAATGGATGCGGTCTCGGCGAAGTATTCAGTGCAAAACTCAATTACCTCCTCAGCTATATAACCTTCAACAATACTAGCATCAGGACGACAACGATTCTTAACATACCCCTTAAATATTTTCATATATCGCTCGAATGGGTACATCCATCTCAAATGAACAAGCCCGCAGATTTTTATCTCTCTAACCAAATGAATCACCAAATGCACCATAATATCAAAGAAGGTGGGTGGAAAATACATTTCTAATTGACAAAGGACAACAGTTATTTCATCTTGTAACTGATCAAGTCTTTCGCGAGCGATAACCTTGCTACATATAGCATTGAAGAAGAAACAAAGTCTTGTTATACTGGACTTAACATGCTTGGGCAATATCGAGCGAATAGCTACAGGCAACAATTGTTGCATTAAGGCATGGCAATCATGAGACTTCAAACCAACCAGTTTTAAATCTTTCAAGGAAACAAGTCTGCTTACATTTGAAGAATATCCGGATGGAACTTTGATGCTACGCAAACTTGAACACAGTTATTTTTTCTCTTTTCTGGACAAAGTGTGACAGGCTGGGGGTAGATATGTGCGTTGTCCTCGAGCTACCGGTGCTAAATTTGCTCTTATGTTCATATCAACCATATCAAGTCTCGCATTATAACCATTCTTAGTTTTACCAGGGATGTTCAAGAGCGTACCTAAGAGGCTTTCGCAAATATTTTTCTCAATATGCATAACATCGAGACAATGTCTGACATCCAAGTTCTCCCAGTATGGAAGTTCAAAAAATATGGATTTTTTCTTCCAACAACCTGTATCATTATTGCTGGACTCCGAAGTTTTACCAAACTCCACATTAATGTCCGTCACACGAGCTTTCACCTCTGGCCCGCTCAAGGGTTCTGGAGCTTTTCTGAACTCTTGGAATCCATTGAATGCTCTTTTCATACGGCGATACGGATGTGTCTCGGGAAGAAATCTGCGATGCCCAAGGTATACTGTCTTCCTCCCATGTGCAAGCTGACAAAAATCTGTACTTTGCTCACATATTGGACATGCTTTATGCCCTTTAACAGAGTACCCAGACAAGTTTCCATAAGCAGGAAAATCATTAATGGTACATAACAACATGGCACATAATGTGAACATTTCTTCACGGTAGGCATCAAACACAGGTGCGCCTTCATCCCATAACTTTTTCAAGTCTTCAATCAGAGGAGCAAGATACACATCGATGTCATTTCCTGGTTGCCGTGGGCCTGAAATCATTAGAGACATAAGTATGTACTTGCGCTTCATACACAAGTAAGGCGGCAAATTGTAAATAACCAACATCACCGGCCATGAGCTATGTGTGCTACTCAGACTGCCAAACGGGTTCATTCCATCAGTACACAGACCAAGCCTCAAATTTCTAGCTTCTCCCCCGAAAGAAGGATACATTGAATCAATCTTTTTCCACTGATCTGAGTCTGATGTATGCATTATCACCTTGTCATCATCACTGGGAATACACCGATCTGAATGCCATGTCATTAGTTTTGCATCTTTTTCATTAGCGAACAACCGTTTAAATCTCGGTATTATAGGAAGATACCACAGAACCTTTGCCGGCGACCCCTTCTTTTGTGCATCAGAACTGTCTTCAACCTCATCACACAGCTGCTTGTTTTTGTATCGTGGAGTTTTACACTTAGGACAAAGCAATAAATCCTTATATTCATTCCTGTAGAGGACGCAATCATTTGGGCAAGCGTGGATCTTCTTATACTCCATACCCATTGGACACAACATTTTTTTCGCCTCGTAAATTCGATCTGGAAGTTCATTATCTTCTGGGAGCATATCTTTCAATACCCTCAATAAGGCTGTAAAACTAGTATCTGACCACCCATTTGCCGCTTTCAAATTAAACAACTTCAAAGCACTAGACAATCGTGTATATTTAGTGCAACCCTTGTATAGATGCTTCTCATTGTCACCCAAAATGGAAGCAAGAACTTCCGGTTTATCAGCAAAATCCTCGGCCACATCCTCAATCATGGCATCTAATCGATCTCTAGTAATCGCATCATCTCCTTTTGCTTGAGATTTTCTTTGCTCAGGTAAACCATCAATACTTTCACCATGCCAAATCCACAGTTTATAAGAAGGATCAAATCCGTGCCGATATAAATGGAATCTTATTGTATCTGAGTTATCAAACCGCGCACCATTTTTACAAGCTTTGCACGGACAATGGACGTACTTTGTATTCTTATAAGCGAATTGAATGAAATTCTCAACTTCTCTCGCATAAGAATCGGAGGTCCGATCACCACACAACAAGATATTTCGATCCATGTGTAACTAACACCTTGAAATAATTAAAAATACCAAATAATAATTCAACAAACAATGTACAAAGTATCAAGTTGCATGCTTGTCTTAGCACATGTCATAATACTTATGTTACTCATATAATCAAAACTACTATAATACCTCAATGAAAAAAATAATGCATAAACAACACATGCGCAATAGACATAATCAAATGAAGAAGAAACTCTAAGTTTTTCATTTATGCATTTCGTCAAACACATGAAATGCATAAAAAAATAATACACATCCTAAGTAGTGCTAATTATATGAACATCATCCATTAAAAATCAAACACTATAAATCAAATCACATCACCAAGAAACTGAGGGTATTCCCGAAATGTGATGGAAATGGAAAAGGTGGTAAAAAATGGGATGCTTTTTGTTCTATGGAAAAAAGTAGGGTTATTGCATTTGAAGAATGCAACTTTATAAATGAAATTGCATTTGTCAAATGCAATTTTATATTTTCACTTCTTAATTACTTATTTACTAGATATTGATTTAAAATACTGGAATTGCATTATGTAAATGCAACTTTAAAAAAAAATTTAAAAACAAATTAAATAATTGAGGGGTGCCGTCAAAATTGACGGAAGTTTACAGAATGTTAGATGCATTCTTAAGAGATGGGAGTTGCATTTGGCAAATGCAACTGTGGAAATTATCATAATTTAAATTAAAATATTCCCTCAAAATTGAGGGGAGTTTACAGAAATGAAGGGGGGGTATTCTGTGGACGTGTGCTTGGATTTGTCAAATTAAAGTTTTATAGTTTATATTTTAACATTATTTTTAAAAATTGATTAAAATTTATACATATCTAGTTTTATTATTATAAATATAAAATATTGTACTAAGAAATGAAAAAAGATGTATCTAAATTTTTTTTCCTTCTTATTTCTCATTTCTCAAATTAAAAATATTATTGTTGCATAAGAAATTCTTTATGTTACTTTTTACCATCCCATTAAAGTATTAGATGGGTTTAGGATTTTTAAGTAGGGTCATATATATATATATATATATATATATATAAAAGTTCAATATATCCATTGTCCCCGATAAATTTTTTATACCTATCAATATAGACAGTTGGTGTAAAAAAAAAAAAAAGTTAATATTGAAGTCTCATAAAGTCATCAATTAAGCAATTTACTACTTCTATTACAATAGTTACTAGTTAATCTGGGTAGTACAACCTAGGGACTAAACCAATTTATTCAGTTTTGCATCTCTAAATTTCTTGATCACATTACTCCTCACTTGTGTCAAGCAGAATCTTTGATATGCGAACGGTTCCTTCTACTCATTCATGCGTGTCATAACGTGTAATAATTCCTTATGTCAGAAAGAACACAGAAATGATACCTTATGTCTGCGAGATAAATGTATGAAAGGGGATTAAGGAGAAGTATAAATTTCTAATTTAATTGAACAAAACAATTCCTAGTATTTACATATAAGAGGACCAAAAATTACAAAACAGAAATGTAATTTACTCTATTTTAAAACTAAAGGAGCATTTGCTATGTACAGGAAAGTACAACCCATGAAGAGGAAACATGAATAGCTTTTGCAAATACACTAAAACAAAGACTGAACTGAAATACTTCAGCACCTATAGAATCTTCAAGATTGTACCCGTTAGACGAATGTTAACCGACGACCAAAAGTCCCATCCCTAATTCACAATTCACAATTCAGCAGTCCAGAGAAGCCCCAAAACGACCCAAATGCAGAATCATTTAATCCATTTCCAGAAAACAGAAAAGGTAGAAGATATTAACTCTCTTCACAGAACAGCTTCGAATTATCCCAAATTGCAGCACATATTCTGAAAATCGAGAAATCTACTCCCCCACAATTCAGCAGTAAATAGCCGGCCTCCATTGATATCTGTGCTTGACGGACTGAATCCTAACAGTCGTTGGCAAAGATCAATCCACTCAGCATTTGATCTACAAGTGTCTTTACCAATAACAGGCAACCCATCTACACGCAGCCCCCATAATACCTCCACATCCTGCAATGTGACTGTGGCCTCTCCAACCGGAAAGTGAAAGATGTGTGTTTCAGGTCGCCATCTTTCAACCAGTGCGGTGATAAGTCCATGATCAATGTCCTTATAACCACACCGTAGTATACCTTCAAAGCCAGCAATTCTAATATACTTCAGAACCCGATCAGGAATAGGTGTATGACTCCAAAATCCTCCATCACACCTTCTTGCAGTAATTGGAAGACCTCTAATCGTCTGATTAAATATTGCAGAAGCTCTATGCTCACGATGTAAAAATAAAAGATCATCCACAATTGGTCCAGGGGGTAAGTTTCTGGAGGATGAATTATCCATAATGAAGGACCTGGATAGAAATATTAAATTTAATGAAATCAAGGGCATTGATGTATCACATGAACATTGAACCACTTAAAGGGGAACAGAAAAATAAAATAGTGGTTTCATACCAATGTGTCCCACTTCTGAACAGAAATTGTACTGCTAGTGGGAATTCGCGAGAAGGCAAAATATGCATAGAAATTGTACTGCTAGTGGAAATTGTGTCTTATGCATAGAGTGAAAATAAATTAATGTGTCTCGACCGTATACGAAGGCAAAATATGACCCATAGAGTGAAAATAAATTAAAGCAGTTCTCAACTTCCCTATACTTATACCCATTAACTTTCCCTTACCAACAACTCTGAAGCATGTCTTGATCAGTAAAGTGTCGAAAAGCTTAGCACCAATGAAAACTGAACCACAAACTTTGACCCTCCAAACTCTCATGTGATTGTAACTGTGGTCCAGTTCCTTTAGAGTCTACATTTATATTTTACTTAAGGAAAACTATCAAGTACTTCACATAGATTCAGCCAAACCAATGACTAAGCAAAACTGCATTTTAAACCCCTTACATTTTGAAGAAATCAGAAATGAAAGCTGTAGTATTTTTCATTCAAATGGTAGAATTTCCAAGTTTCATTTCGACAAAACATGACAGCAGAACAACATTTCAGCTCCCAAACCCTTTTGGAGAAACAGAATTTAAAATTGAAAATGAGAGCTTTCTAAATTTCGGTTAGTTTCCTTTATCCTAATGTAACAGTAATAAGGTCCTGATTGCTAAAAACTTTACCTATCTCAGTTCAAATCCTAGCTATGACCAGTTCTAATCTATTTTAATCAAGGACCCTCTGATCTGGCATAAACTATACTTCATTAAGACAATTTCACAAACAGCTTATAGGCAATCAACCTGAAAACTAAGTTATGGAACAATCATAGATTGCTTACTCCTTAAACTGTACAGTCTTGCATTATCCAACCAAAGCACAGTAAATGATTCATTTAAAGTTAGATAATTGGACTTAGAACTTAAATCACTCACAGTATTAAAATAAATGGAGGCACCCCTGTAACATATAAACTTTAGAAGCTCTCCTAAGGCTGCAAAGCATTGGTTCAGAACCTGAAATACCCTTTTAATGAGTGTTAATTAAAAGCATACTCTTGTTGCTGGAACAGAGTATTTCATAGGAGAATAGGCATTGACCTGCTTCTAGATATAGAGAAGAATCATAGTAAAGACAATGTACCTTTTCTGGAAATATATCAGAATGCCTGGAAAAGAGTTCTCCTGTCCTAAAATTGTACTCGAACTAAAGAGTTCTCCTATCCTTTATAACAAAAAAATAAAATATCACAAAACGACAGGAATACGCAATTAAAGTCCTCATATTTTTTGTTCTCCCTACAAAGTATAATCAATAACCCTCTGTTCTTTCCCCAAATATTACCAAGAGTAGAGCTTTTTCAATTTACACCCACTTTTTTCCGCGAGAACTGTTTTACACGAAGGACCATTAAAATCAAGTATCCAGAGCTTCTACCTACTCTTTTTCCTCATTTTCTTAAACAGGCAAATAGCCAATGGCTTCCAGAGCTTGATAAGAAGCAAAAGTGTTGTTATTAGTGTCTTCCCATCAAAACAGCATATTTCCTCGCATCTATTCATTCAGAACTCTTGTTGAAGATTTTGCTACTGTTCTCAATTTACAACCTCAAATATCACCAGTTACTACTTCTTTTACCAAATGGAAAAATTAAAAATAGTTTGCTTTCATTATATGAAGAGATTTTCCTAACATGTCCAAGAAAAGCATCCAGAAGCTACCCAAATTAGCTGGTATCCACAATGTAGATAAGGATTTCAAAATGGCTAGCTAAGAGAGACAAACTCTTCTCAATCAATGTTCTAAAGAGCAATTGAAGCCGTAAAAAGCTAATGCATACTTGCCTGGACTCATTAGGTATAGATTTCACTCCAAGGTTTCGATTGCAAGAACTAAACAAGTATTAATATGTACTAAACATGATCAGAGCCAAAAAAATACCTGTAGACTATAGCCAGAAAAAGCTCCAGGGAATTGTTCTGCCATTATTTCCATTGCTGCAAGAAACGCTACCACCTTGTTGATAAAATGAAAAGCAGTGCCATATATCAGTATACCCAAACAGGTCCAAAACCATCGCATGATTCCCATCACTTTTTCCTCATTTTCTATCACAATATTTCGCAAAATCAAAACAAAATTATACGATTGCATCCCATGTCCCTTTGTTTTACCAAGTGTTAACAAAGCCAACCAACCCACAAAAAATTTCAGAATTTGACACCCCATTTCGAAATCAAAAGCAAATAACAAGGAGAAAAAGAAAATTCAATACCCGGAGTGGAAACTAACACTCACAACTTTTGAAGTCAACAGCAAGAATACACCTTTTTCATCTTCTCCCCCACCCCAAACCCCCACTCCACCCCACCAACAAAAAAAAAAAATCTTCAGATTCAGTAATAGGAACTGTACCACAGATCATATATGCATAGAAGATTAAGTAAGAAAATGAACGTCTACCAGAAACCGCAGGAAATGAATGGGAAATCAGTTATTCAGCCGGAATTGCAGGGAACACGACTATTTTGGGAACTAGGGTTCCGTCGGGCCATGCTTCATTTGACATACAATGGAGGCAGTCAATCAGATGGGTCGGTCGGCGACGCCAGGCTTCGTCTTCCACGGTTTAGGCTTGGAGACGGCGGTGCTGAATGCGAGAATCGGTCGCCGGAGCTGAACTTGTGGTTTTCGCGGTACTCCCTCTGCGGGGTTTTTTTTTTTTTTCCCCAATTTCACGACGATCACCCTTCATATATATATATTCTACAACATTGCATTTGACGAATGCAACTTTCATCTTCCTTCCGTGAAGTTCAATATTTCCGTCAACTAAACGGGAAAAAAATAATAGAAAAAAAATTTAAACGTTGCATTTGAAGAATGCAACTACTACATTTTAAATTAATATCTACCATTTACAAAATTGACGAGTGCAAATATAGAGTTGCATTTGGTAAATGCAACTTTATCTGTAGAGTTGCATTTCATGAATGCAACTACCCTATTTTTTTCCACAGACCAAAAAGCATCCCATTTTTTTCCACCTTTCCTATTTCCATCACACTTTGGGATTTTTCTCCCAAGAAACTACATAGTATAACTAAATAGGGTTCCCCAATACTAAGGTTCACCATATACATGGAATATATGCAACTTTAATTTTCAGCCATCTACCATAAATAAAAATAAATTCTATAGGATGACATATATAAAGTACAAGCATAAGCAATTACTGAGAAATTTTAGAAGTTTCTAACCTTTATGTGGTAAATTTTAGCTCCAAATGACGATTCTTTACGTTCAACGTGCAAAACCGTAGTAGAAATTTGGAGAAGAACACTTTCGGCCTCAATATGGAAATACACGTTGTTATTTAGGTTTTAATACGTCAATACAACGGCGGAGAAAATTAAACTGCCGTAGAAAGGAACTTCTACGGCGGTTTCAAAATAAACCGCCGTAGAAAGGGACCTTCTACGGCGGTTGAGACCAACCGCCGTAGAAAGTGGACTTTCCACGGCGGTTACCTTCCAACCGCCGTAGAAAGTCCACTTTCTACGGCGGTTCCCTTCCAACCGCCGTAGAAAGCCCTATTTCTACTGCGGTTTGTCCCAACCGCCGTAGAAAGTCCGTTTCTACGGCGGTTCATTTTTAAACCGCCGTAGAAAGTCCTGATCTACGGCGGTTCATTTTCAGACCACCGTAGAAAGTCCGTATTCCTTTTATTACTGCGGTTTTCTATTTTCCGCCTTTAATCCGCAGCCGTTAAAGCTCCATTTTGTAGTAGTGTTAGCTTCAGAATCTTGTGGTTTTGCTTATGTAACTTATCATCATCATCTGTTTATAAAGGCCTTTTTTATGTTCATAATCCGCGAAATTAATGCGCCATGAATGGAGAATTTGAAGACGGAAGCTACAGTCGTGTTACTCGTTTGACAACGAAGGCCGCTGGAGAAAATCTACAGTAACACTATAAACACGAGAGAAAAGCAGAAAGACCACAAGGAAAATGTGGCTATATCAAGAAATGTCTTATTCCATTAGTGTAATTGGAGAAAACTCACCATACTTTCATTTCAACCGAGCTTCTATCATTGAACTTTTTCCCTTTCAGAGTTCCGAACATCACTATACTTTACAAAACGTGGCGAATTGATTATTTTGTCCGTTAGCAACGTTAGAATTGGATAAGGTAAAGCATAATATGTTGACTTAGCTGACTCAAGGAAATGAAAGTTTTTTTGGAAAGTCAAGAAAACAGAATAAGGGGCCCTTCAATCAATGCAAACTCAACCGACAACTTCCTCAAATTAATTATTATTCAAAACCGTCCGAATATTTAAATAGTTGAATTCTTAATTTGAATATTTTCTTAACTAAATTTGTTAGAATTTCTTTTATTTTAATAAAATGATAGCCAATTTCGCAAGCCACTAGGCCGTTGATACTACTTAGTACAGGCTGCAGCCGTCGCCACCATGCAAAAAACTTTTCACCTAATAGACTACCCAAAAAACTTAGTGGGGAAGAGTATAAAAAAATTAGAGAAAAAAATATGGAAATTTATGTGGAGATTTGGAAGATATCAACATACTTCTTAAATTTGTATGAATTGGTAAAATTGTCCTCAATTTTCAAACAAAAATGCTCTCGAAAAGAAGAGCAATTTTGTCCCTTCATACAAGTTCACTGAGTATTTGCTATTTTAATGTTCTTCAAACCTCAAGGAAATATTTTGATGTTTTATCAAACTTATGGTTATATTGAATTTTGGCCCTTTTTTCCCCCCGGTTGACAATGAATCAAAATTCAAAAAATATAATAGCAATTTTTATCTTGGGCAAGGTGATAGATAGTTAAAAATTAATTTATAATGGCACCCGTATTTTTATTTTTTTAATTTTATTTAGGTAATAACCGATTAAGCAGCTGGGGGCATAAGGACCCTTTATTAGAAAATTGATAAAAAATAGAGGGGGACATAATGCATGCATCAATTAACTATGAGCCTAGCTACGTATGTAAGGGAACGACCTCGCATCCAGAGCAAGAAGGCCCTAGATGTCCTGTGGAAGTGTAGGCTGTGGGAAGAAAATCGTTCCTCGGGTGGCATTAGCCAGATTTGCCAGGGCGTTTGCGACTGCTTTTGCTTCCCGAAAAATGTGTCTAATCTGGACTCCTCCTAAAACTTTTTCTACATCGCTGAATCTCCTTCATTGCCGGCGCGGATCTCTATGGCGAGGCAATCCGCAATATGTTCCCGATCAGAACCTGGGAATCTGACTCCACTTCAACTGGAAAAAAAAAAAAAAAAAGTCTTTTCAACACAAACAGACAATTCAAACAAAAAGGCTAAGGCCCATTTCAAAGGAAAAAAACAAAACAAAACAAAAGCGCTAACGCCTCTGCCCAAATATAAACTTGCCGCCACAATTATCTCCCTAGAAGAATCCCTGAGGCACACACCCGTACCTGTAGGTCCTGGATTGCTGCGAGAAGAGCCATCCACATTTAGCTTATAGAATCTTGTAGGGGATGATTTTAGCCATGCAACAAACATCGGTATCCAACGCTTCCTATAAGCCTCTCAGGGGATGATTTTATCCTGGACCAAAAACTACGCTTTCGCTAAGTAACCCGGGGGCCTGACCAAGCAGAGCTCAAACACCATTAGCTGTACTGCCCACACTATGCAATGCGAGAGCCTCACTGTACCCTTGAATCTCACCATATTTTGCCGTATTATATGACTTCCACAATTTTTCAGCACACTACAGACGGAATTAACCCAACTTCGGGGGAATAGGCATATCTTCTTCCTAGAACCTCTCTAGCACCACCCATACACCCCTATATATGTATCCAATGCCAATTCGAAATAAATTTGACTCCTCCGCCCAGACCTCCCTAGAGCTTGGACAGCCAAAAAAAACATGTTCCTGCATCGGCTCCTCCTCACAATGCGTACATTTAGAAGCCAGTACTGAAAAACCAATCTGCCTCAACTAAAACTTATTTTTGAAAAATAATCTCTAGATATATTAAAAATGTGCAGTTGAATGGTAAAAATCATTTTAAAAACAATGAGAAATTACTTTGAAAAAAATGAAATGAACTTAGAAAATAAAAACAAAACCATAACACAATCAGAAAATAAAAACACATGCTCGATCACATACTTCATTAATTTGTTTATGTTTACACCATATTTCTACATAATTAGCAAACAAAAACATAAAACATATGTAACACATTCATGATTACACATACATGGTAGGAAGGAATGAATTCACAACCTCACTGGAATAGCTTTGAGAGGCTGTGCCTTTTGAACAGTCAACCCGAACTTTTCTTCCATGTCCAAATCCTGAGGTTTAATTCCACCTTCAAGTTTCCAGTCAATGTTGTGAATCAAAGAAGCCAACATCAAATGCACCATTCTGTAAGCCAAGGGAAACCCTGGACACGTTCTTCTTCCCGAACCAAAGGGAATAAGCTCGAAATGCTGCCCCTTCACATCAATTTCACTCTCGAGAAACCGTTCAGGCATAAACATTTCAGGGTTTGTCCAGGTTTCTTCATCTCTGCCCGAAGCCCAAACATTAATCAAGATCTCTGTATCTTTTGGCACTATGTAACCATTGATTTCAACGTCTTCATCAGCTTTGTGTGGACCTAGTAATGGAGCCACAGGATGAAGGCGTAAGGTTTCTTTAACGATCGTTTGCAGGTAAGGGAGCCTGGAAATGTCTGATTCTTCAACTAATTCTCCATTCTCTCCTCCAATCACTTCCTTCAGCTCAGCTCTAGCTTTTTCCATCTTCTCGGGGTTTCGCAGTAACTCTGTCATTGCCCACTCCACAGCCGCTGAAGATGTGTCTGTCCCAGCCACAAATAAATCCTAAAAAAACAACATAATGATACGGATGTTACAATCAAATTACTTCATCATAACTCATGGCACGAAAATGATGAATATATATATAAATATATATATATATATAAACTAACCAGAAGCAAGTATTTGAGGACATCAGTTCTGAATTGGGATTCATTCTTCATAATTTCATCCAAAAGCGCTTCTAACAAATCATTTTTCTTGGGTTCTATTGATGCCTCTCTAATCAGTAGCCGATCCTCAATGATACCATCGAATATCTTGAACAGTTTTCCGAAATACAACCTGGTGCCGCGCACAAGTCCCTGTGGATCAATGAGCCGAAGAACAGGAAAATAATCTGAAACGTTTGGAGTACTTATATTCTTCATCACACCCCAAACCGCCTCCTTCAATTCTTGCGACAAGTTCGAATCGTAGTTGCCAAAGTCCATGGAAAACAAAGTTCTCGACAATAAATTCAGGGATGTTGTGAAGGTAGCTTCGCCAATGTCAACTGTTTTCCTGCCATAACTGCACCTGTGGACATACTCAACCAATTCCTTAATCTTTCCCTGGCGAAGGTCCTGATTAGCATTGAGCCTCTGCGTTGCAAACACTTCCTCTCTATACATTCTCCGGATGTTTCGCCATTTGCTCGAAACAGGCAGCCAGAGCACAGAGAACTTGTGATAAT
Organism: Leptodermis oblonga; assembly: GCA_016801395.1. Taxonomy (NCBI): domain Eukaryota; kingdom Viridiplantae; phylum Streptophyta; class Magnoliopsida; order Gentianales; family Rubiaceae; genus Leptodermis; species Leptodermis oblonga. The sequence goes on from CM028755.1 coordinate 3,902,024, forward strand.
CATCATCAGCTGAACGGATTGCATCGGGCAAATCAGGTCGTTTCTTTGCAACACTTCTCTGGCAATAGCTGCTGAGGATCCAACCACCATTTCCTTGCTTCCTAGCTTGACAGACATAAGAGGGCCATACTTTTTCGAGAGTTTAGCAAACGATTGATGAGGGTTCTGGCCAATTTGATGGAGGTTTCCGATGATCGGAAACTTATAAGGCCCTGGAGGAGCCCTGGATGTTCTCCTGGAATTGAGCATATAAATGCATAGCCAGATGAAGAAAGAGAGAACAAGTGAAGAGAAGACAGTAGCACTAATACCATCCATATTAGCTTCAAAATCTTGTGGTTTTCCTTATGTAACTTATCATCATCTATTTATAAAGGGCTATTTTACGTTCATAAATCTGCGTAATTAATGCGCCGTGGACGGAGAATTTACACACGTTTCAGTGCCCGGTTGAAGGCGGAAGCCATCAGTCATGTTACTTGTTTGTGTAGACAATATAAGGCCCCTGAACAAAATCTAGAGTAAGACAGAACGAGAGAAAATCTGAAAGACGACAAGGAAAATGTGGCATATTTTGTTATAAGTATTTATCCCTATTATTTTTATTCTTGGTGGTCAAAATACAAATTTTTTTAATTTTAAGGAACATCCGATTAAGTGGCTGGGGCTTGGGAACCCTTTATTAAAAACCCAAAATACAAATATTTTCAAATTTGTACATTAAAAAAAAAGAAATTTGAATTGTCCCACCTGCACTAAACGTAGCTCCGCCATTGGATAGGATACCCATTTTATTATTGCAGAAAAAGGAAAAAAAAAAAAAAAAAGAAAAACGAGCAAGTAAAGAAAATCTAAAGGAGCCGAATACAATTGGCCTCAAAATTTTCACAGGAAGCGACGAGTCAACTTTTTATAGTTCACCCGTGCTTATTTTCTGAGTGCATAGTAGTAAAATGTCTCAAACATTCGCTCTTTTTTAGAGTTTGGGTGTAGTGTTCTTTCTTCTCATCTGCAGCTTCTTCCCATGGGCCATACTCCAGCTCATGATCGTCATTATGGGCCTTGTCGTCACCGCGGTTTCAATTATGCACGGGGCTGATTGCACATGTGGTTGGGATTCCACTAATGCTGCCTGAAATACTCCTGGCCACGAATTTGAGTTGTCTGGCTCAGTTTGAGAGGTCCCATTTGCATTGGACGGAATGGCTCACTATGCTTTTCAAAACGGGCGAAATTGACTATTTTGTCCGTTAGCACCATTTGCATTGGACGGAATGGTCAGCGCGGGAGTTTTGGATAAGGTAAATCAAAGTACGTTTTTTTTCTGAAAAGTCAAGAAAACAGAATAAGGGGCCCTTAATGGCAACATAATTCAATGCAAACTCGATCGACAACTTCCTCAAATTAATTATTACTCAAAGCTATTGGGCGTTTCAAAACCCTCCGAATATTTAAATAGTTAAAATTTTCTTAACATAATTTTCTATAATTTCTTTTATTTTAATAAGATGATAGCCAATTTCGTTAGCCACTAGGTAGTAGATACTTACTTAGTTGAGGCCGCCGTTGCTGTTGCTGTTGCCGCCGCCTCCATGCAAAAAACAAGAAGTTGGGTTCTCAAAACTTTTCACCTTTTTTTATAAAAATAATTAAACTAGGGGGTTGGTTACTCATTTTATTAAGAATAAAATGAAGAATTTACAAAAAAATAGATTAAAGAAAAATAAAAGACTATATGACAAGATTAAAAGAAATGAGTCCTCACGGATTCATTAGTGTAATATTTTTATAGTCGAGCCGTGGTAATTTGTGCCCTTGCACATGGCTGAAGTAAGTTTGAAGCCTGTGCTCTTTTTTGGAACTTGTACTAATTGTGCTTCCTCTTTCTCGGAAAATCCCTCTTCTTCATTTATAAATATTATTTTTAAATATTGAGTACATTAATATGAAATATAAAAAATAATAATAATGATCACGGTAATGTGATGGACAATGTTTTTGCTCTAAATTTATATTAATTATGTTCTATATACAAATGTAATATATATATATATATATATTAAAAAGAGTAAATTCAAGTTTTAGTATCACACATATTTGTGAATAAACATTTTAGATTCTTAAATTTAATAATAATTCCTTTATTCCTTTTGTTTGCACTATTTTTATTTTTATTTTTATTTTTCTGTCTCTTACATATATTGGAAAAAAAAAAAACCTTGTGATAATCATCATCAGCTGAACGGATTGCATCGGGCAGCGCCCGGCTCGAGCAAATCAGGTCGTTTCTTTGCAACACTTCTCTGGCAATTGCTGCTGAGGATCCAACCACCATTTCCTTGCTTCCTAGCTTGACAGACATAAGAGGGCCATACTTTTTCGAGAGTTTAGCAAACGATTGATGAGGGTTCTGGCCAATTTGATGGAGGTTTCCGATGATCGGAAACTGATAAGGCCCTGGAGGAGCTGATCACCTGGATTTTAGATTGGAAGTGAGCAGATAAATGCATAGCCAGATTACGAAATAGAGAACAAGGGAAGAGAAGACAGTAGTACCAATACTATCCATATTAGCTTCAAAATCTTGTGGTTTTCCTTATGTAACTTATCATCATCTATTTATAAAGGGATTTTTTACGTTCATAAATCCGCGAAATTACTGAGCCATGGATGGAGAATTTACAAAAGTTTCATTGGCCGGTTGAAGACGTACGGAAGCCATCAGTACTCGTGTTACTAGTTTGTGTAGACAATGAATGCCGCTGGAAAAAATCTACAGTAAGACCGGACCATAAACACGAGAGAAAATCAGAAAGACGACAAGGAAAATGTGGCTATATATCAAGAAATGTCTTTTTCTACTTTTCTCTTTTCTTTTTTTACAGTTAAAAGCAAGATTGGATACCCTTTATCAGCTTTATCAGCTTTGGTGCATTTATCAGTTTCCTTTTATTATTGCAGAAAAAGAAGAAAAAAAAAAAGGAAAAACGAGCAAGTAAAGAAAATCTAAAAATGTCGAATACAATTGGCCTCAAAATTTCACTGGAAGTCACGAGTCAACTTTTTATATTTTACCGGTACTTATTTTTTGAATGTATAGTCATAAAATATATCAAATTATCGCTCTTTTTTAAGAGCCTGCGTGTAGTGTTCTTCCTCCTCATCTGTAACTTCTTCCCAAGGGACCATACTTCGGCTCATGATCATCATTATAGGCCTCGTCGTCACCGCGGGGTGAGTGGGCTACCTACGATGTTATTGGGATATGGGGTCGGTCTGGCATTCGTTCCAAGAGTCGGCATCTGTCAGCATATTTCTGCCTAATTGCACATGTGGTTGTGATTCCACTAATGCAGCCTGAATACTCCTGGCCACGAATCATTAGCTGGCTCAGTTTGAGAGGTCGCTTTCTGGCTGCTCTCTGCATAGAAATGTCGTATTCCATTAGCATAAACGGGCAAAAAGGTCACCAAACTTTCACTTCTTCAATTGAGTTCCTATCATCGAACTTTTTGACCTTTATAGTTTATAAAGTTTGAAATGTTACTATACTTTTCAAAACGTGTGAAATTGATTATTTTGTCCGTTAACACCATTTGCATTGGACGGAATGGTCACCACGTGAATGTCAAGGGGCTAGGGGTATTTATTTAGATTTAATTGACTTATTTAGATTGGCTAATTCGAATTTTTCAAAAAAAAAATCACCACCCAAACACCAAACCGTTTAAGTAAAAATCAAACCAATCCAAACCATTTAAGTCATGGCTTATTCGGTTTGGGCCCGAATAAGCTAAATAAGAAGAAGAAAAAATCTTATAAAAATACTTCAAAAGCATATTCATCCTATAATCAGAATCTTACAATAATAAAATAGTCAAACCCAAAAGATTAATGTTTTCTCCAAAATAAGTTTAAAACTTAAATAACAGTCATTAATAACATTAGAAAACAACAAAATAATAGAAAGGGCATTGACATTCTTCTTCAGATTCAGCCCTCAACAATCAGAATTTTTCTTCAATCTTCACCATCCTCCTCAAATACTTAATTAAAAACTTAATTAAATGACTATTAAATAAATTTAATAAATATTATATTATATTAATTCTTATTTGGCTTATTCGGTTCCTTATTTGGATTGAGATTCAAATCCAATTCCAAACCATTTAACCGTTTAAGAATTCGGTTTGGGCCATTCACCCAATCCGAAAACCAAATAAGCCAATCCATTTACCATACATGGATTGGATTGGCAGGCTAAATTGGATTGGACATTTTTTGAACACCCCTACAAGGGTCCCTTAATGGCAACATAATTCAATGCAAACTCGACCGACAACATCCTCAAATTAATTACTCCCTCCGTCCCAAAGAGTTCACTTAAAATTTTTTTTTTGGTCTCATTTAAAGAGTTTATTTTGAATTTATTTACATTACATACCCTTATTAATATAACAATGCGTGGTTCACAACTAACCCCTTACTTTTAAAGTAAGGATATAAGTGAAAAATATGGTGGTAAATTACTTATTTTAGGTGTTGTATCTCACAACCCATAATAAGTTGTACACATTTCAAAGTAGACTTTTTGAGTGGGACGGAGGGAGTATTACTCAAAGCTAAAAGTAAAACGGCGATCTCTTTCTTCTTCTTCCTTTCCTCTGCCTTCTCTCTACCGAAGAAAAACCTTCTTTTCTCCCCCATTTTCCATTAATGGAGGATGGGGGAGCTCCTACCTTTTATATATATCTATATCTATATATATATATATATATGTTCCTACTATAATAAGTCTCTCCTTGTTGAGTGTTTTTTCTCTCCTCGTTGAGAGTTTTCTTTATCTCTTTTTAAGAGAGTTTTGTCATCTCCAATTTTAGAGTTGTGTTTTTCACTTATTTTTGAAGTCTTTAACTTCAGATCTGCGGAATGAAATTGTTGATGAAAAAGATGGTGAAAATAAAGCCGACAATGGTTGGCTTCTTTTGTTCGTCATAGATCCCAGGGATCCATTATGCCATGGGTCAAATCTGGAGCTATATCAGAATTCAGTAGCAGTCCAGTACCACCGGTTTGATGATCTGCTTAGCTATTTGAAATTTTGCTGCTCTTTGTTTAGCTATAGGCTAGATTTGTAGTTTGTAGATTTGATTTTTAAATCTACTTTGTTTCTAGATTGTAGATCTGATATTCAGATCTACTTTAATTCTATATTGTATTGCTTGGCTCATGACCTACTGTCAAATCGCTGCTGGACAATATTTTCAGCGCCGTTAATTTAAGTATTTCCTTTTATTTTTCCCAAAAAAAAAAAATTTATTACTCAAAGCTACTGGGGTGTTTCAAAATCCTCTGAATATTTAAATAATTAAAATTTTCTTGACATAATTTGCTATAATTTCTTTTATTTTAATAAGATGATAGCCAATTTCGTCAGTCACTAGGCCATAGAAATGTCGTATTCCATTAGCATTAACGGGCAAAAAGGTCACCATACTTTGACTTCTTCAACAGATCGAGCTTCTATCATTGAACTTTTTTCCTTTTACAGTTTCTAACGTCACTATACTTTTCAAAACGGGCGAAATCGATTATTTCGTCCGTTAGCACCGTTTGCGTTGGACGGAATGGATAAATATCGATCACGTGAATGTCATGAGTTTTTTTCTTTTGAGCAAAATTTACTTTATAAAACTTTATTTGTAGAATAGATAGTTGTTATGGAAAAGTCAAAGAAAACAGAATAATTAAGGGGCCCTTGATTCAAAACCCTCCGAATATTTAAATAGTTGAAATTTTCTTAACATAATTTATTTTATTTTAATAAAATGATAGCCGTTAGCCACTAGGCCGTTGATACGTAGTTAAGGTCTCTGTCATTGTCGCTGCCGCCGCCGCCGCCATGCAAAAACATTTCACCTTTTCTTTTTTTTATAAAATAATTAAAATTGGGAGTTGTTATCCATTTTATTAACAATAAAATGAAGAAAACTACAAAAACTAGATTAAAGAAAAATAAAAGAGTATATGAAAAGAAATGAGTCTTCACGGATTCTTTTGTGTAAAAATTTTACAGTCTAGCCGTGGTAATTTGTGCGTTTGCACATAGCGGAAGTAAGTTTGAAGCCTGCGCTCTTTTTTTGAAACTTGTATTAGTTGGAAAAAAAAAAGATTTTTTTTGCATATTTAAAATTACTTCTCTACCTTTTTTAAAAACAAGAAATATAACAAAAGCATGTAAAAGAAAGGAACAATCTAAAGAATACATCAAGATTTATAATTTTACATACATGATACATTGTGAACTAATAGGAAAGACAATTTCAACACAATAATCCTTCAACTCTTGATAACTAAAAGTTTTCACATAAAAAAATTGCACCAGCAACAAAACAATTGAAATAAAACAACAAATTAAAGTAATCAACTAAAAAACTTAATGGGAAAAGAAAATTCAAGAAAGGATCTATGTAATTCATAAAATGTCATTATTTTTAATAGTAAAATATAAGAATAAAATTTCTCATTTCGAAAAATTAGTTAACATACCTAAAACAAAATAACTCACTAACCTTGATGCACTTCCCAACAATTTAAAAAAGAATTTCAGTGTTGTTTAAGGTTGAGAGAACGAAGATGGTTGAGAATATTTCAAAATGCCATTCATAGAATGGATCAAGGAGGAAAATATACATCTTATTGATTGTAACTAATCGAAGGTGAAAGAAAAATAATAGTTTGCTCCTATTTATAATGATAGAAGGTGAAATAAAGAGGCATACAACATATTCTTTCTATTTGAAATAGATGGTGAAACAACATATTCTTTCTATTTGTAATAAATAGATGGTGAAACCAAGAAACAATAGACTTTTCCTATTCTTTAGGAGTTAAAAACTAATACTCTCAATTATCAATTGAGTAATTAACTTCATGGTGAAAATGTTTGAAAAATGTAAAGTTGAATTTAAAATTTTATAAGTCTAATAAAGAAAAAATGAAGTTTTATTTTTATAAAAAAAATTGTACAGAACCTGAAAGTTGGTCTCATGCCTTTTTCTTTTTTTTTTTTAATAAAATCCTTAACTTATATAAATAAATTTTAAAATTTTGTTCACGTGTTGGTGTATATATATAATTTTTGTGAGATATGATTTTAATAAATATATAAAAAAAAGTGGAAGAATAAAAGTGCAATGCTCCTATAAAGGATTGAAAGAGCCACATGTAAAAATAAATAAATAAAAAAATTATTTAATTGAATAGTAAAAAATAAAATAAGTTCACTCAATATTTAAGTATTAGATATCAATCTTATGTGGCATCCACATAGATAGTTAAATTAAAACTCTATTAGACATAAATTAGAAAGATGCTTATTAAATTATAATCCAATGTGTCAGCCACATGGCGCTCTAATATCAAACCTATGTCTGATTCTTGAACAAATTTATTGTGTCCTGTTATTTCTTTGAGCTCATCTCCGGCTTTTCTCAGCTTTCCAGGGTTCCGTAATAGCTCTGTGATCGCCCATTCCACCGTGACTGAAGTTGTTTCTGTCCCAGTAGAAATTAAATCCTGAAATGGAGGTGAAGTTGAACTTTTCACATCACAATTAGGATATAATGTAAAAAGTGTATTGGAAATGTGAAAAGGTGTATCTAAATAGTAAAAAAGTGTCATAGAATGATGAGAAACTATTAGATATATATAAGTTACTACTGTACAAGACAAAAACCCAAAACCAGTGAAAACGAACAGGGCCTAACTCACCAAAATCAAATGTTTGATGTCCGGGTAGCTCCATTCAGCTTCATTCAGCTCTCTGAGATCCAAAAGGGTTTCCAAGAAATCATCTATTCTTGAGTAATTCGGCGATGTCTGTCTTTCTTGTAACCTTTGAGTGATTAGGCCATCAAAACTTTGAAACAATTTTCCAAGATAAACCTTGGCCTTGCTCCTAATGCCCATTGGATCTAAGGCTTTGAGGACAGGCAAAAAGTCTGCAACATTCGTAGCACCGAGGCTTTTCATCACTCCAGTCACTATGTCTTTTACTTCTTGGGACGAACTCGAATCATAATCAGTGAAATCAACCGAGAAAAGAGTGTTGGAGATCAAGTTGAGAGATGTGGTGAAGGCTGCTTCACCAATGTTGACAACTTTCTCCTCATTGCAACAATCCTGCAAATAATTACAAAGTTGTTGCTCCTTTTCTCGACGCAGCCCTGAGTCGCATTGAGCCTTTTGGATGAAAAGATTTGTTCTTTGCAAAGTTTGCGAAGATTGCGCCATTGGCCTAATGCTGGCAGCCAGATAACACAGAACTTATCATGGTCGAGTGCCCCGGCTGCATCTGTGACTGTTCTCCTGATAAACTGACGATCATTTTTCGGAAGTAGTTGTTTAGCAACTTCCGAAGATGATACAACAATGGTTGTCATGCTTCCTAGCTTGATTGTCATCAAAGGTCCATAAGTCTTGGAGAGTTCTGCAAGTGATGAGTGAAAGATTGCTCCCAGCTGAAAAATGTTGCCAATGATGGGAAAGGGGTAAGGCCCTGGAGGAAGTTTTCTAGATTCGGTTTTTCAGGCGTAAATGAAGAACCAAATCACAGAAACTAGGGAAACGGAAAGGGAAAGGAAAAGGGTTGAAACTTCCATCGGTAATGGTGGATTGTTTCTCACTGTATCAAGTGTTCCTTTTAGACTATTAGGACTATATTAAGAGTAGTTTTTTTTTTACTGGAAAATGACAAAGTTTGATCTGGAAATGGTGATTATCTAGCTGTTCATTAATGTTTATTTGGGTTCTCACATGGCTTCTGCTTCGTAACGAGCCTCATACAAACTTGGCCAACCAAATAGTTTATTGAAAGAATCTTACCTTTGGAGATTCTCTGATTTATTAAATGTAACTTGAACAAGGTGAGTCAGTCATTTGATCTCATCCATCGTTGAGAACTATTTTTTACATGGAAAGGTACAATAATGATAAAAAAAAACTTCAAAAACACTTGTGATAGGACTTGTCGTGGGTCTACCAAATACAGTAAAAATACTGCTTAAAACCTGCAATTAGTATGCTAAGAAAATATAGCACAGTAGTAGACAGGGTCGATCCACAGAGACGGCAATTTAATTCTAATTCCAATTTAACATGCAAAATAAAACAAAACTATGACTAGTAGTCACATTTGTGTCTCTTAAGAGACCTTAGAGTTGTCACATAAAATTAGCAAAATAATAATTAAACTAATAATTAACTAAAGATTTAAACAATTATCAATTAATGAGAGAAAATTCCGGTATTATGTAAATCCACCTTAATCTCATGCATGCAATCATAAACCTCTTAACTTGTCTAATTATTTATGCCGTTTCAGTTATAGTATTACCGCGAGTCCCCGCAAATAATTCCAATTCTTCCATAGATTCTCGATAATCCCCCGCGAGTCCCCGCAAAGGAATTATTCTCTAACTACGTTAACTAACAGACCGCGAGTCCCCGCAAACCTTATTAATTAACAAATAGAAGCATTAAGAACTAGAAGAACCCGAAACTAATAATTCCTACTGGCGATGCATTAGAAATTATTACCCAATTAATCCTGTATTACTCGGCCGGTAGTTGTGCCACTCACTGACTCTACCAGATTAAACTAAGTTGATCAGGCTTAATAAAATCTTAGTAATTAGACATATAAACACAGGCAATTTAGAAACATAATTTAATTAGACCTTAAATTAATTTCTGGGTTTCATACATGCCTGGATTATGGCTTCTTACATAATACCAGCACTAATAAATTAGCTACTCATGATAAAACACAAAAAATACATAATTATAAAAGAAGACATTAAAAGAGAAAAGAGAATACTTTACTGGAATTTAAGAATTCCTGATCTGACAACAGGCACAAACAGAGCAAAACGGAATTCTGAATATTAACCACTAATTGAAACTGGCGTGTAAACTAATTGCAAAGTATTAAAGGAAAGGGTATATGTCGTGTACTGTATGGAAATTACTAACTAATCAATTGATTCCTCACTAATCAATTGAATTCTCCTCTTGCATAGCAACGTCCCATATATATATAAGGAGGAAAACAGAATTAAAATCGGAATTAGAGAACAACTCCTAATTAATTAAGGAAACGTATTCAAAACGGGAAACTCCAAATTGAAACTGCAGTAGGATTATGTTTCTTGCTATGGAAGTTTTCTCCAATTGGATAAATCTTCAAGACTCCCTTCTTCACGTGATTTTTTTGTCCTTTGACCAAGATTCCAATTGGATTGGATTTTGACTTTCCTTATTTGCATCCAGCCAATTCCTTCTGCGCAGGCCCACTTAATTCGGCTTTATCCACCTGATTGGAATCAATTCCAATTGAATTGAATTCCAATTGAGATCAATTAATTGGCATCAGCCCCTGCGTTGGATCAAATTGGATTGGACTTCAATTGCATGAAGGCCCACTTGCTGACTTTGATGTTGGATCAAAATCCACTTGGAATTGAATTACTTGAAGCTGATTTCGGGTGCAGCCATGGAGTCCAATTTGCAGGCCAATATTGTGGTGCAGCCCACAAATCATGTGGGCTTTTTAGGCGTGACTCATCTGCTTCAATTCTTTCACTTTTTTGCACACTCTTTTCTTCTTAGGCCCGATCTCTAAAACTGCAAATAAACATTAAAACCTTGGGCAAAAGCCCGTGAGAACTGCCATAACAAGTCCTAAAATAAAACACCAAAAATGTGCAGATCAAATATCCCCACACTTGAATGACGCTTGCCCTCAAGCGTGAAGTGAAGAACTAGGGCATACCATAAATTCAGCAAATGCACTTATACTTTAATTGCTTCAGACAGAGACAACACAGACACAAAACAAAACAAAACAAAACACAAGACTCTTTGGACTGACTCAAAAATAAGACTCACAAATCTGCCTTTTCTCTTTAATGGAACTTACTCACACCACAAAATCAGCACTTCAATTCATATGCATGTGTTCTATTTACTTCACAAAAACAGTCCTTCCATTAGCTAAATCCAAAAACATGCAATAATTCCCAAAGCAGCACTCTTTGGTCAGTAATGCACACAATCTCGCATTTTTCAGAAAAAAAAATCAGGATAAAAATAAATCCTAATCTAGCCAGAATCATACATGCTTGATAGTCGACCATCGCCACAGTATAGAAGGAATAGATACACAGCAGTTAAGAAACAACCTTCTAATTAAGGGACGCAACGTAAGGCTTGGGTTCGAACCTTTGGACAGATCCTAAGGGTTCTAGGCTACCTGTAAAAAAATTCAAACCCAGTGTGTTCTCAAAAATTAAACTTCAGTTGCTGTACCTTTCTTCAAAATTCTTCACAACCCCCTTTTGTTTGGGCAAACTGGCGCCTGTTTCATTCAGTATTTTTGCACTTTGTGCGGACTATGGCTCACAAATTCAGCACTTTAAAGTTCTACCCAGCTCATCATATGTTACAATTTCAGCACATTGCAGAATTTCAAAACATCAACAACTTTTTCATTCTTTATCTCTTTTTCTGCTTTATTTTCATTCTTTCTTTCTTTTTTTTTTCTGCTTTCCATGAGCTTTTTAACATTGGGCACACATATACATTACCAAATAATCCACACATATTGTTTAAACATTGCACCACTTGACTTCATTCAGAATTCAGCAACTCAACACACTGGGGGGTAGAAAGGATTTATCACAAAAAATTGGCCTTGGCTTATTTACTGACTAGAAAAAATGTTGTATACAAGGCTTCAACTTGGCTTCTAGGGATATAACAAGGTAGGTTAAGAAAGCAAGCCAAAAGTGGTTAATCCTAAGAAGGTTCCCCATCATCCCGCCATATACTATTCATACCATCTTGACAGTCTGACAGGCAAGCAAATGATTCTCCCCGAACAATTCAGCATTTAGGCTCAGTACAATGGCTTAAGAAAAGGGAAAACATGCATAATTTCAGATTTAACTAATTCAGGACTTCTCAGATTAATTTTTCAAAACTACAGCATGCATACTTCATGCCACACTTCATCTATGATGCATATTTCAGATCCAAATCAGATTAAAGGCAGCGACACTTGACTCACAAACAGCACAAAAATAAAAAATTTTAGGACAAATGTCCCTACATCCCCACACTTAAACAATTGCTTGTCCCCAAGCAAACACAATGAAACACAGGGAATACTCAACAATAATTCAGAAAAACATTAATCAGCCCTGCAAACATCTCCACACTTAAAGAAAGCTTGTCCTCAAGCACAAAGAAAAGAACAAAAATGCAGGGCTAAACAAAGACAAAGAAAAACAAACCTAGAGAAAATTAAAACACAAAACAGCTTACAATACAAAGAAAAACAGAAAAACTTACCTGAGAGCCTACTGAGGAGGCTGCAAATGCTGCGGAGGAAGGTGGGTGGAGCAGAAAAAAAATTAGTGGGGTGGTGGCTGAAAACAGAGCAAAGAAGAAGGAGGAATTCGTGGGTATGTTGCAGATCAAATTGGGTTAATTAGGTGAGGTGGGTGGGTGGGTAATTGGGTTAAAAGGGCGGGTAATTGGGGTGGGTTTGTGGGTTATTGAGGCGGGTAATTGGGGTGGGTTTGGGGGTTATTGGGGCGGGTAATTGGGGTGATGGGTTAATTGGAATCGGGGAGTGTACTGGAAGTGAAGTCTACTAGAAGAATTGATGAATTATTTACCATGTTGCAATTAGGTCCCTGGAGTTTCATGACTATGCAATTTGGCCCCTTAATTTGTAATTAGTGGCTCTTGTCCGAAGAATTGCTGCTGAGGATCAGGTCGTTTCTTTGTAGTATTTCTCTGGCAATTGCTGCTGAGGATCCAACCACCATTTCCTTGCTTCCTAGCTTGACGGACATAAGAGGGCCATACTTTTTCGAGAGTCTAGCAAACGATTGATGAGGCTTTTCGCCAAGTTGATGGAGGTTTCCGATGATCGGAAACTTGTAAGGTCCTGGAGGAGCCCTGGATGATCTCCTGGATTTTAGATTGGAAGTGAGCAGATAAATGCTTAGCCAGATTACGAAACAGAGAACAAGGGAAGAGAAGACAGTAGTACTAATACTATCCATATTAGCTTCAGAATCTTGTGGTTTTGCTTCTGTAACTTATCATCATCATCTGTTTATAAAGGCCTTTTTTTTATGGTCATAATCCGCGAAATTACTGCACTATGAATGGAGCATATGAAGATGGAAGCTACAGTCGTGTTACTCGTTTGAGGCGGCTGGAGAAAATCTACAGTAAGACTATAAACCCGAGAGAAAAGCAAAAGGACCACAAGGAAAATGTGGCTATGTCAAGAAATGTCTTATTCCATTAGTATTAGTGTAAGGTTCTGTTCTCTTGCTAACTTGGCTAGGAAATTTTTTTTGTTACGAAAAAAATCTATTTTGGAGGGAATTTCTTTTGGGGATTTGTGTAGGAAAGAGAAGAAAAAGTGTAATGATTATGTTTTTTTTGAATTTATGTGAGTGAGTATTTAGAGGGAATTTTAAAATTTGAATTTAGTAAAAATTATGTTGTTTCTTTGTGTAATATTTTTGAAAAAAAGTGATAATTTTCCTGATTATGTTATTAAGTCTCCATACTCTCATTTCAACCGAGCTTCTATCATTGAACTTTTTCGCTTTCATTTCCGAACATCACTCTTCTTTTCAAAACGTGCCAAATGGGTTATTTTGTCCGTTAGCAACGTTAGAATTGGGTAAGGTAAAGCATGAAAGGAAATGAAAGCTGTTTTTGAAAAGTCAAGAAAACAGATGAAATTACCACACTCAACTCCATGGGAGTAGGCATATCTTCATCCCAGAACATCTCTAGCACCCTCCAGCCATAGACCCCATGTATCCAATGCCAATCTGAAATAAATTTGAACCTTCGCCCATGGGAGGATCTCAGGGGTGTGGTGGTCCCCGGACCCCTCCAGCCCCTCCCCTACCTTGTTAGTAGTGTATTATTTAATGACCAAAAAAATTTATGTGTATTTTATTCTAAATTTTTTTTTTTTCATACGTTAGATCCATCAAAGATTTTGTTCTAGTTTCATCACTGCTTCCACCCATACCTCCATAGAGCTTGGACAGCAAAACAAAACATGTTCCTGCGTTGACTCCTCGTCACAGTGCGTACATTTAGAAGCCAGTGAAAAACCAATCTGCCTCAACTTATCATCATAGGGAAGAAGCCCATTAAGCACAGGCCACATAAATATCTGGCAAAGAAGCGTGCCTAACTGTCATACGACCCACTTCCTAAGCCCGGACTGCGCATTATCTCCAACGCCGATTTGGCGGGAAAAATCCCATCCACCGCAGGCCTCCAAACGTACTAATACCTCAAGCCATCGAGGTGTATCTCCGTTCCTCTGAGTACCTCCCATACTCCTGTCCAAATAACCCAAGGAATCACAACATGTACTCGTGGGCACCCGCCTAATGACTTTTCAAAATACCCATTTCTTCACTGTAACTTAGCTCATTTTGATGAACGTTTTCTCTAAAAACATGTTTTTGAAAAATAATTTTTAAATAGAAAATATATTTTAAAAATGTGTAGTTGAATAGTAAAAAATCATTTTACAAATAATAAGAAATTGTTGGAGTATTTTAATAAAATAATAAATCATTTGCTGATTTTGTGAAAATAATTTCAGTTACTAAAATAATTATTTATGCAATGAATTTATTTTGAGTGATTGCATTATATTAATTTTCATAAGTTACAAATATATTTTAATAGTATTTATTTGTCATTGAGTATGATTAACCACTCTTTATTCATATATTAAATTAGCAATTCCAATATGTTATTACATGGATTTAAACGGTATCAAACTTTGAGGAAATGGTTTAATTTTGTGAATTAATAATTATTAATGGTTGGTGCATAAGTTACTAGCCTATACAAATTAATCAACTTTATATAATGGTTGGCGTGTGATGTTTTGGAACAGAGAGAACTTCCTTTTTCATTTCTAAACAAATTTTATATCTTTGAGCGGTGTAAAATTCACTTTACATATGAGAGATATGTTAGAAAGATTAGTCTACGGTATTATAGATATATGGCAAGATGACAAGATGAAAACCAAGCGATCTTCAATTAGCAGTGAAGACTATTGAGATGTGTACAGTTAGTGTGCTGAGTTGTTGAATCCTGAGGTGACAAGCTAAAATGATAGTGATATGCTACACCGGATTCTTCCGCAGAGGCGCTTGAATCGCCTAAGAATAGCGATTACGCGCCTCAGCCCATGCCGCACTAGTTTTATCTAAATTATTATTATTTACTTTAATTTATTTTATATTATTATTTCTACTAATATTTGATTTTTGTTCGAGCAAAAACAACAGAAATTACTATGAAAAAAGGAAATGAACATAGAAAATAAAAACAAAACCATAACACAATCAGAAAATAAAAAACACATGCTCACATAATTCATTATTTTGTCTATGTTTACACCACATTTCTACATAATTAGCAAATAAAAACATAAAACATATGTAACACATTCATGATTACACATACATGGTTGGAAGGAATGAATTCACAACCTCACTGGAATAGCTTTGAGAGGCTGTGCCTTTTGTACAGACAACCCGAACTTTTCTTCCATGTCCAAATCCTGAGGTTTAATTCCACCTTCAAGTTTCCAGTCAGTGTTGTGAATCAAAGAAGCCAACATCAAATGCACCATTATGTAAGCCAAGGGACGCCCTGGGCACATTCTTCTTCCCGAACCAAAGGGAATAAGCTCGAAATGCTGCCCCTTCACATCAATTTCACTCTCCAGAAACCGTTCAGGCATAAACATTTCAGGGTTTGTCCAGATTTCTTCATCTCTGCCCAAAGCCCAAGCATTAATCAAGATCTCTGTATCTTTTGGCACTATGTAACCATTGATTTCAACGTCTTCATCAGCTTTGTGTGGACCTAGTAATGGAGCCACGGGATGAAGGCGCAAGGTTTCTTTAACGATCGCTTGCAGGTAAGGGAGCCTGGAAATGTCTGATTCTTCAACTAATTCTCCTTTCTCTCCTCCAATCACTTCCTTCAGCTCAGCTCAGCTCCAGCTTTTTCCATCTTCTCGGGGTTTCGCAGTAACTCTGTCATTGCCCACTCCACAGCCACTGCAGATGTGTCTGTCCCACCCACAAATAGATCCTAAACAAACAACATAATGATACGGATGTAACAATCAAATTACTTCATTATAACTCATGGCATGAAAACGATGAATATATATAAACTAACCAGAAGCAAGTATTTGAGGACATTAGGTCTGAATTGGGACTCATTCTTGACGCTGTCATCCAAAAGGGCTTCTAACAAATCATTTTTCTTGGGTTCTGTTGATGCCTCTCTGATCAGTAGCCGTTCCTCAATGATACCATCGAAAATCTTGAACAGTTTTCCCAAATACAACCTGGTGCCGCGCGCAAGTCCCTGTGGATCAATGAGCCGAAGAACAGGAAAATAATCTGAAACGTTTGGAGTACTTATATTCTTCATCACACCCCAAACCACCTCCTTCAATTCTTGCGACAAATTCGAATCATAGTTGCCAAAATCCATGGAAAACAAAGTTCTCGACATTAAATTCAGGGATGTTGTGAAGGTAGCTTGGCCAATGTCAACTGTTTTCCTGCCATCACTGCACCTGTGGACATACTCAACCAATTCCTTAATCTTTCCCTGGCGAAGCTCCCGACTAGCATTGAGCGTCTGCGTTCCAAACACTTTCTCTCTGTACATTCTCCGGATGTTTCGCCATTTGCTCGAAACAGGCAGCCAGAGCACAGAGAACTTGTGATAATCATCATCAGCTGAACGGATTGCATCGGGCAGCGCCCGGCTCGAGCAAATCAGGTCGTTTCTTTGCAACACTTCTCTCGCAATTGCTGCTGAGGATCCAACCACCATTTCCTTGCTTCCTAGCTTGACAGACATAAGAGGGCCATACTTTTTCGAGAGTTTAGCAAACGATTGATGAGGGTTCTCGCCAATTTGATGGAGGTTTCCGATGATTGGAAACTTATAAGGCCCTGGAGGAGCTGATCTCCAGGATTTTAGATTGGAAGTGAGCAGATAAATGCATAGCCAGATTACGAAATAGAGAACAAGGGAAGAGAAGACAGTAGTACCAATACTATCCATATTAGCTTCAAAATCTTGTAGTTTTCCTTATGTAACTTATCATCATCTATTTATAAAGGGATTTTTTACGTTCATAAATCCGCGAAATTACTGAGCCATGGATGGAGAATTTACAAAAGTTTCATTGGCCGGTTGAAGACGTACGGAAGCCATCAGGACTCGTGTTACTAGTTTGTGTAGACAATGAATGCCGCTGGAAAAAATCTACAGTAAGACAGCACCATAAACACGAGAGAAAATCAGAAAGACGACAAGGAAAATGTGGCTATATCAAGAAATCTTAGAAATGTCTTTTTCTACTTTTCTCTTTTCTTTTTTTACAGTTAAAAGCGGGATTGGATACCCTTTTTATTATTACAGAAAAAGAAGAAAAAAAAAGAAGAAAAAACGAGCAAGTAAAGAAAATCTAAAAAAGTCGAATACAATGGCCTCAAAATCTCACTGGAAGTCACGAGTCAACTTTTTATATTTTACCGGTACTTATTTTTTGAATGTATAGTCATAAAATGTCTCAAATTATCGCTCTTTTTTAAGAGCCTGCGTGTAGTGTTCTTCCTCCTCATCTGTAGATTCTTCCAAAGGGACCATACTTCGGCTCATGATCCTCATTATAGGCCTCGTCGTCACCGCGGGGTGAGTGGGCTACCTACGATGTTATTGGGATATGGGGTCGGTCTGGCATTCGTTCCAAGAGTCGGCATCTGTCAGCATATTTCTGCCTAATTGCACATGTGGTTGTGATTCCACTAATGCTGCCTGAAATACTCCTGGCCACGAATCATTAGCTGGCTCAGTTTGAGAGGTCGCTTTCTGGCTGCTCTCTGCATAGAAATGTCGTATTCCATTAGCATAAACGGTCAAAAAGGTCACCAAACTTTCACTTCTTCAATTGAGTTCCCATCATCGAACTTATAAAGTTTGAAACGTTACTCTACTTTTCAAAACGTGTGAAATTGATTATTTTGTCCGTTAACACCATATGCATTGGACGGAATGGTCACCACGTGAATGTCAAGGGGCTAGGGGTATTTATTTAGATTTATTTGGCTTATTTGGATTGACTAATTTGAATTTTTCAAAAAAAAAATCACCACCCAAACACCAAACCGTTTAAGTAAAAACCAAACCAATCCAAACCATTTAAGTCATGGCTTATTCGGTTTGGGCCCGAATAAGCTAAATAAGAAGAAGAAAAAATCTTATAAAAATACTTCAAAAGCATATTCATCCTATAATTAGAATCTTACAATAATAAAATTGTCAAACCCAAAAGATTAATGTTTTCTCCAAAATAAGTTTAAAACTTAAATAACAGTCATTAATAACATTAGAAAACAACAAAATAATAGAAAGGGCATTGACATTCTTCTTCAGATTCAGCCCTCAACAATCAGCATTTTTCTTCAATCTTCACCATCCTCCTCAAATACTTAATTAAAAACTTAATTAAATGACTATTAAATAAATTTAATAAATATTATATTATATTAATTCTTATTTGGCTTATTCAGTTCCTTATTTGGATTGAGATTCAAATCCAATTCCAAACCATTTAACCGTTTAAGAATTCGGTTTGGGCCATTCACCCAATCCGAAAACCAAATAAGCCAATCCATTTACCATACATGAATTAGATTGGCAGGCTAATTTGGATTGGATATTTTTTGAGCACCCCTACAAGGGGCCCTTAATGGCAACATAATTCAATGCAAACTTGACTGACAACTTCCTCAAATTAATTACTCCCTCCGTCCCAAAGAGTTCACTTTAAAATTTTTTTTTGGTCTCATTTAAAGAGTTTATTTTGAATTTATTTACATTACATACCCTTATTAATATAACAATGCGTGGTTCACAACTAACCCTTACTTTTAAAGTAAGGATATAAGTGAAAAATATGGTGGTAAATTACTTATTTTAGGTGTTGTATCTCACAACCCATAATAAGTTGTACACATTTCAAAGTAGACTTTTTGAGTGGGACGGAGGGAGTATTACTCAAAGCTAAAAGTAAAACGGCGATCTCTTTCTTCTTCTTTCTTTCCTCTGCCTTCTCTCTACCGAAGAAAAACCTTCTTTTCTCTCCCATTTTCCATTAATGGAGGATGGGGGAGCTCCTACCTTATATATATATATATATATATATGTTCCTACTATAATAAGTCTCTCATTGTTGAGTGTTTTTTCTCTCCTCGTTGAGAGTTTTCTTTATCTCTTTTTAAGAGAGTTTTGTCATCTCCAATTTTAGAGTTGTGTTTTTCACTTATTTTTGAAGTCTTTAACTTCAGATCTGCGGAATGAAATTGTTGATGAAAAAGATGGTGAAAATAAAGCCGACAATGGTTGGCTTCAGATCCCACGGATCCATTATGCCATGGGTCAAATCTTGTGCTATATCAGAATTCAGTAGCAGTCCAGTACCACCGGTCTGATGATCTGCTTAGCTATTTGAAATTTTGCTGCTCTTTGTTTAGCTATAGGCTAGATTTGCAGTTTGTAGATTTGATTTTTAAATCTACTTTGTTTCTAGATTGTAGATCTGATATTCAGATCTACTTTAATTCTATATTGTATTGCTTGGCTCATGACCTACTGTCAAATCGCTGCTGGATAATATTTTCAGCGCCGTTAATTTAAGTATTTCCTTTTATTTTTCAAAAAAAAAATAAAATTTATTACTCAAAGCTACTGAGGTGTTTCAAAATCCTCCGAATATTTAAATAATTAAAATTTTCTTGACATAATTTGCTATAATTTCTTTTATTTTAATAAGATGATAGCCAATTTCGTCAGTCACTAGGCCATAGAAATGTCGTATTCCATTAGTATTAACGGGCAAAAAGGTCACCATACTTTGACTTCTTCAACAGATCGAGCTTCTGTATATCATTGAACTTTTTTCCTTTTACAGTTTCTAATGTCACTATACTTTTCAAAACGGGCGAAATTGATTATTTCGTCCGTTAGCACCATTTGCGTTGGACGGAATGGATAAATATCGATCACGTGAATGTTATGAGTTTTTTCTTTTGAGCAAAATTTACTTTATAAAACTTTATTTGTAGAATTGATAGTTGTTATAGAAAATTCAAAGAAAACAGAATAATTAAGGGGCCCTTGATTCAAAACCCTCCGAATATTTAAATAGTTGAAATTTTCTTAACATAATTTATTTTATTTTAATAAAATGATAGCCGTTAGCCACTAGGCCGTTGATACCTAGTTAAGGTCTCTGTCATTGTCGCCGCCGCCGCCGCCGCCGTGCAAAAACATTTCACCTTTTCTTTTTATAAAATAATTAAAATTGGGAGTTGTTATCCATTTTATTAACAATAAAATGAAGAAAACTACAAAAACTAGATTAA
Organism: Leptodermis oblonga; assembly: GCA_016801395.1. Lineage (NCBI taxonomy): Eukaryota > Viridiplantae > Streptophyta > Magnoliopsida > Gentianales > Rubiaceae > Leptodermis > Leptodermis oblonga. The sequence continues at coordinate 3,922,615 of CM028755.1, forward strand.
AGAAAAATAAAAGACTATATGAAAAGAAATGAGTCTTCACGGATTCTTTTGTGTAAAAATTTTATAGTCTAGCCGTGGTAATTTGTGCGTTTGCACATAGCGGAAGTAAGTTTGAAGCCTACGCTCTTTTTTTGGAACTTGTATTAGTTGTTCTCCTGGGCCATCCTCAGTCTCAAAACTTTTCACCTAATAGACAACCCAAAAAACTCAAAGGGAAGTGGGGGAAGAGTATCAACAAATTGGAGATAATGTTACGGAAATTTATGTGGAGGTTTGGAAATTGGAAGATATCAAAATACTTCTCTTTTATTATTTTTTTTCTACTCTTTAATTTTAAAGATGGGATTAAGTAACCATTTTATTGATGCGTCAAATAGAAAGCAAGAAAATAAAAAAGGTTATAAGTATACTCTACTTTCAATTCATCTAACTTCAATCATTCAACTTTTCAACTTTTTTTTTTTTTTTTTTTTTCTATAAACCAAAGGTGAACTTGATATAATAGATGAGGAGGAGGATTTCATACCAGTTAGTTAGGATATTTGTACAGTTTGCTTAATCATGCTGTAAAGCTTAAATTAGGTCATGTAGCTTTGTTTACGTTGCGACCAAATTAGAAAAATTTTGTTTTAAGGAAGGAATATATAACACGTTTATGTTGTTCCTACTCGAACAAAATCACAATATTAGTATAAATAATAATATAAAAATAAATTAAAGTAAAAACAGTAATTTAGAGAAAACTAGTGTGGTATGGGTAGAGGCGCTCAATCTCTATTCTTAGGTGATTCAAGTGTCTCTACGGAAGAATCCGATTCAGCCCTAGGATTCATCACCCCAGCACATTAGTTGTACACCTCTCATTAGCCTGCACTTTTAATTGAACGTCACTCGGTTTACACCATATCGTCTTGCCCCCAACACACACACACACATATATATAATACCATAGATAAATACTATTCTATACTTATTTCTCTCAAGAATATATTATATGAAGTATGAGTGAAACTCTTCTTTTTCACACTAAAAAAAAAAAAAAAAAATCACATATGCATACACACAATGCGCACGCACACACACACGCATATATGTGTGTGTGTGTGTCTATATATATATATATATATATACCTACTAGAAGTGAGCACCGTGCAAATGCACGGTGAATGCCCAGTAATATTATTATTATGTGATTATATATAAAAAAATATATAATAAGTTGTAAATAGTAATCAATTTATGACAATATATAGTTAAAAACCATAAACATATGTTAAATATTACACAAATACCTGAAAAATTTTCCCAAATATAAAATTGGCATGCCTACTCTATTCCTTTCATTTTTTCTCACATCTACAGATCAGCTCCTATCAAGTTCTTTAGTCTTCTTCTTCTTCTAAAAAAAAAACTAAGTTGTTGAATGAATTCGAGGCATGTTGTATGTAGACAGCGACAGCATGAGAAGCTCCATTGTTAAAAGAGGTAAACCTGGAGACATATTTTATAACGTTGATAGAGAAATCTTATTTTTCATTGGAGTAGTACAAACCTGCAAATTTGAAGAAATTGAGAAAATTCAGGAAAAAGATGCATTAAAATTCTCTATACAAAAAATATGTTTTAAAAGAATGTATATGCATTACGAAGAGTTTCACCATTAAAGTGAATTAGACTGCATGCATATAAGGAGGCTAAACAATAAGAAAGTTGTGTGGAATTTTGTTTTCAATGAACTGAACATATATATAGATTGCAAAGTGATAAATAAAATGTCTATTCATTTTCTTTTGTGAGGATTACTAAGAGTTTTCATATAATTAATCATTTACTAATAGTATATTAATAAGGAAGTTGATGTGAACAATGTAATACTTAGTAGTTATAATATAATCAATAGTTTTTAATGATATTTGAAACTTATAATATATGAAAAGTCATAAATTAAAAATAAATTAATAAATGGCAATAATAATAATTTTAGTTCACTCACTATTACATAAATATAAGCATGTCTTACTTAAAAAATTATTTATTAATAATACTACATTTAGTAATAACAAATCAACTTTTTTTTCATTATAAACGTTTGATAGTTTACAAATATACTTAAGTTCTATATAAATTATACAAAATATGGAATATATATATATATATATTTTTGAGGGATATATATATATATATATATATGTATCTATGAAAAGTAGAATATATAGAGTCCAATGCTCTTAAATTTGGAGATTAATTTAATATAGAAATTTGAAAAATAACTTAAGAAGTTGAAGAGGTAATGAAAAATGTTATCTAGTTAAATGAGATAGAATAAAATTTATGTTTCATAAATAATTATTAAATGTTATTCTTACGTGGCATTCATATCAATAGTTAAATTAAATTATTTGTTAATGTTGCAGCCATGTGGCATTTGAAGGTAATTATGTGATTATGTGGCAGCTTGTCAACCTTTAACATAGGTAATTACGTATATGTGGCAGCCACGTATATGAGAGCTCATTTAAATTTATCATATATTAACTTAATTCAATACAGTTTTAGAACAGTTAGAGTCTACAAAAGAATATCAAAATCAAGGAAGAAATTTTTTCCATCCTTCAATAGTATATGGTTATCGGTACACTACCTTTATCCGACATATTCTTGTTGTTTTTGTATGTAACTTGACATCCTTCCATTAAGGATCTACTTTAGAATTGTTGAAAATTTTACATTTGTTGGAAAAAAAAATTTTTTTTTTTGCATATTTAAAATTACTTCTCTACCTTTTTTAAAAATAAGAAATATAACAAAAGCATGTAAAAGAAAAGAACAATCTAAAGAATACATCAAGATTTATAATTTTACATACATGATACATTGTGAACTAATAGGAAAGACAATTTCAACACAATAATCCTTCAACTCTTGATAACTAAAACTTTTCACATAAAAAAATTGCACCAGCAACAAAACAATTGAAATAAAACAACAAATTAAAGTAATCAACTAAAAAACTTAATGGGAAAAGAAAATTCAAGAAAGGATCTATGTAATTCATAAAATGTCATTATTTTTAATAGTAAAATATAAGAATAAAATTTCTCATTTCGAAAAATTAGTTAACATACCTAAAACAAAATACTAACCTTGATGCACTTCCCAACAATTTAAAAAAAAATTCCAGTGTTGTTTAAGGTTGAGAGAACGAAGATGGTTGAAAATATTTCAAAATGCCATTCATAGAATGGATCAAGGAGGAAAATATACATCTTATTGATTGTAACTAATAGAAGGTGAAAGAAAAATAATAGTTTGCTCCTATTTATAATGATAGAAGGTGAAATAAAGAGGCATACAACATATTCTTTCTATTTGTAATAAATAGATGGTGAAACAACATATTCTTTCTATTTGTAATAAATAGATGGTGAAACTAAGAAACAATAGACTTTTCCTATTCTTTAGGAGTTAAAAACTAATACTCTCAATTATCAATTGAGTAATTAACTTCATGATGAAAATGTTTGGAAAATGTAAAGTTGTGAATTTAAAATTTTATAAGTCTAATAAGGAAAAAATAAAGTTTTATTTTTATAAAAAAAATTGTACAGAACCTGAAAGTTGGTCTCATGCCTTTTTCTTTTTTTTTTTTTTAATAAAATCCTTAACTTATATAAATAAATTTTAAATTTTTGTTCACGTGTTGGTGTATATATATAATTTTTGTGAGATATGATTTTAATAAATATATAAAAAAAAGTGGAAGAATAAAAGTGCAATGCTCCTATAAAGGATTGAAAGAGCCACATGTAAAAATAAATAAATAAAGAAATTATTTAATTGAATAGTAGAAAATAAAATAACTTCACTCAATATTTAAGTATTAGATATTAATCTTATGTGGCATCCACATAGATAGTTAAATTAAAACTCTATTAGACATAAATTAGAAAGATGCTTATTAAATTATAATCCAATGTGTCAGCCATATGGCGCTCTAATATCAAACCTATATATGTTAGTTTCTATTATATAGGATAGATATATAAAATTATAAACGTGAATATGAACATTGAATTAGTATAAAACGGCAGTGGTTTAATGGCATTAGAAACCGTTTAATAAATTTAATAAAAATGCATAAGTTATGCTTTTCTTTGAAAAACCGTTCATCGCTCATAATTTTGGGAAATAAATTCCTTCGTAACTGAAACAATAAAATAATTTAGTAACTTATGCACGTAATATTATAATATTATAATTATTTTATTAAAATATATACTCCAACAGACATTTATGATTACACAGTATTAAAAAAACAACAACATAGGGTATACTATAAATTAGGAATTATAATTCATAACTTGATTGGAATAGCTTTGAGAGGAAGTGCCTTTTGTACAGTCAACCCAAACTTTTCTTCCATGTCCAAATCCTGAGGTTCAATCCCACCTTCAACCTTCCAGTCAATGTTGTGAATCAAAGAAGCCAACATCAAATGTACCATTCTGTAAGCCAAAGGAAGCCCTGGACATATTCTTCTCCCAGAACCAAATGGAATGAGCTCGAAATGCTTGCCTTTCACATCAATTTCGCTCTCCAGAAACCGT